>CM033622.1:19703022-20356641 GCA_019453435.1 Rhinogobius similis
ATGAAATCAGATTTTCTTGGTTTGAGCCTCAAAAACATCTGGTGCGGTGCGTGAGTAAGGGAATTTCTAGAGAAACTGTTGTATTTAAATGGCAAAGCACAATGGATTTCAAGTTAACTTTTAATCTCTAACATTTTCTCTTTTGTTTTTGTTTTTTTTATCTTTGCTACATTAGTTTGGCCTTTGTCCTTGTCAAGACCTGCACACATGTTAACAATTAGAAATAAATCAGATTACTCCCAACAGAAATAACTGTTTATGACATTTCTATCAGATATTAATTAGATTTTTAGTGTGTATGTAAACATACATATCTTTTTCTTAGTAGAAAAGAGAAATACTAGTTAGCCAAGCAGTTAGTAGCAGTAAGTATCGTGATTTGACGTTAGAAATGCTCAGAACAAATCTAACAATGATTTATGGAAAAAAAGCACACAAGATTCGCCGTCACACATCGAAAAAACGTCACACATTGGGAAATTCAATATGGAGTATTTTTGACGGTCAGACGGGAGAGGATTTTCTAACCAGGACTCATCAAACTAGTGTGAATGAAGCTAAATGCAACTCCAGGTATGTTTTTGATGAGGGAGCAATGTTAGAACATGGTTAAAACCTCAAACAAGTCTTTTTAGCATAATATGTGTCATTAGCATGGCAATCGGATCACTTCCCTCCCTCTGGACCTGACTATCTATTACTAACCTTATACCAGTCAAAATACATATTTTGTTTTGAATTGTCAGTTGCTATGGCAACGGTCCCAAATGTTCATCACTCTGAAAACCACAGACATCCTCCAAGGACAGTGTATATTTTTTGCATGTTGTTGTTACCTCAGTCACTAATGTTGAGGTGAAATACTGTTGTCTGTAGCTCCACCCATCGTGACACTCCAATGGGACGGGGTGTAGCGTGACCTCTGACCCCGTGCTGGTGTCCTGTTCTGGTCTCAGGCCGTTCAGAGATGCATTCAACACCAGGTCCAGAGCGTAGTGGCTGCTCCTCCTGCAACCAAAAGTATGAGCGATATTCACTGTGTGTGTGTGTGTTTAGACAAAAACATTCAACATTTTTGTCAATTGAATGTAAAGATAAAGGTGAATAATTATTGTGTTAGATTATTTATTCTGGATTATTCAAATCAGCAATTACACCCCCATCAACGGCAGAAGCACAGCAGCCAGTTAGATGTGCTAACTGTCACTCAATTTGTGGTGTTATAATAAATAAAATTGTAAAACTAAAAGCACATTCACACAGCAATATTTATCAGATGATAAATCATCTTAGATGATAGATCTATCTAGATCTATTTAATCTTATATAAAGATAAATGATAATTGAAAAAACATGTCAAAAATGTCTTTCTGCTTTCATACTTAATCGCTCTCATCATCTGTCTTTTATTTTTACGTACGACTAAAATTAATGATTTAGAAATTCTACTTGAGATCTTATTTTACTCCTGTATCTAAGGAAAATGAACTTCCAGCACTGAGTATTGGAGTATAACAGGTGTGTCTGTGGAGAGTCAGTATGAGACAGTTACCTGAGCAGGCGCGATGCTTGAATCCATTCCTAGCTGAGGTTGGTGTTTGGAGGGATGCAGTGATGAGCTGGTGTGGCCAACGAAAAGATGAACCCTGAAGAAAACCACACATGCACAACACAATGAACATTTGTCTCTGAAATGGGCCCCAGTTTCCCAAAAACGCAACTCTTTCCTCATAATTCATCCTCTCACGCCAAACTATTTAGTTTAGCTGCTGAACATAGTCAGAGTGTTTAACCTGGTCACTGGGCAGTGAATTATTTTATTTCTCCTCCTTCTTTTACACCCCATCTGTGTTATAAAATTAATTATCTTTTATGTTCCATTTCATTATTTTGTTCAAATTGTTTAACAAATGTATTGTTTCAATGTGATGAACATGATGTTCTGTGCTACTGTCATTGGTATAACCTTTGGACACAAGGTTTTCCTCTCAGTTGAAACCAGTGTCAGGGTCAGATCCTAGTATTATCTAGCTCTTGTCCCGAGATTTTTGAACATTTGGACACTTACTCACCCAGAGTTGTAACACTCACACAAATCTTTCTATATAGATACACAATCTGCACTGTAAAACATGATATTGTGAATTTTAGTATCCTTTTTACTCAAATTTACTCTGAAGAATGTGGAGAAAATAGTGACTCTTTCAGAAGTTGTGGACATATTTTTCTTTAGTCAGTCTCAGTCTTTTTTTTTCTAGTTTGTTCCTTTGGTCTTAAATGATGCTCACATTGTTTTTCACGCTCAACAGCAAAGAGACAAACTATTAACAAATGGGCAGCTTGTTGTTATTATAATGAAGCTGTCTATTGGTCAGACAATAAATGTCAATCTGTCAGCTTCTGTTATGTTATAAGGTGCACTTTGTAACATTTCTGATGTGCATCTGCCCCCTGTTTGTCTCAATGAGGATGTTATTGCTTTACCTGAAATGTTCCACAGTAACATGACATTAAACTATCCTATATTAGTTTAATTAGGTGTTTTTATTGTTTCTTGTTGATCGCCAGCACTTGCTTCGCCCCATGGAGATACAGTTAATGCCATACTGTGTAACATTCCTGTCAAAGCAATGACATCTCCATGGAGACAATGCAAGTGGCATGTGCACGTACAGACGACTGTCGAGAAATATTCTCACCTTTAAGTAAATATAAGATAACACTGGCACGCCAACATTGTCAAACTATCAATAAAGATGTCTAATTTCCATCCATTGCAAACTCAAACTTGATGTAATTAAAAAAAAAAAAAAAGATAAAACAATGATCAAAACCGCTCTACAAGTGATCAATATCCACATATTAACAGACGAATTAACATAACACAACATGACATAACATTAACACAGCTTTTGGGTCCAAAGTCAAATGTGCGCGCACACGCAAACACGCACGCACGCGCACACACACACACACACACACTCTCTCTTTCTCTCTCTCTCACACACACACGCAAACACACACGCACGCACGCACACACACACACACACACACTCTCTCTTTCTCTCTCTCACACACACACACACACACGCACGCACGCACACACACACACACACACTCTCTCTTTCTCTCTCTCACACACACACACGCACACGTACACACACACGCACACGCACACACACACGTATACATACAACTGGCGCGCCCCCTGGTGGTGCATAGTGCCCAGTTGTTGGTCATCGGTCGCAGTAAATGCTTTCATTTCAGGACTTTGTGGTCTCGGCGCTGCTGTGTTGTGATCAGTTTGTAGTGATTATGTTTCTATCGTCATCATTATTTGCATATAGGCCTCACTGATAGGCTCCTGCTGAATTATAAGCCTGATGACCGCTGCTTCCTGAGTTTTCACGTGATCGAGCGCTCAGTGCGTCTCGAGCAGGTCTCGAGCAGCAGAGGGCTCAAAGCAGAAGGAAAAACCACTCGTTCAGATTCTGCGTTTGCAACATCCATGCAAAGGTTGTAAAGGATGTTTTCCATCGGAGAGAAAGTGGAGTTTCTTTTGGTCAATCCATTCTCCACGCCCGTGGGGCAGAGAATTGGTGAGTAGTACTTACTTTAGTTTTGAAAAGTTTATAAACTACAGCACAAAACAATAGCCCACTCACAGGTTGATCTAAGAATATAGCAGTTTTGACAGTACATTTGGTTTGGTTCTGTGCCGTTATTCTTCACTGATGAAACGATTTTTGAGCTTGAAAACGTTTTGACAACAACACATAAGAAGTCTTTGCCCAGTGACGCGAGGAAGGCGGGCATAAACGATTTTGATCTAACGCTTGATTGGTTACAGATACCTATTTGACAAGTTCTAACTAGGCATGTACGTAGCCTAGTCTCACTTCCTCTGTCACTGTAGCCATCTTTGCCAAACTGCGTTGTAAAAGGCTATTACGCACAGGAACCCTATTATTTCGTTTATGTGGGAAAACACTGAACTTCAAGAACAAATGCTGTCGGAATATCCGGATGGAAAGATGTAATCAACGTTTGAACATTTCAGTGAGACATTGCTACACGCCCAATGCAAGCCCCTTCTGAGCTCATCCTCTCATTCACACATAAATGTCAAAGAATGAGCCTCCAAAACGTTTTCTGAGGCCGAGAACACAAGAGCAGCTGACAGTCACATGAAGGAGCCGAGCAGAGAGGGAGAGAGAGGGGAAGGAGAGAGAGGGGGGGAGAGAGAGAGAGATAGAGAGCAGGAAAGGGAGATAGGGAGAAGAGTGAGAGAGGAAAGACAGAGAGAGCAGGAGAAGAGGAGAGAGGGGGAAGATGAATGAGAGAAAGGAAATAAAGAGAGGGAGAGGAGAGATAAGCAGAGAGTAAGGAGAGGTAACAGGGTGAGAGGGGATAGAAAAAACAAGGAGGCGTAAAGTGAGGGAAGAATGGGACAGTGGGGAAACAGAGAGAGAAAGGAGGAAGGTAGGGATGAAAGGGGATGAGTAAGAAAAGAGAGGCAAGGAAAGGGAGTGAGAAAAAGAGGGAAGGAGAAAGGAGAGACAGGAAAGAGAGAAAGCTGGGGTAAGAGAGGGAGAGAGAAAGCAAAGAGAGAGACAAGGGGAAGAGAGGAGGATGAAAAGGAGGGAGTTGAAACAGGGAGAAGGACAGAGAAGAGGGGAGTGAGTGAGTGAGTGAGAGAGAGAGAGGAAAGGGGTGAGAGATCATTGAGAAAGATTGCTGAAACAAAGTAAAGGAGATTTAGAGACTTACGAGAAGCCTGCAAGGGTGGAGTGGCTAAGAAAAGCTTTGATTGCCAAATAGTTTATGACTAAGATGAAACCAGTTTGAAAATCACTTTGGAAATGTGTCTAAACCACTTTCTACATCTACACTGCGATAACTGCACATACATTTTCATAAATGGTGGGTCATGACCCAAAACAGTGATTCTCAAACTTTTCAAATGTGCACCCAAGAAAGTATTTGGCCTTTTGAGTACCACTAGGTCAAAAAAATAAAAATAAAAATCTAGGTTTAAACCAGGTCTAAAATAGGACTCTAAATTCAGCTAATATATAAAAAGCCGAGGGATATTGATTCGGAGTACACCATAGTTTGAAAACCGCTGATCTTATATTAAAAAAAAAAAATAATAATTTGTTCAACACTGACTTGAAGTATGGTGCAGATTTTGTTGGCTTTAGAACCAGAAAAGCAAAACATAACCTTGTCCAGACTTCTAAACAAATGTCTAAAATGTAATTAACTAATACATAGAATTAATATTGTACTGTGTGTTTCAGAGAGGGCGACCAGTGGCTCGTCGCGGGCCGAGGATTGGGGTTTGATCATGGAAATATGTGACATCGTCAATGAGACTGAAGATGGGTACGCAGTTGTTTTCAAACATTTTTCATTTCTCTGTTTTTGCTGCATCACTTCCTTTGTGGCTTGTGTCGTGTGAAAATGTTAAACTAACCTACTTTGTGGTTTGGTTATGTCATATACTGCATGTAATGTTCCAGCCTGAGTGATTCTGCTTCTAAAACCTTTGTGGTGCAGCAACAGAAGCAGAATCATTTAAAAATAAATGTTCACACTAATAGAAAATGCATTAATTCTACGTCCTAAATGGAACAGAAGTGTGGATGTTGTCTGGTTTATCCCTCCGTTCCCTTGTATATGTTTGTAAATATCTCTAATTTAAATCTTATGTATTGCAATTATACATTTGTTATGCAGTAGTTTAGTCAGTTTGTATTGTTGTCTGTCACTTAAGTAAAAGAACAGATAAATGAGGGAAGTTAAAAAAAAGTAGCACATGAAAAAATAAGTACCCGTAAAAAGTAGGGATTTTTATTAATAACTGTGTTGATTTTCCGTCAACAGAAGCAACTCATATCATTTCTTAATTTTTCTAGTGAATTTTATGTATGTATTTTTGTTTGCTCAAAGCTGGGACTGAAACCTTTTGGCAGTATGTCACCATGAACATGCTAAAAATAACCCCTCACACCGTATGAAAACTACTGTCTACTTTTAAGTCCAGTTAAAAAATGTAATGGAGTAGAAAGTACAGATATCTGCTTTCAAATGTAGTAAAAGTAAAAGTAAAAAGTATCCACTGTAAAAACTATGGTTGATACTTTTTACTTTACTGTAAATAAAGTACAGACGCCTAAAACATTCCTCATGTACAGGACTTTTACTTTGTCTTTCATACTTTGCTTCTTTCCACCACTGATAATAATAATAATAAATATGTATAGGCGTAATGATCGTCCCTCGCCATCGCCACACCGCCTTCATAGCAAGTTAAAGGCGCTACAGCCTTAATTTCCCCTCCTCATAAAAATACTTGCTGCGAATCCGTGGTGCTACCGCACTATCCTACTGCTCATATTTCATTGAAAATGTGTAAAAAATTGGTCAAAGTTTGCGGCCACTTGCAAAGACTGTAATACTTGTGCTAAAATCCTGGATAACTTCAGATGGCCCACTCCTCAAGATCATTTTCACCAAATTTCAGGGATGGTCGGGCTTACGCCGAGGAGAGCACGTTAAAGTACAAAGTTTAATTTGGGCGATTTAGAGATTTTCCCATAGGAATAACATGGGTTTTTTTCTGTCTATTCAAAAATGTTGCGAAATTTGGGGGCTGCCACACGGAGACCATAATATTTATCCCAACAATTTGGATAACTTTTTAATGCCCCACTCCTCAGGAAGATCTTCACCAAATTTCAGTTGGTCGGGCTTACGCCCGAGGAGGAGATCGTTAAAGTACAAGTTTTCATTTGAGTGATTTTCCCGTAGAATAACTTGGGATGTTTCTGTCATTAGTTGAAGTTTGGGCAATATTTGTGGCTTCGCCACCACGGAGACCATAATACTTATCTCAACAATTTGGATAACTTTTGGTGGGCCATTCTTCAAGATGATTGTGACCAAGTTTCAGTTTGGTAGGAACTACGGGGCGAGTTCGTTAAAGAACAAAGTTAAATTTGAGAGATTTTGCGATTTTCCCATAGGAATAACATGGGGTTTTCTGTGTTTTGTGAAATGTTGGCAAAATTAGCGGCTTTGCCGCGCAGAGACCGTAATACCTATCTTAATAATTTAGATAACTTTTTGGTGCCCCACTCAGGAAGATGTCCACCAAATTTCAGCTCGGTGGGCTTGCGCCCGAGGAGGAGTTCGTTAAAATGCGTAGTAAAAAGATCCAAATTTGAGACAATTTTACGATTTTCCCATAGGAATAACATGGGATGTTTTGGTCATTAGGTATGGCTTGTATTGCATGCAAATATGCTGTTATGGGTCTAATTAGCTTTTTGATCGGTAGGCCAAAATGGAATTTTGTGCAAAATTTCAAAAAAATCTAAAAACTAAGTTTTTTGCTCCCCATATAAAGTTTGCTTTGATCTGAAAGCGCTTCTTGCATAAATTTAATTTTTCACCTCTAATAGGTTTCAGACAGTGAGTTTAACAACTAATTCAAATTTGATGCATTCGGACTTTATATGTGCAAATGGGAGCAAAATTTAAAATTTGAAAATTTCAGGAATTCTGGCCAAATTTTGCGACCGCCCGCACAGAGACATGTAAAGAGTTAGGTTCATGATTTGGATAACTTTTGATGCCACACTCCTCAACTTCATTTTCACCAAATTTCAGCTTGTTCGGTTAAACCCTGGGAGAGTTCGTAAAGTAACGGATTTAAAAAAAAGCGCTGAATCAGGTTTAGCGAATTTTCATCAATATGGCCGACAATGGGTTGGGCGGACAGCGTTACCGTAATAATATTTTTTGCTTATCTTGTCACCATCTACCTCTGCCAAATTTCGTGATTCTGATCAAATTTTTTTTGGCACTTTCCTATCCCGTAATGCATTTTTTGTACACTTGGGGCGCTGACGCGCCATATTTTTAATTTTGGAAATCGGAAATAGCCAGAATGTAGAGAGGCACGATTTTTAGAGGTGTGCAAATTTTCCTGACTTTTCGTCAATGTTCACTGGGTGAAAAATAGGGGTTGGTCCCAAGAAGAAGAAAGAAGAAGAAGAAGAATAATATTCGATCACGAAAACAATGTTTCCGCTTTTTAGTTCACAAAACTATACATTTGGAAAGCGCATGCTTTCCTCACGTTTTTTGGTATGGGTCCCTGGTCACTGGCAAGACACTTTCGAGATTTTTAGTGGGCTCCGCCCACTTTCTGTTATTGGCCCTATTTACAATAGTAATGTTCAGTTTTTGCATTACATTTGTTATATGCACGAACGCATGAGTTGGGCAACGCATTAGAGGGCGACTCAGCGCACACGGCGCTTTACGTGGGGATGACGACCGCCGCGCCGTCATCCCCACGTAAAGCGCCGCTTTAATTTGCGTGACTGCAGGCGCTATCTGCACGGGCTTCGCCCGCTGTTTGCGATAATGTTCAATTTTCCCACTTACTGGTGGTATGCGGGCGTGCATGAGTTGAGAATACGTTAGTGAGTGTTTGGAGGCGGGCGGCGCTCGATTTGCGTCGTACTCCGTGCACGCGCTAAGCCGTGCTTATCGCGGCACTGCAATAATAGGCCTCTCGCCAGCTTGTGGCGCTGGGCCTAATAATGCAATGTTTTCCTGGCATTTTGCTCAGACTATGGTTCCACAAATGTTTTTTATAGCATGTACATCTTTTCCCTCAAACAATGAATATATCTTTAAGTCCAAACTTTCATATTTAAGCATTTTTAAAAACAATATAGTTACTTTTTATACTTATGACAGCTATTATCATACAATGAGCAACAAAGTGTTTTGTTATGCCAATATACAGCGCAGGTTAATCTATTTTTTCAGTGTCAATTATAGAATAGGTTGTTATTAGATTATGGGGGAAAATTTTAGACAATGCGGGGCCACAATAGTCTCTTCAATAATGGGAAACACTGCTTTTAATAATAATTTAAGATGTTTTTTCTCAGACCCAGAGATGCAGTCAAAGCGATAAAGAAGAGGATTGTCGGGAATAAACATTTTGGAGAGATCATGTCGGCCCTTACTGTGAGTTATTATGCCGTCTACGCTGAGTATTTAATAGTTTAGCGCACAAAGGATTTAGTTTGTGTGTTTCTGTGGAGAAGTCAGTGATATGTATTATCTTGTTTGTCGTTCTCAGGTTCTGGAGGCTTGCGTCAAAAACTGTGGACACCGTTTCCATGTTCTGGTCACTTCACAGGACTTTGTAGAAGCGGTTTTGGTCCGATGCATTTTACCCAAATATAACCCTCCAACTGCTTTACATGACAGAGTGCTCAGTCTCATTCAGGTGAGAGCATTTGGTAATGAAAATAAACGTAATTTCATGTGTCGCACCATTAGTTTGTAAACCAATCAAGCATAAAGTTACGATCACTAGGTCACAATAATTACTACCGACTTATCTTTCAATAAATAAATAACTATATTTTTTCTTTGCAATTATAGACATTTTTTGTTTTTTATGTAGAGCAATAAGATCTGAGCAAAGTTAGTTACTTCTATGACAAATTACAGATACAAACTAATGACAAAAGTGTTTTATTTGGCTTTATACTTCTTTCAGCTTGTGTTTTTCAAAGATATCGTATAGTAGAAAAGGTTTACTATGATCCTGTGGCTTTAGAGATATTTTGTTCGTGGCATAAAGCAGTTTCAATATTACCATTTAATGATATTTTGATGTAGTAATAAATCGCTCTTTAAATTTTGTTACCGGGTCTAATGATCACGTCAAAATTCAACATCAAACGCGATACACTGGGCTTTATTATTGCCAACACTAACCTTTTGAGCAATTTGAGTAAATCCGTTTCTCTCACAACCATTGTAAAACTTCCTCATTCAGTCCTTGCTCAGTTTGTCCGCTTCTAAAATGTATGTTAGTCTTTATTCACCATCAAATTTGTCAAAAAACCTGTTTGATTGTTAGCTGTTGTATATTTGTTGTTGTACTAATGACTAATAATTGTTTGATTTGAACTTTCTGTTGGTTAAATCAACAATTTTGCAAAGCCTTGCGAGGCCACTGCTGTTGCTCTACCAAAATAAATTGGAATTGAATTGTCCGCAGTCTTGGGCAGATGCGTTTCGGAGCGCCCCCTCTCTGTCTGGAGTGGTTCATGTTTATGATGATCTGAGGAAGCGAGGCCTGGAGTTTCCCATGACAGACCTGGATGCTCTCTCGCCCATCCACACTCCGACCAGGGTGAGTGCAAACATATGTGTGCAGTGCTGGTTTCCTTCTGACGCTTGTGTCGTGACGATGTCTTTTTGCTCCATTTTCATATTTTGGGCAATATTTTCAGTGAAATAATCCAATCACTGAGGCTCACATGCCTCTGTACTAAAACATTGTAGTCGGCCAGGGCAATATGACCTAAACCTTTCTTTTATCATGATATAAAAGAGAAAATTACAATACCTGCTATACTATACTTGCATGGCATCTTTAATATTTGTATTAGCTTAAGTAATGATATTTAAGTGATTGTTATCAGTTCTGCTTCCACTCTTAACGTCCTTTTCCAATCATTATTTGTGTTTTTATCATCAGCAGAACCTCCTCAGTCAACGTTAAAGCTGGCCTACCTGATTTTCACACTACAAAAGTAGATTTTAGATCAATTTAACTAGTTCCTAGCTCTCACAAACCCATTAGCAGTTTAAGAGCAGCTTTTTCCGACGGTGAAGTGAAACTGGGATGGACCAACCCAAGCACAGCCAATCAGAGCGTTAAATTCAGCTCATCCTTCTGGCTCGACAAAAAATAAAACACTTTATTATTACATGCACACAGCGTGCAGCCTAATATTGTCACATAGTCCTGCTTTTACTGCATACTCTTTAGGGGAAAACACAAAACGTACTTATTTAGTCATAGTACAGTACGGTACTTCAACTTTAATCCATTCCTACTGTTGGCATTAGTGATCGCAATTAGCTACAATCTCCTCGTAACAGTGAGGAAAATCTGTTCGTTCACATGTGAATGATATCATATGGCCCAGCTCTAGTTAATAGTATGTGTTGTGACATTTTCTGCTTGGTGCTGGTCTTACTCCAATATAGAACAAAACTTTTTGTCGCTTTTTGAGCGCTCAGCAGCACATGTGACCACCAGACAGCATCATCCAGGACCCCTCACATGCCCCTCAGGCTGCTGCTCCACTGTCCCATATGCAGAGGAGGAGATCAATCTTTGTTTCCAAGTGACCCTTGTTCCTATCGATTTAATGTTTTAATTATATTTTTGATAATCCGTCTGTCTGTGTAACCCTCAATTGTCTAGGAACGTTCCATTGCCAAAGAATTTAGTTTATTCTGTGAACTGGACAAATGGACAGCAGATTCTTCAGTTTCACAGTTCAGTCATTGCCTTATATTTTGTTAGTTTCAGTGCCATTATCTCCTCCTTTCAGAGAGATATTTAAGGCAGTGACTCACCAGTTTTGTGTCATATGATATGAAGAAGCTACTTGGATGAGTGTTGAAACGTCTTCACACTTAAAACTTTTGTCCAGTTCAATTTTCTTTTGCTATAATCTATCATCTCATATAATAGCAATATCTTAATATTATTGATCCTCAGAGTATCCCAGAAAATGGCACCCATGATGTGACTCCACCCACAACTCGTCCAACGGAGACACAACCACAACCACAGCAAACTCCGTCCAGTCAGAGCGCTTCACCTCCAGTTCAACACAGTGACGGACCAGTTTCCCTTTCTCCGGAGCAGGTGAAGCAACAGATACGGCACATATGCCCAAAATAACTTACTAAATAAATTACTGAAGCATTATATTTATACAAGGAAACAGAAAAGCTTCAAATGTATGTTCCACATATTTAGACTGGAGCATGTGACTGCGATGTCGTCACCCGACAGAAATACTTTTTACTTTACAGAAATAATTTGACCAAAGTTATTTTATTCTGAAGGGAAGACTTGAATGTCAAATGACACAGTGATTGCAGAAATATTAAACCTGGAAATAACTTTTTAAACTTTCTAACAGATTCTACCAAAATCACTCTCACTCATACATTTGAAACTATTGGCCTTTTACAGCGCTATGGGATCAATTGTCTGTTGAACAAGTGATTTGTCTTTTAATCTAGGAGCAGAAACTTCGGAGTGAGTTGGCACTGGTGAAGGGAAACCTTACTGTCATGTCCGAAATGTTAAACGAGATGATTCCTGGACAGAGCAAGGCAGATGATACAGAACTACTGCAAGTGAGTAACACCAACCTCAAAGCTACAGTCAAAGTTAAAGTGGGACTAAACACTACACACAAAAGGAACACACAACAAAACAAGACACAGAGAGAGAGCAAACAGACAGTTTTACACAGCCCCAAACATGTAATCCACCATATCATTCTATTTGGTCCAAAGTCTATTTTAAAATTTAGTCTGAATGTAATTTTCTCAGTTTTATTATAATGTTGGTCCAGTCCTTGATTGTTGGTTCAGTTTGTGTCCTTCTGTTTTTCGTAATGGCCTTCAGTCCATTGCCCATTGCTCCAAAGGTATCCATTTATTGTATCTACTGTATGAGTTTTAAGGCCCAAATACTTAGTTCTGAAGTCCAGTGGGATGCTAATCTGAAAAACAACCCACAGTGCTCTGTTGATCTCTGACCAACAGGACTGTCCCAAAACACTTGATAATGGTGAGCCACTTGACGTGTCGATTGTTCTCATGCGATGTTATTTCCTTGTGTTCTCTCTGAGCAGCAGCTGTACTCAGTGTGTAAGAAGATGCAGAATCGTGTGGTGGAGCTCATCCCTCAGCTCATGGACGAAGGATTTGTGGAAGAATTATTAGTTGTCAATGATGACCTCAACAATGTATTTATTCGCTACGAAAGGTGTGCGTCTTAGCCCATGTTTGTCCCATTCAGATGTCAAAAGCATGCAGGCAAAATAAAAGTATTCATTTATTCAATTCATTTTGTTTTAGATTTGACAGGCTTAACAAAGCTAAGTCCAGCAATAATCAACAGGTAAGACATTTTGTTTCATTAAGTGGCCATAGTATATGTTTTGTTGAGTTTTATAGTAGGATTATAAAATTATATATAAAAAGTATAGTAAAAAGCTCAGGTGTCTTGACTTGGCTGCAAATGAAAGTGAGTCTTACATTTTGCCAGTGGTGGAAGAAGTGCTCAATTTTGTCACTCAAGGAAAAGTACAGATACGTGTACAAAAAATTACTCAAGTAAAAGTAAAAGTAAAAGTATCACTTAAGTAAACCTGTTGTAGTACCTGTTTGAAAATGTGCTTTCAGAGTAAAACGTAAAAGTATTTTGTGCAGATTATGAGACCAGTTTTATGTATTAAATGTTGTAATTTTGGTAAAGAATTGTGCTTAATTTTGGTCAACAAAGGTCAATTCAAATTAATTTCTTTCATTTAATGTGGATTAGTTTGCTTGTTGTTGAGCTTGAACTCAAAACCTTCCGGCAGAATGTCACCATCAAAGTGCTAAAAATAACACTTCAAACTAAATGAAAAGTACTTTCTACTTTTCAGTCCAGTTAAAGAAATGTAGTGGTGTAAAAGTACAAATAATTGGTCTCAAATTTAGTGAAGTAAAAGTAAAAAGTATCCACTGTAAAAACAACTTAACTAAAGTACAGATACCTAAAATCTTTACTTAAGTACAGTACTTTTACTTTTGTACTTTTCAACCCCACATCACACTTAGCTTTGTCCTGTCCTTTAAAACCCATGAGTAGGGGAAAACATATGTTTAAAAAGCAAATTGTGCAAAGTATTGAGCTTTTAAGAGCAACACAACAAGTCTTTACATGCACCGGGCTTCACTTTCATTACTTTAGACAATTATGGTGTTTTTTTTTTTCAGAGCTGTGTCACCAGTCCGAGCCTCATCGACTTCAGCCCTGAGCCTTCAAATCCCAGTGAACCTGCAGTTATAACAGCCACCAGCCAACCTCCAGTCGCCACCTCAGCGGGTCAGAGGCAGACGGCCAACCACAGTGAGTCATTAACAGACTCTGGTGGAGTCAAACTGAAGCAGTTGATAATGGTGTGACAAAGATATTACCGAAGGTGCAAGTTTATCTTTTAAATCATTGTGGTAAGATTTTCAAAGCTGTAAAATGAATGTACTGCACTGTCACTGTTTGCTGTTTCTCTCACAGTTTTTAAACATAGGGCTGCAACTAACTTGCCTGGCCTCCATTCTAATCTCCACGTATTATTCAATACTGTCATTATGGAGATGCCACCACATAATCTGACTTCGGCGGGGCGGGACAAACATGTGTCAATCAGACGAACAGCGGACATGACGACAGCACCACGAAAGTACAGTTTATGCGTGAAAGACAGCAGAGAGCTGTGGCTGTCAGTCCAAAATGGCGTGTAGCTGTAAAGCTTCCTCTCATTGTGGTTTTAATGATACGGAAACAGAAAAGCCCTGAACATTTTCTCTGTCATGGACGCCATCTTGCTTGTTATCACGTGTAATCGCGGCACACAGGATGTGACGTTCTTCTCTCACGGCTCTGATTGGCTCGGTTGTCGCAAAATAGAGGAAGAAGGGGGTTTTAGCGATCATGTCCATACCAACATTCTTTCAAAATTTAAAGATATTGAAAGATAGTGGCAATGGCTGGTCAAGCTAGCAACTAACGATTATTTTGGTAATCGATTAGTCTAGCGATTATTACTTTGATTAATCGATAAACTTGTTGCAGCCCTAGTAAGAACTTCTTCTAGAAATAATGTGAAAAAGAACACACCATTCAGGTCAAGTATTTCCACTGAAATATTGAACCAATGTCTAATATTTTACAGAAGTGGAGGAGGAGGAGTTTGACATGTTTGCCCAGACCAGAGGCAGCTCCCTGGCCGAGCAGAGGAAAAGGTGAATGACAAGAATTAACCTCATTTACAGCACAGACAGACATAGTTATGGGTTTAAAGGTTTGTAATAGTGTAAAAATTGCTAATTATAATCTAAATAAAATGTCTAGGATGAGCCAATTGTGCAATAATTACTGTTTTCCCATTCTAAAAAAGGATCATAGATGTATCATTTGATGTAAATTTGGTTCACAAACAGTAACATAGTAATGCTTTTACTTCATTAGAGCTAGGTGATTTGGAAAAAAATGTTAATTAATACACTTTTTTATATTCAAACTAAAGCTTCTTATATGAATTTCATGAATATAAACAAATCAGCCTTTTAATCAGAGCCATTTAACACAAAAAAATAATCAAATTCCTTCAGTCTGACTCAGAACTCCAAACATGCTTTTATTGACAGAATTTTGGCTGTAAAATGATCCAAGCTGATAATTTAAGTTTAAACAATTAGATATTGATTTGATTCAAATTCAGTTAATTGCATACCCTTACTTTTATAATCATATCACAATATTTGTAATATTTTAACATCCTTTTGACATAAAATAGTCTGAAGATAAAAAAAAAGATACCTGTATTGCTGTGTGTCCAGTGTAAAGTATGAAGACCCCGGAGCTGTGGAGGGCTTAGCAGGAGCTTTGGACACACGATTGCAGGTCACTGGAGGAGTAAGTCAGCACACTGTTTATAAACATAGAGCTTACCATACTTTCAAACCAAAAAAACATAATCAATTTACTAATAACAAATCCTACTATTAATTATTCTTCTTAGATGCCTGTAGCAAAAAACTCTGCACAAAATGACATTGATCAGTGGTTATCTTCTGACATGGTAGGTCATTGTAGTCTTTTTTTCTTTTCATTTCATTTCAAAATATTGTAACTTTTATAAGATTATTACTATTTTGTGTTTTATGTTTTCAAAAGCAAGAGGAACAGTCAGCAGTTTGTGAAGGCGTGTCGAGTGAAGGTATGTACTTCTACGCATTCATACCAAGTGTTTAAATGAAGTTAAATTATTCAATTGTACATTTCTGATTCCATTTGTAGAGTTTGATCAGTTTTTGGAGGACAGAGCTCGGGCAGGCGATCACAACGGTGGAACATCTCGAAGTCCTCAGCCGTTATCCCGACCTCTGCGACAGTCCACAGAGCAACAAGACAAAACACATGACCAGCTGTTTTCTCTTTGAACAAGCCACTACTGACAATTACACAGTCAAACATGTCAAGCCATGAGGTTCACACTGTAACATGAAGTTATTCCCGAATGCAAGATGTACTACAGCCATCTCAAACTCGCGGCTCGGGGGCCAAATGCGGCCCTCAAGATGATTTATGGTGGCCCCTGAGAAGATTTTTAATTTGTATTATAAATGGCCAGCCGATAAAACGCATATCTCATATTTCTCATGAATCAGTAACTATTGGGCTTGGTAATATATACTTAATTAATATCAACATGAACTTATTACTAAACATAGTTTGAAGCTAGTTTGTGGCTTGTAAGGTATTATCATTTCTAAATTCTACATACCAAATAGTTCCTAAAAATTTAAAACTTAAAACATTTCCTATTTCTAGATTTTTGTTGGTAAGGAAAATATATTTTAGTACATTTCAAGTATGTCTCTGTTGCGCCCCCGACCAGCTCTGATTTTCTAAATTTGGTCCCATCTCAGACCCCTGATGTACTGCAATAGTGGCAAAAACTATAAAAAGTGACACAGATTCAAATATTTCAAAAACAGGATTTACTTTTATAGTTATGAAACATGCTGCTATGTTTAGGGTTGTCAAACTTTTCAGAAATTACATTTCAATCTATTTAGTATCTTTTTCAGCAGGCATATGTCCATCTTCTTTTATTTTTTCAAGACATAAACACAGTATAAATATCTGCAAAACCACTGTATGTTACAATGCTTTTGGCCGCCACAGTAGTTGAGGTTTGAAATCATCCAAACTCACTACCAAACTGCACACCAATGAAACTGTGCTACATTCCCATAGTAAATGCTGTAATTTCCTGCTGTCTTAATTGTGCGTTGTTATTGTTTTCTCAGCAAACTTTTATGTATTTATGAACAAGATGTTAATACTGTGTTACAATAAGATTTCAAGTGTTTACATAATTATGAAGCTAAAATGTGCTGTCATATCACATTGTATTATTAGTTAAGCATCCGATTTTGTGTTGAATAAATTAATTTTGTTCTGAGAATTTGTGTTATAATGAATGATTTGGAAGTAGTTTGAATTCCACTCTGACTTCTTGTTGTGTCCCAGGGCAAGACACTTCACCTACCTCTCCTATGTGAGCAGTGTAAGTGAGTGAGTGACTGGTTGTGGTCTGTGGTGCAAATTGGCAGCCTCACTCCATCACTCTACCCCAGGGCAGCTGTGGCTAAGAAGCTTAGAGTGAGGAGTGAATGTGAGACTACAGTACACAATTATCTGTTTGTGAAGGTCAAAAGCAGACATGGCATTATTATTGTTATTTGAGCTCAAGGATGTCTGGTGCTGCATACATGAGTTCCCATCAGTTTATTCTTGATGCTCCACAAAAGCATCAACATGTCTAGACCATGCATGCCAAGTTCTGTATTTTCTTCATTGACTTGCATTTTTGGCCTTTTCAATTTAAGCTCCAACTGTATCTTTTTGAAGCCAGAGACATGGTTTGACAGTTTCTCAAGCTCATAGTCAGCCCACCTCCTTTCACACAACCCATAGATCAACAATGCTCCTTTTGTTCTACAGAGACATAAAGTGATTTAAGCCCAAACTTAGACAGCTTTGACCTTGATGTCTTTAGTTATAGAATGGAGATGCATTTCTATATTAAAAACAGAACAAATATCCACATTTGAAAAGTGCAGCAAAAGCTGTGGATCTATTAAAATCCTACAAGTCCATAGCTTGTGTTAAACTGGATTTGAGCTCTTCGTCTTGTACAATCTTGGCTGGCTATGGCTGGCTGCTCTCTGTAGGCTACCTTAGTGTGGATGTGGGCATTGCTTTCTTTGTAAGATGCCACTGGACAATGTTTTTCCCAATTGAAAATGTAAGAGACCTCAGACTGACAATTACAGAAGCCCTGGCCCATAAGCTTAATAGATTTGGAGCCAATTTGTAAATGCAAATAAATATTGCTCTGTATTGCCTTTTCAAAGTAAAATAAAAACAAGTCACATATAGCATGTGTTTTAGCGGGTTTCAAAAATACATTTTTATTACCTCAATTAGGCCTCAACTACGGTGGACGAGGACAGGCCTAACTATAGTACAAAATCCACTAGAGGGCGGTATTTTATCACAGGACTCTCTTTGACAGCTGTTTTTAACACATAATTATCACAGTTATATTAGACTTCTTCATGTGCAGTGTTGCATTGCACAATTTTAGCTAATAATAATACATTTTAGATTTAATATGCAATTTATTAATTTTGAGTTGCTTACTGGCGCGGAGCTGGGAAATCCCTCTCTGATCTGGCAGCCCGGGCCCAGTGTACACAGACAAGATGGCCGCCTCTGTGGAAGACGAGTTTGAAGATGCTCCTGATGTAGAACCGCTTGAACCAACACTAAAAAACATAATTGAACAGAAATCTCTGAAATGGATCTTTGTGGGAGGCAAAGGCGGTGTCGGTAAAACCACGTGTAGGTGAGTTTATGAGTTAAAACAGAGAAACACGGACACAGTCTGTAAAGCGGTGACTCACCGCTAGCTTCAACAGACTGTAGCTGATAGCATGATTGTGTTTCATTACATTTAACTTACTCTCTAAATCTCACACGAAGTTATCACATTTCCTGTGTTGCTCAGTCATAGGGCACACATTTATTATTATAAATGTTCAGATGTGTTATCCCCGGTTAGATTGATGATATAAAAGTGAGTGGGTCTGTCTATGTCAGACACTGGTGGCTATAATACATGAACCAGTTCAATGCACCTAACCTAAATGTATTAAACACATTTTAATGAAACTTTGGAATCTGCTCTGAATCTGAATCGTCAAACCCAAACCCAGCTTTCAATCCTCTCACATTGAATACACATTTTATAACTTTTCACGTGGAATCCCTCAGGGCAAATTAAAAATGTCACCTGACGGTTTTGTGACATCATTTTCTGCATCATTTTTTTTTATGAGTGTGTTTTGTTTCTCATCCAAGAGACTTTTAAACCATTTAATGTAATGATATGAATATGAATGATATGAATATGCTTTACTTAGATTTGTCTTGGGCAAAATGCTGAGTAACAGCAGAACACACAATACACAGTGAGGAACACAACAGGGCACATGGAAAACAAAATCACAAACTTCATCATGGCTACTGCCTTGAGCTAAAATTGCCTTAATTCATGAGACCACTCATTATAAAGACATTTAAAGGCAATATCTTTTCATGTCAACAATAACTACTTTAGCATAACACACCAATTATAGTAACAGTTTGTATTTTTCAACCATATTATATGTGTCCTAAACTCCTAAGACACAACACGTATATAGCACTTTTCAACATACCCAAAAGGTGCTTTACAGAGAGGCAAACATAGACAAACAATAAAGACAGTATATATCTGCCACTACTACTTCTTCGTTGTGTTTTTCAGCTGTAGTTTGGCGGTCCAGCTGGCTGCAGTGAGGGAAAGTGTCCTCATCATCTCCACAGATCCGGCCCACAACATTTCAGATGCTTTTGACCAGAAATTCTCTAAGGTGCCCACCAAAGTCAAGGGCTATGACAACCTTTTTGCAATGGTTAGTGCACTTTTACTCAAGTATAATACGCTCACATGTAAGACCTCTTTTTGCTGACAGTAACGGTTGTACTCTATGTTGTTTGTAAACGCAGGAGATTGACCCGAGTCTGGGCGTGGCGGAGCTGCCAGACGAGTTCTTTGAAGAGGACAACATGCTCAGTATGGGCAAAAAGATGATGCAGGAGGCAATGAGCGCTTTTCCTGGAATTGACGAGGCCATGAGTTATGCCGAGGTCATGAGGTGAGACAAACCCCTCTCAGGAGCAAAACAAAACCACTAATGCATTTTTAATTTAGAATTGACCTTTAAGAAGTTTTAAGCATGTTATAATGGTTTTTCCTGATCATTAGCTTACTCAGAGTGGTGCTTTGATTAATGAGTAATTAGTGGATGACTAATCATGTCTATTTTTCTGCATTTGAGTGTCCAAAACACCTCCTACCCCCGCCCTCGACTATTTTCTTATCTGCAATTCATTTTAAAAAAAAATCTGACTCTTGGTCATGCACAAGTGCTCAAAAATGTTGCTTGACTAATAAGAAATGAAAATCCACTGCCTGCTACAATGAAATGCCACAATGAAGAAACAGGATTGGCAGCAGAGAATCAGTTTTACATTTAATACAGGAAGTCAATGAACCTGTTTCTCTTATCAAGTCATTTAAAATCATTACCGCTGTTTACAATTAGCAAAACTGTATACACAATGACTATAATGTAGTTCTAATGCATTGTTTGTTGCCTTCCTCCTGTGTTTCAGATTAGTGAAAGGAATGAACTTTTCCGTGGTTGTCTTCGACACTGCTCCGACTGGCCACACACTTCGGCTTCTTAACTTTCCCACCATCGTAGAACGAGGTCTGGGCCGCCTCATGCAGATCAAAAATCAGATCAGCCCTTTCATCTCTCAGGTAACACTCATCCAGTTGCCATTATCTACGTATCGGCCTGGTTTGGTTCAAAAAGCATTTGTTCTGTTCTCAGATGTGTAACATGCTTGGTTTGGGTGACATGAATGCAGACCAACTGGCCTCAAAGCTTGAAGAAACCCTTCCAGTTATTCGCTCAGTCAGTGAGCAGTTTAAGGACCCTGTAAGTAATGCCTGTGTACATGTTTCAGTCACTTTTCAATAGTTTTTACTAAGGCTTGGTACTGTTTTTTTTTTTCTTTATAATTTAGGAACCATTTACCAACACTCAAGGTGTTAATCTTTAACAACAATTAACAACACAATAATGTATATATATATAATACATTAATTAAGCAACAATATATATATTTTAAATTATATACACATATATATGCATGTTGTTTTATTCTGTCAGTGACTTTAAGTTTTCTTCAATTGGTGTTTGTTTATAGTTTTTTTTTTCACAATATAATGCATTTCTAAATGTATCTAAAGTTGTGACATGTATTTGTCCTCCAGGAACAGACCACCTTCATCTGTGTGTGCATTGCTGAGTTCCTGTCGCTCTATGAGACCGAGCGTCTGATCCAGGAGCTGGCTAAGTGCCGCATTGATACTCACAACATTATCGTCAACCAGCTCGTTTTCCCCGACGCCGAGAGGCCGTGCAAAATGTGTGAAGCTCGACATAAAATCCAGTCCAAGTACTTGGATCAGGTTGGTTGTTGGTTGTTGTCGTCTTGTTCTTTGCTCTAAGTCAATTGTTGTGTATTGTAAGTATAAGTCATGAAGTAGTATTAAACTTGTTTTTTGTAATTAGGATAGTCCCACTCAGATTCAGTGCAGCTCCTCACGTATGATGAATATTGCATAAGAATTTTTTTGGAATATTCCATTTTAGCCTGAAAAATAATCCAATGTAATAACCACCAATTGTGCCAGATTCAAAACTTGATAAAGATCACTGCACCAGTTCAATAGAATTACCCTAAAATAAGGAAATCTTGACATATTTAATAATTTAATTTGTGCATTCTAATTTTTTTTTAATATCTGTTAGCTGTACCTGAGGGAACTGATTTATATTAAATACAAAATTACCATTACCGTACCTTTTGGGTTTTTTTTTATGTACATGAAATTATAAATTAAGCTATATCTATATGACATTATACATTATAATTTTTTAATTTATAATGACATATAGATATAGTTTAATTTATAATTTCATGTACATAAAAACAAATGGTACGGCCGTCTGTCTGCCGACTGTTTTTCACGTTTCACAGCAATAAAAATCAGGTACAGAGCCTTCAGGGGAAATTATAATTATTTTTTTATTTATTTTTATATATTTTTTTAATAAATCATATTTGAGCATTTACTGAGTCGTGTGATCATAACTTCTCTTATTGTGTCTTGTATTTTCTCTACAGATGGAGGATCTCTATGAGGACTTCCACATAGTCAAGTTACCTCTGCTGCCCCATGAAGTGCGAGGTGCAGATAAGGTCAACACTTTCTCTAAGCAACTTCTGGAGCCATACAAGCCGCCAAACAAGTGATTTTCTTCAGTCGTTTCTTCAGGACGTCCTCTCTGCAGCTCTCTCTCCCCCGTCTCTTCCACTCTCTCCCTCCACTGCCGCAAAAAAAAACTCCTTTACAGTTGTAACACACACATCTTCTCCCTAACAAGCCTCAAACAGTTCATTACAGAGAAAGTGTACAGCAATGTAATTTATTTTTGGGGAGCCAGGACTCAAAGCATTCATTACTAGTATGTCTTTTCATACATAGAGCATTTAACTGACCATTTCCCTTCTCAACGCTCGGATTGTGGTCGTTTCTGTGATAAAGGAGTGGATTCATGAGCTTACAGATTGTGGCTGTTTACATTTGTTTATCCTTCAATGACTCTGTTCTTCTTCTATTAATCTTGATAATCTGCATTCCAAATGTTTATTTGGTGAAAAGTTAATTACCAAAGTAGATGTAAATCAAGGGGATTGCACCAAAATGATAGTTGGATGCTAGCTTAAAGATGCACTATGTAACTTTTCTAAAGAGGAGTCCACCACATGTAATTGCTTTGCCTGGAATGTTCCACATTAAACATATTTAGCTTACATTTATTCAATTACAGATGTTTTAAGGCTTGAACAACATTCCTACTGTGAGCTGGCTCGCCTCTCCACGTGTGACCCGTAACTTGGCAATATCTCTATGGAGACAAGCAGGTGGCAGACTCCTCCAGAAAAGTCACGTAGTGCACCTTTAAAGCAGTCAAATGATAACATTGAGAAATGTCATACAATATCCTGTATTAGCCTATTTAAAGTATTTAGATACTTTTGGGACATAATTAGTCAAAGAAAAGAAGACGCTGGAGAATTAACTGACAACACTAAACACTAAATGGACTCTGGCCTTTTCTGATGTTGAATGTCTGCTGTTGGTCAAAACGAAGGGTTAAACAGAGCAGGAAGCACATTTGTAGTAAACAGACCTGTTCTTGCTTGTACGACTAGTAATGCCTGAAGGAATCGTCCATAACTATACATTTAATTTACTCTTTATGTGACTGAATGCTTTTGAGTCTGAAACTGTTTTCTAGAGATTATCTTTTAAATTAAGTTGACGGTAAAAATATTAAACAACTTTGTTTCTGCTACATATATTGTGCTCGCATTCTTTTATTTGCAGTATCTGACTTCAGACTAAAGTATAGGCTTACACATTTTAGTTTAATCTTAGAATTACTAACAGTATGAAGTAAAGATAAACTAAGTATTAATCAAAATTTAATTACATCAAAAAGTACAATAATAACTATAAAACCATTTACATGGCAAAGTTTGCACGCTCCACTGGAGGTTCTACTGTACAGTGCATGTGCCCCTTTGCTTTGGCATGTCACTTGTAGTCCATCAGCAGATCCAATTGTCCCGGTCGGGGGCTGCACTAATGAGCTCCTCCTCGTTTTGGGGATTTGCCCCGGGGTGCAGCAGCCTGTGGACAGAGCAGCGAAGCTCCACTGCTGCTGAGGGCTGTAGATATCGCTGAACACAGCCTTATCTGTGAGTGCAGAGGGAGACCAGAAGATGTTTTGAGCAAGTGACCTCAAAGTTCAGCTCTTCATGTTCAGGTATGTTTTCTTGTTTGACTTTGATTAAACCTAAAACAGACAGAATGGGCAAAATCTTTGAGCTAGTTCCAAATCTAACCAAACTTAGCCCTTGCCTTCCAGTTCCCGCAACCGCATTGAAGGATGAGTCAAATGCAGATGAAAAATTCCCTATAGACACAACAAAGTATAGAGCAGAATACCATCATCTAATCGAAAATGTTTTTTCTTTGCACGTTTGAACAGGATTCATGTGACATACATTAGATTATACATACATTCCACAGGCTGCAGTGTTTCTAACTTGAGTCGAGGTGGAGTTTGTCCACAATGACTGTCACCTACACAGCCAGAGTCGCAAACGCTCGCTTCTGTGGATTCTCCAAGCTGCTTTTGGCCTGGAAAGGAAGCATTTACAAAGTTTTGTACAAGGAGTTTGTGGCTTTCTTTGCCATGTACACGGCCATCAGCATTACCTACAGGTGAGTTCTATCTAAATCGATGCACCTGCTAACAATGAGACTAGACTTTCATTTTATTTAGTAAATATGATTAAATGACAGATTTGCTCATAAATGTACATAGCCATTGTATAATACTGTAATAATTTAATCTTAAAATAAAATAAATATATAATAATATATACCACCTTCTCTCCATTTACCACGCCCCCTCACACTCATCCTCTACATTCTAACTAACAGTCTCAGAACCAGGACACTAATTTTCACCAAAGTTGAACTACTGATTCTTCAAAATAGTGTTACAAAAGAAATATTAGAAATTACAATTTGGACATAGCAACTGATTTGTCTTTTGTCATAACAACCATTCAGACTCAGATACTGAAGACCAATTGTGTAGAAATACAGCTTCCACATCATCTTCAACACACAAATCCATGGATAAACTCTGTAGTTACTTAAAATAATATTTCCCAGGTAAAAATAAAAAACATGCACCTGCTGTTCCTTCCCAGATTCTTCCTGTATGACGAACAGAAGAGATATTTTGAAAAGCTCGCCATTTACTGTAACCACTACGCCAGTCTAATCCCCATGTCTTTTGTACTAGGTAAGGTTTGACATCTCAGTATCCTTTATCACCTGAGCTTATCATAACTGATGAAGAAGCAGCCCATAAGATGCAGCTGTTTTTCCTATTGTTTTTATCTCGATTCCTCATAAAGTTTCCCATAAACTTTAGTGTTGTCACAATATTAAAATATCCCACTTGATTTCAATAAGGATAAAGTTTGATACTTAATACTGAATTTGAAACCACATGGTAAACTTCAGTCTCTTACCATTTCTGTTATTATCGTAATTATAAACAATATAATGTAATTTCACAAAATAATTGTGATATTATTCTACTTTTAATAAAAGATCAAGACCATTCCAAACAATCACAGAAAGGTCCAAGTTGTCTTATTTAAAGGTACAGTATGTAACAGTTTGGCTAAAAACAAACTAAAACAAAAGCATGTGTGTGGTTTTTTTCCACTAAAAATAAGTAAAACCTGTGTCTTTACTGTGAGTGGGCTTATGTCTCCACAAAAGTGACTCGTACTTCACATTTCCTGCTTGTTTCCATGGAAATCTTCTTCCTTTGGTTATAATATTCCACAGTATGACTGTTTTTGCACAATATCTTCAAAATGTTGAGAGCTTTTTCAGCACCACTCCTCCTTTTAGTTGATTAATCGACTCACAGGGCATTTTTGTAGTTGATTACAGCCCTACTCTACCATGAAATAAGTAAAGTTTTTAATCTCAATGCGTCTTCTCTTGTTACTTAATGTTCGAATTGTGCTCTACAAATAAAATCGTATCTTTGTAGAACCTAATTTTCAAACGTCACATAATCCAACCTTTATTACAATCCCAATCGTAAGTAAATTTCTTTTCCCAAAGTAAGCTCTCTATTTTCACGGAATCATGCAGGCGACTTCCCACCTCCAGAAAGTTATATACTGTGCCTTTAATCATATGTTCCAGTATAAATCCCTGCTCAAATGATTCTCATGCTTCATCTTTTGGTACTTTAGGGCAGTGGTTCCCAACTTCTTTTGTCTCGAGTACCCCCTAAGCTTTGTCTCACACTCAGAGTACCCCTTAACTTGAGTTTCAGGCAAATAAATGGGTTTAATAGTCACATATATTTAATTATTACTATTATTTTTTCTGTTTTGATAATATTTATGGTCCAAGTTACTCCAAAAATATGCAAAATTTACAACTAATTCAGAAAAAAGTACATTTCATCTCCTTTTAAAACCTGAAACCATTTTAAGTCACCCCTGGTAATTGCTCACGTACTCCTTGGGGTCCCCGTACCCCTGGTTGGGAAACACTGCTTTAGGACAATCCACCGCTGGACACAACACAGTTCACCTTGTGTCTTCCTGGCACAGGCTTCTATGTGACTCTGGTGGTGAATCGATGGTGGAGTCAGTACACCTGCATCCCGCTCCCGGACCCGCTCATGTGCGTCCTGTCCGGCGGCCTCCAGGGCGGCGACGAGCGCGGCCGTTTGCTCCGGCGAACCATGATGCGCTACGCCAGTCTGTCCGCCCTCCTCATCCTGCGCTCCGTCAGCACCGCCGTCTTCAAACGCTTCCCCACCATCGACCATGTGGTGGAGGCAGGTGCGCACCGCCCAAAACAATGTCCTCCGTGCAACTTGTCTCTGTCACTGCTGCTACTTCTGAGCACCGAACCCAAGGGATGGAAGAAGCACTCCGTTTTGTTACTCAAGTACAGATACATGGCAAAAAAGTAAAAGTATCACATAAAAAATCGACTTAAGTACAAGTGTTGAAGTATCTGAAAATGTACTTTAAGAGTAAAAAGTAAAAGTATTTGATGCAGATTATGAGACAAGTTTTACGTATTAAATATTATAATTTTGGCAAAGAATTGTGCCTAATTTTGCTCAACAAAGGTATATTCAAATTAATGTATTTCATTTTATGTTTATATTTTTGTTTGCTTGAGCTTGAACTCAAAACCTTAGAACCCTCAGAACCCTAACCCTATCAACGTGTGAAGAATAACCCCTCAGACAAAAGTACTTTCTACTTATCAGTCCAGTTAAAAAAATGCAGAGGAGTAAAAAGTACAGATACTTGGTCTCAAATACTTAACTACTTCAGTAAAGCACAGATACCTAAACATTTTACTCAAGTACAAAAGTAAAAGCGCTGCACGCTTTTACTTTTGTACTGTCATTACTTTCCACCACTGCCTAACCCTCACAGTTTATGTTAACGTATTTATTCATGTATTTGTATGGAGAAAAGTGAAATCCTTGAGCTGCCCTTTTCTGCTGCGTTAATGAGTGAAGCAATGTAAAGGAGGTTATAAACAATAGCTGCTAGCATCGTAGTTGTAATGTATCTCAGCAGTTTGAGAAATACATTGATTAAACTGAATCTAATGAAGGGGTATTGAACACAAAGGAGCACTTCCTACATCACCACCTAATGACATCATAAGGTTGAGCACTGAGGAGGCAAATATATGTTATTCCTCAAACATCCATTCATTATTTTTTGCAGTGATGGAAGAAATACTCCTTTTTGTTACTTCATACAATACTGAGTAAAAAATATCACTTAAAAAGTATTTCTAAGTAAAAGAATTAAAATATTTCACTGAGATTTTGAGATCTCAGTGAAATACAAGAATTGTCCTAATTTTTGGGAATCTGAGGCAATTTTCTTGTTTACTCAAGGCTGGGGCTTGAACTCAAAAAATGTTGGCAATTTTCTCCATAAACAAAAAAATCAGCCAATTCAACAGGTCTAAAACCATAAGAAAAAATATTTTCGTTTTCAGTCCAGTTTAAATGCCCTTAAATGTAGTGAAGTAAAAGTAAATAGTATTCACTGTAAAGTTTACTTAAGTTAAGCACAGGTACCTTAAAATAGTACTTAATTACAGCACTTTTACGTTTGTATTTTTTTACTTTCCACTACTGATTTTTTTTCTAAGAGGGAACTACTCAATTGCTCAAAGTTGATCTAGACGATTCATGTACCAAGTTTTCTTTAAATCTAAAAGTACTACATTTTATTTTCAAACTTTAGATTTTTGCTGTATTAGACATTTGTAACATTTAAATCTTTACTCTAATCACTATTATACAGGTTTCATGACGAGAGAAGAGAGGAAGAAATTTGAAAGCCTCCAGTCTCCCTACAACAAATACTGGATCCCCTGTGTTTGGTTCACAAACTTGGCTGCTGTGGCTCGCTGTGAGGGGCGGATCAAAGACGACAACACACTCAAACTTCTGCTGGGGGTAAACTTACACACAATCGTTCCCACTCTTAATAGTAATAGGTATATATTCATGTTATGGTAGTTTTTATATATATTTGGTCTATCTCAAATGCTTTAATGACTACTGTAAACCATAATTGTTACTTGGTTTCTGTCGTTTCTTAATCACAGTACTTTGATTTGAAATTTGCAGCATTTTCAGTCGATCAGATTTTGGCTCAGATGTTGTCGGGGCGGTGAAGTGTTGAAATGATGTAACACAGGCTCATTAGGCGTTCTGTTTTGTCCCAAACAGGAGCTGAACGCGTTTCGGGGGAAGTGCAGCATGCTGTTTCATTATGATATGATCAGTGTGCCTTTGGTCTACACACAGGTGAGCTCCCCGCCGATGTGAAACCACGGCAACAACCACTTGTGCTGCAGTGATCAGTATCTGCTTCAATGTTGCAAGAACTTACCACCAACTTTATCACACATCTTCTACTGCTCCAAACTGAACCGATGCCAGTGCAGTTTCATATGGTATCTCTGTAAGAATCATCCAGAAATGTTGAATCTGTTCCAATATATTTGTGACTAGGTCCTTCAGACTTTGCATATTAACGTTCCCCTCATCTCCATTAATTATTTTAGACCTATCGAGTGTTCTGGTGTCATCTTGCAATTAACTGGAACATATGTTGAAATGAACAGAAAATGGCAGTACATGTTAGAGTTTGGCAGCATATCGCAACATTTATGTTTTTTTTTAAACATATTTACATTCATTCTGTTCAGTTTGAATATCAAGTGTATCATTTATAGTAGGGCTGGGTGATAGGGTGATAAAAATCAGCTGTTTTTTGTGAAATTGTCATGTTGTCCAAACACAAATAAATGTATGGGGTTGTATTTATGCACTTTATGGACATTTCACATTAGTCTGATAATTAAACTTAATCTAAAACGCTTTAAGACACGTTTTAACATATTTTTGTCATCTGACTATCGGTATCGGATTCCAAAAAACTGAAGAAAAAAATATATACATATAGATATACATTGAGATATGCATTTTTGTCATTATCTGCCACTCAAGTCCATGTATCTCCACAGGTTGTGACTTTGGCAGTGTACAGTTTCTTTCTGGTTTGTTT
Organism: Rhinogobius similis; assembly: GCA_019453435.1. Taxonomy (NCBI): domain Eukaryota; kingdom Metazoa; phylum Chordata; class Actinopteri; order Gobiiformes; family Gobiidae; genus Rhinogobius; species Rhinogobius similis. The sequence goes on from CM033622.1 coordinate 19,732,205, forward strand.
AATCGGTCGACAGTTTTTGGATCCCACTCAGGGCTATCCAGGCCACGATCTCGACCTCTACGTGCCCATCTTTACTCTGCTGCAGTTTTTCTTCTACGCCGGATGGCTCAAGGTGAATAGTAGTGCAACTTTACCTGTGTACGCCAATAAAAGAGTGTTGAACTTCCTCCTTTGACCTACAGGTGGCAGAACAACTTATAAACCCTTTTGGCGAAGACGATGATGACTTTGAGACCAACTGGCTGATAGACAGGAATTTTCAGGTTAAACCACATTCAAAATATCTGTTTATCACAGTGAACAAAACAAACGACTAAAACACATAAATACATTTTAATCTTACAGACAAACTTTATATGAAAAAGAAAATCCCACCAATGGTTTCACAGACTTCCATTAGTTCATTTATACTATGTTGAGCCATTTTTACTGGAAGTTTTAATTTCGATCTTTAGAATGTAATTATTGCAGCGTGTCTTTCTGGGATGCATTCTTAAATACTGGACTTAAATACTTAAACACTAGACCTTATTTTGTCCTAGATTAGTCTTGTTTTGGTCCCGGTTTAAGCCCAGTTTAATTCTGATGTAGACTTTGTTTGGCCCTGACCTTGTCCAAGTTTAGTTCCAGGTTTAGTTCTAGTTTAAACCCAGTTTTAATGTGGTGGCAAGTGTGAATGCACCCATAAGATAAGGCCAAAGGAAGACTAATCTAGGTCTAAATAAAGTCTAATTCAGCAGTCGTGAGAAGAATGAATCCCAGAAAGACAAACTGATTATGTTGCTTCAGAGGCTTGTTCTGGTTTTTGGCCAGTCAGTGTTTTGTTGTTTGTTTGGTTTTTGTCTTTGTTTGTTTTGAATTGTCACTTTAGCACTTAGGAAGAATAGCTGTTTGTTATAGTAGTTAATGAAAGATGGTGAAGATGTAATAATACTTGTCCTAATTAGAGGTGAATGAACTGGTTTGTTTCCTCCTCAGGTTTCGATGATGGCGGTGGATGAGATGTACGGGGACCTGCCGCTGATGCAGAGGGACAGATACTGGAACGACTCGAACCCTCGGCCGCCGTACACCGCTGCCACTGTGTTTGTCCTGCGCAAACCCTCTTTCCAGGGCTCCACTTTCGACATGGCGTTAGTTTCACTTTATTATTATGTACAGTATCTATAACTGAAGCAGATCCTAATGTTAATAGATTAATTAATTTACATTTATAACTAAATGTGTTAAAGACCCTCACTGAGCCAGGCTAATTGTATAGCAATAAAATAAAATCAGTCAAAGGGTTTATGAGGTTTTAGCTTCCATCAAACTGGTTAGAGAGCTGAATTTTAAACTTTAAACCAATGAAATTCAGGTTAGGGTCCTGAGTAGGAGTTTCAACATGTCTAGAAAGTTTTAAATAGGGCTGCAAGATAAATTGCAATCGATTTGAATGGGCGCAATTAGCATTTTTGAAGTACCATCATTTTCTCAACAAACAACAAAATATCCTGTCTTGTTCTGCATAAAATGGGGAAATTGTAGTGAAAGACGTGTGGTTATTTTATTAGCTTGTCAGTTTAAAAGCCTATTTCAATCTTTTTGTCGATTTGGTCAACTTTGAACATTAATCTATTACTAAAAATAAATAGCATATCTAATCTAATTACAATACTTTCCAGAAAAATCACAATTAAATATTTTGCTTTAGTTTTTGCATTGATAACTGTATATTTTGTCTCTGTCCGACAGGTTGCCTAAAGAGGAGATGCACTTCCAGCCTTTGGAGGACATTGCTGAAAACCTGGAGGAGTCGGGCAGTCGTCAGTCGAACATGGCACTCTTAAACCGGCTCCTGAATGTGGCCCCAAGCTCCAGTGGTCTGATGGGAGGGGCGCTGCGACGCACCTCGGCCCAGCTACAGAGGCTGCGCCAGTATCCCAATGTGGACCCCAGCACCAGCGACGAGGAGGAATGCTCCACTGTAAGTAAAGAGTCTCTATCTTCTGGCCTGAGGCAGGACAGCCAGAGCACTGTGTGTAGTTTTAAGGAGAGGAGCGTTGGGGCACCTCTGCTGGACATGCAGTTTGGAGCAGACCCCCTGGAGCTGCGGATTGAAGAGGACGGAGACTCACTCAAACAGGTGGAGGACGTCCCATCCACAGTGTCCCTGCTCCCTCCGCCTCCTCAGCCCAAAAAGACCAGACCTGTCTCTGCCATCACTCCTCGGCCCTGCGCCCTGCTCCAGCCCATCGACCCGTCGCAGCTGGAGCACAGCAGCTCTCAGCCAATCATCAACCAGCACCACGCCCCACTATCCACCATCAGCCCGTCCTCTGGAGTACACGGGGCGTCCTGCGCTCAACCACAAAGAGCCCGCAGTGTGAGTACAGGCTTAGAGACAACTGGGTCACAACATGACGATGACCTTTGACTGAGATCTAAGATTGAACAGTGTCGGCTGTGGGACAGAAAATTAATGTCTTACTTTAAACCAAAAAGAAACTTTCACAAGTGTTCCTTCGAATAGTTAGTGAAAAGAAAAGTAATGTAGTATTTGTTGGGGATAAACTATGTAAAATAGACTTTCATAAGCTTTGAACCATGTTATAACTTTGTCTCATCATTATCATTTTACTCAAAGTTGTATTTTGAGTGATTCATGCATGTTTGAGTAATCCTGTGTTGTCCAGCATTTGAGGCTTGGTCAGAAAACGTCTGTTTTCACCATCCCCCTATCCCCGCCCACATCTCCAGACTTACTTGAAATTATTCAAAAAATTCTGACTTTGGGTCATACATGTAGGATTTAAAAAAACACGCGAATGTTTAAAATAATTTGCTGCAGTGAAATACACTGCTTGGCCCAAAATAAAAAGTCACCACTTGCACACTGGTACAAGCCCCTTATTGGGTAACTGCTGCATGGGTGATTGTCTTTCAGTTGCAACATGGTACTTAAAGTCAATATGACAGGTTCTGAAAATTTTCCAATTTTGACTAAGTTTGGTGGGAGGGCACCTGTGGCAATTCTTTATCATACTTTTACATCTGTGAAGTTGCAGTTTGTGAAGCATTAAAAAAAAGAAAAGTTTAAAATTGCAGCAAGTAGTGGTGAGTTCTGAAATCCCTCTGTGATGTCATCAAAAAGCGACTTAAAATTTAAAAATACAGAGACAGTTTAAACACAGCTGACACACTTTTTCTGACAATTTAAATGATCATTCAACAAAATTAAGGTTATTATTTTTTGTCAAATCATAACTATTGTGTAATTTATGTAGATCTTGGTCCTTGTTTTCAAAATCGTAGGTAACAGTTGTGGAATTACCTCTACCCATATCATATTTACTACCCATATTCAACCAGCCAGGAAGTAACATTTTAAACATTACGCAAACTGTCAAACTGGAGACAAACAGGCAAAATATTTAGTAAAATCTTAACTATAATCATGTTCGCTACATTTTTGTGAAATGTATCCTCAAACCTGTCTGACTTTAAATACAACTGATGTAGTGAGTGACTTCTCTTTTCTGTAACAAATGTGGAAAGACAAATCCTGTGGTCATGGAAAAGATGTCAGTGTGTTTGAGAAGGGCATCAAGCAGAGAAAACATTTAAGGAGAAACTACTCAAATTAGCTTAACAACTGTCCAACGCATTATTAGAAACTGGAAGGATACTGGGGAACCATCTTCCTGGAGGAAGAACTGTGGTCAGAGCAGGTGCCTAGTGCCTCCTGCACGTGGGGGCAGTGTTATGATCTGGGATTGATGCAGTTGGACAGGGTTAGGTTCAGGTGATGTCATCAATGGATTTAATCTTCACTGATCCGCGGCGATAATGCCAGGATTCACGGGGCTCACATTGTGACAGAGTGGTCCAGGAGCAGGAGGCATCATTTTCACACATGGCCTCCACAGATCTGTACCCAATGAGAATATCTGGGATGTGTTGGAGATGACTTTGTGCAGTGGTCACACTCTTCCATCATCATTACAAGATTTTTGTTTAAAAAAAAATGGATTGCACTGGATGTAAATAAATCTTATGACACTGCAGAAGTTTACTGAAACAATGTCACAGTGAGTGTGTTATTATTTTTGGCCAGGCAGTGTATCACTATGAAGAAGTGGCCTCTCAGCTCTCCAGTTTGAACAGAAAGTCACTGAACTCTATTATTTATATTATGCAAACTTTATTTCTATCTATGTTGTTTCAATAAATAAGCTGATTTAGATAAATAGTACAATTTACAATTAATAAAATGTAAACTAATGATCTATGTTCTATATAGTTTAATACTAAATTCTAGAAAAGTACAATGTATTTTCTAATCTACAAATATCATAATATTCAGTGTTTATGTTTAGTGTTGTATTGCATCTGCAAAATATTCCTTTTTCTGAAATGCACTTATTCAAGATTGAGAGATTCTCAAATGTCCTCAATTACTTCTGTAAATATTTGTTTTTGCACCTGATTTTATTACTAACACAAAACACTGTATTGTAAAACATGCCGTCTCCTCGTTTATTCATTATACGATGAACACATCAACAAACGCCATATAACGTATTAAAAAGTATTTACAAAAGTAAATACAAAATAATACAAAAGTACATTTAAATAAGCTACCAGGAATGGCCAGCAGGTGGCAACATCTTCAAACTAAAGTCAACACCACTTTGTTGATGAACTCTGAATAAAACAATTAAACTTTGATCAACCCTGCTGTGGACACGTGATCAGGTTTTGTACTTGGGCCTCAGACTGGACAGTCTTTGTTTGGCCAAAAAGGACTGGGCTGGACCTGGAGAGCGAGGTTCCTCAGTGAAGCTGTGCTTTTGCAGAACTGCAGACTGTGAAGAAATCAACATGTTACTCTATAGCTTAGAAACTCTATCTTGTGTAAAATGTGTAATTATAATTATTTTATAAGTTGTGAACACTGGAGCTGAATTTGAATAACTAATAATTGTGTTTAATGTCTCTGTTTTTGAGGTCAGCCAGAAACTACCATCCTGACTTCAGCCAAAGTCACATATTTACCACAGTAGTCATTACACGGCTTTTAGGTATTTAGACACTGTAATTATAATGTGTGTAATATAATGTGAGAACTATGTAGTTAGAAGTGAGCAAGTACTGAAAATCTATTACTAACCATGTAATAAATGTATAAATATTCAGATTCACAGGCTATAATGTGTTGTACTAAATTGTGATGCGCTTAACAAAGACTAACAACCATCTTATCAACATAATTTACTTGTACAACTTTCATGTATGACAAATAAAGAACTTAAATAAGCTACGACAACTGTTACCTATTGATCACTGTCCTCAGAAACAAGCATACTATACATTTACTACCATTATTACAATAAAAAACAATAACCACTGGCAAGAAAGGCAAATTGTGAGTGGTTTTGTTGACATTTTTGAGTCCCATGTACAGCTTGTGCAGTCTTCCTATTGTGGCGATAACTTTGTGCACCTCTGATCATGTAGATAAAGCATTCAAGCAGTTTTTAATGTTTGCTTTGAATGAATCCTGGGCTTCACAATAAGTTTTTATACTGTAAATGTCAAATAAACTGAGCTGAATGTGCCTAACTCTGATACTTGTATTGTTTTATTAAAATTAGCACTAACTACTCCATTTGCACCTCACCATGTGCTGCCATGCTGTAAGTATCACTTCCTCCTCTGGGTCTTGCATGGCCCTCCTTGTCCCAGTCCTTGAGTCCTGTAAGTCACATAAAAAGGGCTGAAATAAATGAATCCATTAATCCATAACTAATTTAGTTGTCATCTGGACTAAACACACTCCAAAATATGACATACAGTATGTTGAGAAAGGAGGTTTTATGACTAAAGACAAAAAAAAAAAGACAAAGACGTGAAAATTTAGTGCTTTTGCTGAAAAAACTAAATGTGTTTGTAAATATAATGGCCTCAAGCAACATCATTTTAGCTTCAAATTTGGTAAAAAAAAATCTCATACTATACATGCCTTTCGCAATCTACACTACTAATTGATTCATCAAAAGAATAATCAGTACCACTTCATAATAACTACACTGACCTTGATTCAGGCGTAGTAACTACTTTTATTAAGGTAAAGGTTATGGTATTAGTTACTAAGCCTGAATCATTTGTTCACCATGAATTAAGTCTTTATTCATCAATTGTTAAGGCAAGGATTAAGTTATTGCACTGTATTACAGAATAATTGCTAGACAAATCAAGTAAAATAATCCTTAGTCGCAGCTCTACACATAAATGAGAAGCACATTTGTTTTATAAATACACACACAAACCCAAATGTGGGGTTATTTATGAATGAATGACATGTTTACTCACCTGTGGAGTGGAACTTGCATCAAATGATCTGACATTGATACTCATTATTTAACTGTATCGTTTCACTGATGGATGAGTTTGTCCTGGACAGAGAGAGGCCCTGGTTTGGTGTTTCGCTCGTGGATGGGGTAAACTGTAGGAGCGGGGGGCTTAAGCGCTGGGCTCCTGGTTTAGTGAGAGTTGATCCTGCTGACCGTGGCACATTCATTAATGGGACGGGGATTTGAAGATAAGCACCCCCACGCAGTTAGTACAATTAGATGAAACTGACGAGCTGCGACAGGAAATTTGATCTGGTATAACTCTGTCACTCTGGACTTAAACCATAACTAACCCTGGACTAGACCGAGACAAAAACAGGTCTGAGGGACGTTCACACTTACACATCATTGGACCAAACCTGAAACTAAACTATTAGATCAGGACTAAAGAAGGATCAGAACAGGAGCAAACCAAGTCCATATCAGGACTAAAATGGACTCAATTTGGACCCAAATAAAGACTTTGATCCCAGTTTGAGCTTTAATTCTGATGTAGACTGGATATGGTCCTTATTTAGTCCTTGTTTAGCCCTGGTCTTTCCCATTTTTAGTTCTAGGTTTAGACTTCTCAATTTTATTGGTGTTTGCGAAAGAGTCTACTTTTTGAACTGGGCTACAAACAAGTTTTTAGATGTACATTTTTGGTTTCCTTTCAGTTAGTCCTTGTCTTATGTATTTATGTTTTAGGCTTGGTTTAGATCTGGTGATATTTGGGAGTCATGTTGCTTTTTGTTATGTGAAAAATGTGAATGTCTTGCAAGCGATTAGGGGAAATTGCATCAGATAACTGGAAATACTTAGCGTGTGAGTGAAGAAAAATTGCAACATTTAATTTGGTGAAACACTGTTTTATAGTTATCAAAAATTGTCATATTTACTTTTATAATTTAATGATGAATGATATAATGAACTGATACATTTTTTCACAAACACCACATTAAACATAAGACTAAACTCTGACGAAACTTGAAACTAAACTTGACTAGACCATGACCAGAACCAAACTGAACCAATCAGAACTGAACCCGGCTCAAAACCAGGATCAAGAGCAGCAAAAAGCAGCTTGAGAAAATTGATAAATCTGTTTTGGAAACTTTTAACAATATTCCTATACAAAAATATCATGTTGCATGTTCATTTGCTCATCGTTAGTCATGTGAAAAGCTGTTTGTTTGTTTGTTTGCTTAGTAATTGCCACTGTCACTGACCCAGAAACATTGTAAATCCCCTCATTATCAAACATCAGAGAAACAGACAAGAACAAGTCCAAATCAGCCAAAACCCAGGACCTCTTTTTTAGACCTTAATTTAAAAAAAACGCGCATTTCCAGTCCGTTGTATGATTTCATTAATAAAATGAAAGTTGTTTTTGCGGCATTTGAGTCATGATAACTTGAAAAGGACGGTCACATGGCAGTATTACCGTACGGTTGTTTTTGTCATTAAGTGTAAAAACATAAGTGTGGGGGAGGATTTTCAAAGAGCTGCGTGTCTTTCTCTGGAACCACAAGCATTAAGGTCAGCCAGAAGCCCACATTTACCTGCGAACTGGTTATTACTGACTGGTATTTAGGATTTTGAACTAAAGACATATGTTTTCAGTTCATGTTTTCTTTTCTTTTTTTAAATAGATTTTTATTGTGACCACTTGTGCACACATACAGTAAAGTGTAGCTGATGTTCAAATACAGTAAATGTTAATATGCTAAAATATATTACTTCATGGCTGAGCTAAATAAAAAAATACTACAGTTGTACTTGTAGTAGTTTTGAGTGGTAATGTTATTAGTGATAGTGGTTTCAGTGAAAGTAACCATCCTCCCCTCTTTAGTGAGATACTTTTGTGTAACACTTTACAATAACTACACTATTAATTTGTCACGCATGAACAAAGACTTAATGCATAATGGACAAATCATTAACTAAAAATGTTTCAGCCTTAGTACTTAAGACTTAACTAAAACCCTCACTCCTAACCCCATAAAAAAGCAGTTACTAATCATTCATAAATTTTTTTTTTTCATTATGAATTAAGTTATCTTCTATGCTTAAGGCTAATTACGGTGTAGTTTCTTTATAAAGTGGTACCTACATTTCTTTACTTTATAAATCATATGACTTTGAATTACATTGGGTTTGCTTTGGTTAAATAAACTAAGCTGCTTCTTACTCTCTTCTCACACCCACACCTCCCCCGCACATTTGTTTGGTCAGTGACGTTAACAGCTTAGATCTCCTGTCTATATTAGTCTTTTTATACAAACATTTTACTGACAATGAGCTGATTTTGTCCGCTGATAATGACAGTGGTTTTCTCTCTCTGATTAAAGTTACATACCGTTGCTTCTTCCATCTGTGCAGGTGATCCACAGAATAATACAACGCAAGTCAGTCAATATTGAATGAAAATGAATGAATGAAAGTGAATAAAAACGCATATCGACTTGTTTAACTAACTGTACCTACTCGGCATCCCTAAGTCGTGAGCTTGTGCCTCAGCTTCACACAGCGCAATTGTTGACAAAAATATTGATTCACGGTTTTAAAATCAAGTATCTCAGCTTGTAGTTAAAGATACACTGTGTAACTTTGTAAGGGTCAACCACCTGCTTGTCTCCTACGAGATGTTATTGCTTTGTCTGGAATATTCTTCAGTATTGCTTTAAACCAGTCTATCTTCTTGGAGACAAGTAAGGGACGCCACAAAGTCTAGTTACAGGTAAGATCTGTGGAGAGGAAAGGTATTTAACTGATAGAAAACCTGTAGCTTGAATAAGTGCAATAGAGACAAGTTTAATGCCATACTTTGGAACACTGCAGGCAAAACAATAACATTTCCATGCTGGCTGACCTCCACAAAAAGCTGCATAGTGAATTTTTAAAATAGCTGGTTAAACATTTGGTTAAACCGTGTTCGGACCAACAGTTTATTTCTTGACATTGTGATGTGATGGGTCAGCTACATGTAATTAGAGAAAAAGAGAAGCTCCTGTAATAATGTTGACGTTGTTACGACTTTCAGACTTTCACTGCACTTTTCTTGTGTACAGTCGGATCACTCTGTAACTGTTGTGACTGTAGCCGAGCATGTTCTGAGCCGTACTTTGAGGGCACACCCTGCTCCTCTGTGAAGGTGCGTCCAGTCGTCCGGGACAGGCCTGTCTGGTTGCCTGTCTGCAGTCTCGGTCCGGTCTGAATGTCCCACTGTGTTTCAGTCTGAGCCTTATCAGACGACTGTGAATCAGCTGTTTGTTAATGGTCTGGAGATAAACGGGAAGAAACAGTGCGGGTTAGGGCTTGTGGATGAAGCAGGGCCAAGTTGTTATATTTATGGAGGCCAACATTAAATCACTGAATACATAACATTTAACATTTTTAAGGTTACATCAGACAATCTTGTGGTTATATGCCTGCAGTACAAATTGAATACCATTAGCCCACTTCACACTATTGTTTCGATCTCCTTGTACTGTATTGTATTTAAATTCTACACATTTTATTTTGTTTGGCATGCCCTTATTTTCATTTTATGTTAGCATGATCTATACCTTTTTACCATTATTATTATCATACATTGTTAGCTGTTCTTTTGTGAATTTTGTTCACTGACAATGACAATGAAACCTTTCTGATTTTTATTCTGATTCTAATGTTATTGTCAAGAGGGAAGTTGTTTTTCAGTAATTATTTCCAGTTTTAAAACAGCGATATAATGCAAAAATTCTACCTATTCTTGTGCGTTCATTTGTAAAAGAAAAGTGAAAGTTGTTGCATTTAGTTGAGCGATATAGCAAAGAAAGCATTTGTTTTACTTAAACATGTTTATGGTTAACTAGAGGCACAAATATTTACAGCAAAATACTGAAGGTCTCATTAACATATTTACAGAGTGTACTAGAAATGGCTTAAACTTGCTGCATATTTTGGAAATATTTAATGTTTTTATGCTTTAGAAACATCTATTTGCTTTATTAATCCCTGTCACACATTTGACTAAATCTGGTGTTTAGCTGCGAGTATTAGCAAATGGGCCCCTGATTAAATGGTGTATATTTACCTCAGGCAAATCTGAACCATGTCTAAACTATTTCTCTTCACTCGATTGGCATAAACACACCGTTATATAATTTGGTACAGGGTTATATTTAACATGAATTTCTCTCAGATGCCTCTCCAAATGAAAATCTAATTAAATGTGTTGCACGGTTTAATGCAGGCTCTTGGCAGGTGACAGCGAGGGAGCCTTTGATTTCAGAATACTTGGAAACATCTCATCTTTGTGTTTTCATTTAGCAGTGGCTATAGAGGTGGTGATAACAATAGCAATGGAAGCAGACATAGTATTTGTGCAGTAAAAGTTTAGTATTAGCAGTAGTAGTATTTAACCTACTTTCTACTTGCAAGATGAGTTACATTTGCATTGTTCGCTTTAAAAGTAACAACTTTAACTTTATCCACTTGTATTGTTCTGACCATGTACTTTCACTTGAGCACAAAGTGAATAGACAGAGGTTTATTTAGCACACTACATAACTACATAATACCTGTAATAAACTATTCCAAAAAGGAGTGGGAAAAGGGAAACTTATTCAGCCCACATCCTTTTACAAACGTAATATAAAATAATCTTGCTTCTGCCATACTGAATTATCATTTACTACTAAATGCCTTTTTATTATGCTTCAATTTTTCTGCTTACTTTCTCTATTAAGCTTCAATATATACATTCATGTACTTGTGTGTCAGTGCATAATAACATGGCACCACTTTAAATTAAGTTCCTTCTACATATTTGGACATGTTTGAGATCTTCCTTCATGCAGATATGTATTCAAACAGAAACACAAAAACGTTTCCTTTTTCGTATTATTTAGTGCGCTACTTCCACCTGTCATTTTCACTGTAGTTTTTGTTCTGCTTGTTCAGTGTCCGCTTGAGGCCTCCCAGTCACTGTTTACGTCTACTGAACCAAGTGCCAGCAACATGTTTTTCACTTTGCGGATGTTGTAAAAGAACACAGACGGATTACTGTTGTGAGAGCGTCAGAGGATTGGTTTTGAAGGTGGAAATTCTGGTTTTATTCTGTGAAATGGACATCAGGAGTCATTAGGCCTGTCTAGTTAATGCATTTTTAATTGCGATTACAATTATAACTCCAATCCATAACAACAAACATGTTATGAAAAGAAGAAAGCAATTACATTCTGTTATTCTGAATGATGCCCCTTCCTTTACAGGTTAACTTATGTAAATAATTCTTTCAAATAATGGAAATCTTAATTATGAACCAAATAATGATGATTATTAATTATTATTATTAATTAAACAGCCCTGCTCTCTGCATTTTTAAGTGGTTCCAATACCAGTGTATTTTCCACTGAATTCTTAACTTATTTATTATTACATTATTGAAATGTTGTTTTTTCAGTGTCACATTTTCAGAGAACGTGAATTTTGATTTTTAGACTGGCCTCTTCTGATTTCACTGTCACTCATATTGTCACTGTCATTTTATTTATTTTTCTTTTGTGAATGATAAGAACTAACAAGTTACACACACTATTCTAAATCAGTGTTTCCCAACCAGGGGTACGGGGACCCCAAGGGGTGCGTGAGGAATTACCAGTGGGTACTTCGAATGGTTTCAGGTTTTAAATGAAGATGAAATGTACTTTTATCTAAATAAAAAGTGTCATTAGTTGTAAATTTAGCCTCTTTTTGGAGCATCTTGGACCATGAATAGAATAAAAAAAAATAAAAATAAAAAAAAAGTAATAATTATTATATTATTAATTAGTAAACTGTCTAAACCCATTTATTTGCCTGAAACTCTGTGTATGAGACAAAACTTATGGGGTACTCGAGACAAAAAAGGTTGGGAACCACTGGTCCAAATCATAATAAACTGTTTTGAATTTTTTTGTAGCGTAGACTGGGAGCAATTAGTAAATGCCTCAAATTGAAAACCATTAATACATTTGTGTAGGATAATGGCTCTGGAGTTATGTACCTTGTTTTGTGAGTGCAGTGGTGGGAGAGCAGTGGTGGAAAGTACGAAAGTAAAAGTGCTGTAAAGTTTTTAGGTATTTCTACTTTATTTCAGTGAATTTTACAGTGGATACTTTTTACTTTTTCTTCACTTCATTCGAGAGCACGTACCTGTACTTTCTACTACAGTCTTGAACTGGACTGAAAAGTAAAAAGCACATTTCCTTACACACTGCATTGGCTGAGGGTTTATTTTTTAGCACGTTCATAGTGACATTCTGCCTAAAGATTTTGAGTTTGAGTCTTGGTTTTGAGCAAACAAAAAATATGACAAGACAAGAAGAAAGATGAAAAATAAATCAATACAATATCCTCTATTGACCAAACCCGATTTATCCTACTTAACTACATTACTACTAAGTTAAATATGTGTAAAATACTCTAAACGTTACATTTTAAAGGGGTACTTTGACACTTCTTCTACCACTGCAGGCTGATCTAATCCAAAATAGATCTGACAAGGCCGATTTTGCAAAAAGGGAATTAAACCAACACAAAGTCCAAAGCAGAACAACTCCGACCACTAATACAAGACTCTATGAGCGCATGTCAAGTCCGCTATCCCTCCCGAGGCGCCGCATCTGCACACGGACAGATGTTTCAGACCAGAGCACTGCGGGCGCACTAGTTAAGGGACGACTCTCCCCTGCTCTTACCCCCCTGTCCCGCCCCGTTCCATGTCATCCCTGGGCCCTCTGATGGGGTCTGACAGTAGCGGCTGTTCTCTGTCCCCCTCGGTCCACCCTCATGTCCCACCACAGTCATCTCTCCCCGCGGTAAACGAGCACAGGGGGCTGCTGGGTGTCTCTGGGGGGTCTGCGGGAGAAGGGACTGTCAAAAGAACAACCACACGAGCTCCGTCGCCTCGTACGGACTGTTAGGGTAAAGATGACAGCAATAATGAGTGGTGTGAAAAGGCCGCTTTATACACAATAATCACTGACTCTGCATAATACGTTCACTTTTGTGTGGACATTCTAACATTTTGGATGAGTATACTTCATGTAAATGTGTTAATTGAATTAATGGTAACACTTTATAATACCTACCTGAACAAAAGCCTGAACAAAGCATGAACACAGACTTAATTATTATCGGACTAATTGTATGGGCTTAATAAATACTTAATTAAAGGGTTAGGAGTTAAGATATTGCTGGTAGTAACTAAGCCCAAATCATTGTTATAAATTTGTTCATTATAAGTTAAGTATTTGTTAATGCTTTATTAAGGCTAATAAATGTGTTGTTATTAAAAAGTGTTACTAAATTAAGTTACAATGTACTTGAATAAATATTTTGGTAACACTTTATAACACTTTATAACACCTATACTTTATGTATGTCTTAATGTATAGTGAACAAATTGAGAATGATTCAGGTTTTGTAACTACTTATATTAAGTTAGGGTTAGGGAATTAAGACAATGAAGTAAGCCATTCTTAGTAAACTATTTGTTCATTATGAATTAGAGAGAGTCTTTGTTCATGCTTTACTAAGGCATGAACAAAGTATAAGTTATTATAAAGTTGTACCAATATTTCGTACAGTTCTATCCCAATACTTTACATTACATTACCAATGCATACCTCATTTAATAAAATAATGATAATTTCATATACTTAGCTTCTTTTTTAGCTTCTTTAGTAGAGATTAGCTGCTTTTAGCATCAGTACAATATTAAGTTATAATGTCATTTTTACGGCTGTTATTATTACAAATAGGGAAGTTTGAATGCTCAAAAACAACAACAACAACAACAACAACAACAGAGTAAAGAGACAGTGGGTATATTTACATGACAAATAAAATCTCATTAAAATCTGACAATGCAATAATTGAATATTTGGTGTGTGTTTATGTTCAAGAGAAATCTGATCATCGAAAACACCTGGTGAAACCATATGGGTGAAATGAAAAGTTCATTTCGGGCTTTTTAGAGTAACTGTTGGAATACCAAGTACAATTAATTTTAAAAGAATTATTTTATATTGTCTTTGCCATATTTGTTTGCAAAATAAAGTTTGTCAAAACCAGCACTGGTGTGAACAGTAGAACGAAATCAGATTACTCACATCAGATATAACTGTTGACATTTCAGTAATCTGATAACACCAGAAATCAGATAATGGTCAGATTTTTGATAAGCATGGAAACAAAGGTGACACCAATTATTATAGCAAAATAAACATAAAGCACAACAGGTGTAATATGTAGCCCAATATTTTTATTATTATGTTCTGTTCTTGTCTGTGTGTTTAAGAGTGACTTCAAAAACAATAATCCTGCCTTTTTAATCGTCAAAGTCTCCAAAATGTTGCCTTTAAACAGGAACTGAGACCTATACATTTGATCATAATTGAAAAACACACAATTATTAACTAAGCTTGTAATAAAATTATTAAATTTGCATTGAAATTGTTTGATAAAGCGGTATTTGTCTTAAAATTGTAAATTCGGGGACTAACCATAGTTTATTTTATATGTCTAGAATGTTGTCTTAAGTTTAGTTTGCACAATCCTTCAGTCGTTCATCAGCTCACTCACTCATTACTCACGCTCGTTTTCACACCAGTGATAAGACGAGAGTTACTCAATATGTCGCTGCGTGTGTCGAATCACCTTTTATCAGGGGGAGTGTCCACCGCACACACGCACTCTTCCCGTAGTAAAAAACATGTTTGAGTTGGAGGCTGAACTTGCTGAACTGGATACAAAAGGTCAGGTGGAAGTCGTGTCTCTTTCCAGGGAAACAACCCATACAACACACCAATCAGATAATGAAAAAACCCCAAAACAAACAGTAAACACAGAGAGATAAGTGATTTATATCATATTTGTCGTTTAGATATAGACTACTGTAGTGTTTCCTAAACCACACGAGGTCCTCTGAAGTTCAAATTTTTGCTGAATTTAAAAGTCAGTTTAATCCATGTTTTGGTCCTCCTTTAGGTTAGTCCTTGTTTAGAACTAGTACAGCAATTGGGTCGTCCTATTTTTGACTTGGTTTAGCCCTAATTTAGACCTAGAATGGTCCTGTTACAGACCTAGTTTGGATCAAGGTGGTACTCTGTGTTGTTTTAGAGGAAAATTTGAAATTGCCCAATCAAATTGAACTTGAATGGGCAAACGTTCTCAAAATGGTGCCCATAACAGAAAAATTTCATGTGACTGAAACCCATAACTCAACAAAAACGATGGCTGAAAACAAACCAGTCATGTGACCATTAGACCCATTAGACAACTTTGCCTTGTATTTGTGTTGCATGTTGTAATTTTTTATGTATTTGCCTGCCTAGGGACTACGGATGAAAATTAGCTTTGTAGCTATAATCCGGCATATTTACATCTGGTTTATACTGATGTTCATTAATGTGCATTGTCCCTATCAAATAAATAAATAAATAAATAAATAAATAATAAAAAATAATACTTCACTATTCTTTACTATGGATATTCTCTTGAGATCCATATACCTTTACCCTTACAAGGCTATTATTACTATAAAAGCAACTACGGCTAGTATCAGCTTGGCCATCATGTGTTCCAAATGTTTTTGTAACTACGAATAAGTCAACTTTACACTTGTTATAAGCAAAAACAATGATTGATGAGAACATGTTTACCTGGTCTCTGGAGACACAGACAGGTCATGTTTATGAAATGTAAAATCCAAATCTTTAAAATATCTCAAATGATGTTCACAATGTGTTTTAAGCAGACAAGGCCCACATCTGAACTGTCTTTTCCAGTTATTTTCCTTTCACCTGACTTCTCTTTGGTCAGTAATGATGAGCTGAAGTTTGTAAAGCAGTGGAGAGAGGGGAGTGTGGGGGGCTGTCATGTTTGGGTCCAGATGTGAATTATTCATGCAGTCAGGCCACGCGCTGGTGAAGTCACAGTAGTGTAAGTAATGCCGTATGTCACACAAATCAACAGCCATGATGACCTCATTTCACCACATAACTACCGTCCGCCCACTCCCTGTTTAAGGAGTCCAGACGAGCACAAACGAGACGCACGTGCAAGACTGTGTCCCAGCATATGATCAACGGAGGACTACAAACCCGTACTTAAGTATTTAGTACTCTAAAATAGTATAAGTACGCTACAACCACTGCTTAGCCCAGCGCTTTTCTTGTTACTGCTCTGGGCACAGCAGCTGCTCGCTAAACTAACTGTTTCTTTCTGCTAATGCTAACTTTTATCACAATGTAAAATATAAAATAAACAACAAATTAAAATTTAAGATAAAGACTGTCCAATTGTTTTTATGTGAATATCATTTCAGTTAGTTATTTTTCATGTATTTTATTTTTAAATTCTTATGCCTCAGCAACAAAATTAGCATTAGCATTGAGACACAAACACTACCCTTTATAAACACCTTTATCCTTTATACTTCAACTTTGTGCTTTGTAAAGTCTTTAACATGTTGTCAGTGACATCCACCACAACTCTCTCTTCACTGTCTGATCTTAAAGTATTTATTAATTTTAGACTTACTGAGTGAAAACTTCATAGAGATAGAATTCAGAAGTTCTGACGCTAACACAGAGTTAGCCAGATGTTTCTGTGCACACAGCCCATTACTATATTATGTAGATGTATAATGCACAGTGCCACAGCGGTTAGAGCTCTTGCCTCACAATAAGGAGGTTGTGGGTTTGAATCCCGGAGCAGACCAACATCACTCTCTGGGTGGAGTCTGCATGTTCTGCCTGTGTTACTCTAAATTGCCCCTAATGAATGAATGTGAGAGTGAATGGATGTCTCCCTGTTAGCCCTGCCAGGGTGTTCCCCGCCTAAAGCCCAAAGTCACTGGGATAGACTTCAGTCACCCGTAACCCCTGATGGGAACAAGCAGTAGAAAATGAATGAATCAATTTATATGTACTGTCAAATATCATACAGATATGAACAGTACAGTGTAGGATTCATCCAAAATAGTAACAATACTGCTATGGACTATGTGTTGCTTATAGAATTAAAATATATAAAACGATATTTCCCACAATAAGGACATTTAATATAATAAATGGTAATATAAGGCCTACAATACAGTCAATACTACTACTAGTGCTGTATAAACATTACAAAATATAAACTAAGTATTACTGTTTTTCGCACTCAAAAAATACCATAACTGTATAATTACAGCCACTTGTGCCATTACCCATCAACTAAGACCCACTTTTATTCTCTTGCTTTTAACAACTTGTGTTGTGTTCTCCACTGTTGTATTTTATTCTTTATTTATTTATTTGTGCACTGTTTCTTTTTATTTTATTTATCTACTGTAGTTCTATTTGTTTGAAATGAATTTGTTATCTTATTTTGCTTACTTTTAGAGCTAAATGTTTGTTTTATATTGCTATTATGTGCAGCCCTTTGGAAACCATGTTGCTTATAAAATGTGCAACTCAAATAAAGTTGGATTGATTACTGTTTTCACAACTACTGGTTAATAGCTGCTACCGATCAACATTACAAACTGTTACTACACAAACAAACTACTGGTTACTCACTTGTAACACGCTAAAGGCTACATATTTAAGTACAAGTATTGTGAGTAAATTTCCACCTTTGATGATAATAATAAATTATAAATGACTGTTTACATTTGGGAGTTGGCACTTTTTTCCACTTTCTCACCTCTAAATGACACCACAATCCTTTGGTTGAGTGTTTTCCACTCGCACAGCTGCGGCGTCTGAAGTGCAGGTGTTGAAGTTGGCCGCCTGAGGTTCTGGCCACACCTGGGAGCGCAGACGACTCATGGACGATCACCAGATAAATACTATACAGCTATTGTCAGAACTCAGACAACAACAGCCTGCACAGACAGACAGACACTCAGCTGTTGGAGAAATGTTTCCTTTTACATGTCGCCATGGTTACACACACTAAACAAACACAGACAGGGTTAGTTTGTTGTTTACTTTTATCGACAGAGATGGGGAGACTTGTGCTGGAATAATTATGACCGTAATGATCTCAGTTAAGAATACAAAACCAGTCGGCCTTTGGAGACGAGCTGAAAAACATTTGTACCAGTATGAACTGCACAACAGGTTTATTGTCTATAGTTGGACTACCACAGAAGCCACAAAGACTTATTTAAGCCTAATTTTAGCAGGGTCATATTTTACTGTTACGAAATACTTACCTTACAAAAGACAACCTAAATATAAACCGGATGAGAGACTGTATGAATTGCCAACATAAAACATGACTTGTACAAGACTGAAATCACATACCGTATCTGATTTGGGAGCTAATTAATAAATTAAATGTACAAACAAACTAAAAGATGAGCTACACCCCTTAGTTAGTTATGTTGTAAACTTTCAAATAAGTTTAAGGTGAATTTCTCCATTTTTGTGATTCATTTTTGTGTTTATCTTTATTCATCCCCAACAGGAAATGATTTTCGTTATAGACATGCAACCGACCAGTAGAAGAAAATAAGGTTCAAAATAAGGTAAAAATAAGACTTATTAATCAGTACCTCAATAACATAAAAGATCAAATAAAATAGATTTGTTTTATCAGCTAAACCCCAGCAGGTAGTCACAAACAATTTATATTTTAAGTTATAAAGTACTGTATCTATTACTAAAACGTCCAGTATAAACCATATACATTTATTCAACTTAAAAAAGCTCCCTCACAACCTATTGTAGTTACATGATTAAGTACAGTTTAAACAAGTGTATATGATATTGCACAATAAAATGAACTGACAATTGGACAATGATTTATAAAGTGCATTTACAGCGTCACAGTTTGATGGTGACAGCAGGGATATATTTCCACAACATAACCGGCCTTTTGATTAATCACATTTGTCTGCAAATTAAAACTCAATTGATACGTTTAAAGACATGTTTTAACACATTTCTGTTGATTGATATTATATCGCCTGACTATCGTTATCGGGACACTCATTTTTGTCAGTGTCTCTCATCTTTATGTATTTCTACATCAAAATAGCACAATATACAATAATTTTAACTACTTGATGTTAGTGACACGAGAACTCTAAAACCACAGAATTGCAGGAAACCCATTTCAAAGCAAGCATCATCTTTGAAAAACATGAGCTGCTACAAATACAAAGCAGAATAAAATGCTTTAGTGCCATGTTAATATATGCCATGTATCTATAATTTGTCATAGAAGCTATTTATTCATCGCTCTAAAGCTCTGATCTTGATCTATACATAAAAATAACTAGCATTTCCCACTAATGCAAAGAAAATGTAAATACTGAGCCGACCCAGCGGAATTGAAGGATGGGTCAAATGTAGAGGACAAATTTTCCTACAAGAACAATAAAAGTAAGCATCTTTAACCTTAACCATCACTGTAATCATCGAACATAAATGAGAGATTGGCTGCTTTTCTTTTTGTCTGAGATCATCTATCCATCTTTTTTTAACCTTATTCGTACGTGCCATGTTCGCCCGAGGCACAACCTGAACCAGAAACTCAATGTCAATAATTTCCCCATCTATTTTGCAGCTCCCGTAGGATCTTGTCTCGTCTTGCTGCCTGTTGTTTTGTCGTTTCTCCAGCTTCGGCTGTGAGGTGATCTCATCTGTGCCTCCTCCAGCCCCCACCCCTGTCCTCCTAACACACAACATTGTATTTATCGGACCAAAATAGCCACCTCAGGCTGGAAAAACCCTAGTCAAGACAAACTGAAATAGGCCAAGACTTTCCAAGGAAGCCAGTCTGTGTCGGAGGTGAAGGTTTTGACTGACACAGACCAAATAAGAGGCATTTAGAGTTGAGAGCGTACTTTGTTAAAGGCTGATAAATAAAAGCTGACAAGATAGGAAAAACATGATTTGGGGGATAAGACTGTTGGAGCACTATATCAGCAACTTTTATGGTTAAGCTTTTAAACGTTTAATTGTTTTTAATGTATAATTCCCAGAACTTCTGAGTACTTCTACATTTTCAGTGACATTTTGACAGGATAGACTTTTGTGCTACTACAGCAAACATTATGCAAGAAGTATTTGTAAGCACGAGGTAAACTTTGCTCCCTGCAGACATGATGATAACTTTATTACTTTTATTAAGCAAATATAAACATAAAAAATGAAACTTACAATCTGTAAATCTACTGAAGTAAAGGTAATATCACTTCAACAAAATGCATCAATATACCAAATAAAACACCTTTTGCTTGTGTACATGTCTGCATGCATCCAAAATATACATTTAATAGTTTACTTTTCTACCTTTATGTCTATATTTTACTTTAAATAACAACAATTAGATTTCATGCAGTATAACTAAAATGTAAAAGCAAGGGAAATGTAAAAAATCTGCGAAAAGGACGGTATATTTTGTTTCAAGTAGTGGAGTAAAAGTACTTTCACTTCAACATTATGTGTCAATTTACCAAACAAAACTTTTGCTTGAGTAGACCATTCTGCAACTTAAATAAAACTACAGATTTAAGAGGAAAAAAAAAACAAAAACAAAAAAACGCTCAAGTAAAAGTAAAAATATCACAAGAAAAAGTCAGTGTAAGTAAAAGTACCAAAGTTCACCTATAAAATGTTACTTTAAGGGTATAAAATAAAATTCACACTGATTTTGTGAACTATTAAAGCATTAAATTGCGATTACATTTTTAATATGTTTGGTCATCAGAAGCAATTTTCTTTCTTAAATTTGTTTGCTCAAAAACAAAACTTGGAAATCTAAAAATGTAGGCAAGATGGATCCATGAATGTGCTGAAAACAAAACCCTCAGGTTTAAAACTATAAGAAAAAATACTTTTACTGTTCAGCCCAGTTCAAAGGTGAAGAAAGAAAAGAGTAGAAAGTACAGATACCTGCTC
Organism: Rhinogobius similis; assembly: GCA_019453435.1. Taxonomy (NCBI): domain Eukaryota; kingdom Metazoa; phylum Chordata; class Actinopteri; order Gobiiformes; family Gobiidae; genus Rhinogobius; species Rhinogobius similis. The sequence goes on from CM033622.1 coordinate 19,753,509, forward strand.
TCACATGTAGTCAGGTAAACGTAAAAAGTATGCACTGTAAGTAAAGTACAGATACCTAAAGTACAGTACTTTTACTTTTGTACTTTGTTACTACACCACTGAGTAAACGTTTGTATGAATGCTAAAATATACAAATACAAGTTTACTTCTTGTATTTTAGTAGTTCAGTTTATTTTGGCAATTTACATTCTACATTGTACATTTCATTATCATCCAAAAGGAGCGTCTGGGCACATACCCCCACTGAACTTAAAACAACAACAAATAGGTTATTTGAGGTAAACCCTATTATATTTCAATGGCTGCAGATAATACAATAGACAAAAACAGAATAATTTGAGATTAGCGTAGGTGGCATTTAAGCTCATTTGCAGGGCTGTGTCCCGTACCACATCAATTACCTGTAATGTTAGGCTTTTAGGAAATTTGTGACAACTCATCTAACCTGTATTTGGACTAAAATAAAGAACATGAGGCTGAGTCAATCCACTGCAGTAAAATGTCTAAGATGTTTCTCATTTTGAGTCACATCAAAGTGTTTATGGGCAACTTCACAAACACAGGTACTTTTGAAGGTCCACTTTGAACCAAAATGATGCTCTATCAATAACAGCCTTAGATATTACGCATTGGTTACGGTCTATAACTGAACTGTCGATTGTTATTTCCTCCTAACTTCATGCATCTCCGCGTTATCTCTGGCCTGCAGCAGACGTGATGAGCCCGGCTGTCTATGTCGTGCAGTGAAACCTATAATATTGTTCTATAACAGAGGTGATGTTTACCGTGTACGACAGCGTAATGAGCAGTTACACTCAAAACTATTGTAGCAAACGTTGACAAATAAAACCAACAATCAGCAGCGCTTCTCTTCCTGTTCTTCTGAAGAGGATTGCACAACACTTTGAAAGTTGAAGGGCAAGATGTAGTGAGATATAGTCAGGGAAAATCATGATGAATGGCAAGATCCTACAAGTCAGGATTTCCACAGACGTTCATGACACAATAATTTGGTGGCATGTGGCAAAATGGTTAATGCCTTTGCCTTCTTTGTGTGGAGTTTGAACGTTCTCCTCCTCTAGGTTCTGATTGTTCTGGTTATTACTTCAGAAATAACCAGGCTTCTACTGTATGTTGTTATGTACTTAAGAGGGTTACCAATGGTCGACCAAATGAGTACTAGTCAACATATTATTGAGAGGGATTGTAAAGGATTTATATTCACAACTGCAGAAAGCTCAAGGTTTATAGAGAGTTATCTTGAGACTTGGGAGTGAATTGGGAGTTTAATCTGTCTTTTTACAAATAAAGACACAGTTTACAAATCTTTTTTTGTAGAAATATTGGTAATCGTTTGTATTCCTGTGGTCTTGTCAGTGCAATTTGGGTCAGATACATGGTCAAATCATAGATACGTTTGAGACTTTTTTCCCGTGGCACGTCATTTCCCCTTTTAGCTGACTAATTGATACAAACGTTTTTAGTCAACAAAGAATTTCTTAGGTCGACTACAGCCCTGGTGCTTAAAGGAGCTTTTCTGATTATTGCTTTGTCTGGATGTACCACAGTATTATATTACATTCTCTTAAAGGTGCTTTATGGGTTAAAAAAACACCTTGTAAAGCATAGGTTTTTACTGTGAGTGGGATTGTCTCTCCACTGCAACACCACGGACCATTATAGTGAATGAGGATTGCTTCATCATCATGACATCATCACTTCCCATTGTTAATTACTTGCAATGAGAACAATCCAATTTTTAATTTTTTTTTAAATTTTATCTTTTTAGGCTTCATTAAGATGTGCACTGGTTGGACCTGGTTTGAACCCAATGTAGTCTTTATGAAGTTTGGTTTGTTCCTGGTTTAGTCACAGATGTAGTCCCAATATGGACGTGGTTTGTAAGTGTAAATGCAGCTCTAGTGTTTTTATATAACTACACTACTATATTTTTCCTGACTCTGAAACGCATGGATAGGTCAAGACTGTTCCCACACAAATCTGCGCTCTTCATTTTCAGACAGGCGGTGTTTTGGGCCGCTTTCACTCTCTGAGCTCACTGTGTCCTCTGGTCCAGACCGGGACTCGCCACATTAAGTTTACACAGACAAACATTAGCACCAGACCGACCCTCCTCCTGCCCTGTCCAAAGAGGAAAGAGGAAGAACAAACCCAAAAATCAAAAACACATTCCAGTTCCCGTAAGGCCCGCAGCGGAGCCGTGAGTCACTTTTTCAAACAGGCCTGGTTTAGTCCCAGACAAGTGTTTCTGTAAACGTCTCCCCCAGGAGCGCTTAACGGGACCAGACCAAAGTTTAGACGTGGAAATGGTCGGCTTGTTTTCTCCCTTTGACTGTTTGTTCAGCGGCTACTACAGTGCGGTGGAGCGACTCACTGGAAACTGATCATCATTCAGAAACACAGATGTTGCTGTCGAGCAATCAAGAGCTTTCAAATGTTTGAATTAGTGATCGCCCACTCTACCACAACTACTAATTTACTACTAATAATCACTACGACTACTAATTGTACAACTAATTGTTATACTACGGTGTTTACTACGTTTACTACTGCTCTGTTTACCACAACTACTACTCCTTTTACTACAACGACAACTCCATTTACTAAAACTACAACTCCTTTTACTACGACTACTCCGTTTACTACAACGACTTCTCTGTTAACTACAACGACTACTTCTTTTACTACAATGACTACTCCGTTAACTACAACGACTACTCCATTTACTACAACTACAACTCCATTTACTACAATGGCCACTCCTTTTACTACAACGACTACTCTGTTATCTACGACTACTCTGTTAAGTACAACGACTACTCCTTTTACAACAACCGCTACTTCATTTACTGAAACTACAACTCCTTTTACTACAATGACTACTCCGTTAACTACAACTACAACTCCTTTTACTACGACTACTCCATTTACTACAACCACTAGTCCTTTTACTACAACCACTACTTCATTTACTGAAACTACAACTCCTTTTACTACAGCTACAACTCCTTTTACTACAGCGACTACGCCATTTACTACAACTACAACTCATTTTACTACGACTACTCTGTTTACTATAACTGCAACTTCTTTAACTACAACTGTTTTTACTATGACTGCTCTGTTTACTACAACTACAACTCCTTTTACTACAACCGCTACTCCATTTACAGAATCTACTGCCCCTTTTACTAAAACTCCTACTTCTTCCTACTCCTACATCTGCTGCTATTACTACAATGGCCACTGCTAAGTATTGCTACTACTGCCATTAAAGCTGCAGCGATTATTACAACAACTGCAACTGTTACTACTACTGCTACCAGAAGCAAGGGAAGGTCTGGGCTATCTACAATTGCTTCATTATCTTAACCTATTGTAAATGTTTCAATTTGTAAAATGAGTTGTGTTTGGTTGAATAAAGAACTTTTTACTTCACTTCAGAACAATGTCAAGTGTTTGTTTTTGCCTTGGCCTCAAGCTCAGAAAAATATAAGAATGAATCATCAAAAAACTTTTCAGCAAAATTTTAAGGCGTGTGATTTTTGACATGCAGTTTAGACTCACTGATATCTCATAGGTCGTTATAAAGTATATGACATATGACACAGTAAAGCACTTCCTCTCTCCTCTTGCTGGTCATTCATTTACTTAACTGCCCACTGGATCGATCCAAAAATTGATCCCAATAAAATACACCATTGTGTCATGAAAGCAAAATACAAAATACAGTTGATTCTAGGGCTCTAAGAAAATACATTAATTAATAACTATGTTGAATATTGCAACGGTATATACTAGTATTATTGCAATCTTTATATAATTTAATTTAAAACACAATAATTAAATTCATAAATGTGTCCAAAAATGTGTCAAAATCTAACACTACATTTATACAATGCAGCCCAAACTGTAATTTCCAATTTAATGTTCTTTGCGTTCAATTTGTATTGTATTTATTTGTTTTGGCATTTGTGGCCAAATAATTTCTCGTAGATTTGTTTGTCTAAGGCTGTATGAGCTGACTGTCATTCTGATGAAGGACTATATTCTATGATTTGAAGCAGTGCAGCTGGGGTTGTATAAATGTATACAGTCAAAATCAAATTATGATTCTTGGCATGGCTGTTTCTGTGTATATCAGGTGTCCTTAATGTTTTTCCTTCACTGCCAAAACGATTTACCGGAAAGCCAAATTGAAAACACTTTTATTGTGGGAATTACTGCCTCCTTTTTCTGTATTTTACAAAAAAGGAAAAAAATAAAAAGACCATTCCAGGCAGAGGCCCTCAAACGAGTCCCATGAACCTTGAAATGATCCAAGTTTTCCACTAAATTGTTCTGCCATATGCACATTTATCCTTAAACACAGTATAAGAAGATTACATTATATAAAAGGGAAATCGTCACCTTTCACCTTCTGCTGTTCATTTGTTTGGCCCATATAGAAGAGTTTAGTTCCTAGTCACATAAGGTTATAATAATATAGCTAATAATATCACAATCATGGTTCTTTTTCTGCAGCATTGAGCATCACCGTATCAAATCCAGAATAATGCTACATTTAATGGACTTATTTTTAGCTGTGCATTAGCCTATATGCATTGAATGCCCCATTAGGTCTGATGGTAGTATGAGTCAAACCATCAAGGCTCATGTTCTGGATTACATTCATAGACAACTGATGATGCTAAATATGTGGCTTTTCATACAGAATTATAGAAAACCCCTACTGTTTGAACATGAAAGTGCTATTAATGGTCTAGTTTGTACAAATAGTCCAGTGTGTCACAATCAACAATCAAAGGGTCTGAACCTAACTTATTTACTTATGTTATATTTACTTATGTTTAGGAAAACAACTGTTAAACTGTAAAAGCCACTCACATAAAAAAGAAGACATTTTGTTTGACTATGAGGAAACAACTGCTAAGGACAATTTTATCATTTTAACCAATCAGAGATGCCGTTGGTGTGATGAGAACCATATGGAAACAAACCTGAGCCTGTGCTCTTTGTTTTAAAAACTTCAATCACAGCAGAACCTGTGCTTCCAGGGCTTCAGCTCCACATGGAGGACACACACGTGTTTCACAGATTGCACCAGCACTGATTCATGATCGGCTGCAGGTGCTGGGCTTTAGGCAGGTTTAAACCTTGAGGCGGCGAAACTGGAAACACAAATGAGAAGCTCATTCTGTTTTCTGATTGGAGAATTGTGTTGGGATTCAAAACACCATATGACAACATAAACAATGTGAACGTCACGTCCAATGTTTTTGCAAATATGACGGGGGACGAGCAGGTCGGATCACAGCTGACCCTTCTCACCTGGACATGGACTATTTGAGCCACTCCCCTCGGGCAGGAAGCTACGGTCCATCCGGACCAGAACCTCCCGCCACAAGAACAGTTTCTTTCCCTCTGCCTTTGGACTCATGAACACTTTGTAACACCTGCCACTTTAAAAATATATTATATAAGAACTATCTATTTGCACTGCTACATTTGGACATTTGCACTGTCTGCCAACTGTACATTCTGTATATAGTCTTAGTCTATCTATCTTAGTCTATTTTATCATTAATTTTATGCATGCCTCTTTTATATATTTTATTATATTTTATTCATTGTTTTATGTTGCACCTTACGCCGAAGCAAGTTCCTATGTTTGTGAATTTTTGATCACTGACAATGGCAATAAACCGTTTCTGATTCTGATTCTGATTAAAGATTAAAAGCTATATTTGATTTGAACATGTTTATCTCGTATCTGGGGATACAGATTGGTCAAGGTTATGAAATTGGAAATCAAAATCTGACATATGGTTGGTTTAATTTAGAGCTGTAATTGTTTGGTTGTTTAGTCGGTTTGGTCAATGGTGTATTAATCGACCAAATTATTTATTAGTCAACAAATTATTTTATCAAGATGATTAGGATTTATGTGGATCACAGCAGAAAGGATTGTGAATTAGCTGGAATTTTGGGAGTGACTGAAGAGTTTAATCTGTACTTTGTTTTAATTTTGAGTGCTGTTGCGTTTGTGTCGCCCTCTTTTAATTGATTCACATGGAAGGTCTTTAGTCAAATACAGCCCTAGTTTAATACCTGCTATAACAAATCAAGCTATGTCAATCATTACAGGCAGGTGCTATGGCCACACCTGAGAAATAAAGCAAAACGAAAAGTGAAATCAAATAACTAATCTATCCAGAATTACTGCCTCCTGTCCCCATCAGAGACTCTGACATCATCACCTTCTATAAACAGCAAAACAAACAAATAAGCGATGAAGGACGATGTAATATCAAGCCCGTAAGTCCATATAACGGAGCATGGATAGATGAATGCAGAGGAGGAAGTCTAACAGTGCAGAGCTTCATTGCCCTGACGATGCACCGGGGGACAGCAGTGACTCAGAGCGACTCACTCACTCACACCCTTCACAAATTCACACAAATACACACGCAAACACACACAACTGCGGTCAACTTTATTAGCACATCTTCCTAACGTCCCTGCTCTGTTTATGATGAGAGCGGTGGATCTAAAAATGTGTTAAACGGGTTTTTGTTGAACTGCCAACGAGACGCATGAGTTAATTGTTGCCACATGAGCGGTTATCAGGGGGCAGGGGTATTTTGTCAGAGCATTGTTGTGCAAAGAAGACATTCAAATCTACATTTTTATTCATTTAGATGTTTCTTGAATTCCAATTTTGGGATCTGAGGTCATCGTAACGTAAATAATCAATGCAAACTGACTTCTGTCTTCGAAATGGAGACGTTTCGACTCTCATCCGGAAGCCATTTTCAATCTGAAGGCATTGATCTGACAAGCTAGAATTTAAACGACCATGAGCTAGATTAGTTCTGTCCTAAGGGAGACGTTTTAACCTGAAACAGCCCTGCATTTGTTTCCCTGTTGGTTTCCATCCACATGTGCCTGGTCTGTCTGAAAAACTACAAAGGATTTTTAGACGGCATGACATTCCTGTGTACTTTAAACTGTCAACAGCTCAGACAGAAACCGCTTCATCCCAAGGACAAGATTCTCAAACAAAAACAAAGTAATGTAGTGTATTCAATAAAAAAATCAAGAAGCATTACTTTGGGGAAACTAAACGACGACGTCACAAAAGACAGACGGCACTCAAATTCAGGTTTACAGTCAGACGTTCACGTTCATCTGACACATTCAATACAACTATCAGAAGACAGTGAGGTGCAGCTTTGAAGCAGGGAAAAAATATGTTTTGAAGAGGTTTGAAGGAGGCATCATATACAATCCACCTCATGTTTACAACAATTTGTCCAAACCTTGGTCAAAGGAGACATTTTAGTCAGTTTAATGCTAATCAAGTACTAACTATGACACATTTACCAAACTTTTGTTGTAGGTACATTCCTGGCACAACCTTTTATAAAACCTATAGATGCTGAATTGGTTACTAAATAGTTTTGATTAAAAAGATGAGATTGCAATCCTAAAGAATGAAGAATAATAATAATCATAAGCATTTTACAAGCAAAAAAGGTCATTTTAATTTGGTTTTACAGTAAACTTAAACAAGTGCCTGTTTATGCCACTTTGTTATTATTACTTTATAATTCAGAAAGTTTGATTTCATGACGCTGGAAGGAATGGGGATTATAAGACCATGTGAATAAAAATGAGTTAAGGATTTCACTGCTGTTTGTTCATGTGTCAATAATCATGAATATTGTAAACCGTGATGTTTCTTCACACAGTAATCACAAAACAAAAATTCAACACTTTTATACACTCGCCGGGGGTTAGCACGACTGCAGTGATTTGTCTACCATACAAAAGTGACTGTTCTATTTATTCACTTTAAACGTTACTACGAGGCCTCATTTTACAACGATTTCTTCTATTGTAAATATCATCACAGTCAACGAATCTCAGCAATTTTACTCAGCAGTCGACGGCAAAGCGACTGCAAATACAGCAGTAACAGATATTCAAATGTATGCTAACTATAGGCTATAAATAATAAGGGATTATAGAAGCATTTGTTTTGTCCTGCTAAACCAGTCATAGTGGCTGGTAGCCCAAATATTCCGACGTTAAACTCTGCTTGTTGAGCGCTCGTAGTTGGTACAAAGTAGGTTGCACGTGCCCCGGGGGGAAGAGGCGAAGGGATTTTGGCTGAGTTCTCTCTCCAGCCCCCACTCTCACGAACAACCATTAATCAGGCACAATATGAAGTCATCACTCCCTCTTGGGATTTAACTGCCTGTAAAAATAACCCGAACGCAGCTCACGAGCAGCGTTGCTAACACTGATACCACAAAACAACACGAGGATTGGCAGCTTTTAGATCATTACTTTGTTCTGGGTGCTTATAAAAAAGACGTTGTTTCAGTCCTGCGGAAAAATCTGATGTTTTATGTTTAAAGGCTATGAACAAGTAAAAGGTGTATCATCGCTGTATTAAACAAAACACAAAAAAATGGAGTAAGTAAGGATGTTATATAGACCTCCACCAAGGCACTGACACATTGTTTTAAACGTAAAGTGCCCGGACCTGGAGAGTTATTAATTTAACATCAAACAATGACGAAAAACAAGCTGATGTATTTAACAGCTGAGGAGTAAATAAAACAGCATTGCGTCTTTGTAGGCTGTAGATTTAAGGCAAAAACTGTACAGTAATGTCTTAATGTCAATTTTATGCCTTTGACACAACAACCCAAAAGCTGGATTATCCCCAAAAAATCATGACCTGCTGCGAATAAATAGCAGAAGTTAGTTTGCATATGTAAGAGTCATTTAAGTTATTCATTCAACCGTCTAAATTCTGATCGTAAAGAAAGAAACGTTCCCCATTAGTTCAAAGAAAATGTACACGGTAAATATTGAGCCCCTATTACTATTGTTCTTTTAATCAGCGTAGCACCACTTTCTGATCCCCAGATACAAACCTTCTTAGTGGGTCTCTAATACATCATTTTGTACATGATTTATTTATCCATGCAAAGTTGCTTGTTATTCTTACTTTTTTCATTCACTATTGCAATAAACACCCTATGGTTTCTACACGCACTATTATTTAAACTTATATTATGATACAGTACTGTTTATTTTGTAATAACTACCAGAACACAAAGATCAAACTTATTATTACTATAAGTACTATAATTACTATATAAATACACTAACTGCAAATTATAATCACGGGTTTTATTTGTTAACAACTTGGCTAAAATGTGAGCAATGATTTTCCTCTTTTTGGGTGATGAGGTCCTCAGATGTCATGCACGCAAAGGGCTTTACACAACCACAAAGCTTTTTATAACAACGGAATTAGATTAAAGCGTAGAAAAAAGCAATTGAGGAGAGGAAAATCACAGCATATACTAACCCTTTACCCCCCAGTAATTGAAATCACAATTATATATAGGATTAATTGCACAGCCTTATTGAAAGCTGGAAAGTAAGTGTTAAACCACAGCAGGGCTTATCATTATGTGGCTAATCATGACATAGCAATAACAGCAGAAAGCCGGAAGGAAGAAGGCAGTTCATTTAATTCTTGGAAATGAAAGAAACTGATCTTCAAATTAGAGGAACAGTGGTCACATTTGTATCTTCCAGCGAACTGTAGCGGACAAAACTGCGTACGCCGGACAGATGGATGTATGTTGTAACACAGAATGGGGAGGTGCAGGAGGGCGGTGAACTGGCAGGGGCCGTCGTGGACAAATGCGTCACTTTAAGCTATTCCAAGACACACCAAGCTTTCCTCTTTCACACATCACGATAAGTCGACTCTATAATTGTTATCTTGGTTGAAAATGTGGAGGAGTTTCTTAAGAGGCAACAACAGTAGGATAGTCATTTATTGTAATTCTGTCAATCTGATAAAACATTATTTAAAGTGCATATGACACGTTTCATGTTTTTCTGATTATTACTTATTATGGTAAATATTTGTCACAGTTTTACATCAATCAAGCGGACGTTTGTGGAGAAAATTTGAGCGATCATTTAACAAAACAAAGGCGTTATTAGGTATTGTTATTTGTCAAAGCATAATTATTGTGTCATTTATATGGATTTTGGCCGTTATGGTTGCTAGGTAACAGGTGTGGAATTACGCATATGTCACATCTGCTGCTCATGTCCAACCACGGAGTAAAACCTGGCCCAGTCTTGGTTTAGATCTGGTTTGACCCTGCAGATTCAACCTTAATCTGTTGTCTTTTTTGCAATGAACCAGACATCTTTCTTGATAATGTTCCCTGTTTATGTTGGTTGGTGTTATTTAACTGCTATTTCCGTTTAGACTTGGTTTAAACTCAAGTTATTCCTCTTTAGTTGCCATCTACAGTTACTTTTCAAGAGAAGGGTCCGCCACCTTCTTCTCTGCATGGAAATGTTACTGCTCTTTCTATGTTCCACAGGCATAAAACATGGAGAGAAACAGGTGCCTCCAAGTTACCGATCAGATCTGAGGAGAGGCGATCCCATTCACAGCCAGAATGTTTTTGTTTGTATTTTTGAGCAATAAAAACAGCTTGAACCACCAACTTTACTGATACGATTGATCCGTTTAGACATTTTCAGCATTTGATTGCAGTCTCTTCTATCCTTGTTGCGTTTTGATTGGCTGTTTCTGTGGCAACTGTAAAGCATATTTTGGGGACTCAGACATTTTGTGAGTGTGAGAGTGAATTGACAATTGGCCACAGCTGTTAAATGCTTGTTAGCGATGTGTCCAAATTTGCAAAACACAGTTATTTCTGATTACAGATAATTTTGTTGTGCGTCAATTTATTGCAATGACTAACAATTAGACCAAATATCATAACAGAAATGTGTTTGTGATGGGAAGTGTCAGGGTCAGGGGAGGTTTTGTCAGTCGCACCATGATAGCAGGATTTTGTTATGTAACACGCAAATGCATTGCGCTATCAATGTGTTAAATCTCATAATTCCTCGGAAATTCATTAACGTCATTGAGAGGCAGAAGCAAATATGAATATGAGGTTCTTCTAAATCAAGCGCACACGGATGTTGATTGGGGTTTGTTAATGATTCAGCCTCTACTTAAAATTTTCAAAGATTAAACAAATATCTAGATTTTGCATCAGATATTTGGATGCGTCAGCTCAGACAAATTGATGTACTAAAACCCACACCTACAGTTCACCGACGGAAGTCAAGCATTTCCGGGCTGAAGTGACACAGGAAATGAGGTTTGTACTCACGTCTTTGAGTTTCTTATGAATGAAGCCACTCTCACTGCAGACCACAAACTCACACAGCAATTTTTGAAATACGACTAAAAATGATCAGTCGTTTTATGTGTTAGGACAAGATGCACTGCAGTTTATTTAATATGCATAAGGTTTGACTGGCATTATTAAATTAACAAAAGTGTGTTTAATGAATATCCTACACACAACAACAAATACTATTCAGATTTACATTCATTACTAATCCTTCCTCTGATTATTGATTATTATGAACATTGATACAAGTGATACTTGTTCTAGTATATTGCCCATCATTGTGCAAATTTTTTTTAACATATTTTCAATTCCCTTTCACGAAGCTGAAACCATACTTTGAGCTGTCCCAAGCCCAGGCAAATACTGTACATAAATATAGTGCTAAATACAGACTGGGCATTAGATGTAAAAGTGTAGTAAGTAATCATGGATTTATCTTTCATTTCCAGCAAGGGGCACTATGTAACTGGTGGAGGGGACAGCCTGTTTGTCTCCATACATTTTTCAAGGTATGTCTTAGCAATCAAATCACCTGGAATTGAATAAATACAAGATGAATCAGATTACTAGGTTTTTGTTTGATGTTTGAGATTATTTAATTTCCTTGACATGTTTTGACGGTAACGTCTGTCTTTGTCAAAAGCGTCACATGATGTTTGATGTGGCGTGTCTTAAGAATTGTTTCTCTGATGAAGATGGAAGTTACCGTTATGTGCAAGGTAATTACATAATCTCCTACCTATCGCCTGATATAGAAGAAACAACAAAGAAGACAAGATTAATATTACTAATCTATTATTATTCTATAGCTCAGTGGTTAAAGTGTCTGTGCGCCAATGTGAAGATCAGTGTTCCGTCACTTTATCCACCTTTCCTAGTTTAAATGAGCTGCGGTGGTAGTCGGAGGGACTAATGGTGCAGATTTGCAGCTTAACTTCTACGCCAAGGTATTTGTGGCTACAGGAGTCATCATTATTACATGTCAAGCACAGCAATAGCATCTGCATAGAGACAGCCACACACCAGAAATCTTGATTGTACACAAGTCGGAAATTAATCAAAAAATACATATCTTATGAAAAGTTACCAACAAAGAACACCTTGTCAGTCTGGATACAGCCCATGTTTGTGTGCACAGAGACGCACACACAGGTACAGCCCCCAGCCGTGTCATTAAACTGATTATAATGGGTCAATTACACAAGGGCTTATTATGGCCTCGTTAGCACTCTGACTGACTGGATCAGTCAGCGAGCGCACTGACCAGTCGAGGGCCTCTTTTAAGATTTTCTCAAACATAAGGAACTGAGAATTATCTGTATTATGCCCATTTGACAGATATTAATCATCGTTTATTTCAGACGTGAAGATATGAATAATTTATGGTTCGCTTCAGTTTATTCCGAAAAAGTTACTTTTACATTTACATTTACAGTTCCTTTTGACATTCACTTTCTTGAACTATCATTTCAACTTCAGTATTATTTTTTTAATAGAAATAACAGCATTCTTACTTATTAAAGTGTTTCTTGCAACGCCCATTCAGATATTATTTCTTTTCTCTCAAAATAAGCCTGAGACTTTTGAGAGCTTTTATTCTCATTGACTCATGCGTATTTGAGTAATGTTTATTCTTATGCATTACTGACGTCATTGCTTTGAAAATAAAATCATGATCTATGGGTGTCATAGATAAACTAAACAGCAGACAAAAACATAGTATGTCTTCTTTAAGTCCAGGCAGATACTATTTCCGTTCCTCCCAAGTAGTAGTTTGCCCATATATACATATTTGACTAATTTGTTGGACCATTACTTTCTTACATGAGTGTTATTATTTGGAGGTAGGGATCTTACTTTACTGTAATATACTTGTCTCTCATCACTTTTGGTGGTGCAAAAAAGGATAAATTGTATATGATATCTAGTGAGTTAAAAATAAATGGAGTAAATAGAGGTGAATAAACTATTGAAATGGGAGTCATAGTTAAGTCAAAATTAAGTCAAAATAACCTATAATATAAGAAAATATGTTTAAGTTACTCAAGTGGTACTTCAAAAATATGATCAAACAGACAGAAGTAACTAGTCAACATTAAGTCAACCATAAGTAACTATCAACATTAATATTAATAGTACAATATATTATAGCTCAATATACATATGAAGTTTGATGCACAGTTTATATTTCTGTACACCAAAATGTCACACTAAAGTCATTTAGAAGTAGTCGTTTATAGTACACTGAAATGCCCCCGTGCAACGTGTTGACATATTTGCTTTGCTTTGACGCAGGGCTGTTCCTTTCCCTCCGTTCTGTGCTTATTAATGCAGTGCACCTTAGTGTGTTTCAGCAGCAAACAAGGGTCAAGTGTTGCCTCGGGGCCAAAATGCAAATACTCTGCTTGTACCAAGAACAGCTACATCTAAAAACACGCCCAGGGCAAACGAGATGCTCAGGAAAGCGTAAGGCACATGTATGGAGAAACAAACAGATGGACAGATGCATAATAAGGTAAGGCAAACTTCAGAATGTGGAAATGGGCCTTCAACGCGAAAAGACGAGGCGCTTACTGTTAAACCAAAGGCTGCAATTTATTATTATAGCAATATTAACTTATTAAGGATGTTTATTATTCACAATTATCAACACCATGACCAAACAACAGTGAAATCCTTCATTATATTCCCACTGTAAATCAGCATTTCTTTAGTGGTTCTTATTAATGGTATATCTATAGAATATAATATAATAATAGTATATATATAGTTATCGGTGAGGGTTTCTCCACACATCAGTATTGGTATGATGTTGAAAATGCTGCTGATATTTGGCACAGATATTCTTTCTGCACTTCCCCAGACTGTGTGCGCTCATGTGTCATTCCCAGTTTGTCCTCAGTGCAACAGATTTGACTTTTTGAACAGACGAATGAGTAAAAATAGAATAAGGAGGCAAATTAGGCTAAACATATTACTGTATGTTTACACACTAATGCCAGAAATGGTTTCTAATCCCAGATAAATACATTTTGTTATTATTTTTACTAAAGTGAAAAGTTAATTTGTGACTTTTACTGTAATTTAACATAAATGCATGGTCTTATTATTGGTATCAAAAGAAAATCATATCAGACCATCCCTAGCAAACCTTTTTCTCCCAGTGACCCCTATTTTGGCTGGCAATGAAAACATCCTTCTCCTACTTGAGATTTTCTGTTTTTCTGAATTATTTTTCTGGTTAATAAAGATGTTACAGAACAGTAATGATCAGAAAATACTTTGAAGAAGCAATTAACATGCCAACCCTTCATTACACTTCACACAATCTGAATCTAGTTCAGATTTCTTCTCTAAGAACCTCTGAGAATTGAGAATCTCTGGGGACCAAATTTGTGTCCCGAAACCGAGGTTTGGGAATGACTGCTCTAATAAGACCAGCTTTATGAAATCAAACTTTCTGAAAACCAAAAGTTACATAAACAGCCAGATAAAGCACTTTATCTATATCTATATCTATATCTCTATCTAATGAAATGACTTAACTTTACGTCTAGTGTTGTTATGATTATTGTTTTTAGTTGATGCCCCTAATATGAAAAGAAAAAAAACCCAACATCTTAAATGCAAAACTGAAAAGGGTGGGGGGGAATGAATAATTGTTGAAGTAATGTTTACATCAAAAATATGTTTAGACTTTGTAGAAACTGTAAATGCCACAGATGCCTAGATTTTGTCCTGGTTAAGGTTTAGTTACTTGTACTTGTACTGCATTACAAATAAAACAAGTGTTACTATTATAACCTCCATTGCAGCTGTGGGTTCGGACAGCCTTATAATCCACTAATGAATGCAATTATTTTCTGGAATAGACATTTCAATTTACTCTTTTATGATTTTTTCCAGGGAAATGTTGTTGAGATGCTCTTGGATGCCATTTACTATGATCACATTTGATTAAAAATACCCTGCACCTTATTTCTGGGCACCAGCTCTTGTTGTAATACCAGACAGCTGGGAGGCAGAAAAGCAAAAGTGCAGTTTAACCGTTTCACTGCTGGACTGAATTGAGCTGGCGGTTGTCGAATGAGTAAAATCTCTCGCTCTCAGTCTCTAAGTGTTCATAGTTTCACTCAAATAAGTATTGAAGAAAGTGCAGTCTGTATCCCCTCCCAGTCACGCCCGTCTGAACCACTGCCTGCAGCGACACCCAAACTACTGACTAAGGCTTATGTAAAAGTGAATTATTATTATTATTATTACCAGAGATTAGTGGTGGCAGAAGTAGTCTGTTTGGTTACTGGAAGTAAAATAAAGTTAAAAAAAAAAAACTCAAGTAAAAGTAATGCACACAAAAATCTACTAAACACAAAGCTTTTCAGACAGATTTTGAGAACTATTAAAGAGTAAAACGTGATCTTCATTTGCACAAACAGCCTATAACAAAATAAAATAACTACACTTCCTTCCTGCCTTAATAAACCATTTGCTCGCCATGAATTAAGACTTATTAAGAATGATTCAGGCTCAGTAACTATTTAACTAATACTACAACCCTAATTCCTAACCTTAACTTTAAATAATTATTAAACCTGAATCATGCTTAAGAAACTATTTGTTCTTATGATGTTTGATTATGATTTAAGTCGTTGTTCATGCTTTACTAAGGCTAATTACGGTGTAGCTATTATAAAGTGGTGCCCAATAAATGGAACAATCTTCCTACTGAACTAAAAAGTCAAAATAAACTATTCAACTTCAAAAATGGTTGTGGAAGAGTCAGACTAAGATAAGCAAATACATGGGTAGTATTATGTAATGTACTGTACATTTATATACTGGAATGAATAATGACTTTTTCACTATTTAGTATGCTATGTAACTGTAATATGTAATGTATGGACTGATTTAATAGTAAAAAGCAGGTAGTAGGTGTAGGTAATGTGTGTTCTATAAAATGCTTGTGTTGTTCATGTTTGATGTTGTGTGCTGTGTTTGGGCCAGAGAGTGGACATTGTGAATTTACCTAGTTTACCTTATTGTTTAACTATGATCTGGTGCGGAAAACATCTCTTTTATGAGTTTAATGTCTGTGTACATAGTCCCTTCAAATCAAGACTAAACCAAACCAAACTAAACTAAAGAATGCTAAAGTACAGAATGGTAAAGGTGCGGATTTTTGTTCAACAGAATCAACAGAATCAGTATTTTATTTTTTCTTCGACGTTCGTTTGACGAGCTAAAAATGAACCAGGACTCAAACCATAGGTAAAAATATGTGTCCTTTGCAGTTCAAAAATGTAGTGGAGTAGAGAGGTAGATACCTGTTCTCAAATAGAGCAAAGTAAAAAAATGTACTCACAGATACCTAAAGATTACAGTGTACTTTTACTTTTGTATTTTGAGACTCTGTTGAGATGTTCCATAAAACTACTGAGAGGCTCTGTTGTTCTAGTTTTATAGTCTGAGGTGGTATTGTTTGAGACCTGTGATCTAATTTACGGCTTTGTTCTGTACTAAATGTTGTGTTTTTATGATGAGGATCTATGAAAGACGAGGCATTGTTAAGGCCATGACTAATGTTGATCCTAAAAAAACAAACAAATTACTAACATAACAGCTACATCTTTGAACTATTGCTCAACTGCTTCATCAATATACATTCCCAGCATCACTATTAGGGGAAATCAGAGTTACTGGTGTGAACATTTGCGTCATAAAAAAAAAGACTATCTATTCAAAGATTAATTTATAAACTTTTCATGTTTTGTTTTTAATTAAAATAATTGCAAAGGCTATCTGTAATTACAGCCATGATTGCTGTTGCTACTCAAGTGTTTACCATTACTTTTGTTGCTGATTATAATAGCGGTACCTGCATTAAAAGATAAACTGAATGACACATGTAGACGTGAAAAAATATGCCCTTTCATATACTTTCATTGTTACTGCCACTACCACTGCAATTAGTAGAACTACTGCAATGACTCTTCACTTCAATTGCATGTGTCTTTACTACAATTGTGTACGTTTTAGGTACATTTAATTCATTTACAAATCAATCACAACAATAAACATTCCTATACAAAGACTACTATACAGAGAACTGTAGATCTTAATGAAGAGTTTGAGTTATTTGGTGTCAATACGTGATGCAAAGGGGATGTTTTGATGATTAATAATATTGTCTTTTTCCCACGCACTTTTAGTTTTCTTTTAAGTCACATGGGAACGTAGAGAGGAGATTTTTCGATGACTCTGATCACAGGATTTACTGGACCAAAGTGACAAAGTGTTGATTATTGAGGAGGAGAAGTAACAGCTTTGAACAGCCTTGAAGATGCCCGATCTCGTCAGAAGGGGGCGGGTACAGTCGGGCCTGGTTAGTATAAAATACAGAGAGTTGGCAAACTGATTCCTGCTCAGACCTGTGCACACTGTTGTGTCATTAGGCAAGACACTTGAATCACTTTGCCTCCAGTGTTGAAGTGCACTGGGGAATAAATGAGAATGTGTCTGCGAGAGAAAGAGAAAACAGATGGAAATTAATCTGATGACAACAATTAGTCTAGATTGCCTTCCTTATATTGATCGACCTTGATTTAAGGCTTTTTAGGTTTTCTGAACATAATCAAGACAGAGTTGTAATTAGTGTAATTTAACATAAAAAAGTAAACTTCCAAACTAAACAATAAGAATTAGAGATGACTGAATCTCAATTTTGATTAAAATTTGATTCATTGGACAGCTCTAGCCCATGGCAATCCGGCATGTTTATAGCAGCATATCTTGAATGTTCATTAAAACGCACGTCCCAACCAAATAATGTAATAATAATAAAGACATAATTTTGTCATCCATGTGGCCAACTTGGGCTGCAACCCTTTAGTAGTTTGGTTGATTACTTGGTCGATGGTGTTTTAGTTGACCAAGATTTTTATTAATCAACTAATTATTTTATTCACATTAAAAGGATGGCCGAAACGAGAAGATTTGGGGTGAGATAACTGAAGATTATGGAGTCTATAAATGCACTTTTCTGTATAAATAGTATTTTTTGTATGAATTCCTGTGCAGTTGGGGTCTTTTGAATGCTGTTTTGACACACCTTTTAGTCGACAAATCGGTCGCTAAGACAGGTCTTTAGTCAACCAAGACTTTCTTTGGTCGACTCCAGCTCCTGGCCAACAATGTATTAGAGCTTATTTTCATTTTATTAGTCAGTCTTATTTGCATCTGCTTAACAATGTGACAGCTAAACATTTAAAAATAAATACAATTGTACAGTTGCTTGGAAATGCTACTAGATTAAGAGAAGGAGGGGAAAGTCTGTATCTTTCCTTCAGAGCCATAGTCACTGATAAAAGACATGTTGGGCAATAAAACTGTGGGCCGATGCCAACTGCTACTCTTAAACTTCGGACAGTAGCCTGGGTAATTTCAGACTACAAAAAAGAATGAGTGATTAAAAACACAAATGGTCAGAACCAAGCCAAATGTAGGCAAATCCACTCTCTGGAAAGTCATTTGTCAAGGGTCTCGATCTCCACAAACTATCAAACAGTTAAAGTTTATAATAACAGGACACAGACATGTAGGTAGCGTTCACACACTTGCACCACATCAAAGCAGAGACGAACGCGGAACTGAACCAGGACTTCAAGAGGACCAAACCAGGTGAAGGCTGAACTGGGGCCAAACCAAGACGTGTGTGAACGCAGATACAAATGAGATTAGGGGAGTTACAGACGCCTTTGACCACGTTATAGTATGAGAAAGCCCAGGCTGTGACAGGAAAGTCTGGGTAACTGTGTGGACGTGCAGCGAGTGCCTGTTGAACCACTTCTGGTGAATTTAAATAGAAATGGACTTCACGGCTGCTGCTGGTGCTGGTGTCATCTCGATTTTAGGTCTGAGCAGAGACAGAAGAGAGCGGTGGAGGTGACACGGTGGCTACTAAATATGAACCAGAAACAGTTTTAGATCTGCGCTCAAGTTTTCGGATTTTAAGGCAAAGCACAAGAAAGGCATTCGACATACATAATATTATATAACATGAATTAATTTCCTGGACTTTATGTTTTGACCATTTCTTTTTTGAGTGAGAGTGTGTTCTTGGATGTGATTTACTATGATCAGGTTTGATTTGCAAATAAAACTGCACATGTTCAGGTTTCATGATTATAAAGCAATACAAGCAAGGTGTTTAAAATGAATGACACTGCCAAAACTGTATTCCTATTTTGTTATATTATGAAATAGAATAGTACTCAGAAACACAGAAGTAGACACAAAGGCAATAAAGCGGTGAATTGTCTCAGGCCCCAGGGTATCAGGGGCCCCGAACTGGACCAGCTTCTTATTCATTTGCAATAGAAAGGGCACATGTGAGACTTTTTGCCCCGGCCACCCAATTTCTTTTGACGGCCCTGCTCAGAAACTATAAACATCTTCAAAAATGCTGTTCAATAGTGAAAGCTATACTTATATGGAAATTATGGAAAATGTAACTCTTTGAAATGTACTTTACAGCTCAGTAATAGCACGATAATAGAAAGTAACTGGGCTAACAAGATACAGAAACATTTTGCAGCCCTGTTTCCATTATTATCATCATCAAAATACAAACCATGTTTCCTGGTAATTTACAGTTTAACCACTAATTGTGGTTCTCTGTTGTCTCTTGTTTGTTAATTAAATGTTAATGTATCATTTTATTTTGCTGACTTTTAGAGCTTAACGTTTGTTTTATATCGCAATTATGAGCAGTGTCTTGTTTATAAAATGTGCAATATAAATTAAATAGGACTGGGTATTGCCATGATATAAATAAGAATGTACAACAATTGCGCTTTTATTTACTGTGTAATCTCTATCCTGTTACCATGCTTTTACTGTGCTGTTAAGTGTATCCGTTTCTCACTTCTATACGTAAACATTGGCCAAAGACATTTTCACTTGCTTTGCTTCCAGGAACAACGGAGGCTTGAAGCGTCGATGCTGATCAGTCACAATGAGCACATCTGAATGCATCTCTGCGCCTACACACTTTCAGCAGCTCGCACCATCGATCTCGCCAGAAACCACGCGATTAGAGGCACTGTCCTTTCCCTCGAATCTAGATAATGGTAAACATTTCTCACAGACGTAGATATAAACCACACAGACAAAAACATAACTAACCAATCATCAGCAGATACAGTCACACACTCCTTTTCCAAAGCAAGTCGGTTTGTAATTTCGATAGGCAGCACTTTTTAATGTTTAAGGTATAAAGAAGGGAAGTAAGAGTTGGAAGATTATTTAGTTAATTGATAATCGGGATCATTCAGTTTGCATATTAATGATAATGACCAAAAAAAGAATGATTGTTTCCATTTTAGAAGCAAAATTACAGCATGTCACTTCAATCTACTCAAAAAGGTGAACCTAAATGTAGTTTCTTTTTTAATTGGCCATTTATGTCACATTAACTTTTCTTTATCACAACTCTGAACATGAATCTTTTTTCTCACTCTAATTGTCACACAAAATGTTGATATTGTGGAATCCCTGAAAGACAATGAATGATAAGATAATGCTGTTTTGTTTGATAAACCTGCTGGGAAACTGAATGAAGCGTTAACCTCAAACCACAGCTTCTGGTTCTAGAAGTCGACTGAATATAGGAGTCATTTACCATCTACAGTGATTAATATATAATCTGCCTGTCATGTGAGCTCTGCTTGTTCATAGTGTTGTTGTCACGATATTAACATTTCAAACTCCACTCAGATACTGAAGAAAAGGCTTGATATATTCAGTAATAATTTTGATACCACAATGACGATAATAATTTTAAACTGTAATTTTAAATCCTTTTTTAACATAAAATAGTAGTTGTTCTTGAATATTTCCACATGGTTCTCTAGTTCTAACTTATCAAACAATAGATAAAGACTTT
Source organism: Rhinogobius similis (assembly GCA_019453435.1). NCBI lineage: Eukaryota > Metazoa > Chordata > Actinopteri > Gobiiformes > Gobiidae > Rhinogobius > Rhinogobius similis. The sequence continues at coordinate 19,774,737 of CM033622.1, forward strand.
TCTAAAAAAGAACCGATTTTGCTTTTTTTCCCCCTTTGTATCAATTCAAATGAAGTATCAATTAGTATTTGGGTATTTCTCACAGGGAAATGTTTCCGTTCAAAATGTTTACAAAAGTGAGGGAGAATATTTAAGTCTTCAAAAAACGTCATTCGTTGTCAAATCTGTACCTCACTATTCAAATCAAAGCACAACAGAGGTGGCTGATTTATTGTGGCGATACAATGACGTAAGTTTGAGATCTTACCTGGTGATAATAGTCAAAGTGGAGATTATTTCATCATGATAAGATTTCTGTTGAAAGTCTCTATACTCAAACACAGATATAAGCAAAAATATTTAACCGTCAGAGGAAGTAAATATCTTGAAGCCATGTGCAGTAAATATCTTGAACAGTTCCTCGCAGGGCTAACATATGGAGGCTAGGGCTGCAACTAACGATTATTTTTGGAAGCGCTTAATTTGTCAAATATTTTCTTCCATTAATCGATTTGTTGTTAAGATCGCAAATGGCCTGTGACAGTGAGCTTTTTGCCAAATTTGACCAAGACAAACTAAAGAGATGCCACTTGAGAATGTACTCATGGTGTACTTACAAAAGAAACTAAAACAAAATATTACTGCGTCAGCTCTACAGTGACTGAAAACCATGGACTTTCACACTCAATATGGACACTTTTTATAGGATCACATGAACAGCAAACGTCACCTAAATCCATCACATCTAAAACAAGTAAACTAACATTTTCCATTGTGTATCTCAAGTCATTGACAAAACACACAAGAAATAATGTCAAGTAAATAATGTGTGCCCTTTGTTCTGGAAACCCAAACCTGTTCAAACACAGTTAACTGCAAAGGACCTAAAACTCCAATTTGTGCAATTAAACAATGTCATTTACAATTTCCCGCACAATCGCACAATATGGCATTGTAGGAGAGGCCCTACTTAGACTTCTCAGTAAAAGGGCATCTTTCCAGAAATCGCCAATGACGTCTATATACAGAATGTGTTGGCTTTTTCTGTATAAAACTATATTTATAGTTTTTCGATCACACATATTTTTGTTCTAAATGTGTTTATGAGCCCAGGTAATGTCTGAAAATCTAATAAATAATTGGTATTGTGCCATTTAACTTTTGAACTCTCTTTTCAGGATCTCTGTTGCCACATCTCCACACAACCGCAACTGACCATTACTGCAACCCTCAGAGGAAATGAAAATGAGTTGTACCCAAATGCTCCGGCCCGGCCTCTGCCACCCCACATTCACTTCCACAATTTTCACTCAAAGAGGAACTGTGTCCACTTTAACTCTCTGCTCTCCAGCTCGAACTGAAGAACTCATGATAACGGGACAAACTGTAACAGCGTTAACTTTGTGTGGGTCAGACAGGAAGTTGTAACAGTTGTATTTGTACTGATTATTATAATATGTTCGTATAATTGTATGAATGCGGTTTGTTATATTATAGTATGGATGTGGGGAAGCTGGCCCGTAGTGGTCGAAGTAGGAGGCAGACATTCAAAAGTCTTGTACCAGACAAGATTTATTAAAACGAACAAAACACATGTGCACACAACTGCACTGAAGTCTCTCCCCAAAATGGGGCCCGCAGAACCTTTTTATGCCCTAGGCCCCTCCCCTAGGACAGTACACCTGGATTGCAGGTAACTGCACCCTTTAACCCAATGGAGGCAATGGAATTACATTTCCTCCTCCATGGACCAATGTCCCCAAAACAATTCAAAATGGTAAATGAAACTATGAACACAAAAAACAAATTTTAAACACCTTATTAAACAAAAACTAAATTGAACTATGGCAGTTCTCCCCTCCACATGGTCTGGCCCATGACCCCTGCAAAGGTTATAAAAATGGCCGCCATGAGGCTCCTCCTCCTCTTTGACCAGACCATGTGGTGGACAAGGTAAGTTTGTTGAGGTGAAATGAAATACAAATTTAAAGAAATAAACATATTGAAAAGGAACTTATGTGTTGTGTGATAACTAAACTAAAACAAACCCGGGATTAAGTTTACAGTTGAATATGAGAAATTGAAAAATACAAATTAAGAGTGATTAAAAGGGACAAAGACCCACTTTGTCACAATGGAAAAGAAAAAGCAGTGGGTTGAGGGTTAAACCAAACACTGGAGGGAAGCCAGTTCAAACCTTGGCTGTGTGCAGACTGGTTATATTATATATATGATACAATTCACATATACTTAATTGTTATTTATTAACTTAAACTCGCTGAAAGATGGCCACGCCTTCTGTTCCAAGTAACAACTGCAGAGCGGACAAACTCTGAGGTAAAAAAGCTGAAGGCTGTCAGCGTGAACGCACAATTAAAGCGTGTATTTGTATTTCTTTTCAATGACAATACAATGCTTCGGTGTGTCCATATTACAGGTAGCAGGTGAAAAAACTGCCTACATCTATCTTTAAGACCGTTTCACGTTGTCTGATCTTGCATTTGTGACAAAACCAACAAAGATTCAAAGACTAGAGCTCAATATCAAATCCAGTGCATCCTTAAAGTGAATGACAGGTTCATGATTTTCTAATTTTGTTTTTATTTGGTGTATTAATACCTGTTGTAACTAAAACAAATATATAGTTTTACCCCAATCAAGTAGCTGTTTGTGGAAAAAAGTTTAAAAATATGTGTAAAGTTACAGGAAGTAAACAAATTGATGACATCACACTTTGAGATAAAGCTTATGCATAATTTACACAAAAGAGACTACTTTTTTTTGACCCTTTAAACATGAATCCAACCAAAAAGGTGTTCACATGGATTTTTATTTGTAAAATTTTAAAAATCTGTTACATTAGATGAGTTATGGTGCACTGTACAGGGTGGTGTCTTGGTCATTTCCTAGTGTGATGTCATTATTTATAACCAGAAAGTAAAACCAACTAAAACATTGCTAAACTGGGATAACATTTCTGAAGTATTTTGACAAAGTTTGAAATATATTTATTTAAACTGCATTTTAGTGAAATGAGTAACCCAACTTGTCATTGGCACTTAAAAAAAAACTACTGGTAAAATGAACAATCACTAGCAAGGACCACAGCTTCAGGACTTGGATGCAAAACGATTCATTGAAACAAGAGAAACGTAATATAAAAAAAAAAAATGTATTCCATTGTGCGTGAGCTGGATGCTTAAATAGTGTAGTCAGAGTAATGTATGGTGTGGATTAGGTGTGGTCCTTCACCCAAACTTAATAACTTATCTTCAGGTAAAGTTGTAAAAGAATGTAAAAAAGTTCCAATACCTGGCTGTTATTAGTCAGTTCACATTTAAAGACACATTGATTATCTATTAACAAACTTGAAAATGCCTCACTTATTTTTTTATTTAGGCAAAGAAATCTGTTATTGTCAATTATTATGTTAGATTACATTTTCTTGTCTTAATGATGCTGACGTCCACAATCTTCCCGTAGACACATTCTTAAGGATATAAATTAACAACAAAGGCCTTTTTATTTAAAATCTAAAACCTTTTTGTATTGTTTTTTGACCTAAAACCATTCCAAGTACCCATTCCCTCGGTTCAGAAGACTACACTGGCCCTTCTTGATGATGATTTTTATTTTCCCCTATTTTAATCAAATTATGAACACAATCCTTTTCCAAAATATGTCTCTCTCATTTGTATCCAGTTCAAACAAAACGCGTGTCAGTGCGCCAGCTCAATTAATAAACCAAATGTCCATGCAAAATCAGATTAGACCTAATTAAATGCTGCACTTAAACACTGCTGCTGTTCCCTCTACATCCACAACAGACTGGCGTGATGACAGGCAGCTTAAGCGTGTATTTTGATGGAGCTCAAGTGGGAAGAACATCTCCATATGCGTTACGTCAGCCCCGGGCGACTGCCGCGTCTGACCGCCTTTTCCTGCCACACTCATTTGGCCCCAGCAATCATCCGCGTCTTGTGCTAAAGGTCTCTTGTCGCTACGAGGCTCTTTGGCACTATCTGCGAGCTACAGATGAAGCCGATTAAACATGCCTTCATTAAAGTGATTATTAAATACGCAAAAGACCGTTCAATTTCCCACGGGCGGCCAAATAATGATGGGGGGAGATGAAGGGAGCATGAGAGGGAGGAATTTGGGTTGAAGTGAAAGGGGGTGAAATTATAAAAAGGTTGCTTGTTAGTGTTAATTTAAGAGGTCTGCGCACACTTAAGGAGGAGGGGGTGTGTGAGTTGTCACCTCCTTAAGGGGACAGCCGGGACAAACTACCTGACTCACTACACCTACAGGCCGCTTCCAGGTCAGCGAGCTTCCCGGCGCCGAGACCTTGCCAAAGACGGAGGAGAAAAGTTACTTCTGGTTCATTTAGTTAAGGCCGACCCTTGTTTAGTGGCCACATAAGCAGCGGAGGTTGGACTGGGGTCAAACAGGGGGGTATGAAGTCACGATTAAAGCCTTTGAGGTGGTCACTGGGGTTGTCCTCATCTGTCAGAAAGTTTTGTTTCAAAGTCAGTCAATAAAGTGCATATGACTGGTTAGACTACACATTAAACATGATTATACTTAGGATTTTACTAAAAATGTTGCCAATTTTTCCAAATGTTTGACAATTTTAGTGAAGTTTATTACTCCTTGTTTGGACATTGGCAGTAGATGAGAGGTAATTTGGTACCACTTTATACTAACTACACATAATTAGAATTAGCGGTTAGAAATTAGTTATTCATTAAGTAGTTACAAAGACTGACTCATTCTTAATAAACCATTTGTCCAGTAAAAATTAAGTCTTTGTTCATGTTTTAATAAGGCTCAAAAACATGTAGGTATTATAAAGTGTTAGCTAGAAACCATATTGTAAACAAGGACCAAAATCCATAAAAATGACATATTAGTTATGCGTTGACAAATCATAATCTGATAACACCTTCATTTTGTTAAAAAAATAAAGGTTTTATTTTAAATTGTCTGAAAAACGCGCATGTTGCGTTTCAATTGTTTCTGCATTTTTGATTGAACATCACTTATTGATGACATTTAGACATTTTACATCTTGGCACTACTTTCAGTAATTTAATTTTTCGCTTTTTCTTTTCAAACTGCAACTTGACTGACTAACCCTAACCCAAAATATGATAAATATTAACCACACAAAGTAATAATTGAAACAAAATTAAGCTTGTCATATACTCTTTAAATATGCTGCTCTAGTTTTCCATTTTTAAATGTCTGCTTTTGCAGGTGCCACATGTCCCTGGTTCTTCGTTCTTTTGTCCAGGCTTGAAACCTTTACAGTAGGCCTATAGTCGCTGGTGTGCTCAGTAGGCCTGTAGTCGCTGGTGTACTCAGTAAGCCTATAGTCGCTGGTGTACTCAGTAAGCCTATAGTCGCTGGTGTACTCAGTAAGCCTATAGTCGCTGGTGTACTCAGTAAGCCTATAGTCGCTGGTGTACTCAGTAGGCCTATAGTCGCTGGTGTACTCAGTAGGCCTATAGTCGCTGGTGTACTCAGTAAGCCTATAGTCGCTGGTGTACTCAGTAAGCCTATAGTCGCTGGTGTACTCAGTAGGCCTATAGTCGCTGGTGTACTCAGTAGGCTTATAGTCGCTGGTGTATTCAATACTATTATAAAGTAATACATTTTTTACATTTTAGGAGGTTGCAGCTTTCCTCTAAATGTGACTAGAGTGAATGAATAGACTCATCTAAGGTCCTTTGAGAAGCTTGAAAAGCGCAATATAGACCTAGATAGTTATTATAATGACTGCCGGCAAGTGCATAGAAGTAAAGATGATAACAGTGGTGGTAATAGCTGCAGCAATATCAGTGAAACGGGATAAATAATTACCTAGTGGTATTAGATGTCAGCACATATTTATTAATCTATTTTCTTTTTACTTCTGAAAAATACTTCCAAGTATAAGTACGTCATACTTTTATGGTTAGGTACACTTCAAATGTCAATAGTTCCTGGTACACGCTATTTTACAGCATGACTCATTTGTAAATACAGTGGTAATGTTAATGCATTTCCTATAAATGATGTATTTGAAGATCAGCTTATAGATTTTACAGAAATCTTCAGTCTGAACTGACCTCTATATGAACTTAGGCTTTGTCTGCTACTACATTGTACCTAAGGGTAAAGGGTCAGATTTTTATTTACCATTGCATCTTTTTATTTATTGTCTTCATTTAGTGTAGTACCTTTGTCAAACCATCAATACAATTAAGTCTATCAATGATACTGTTAAAACAACTATGCTTTAACAGCTACAACACCACCTATTTGCTCTGCCAGTTGAATAAAATATAATACTAGTTTACCTGCTAAAGAAAGAAAGAAAAATTAGGGAACATTCATTAATCGTCATCTAAAAATGTCCAGTCCACTGTTTTGCACACAACAATATTTGCCCTTTGTAACTTTTGAGTAGTTTGTTCACATTTGTTTTGGAGTAGCTTTTGTTTCTCAGCCTCCTCCGTGCAGCCTGTCACTCTGAATCACACCAGCGCTCAAACAAAGTGACACAATTGTATGTATGAGGTGCTGCTTTGGTAGATCCAAACATCCAATTTCTGAACTTATCCAAAAATAAGTATAAACAAGCCAAACAAAAGGTCATGAATGTGCCATAACTAAACCTTAGAAGGAATTTTCAGTTCAACAAAGGATACTTTGATGGGAATACAAACTAGAGCTGTAACTAAGATTAGTATTTTGCTAATGGATTCATTCTTTCAGTTAATCGATTAGTTGTTTAGAATGTAAAATGTAAATATCGGGTTTTTACTCAATTTGACCACGATGAAACAAAAGTGATGCCGCTTGAGGAAGTTCTGAGGAAGTACATTTACAAACAATTGTAGGTTTTGATCAAAAACACTGAATGCACATGTTTCCTACATCTTTTTGAATTATTTCCTGCTCCATCTGAGTCATACAATCTCTATTTGATTAATCAATAAACATATTTCAGCCCTAATGCAACAATCTTTTATTTCACTGCTGATAATGTGCTGTTTGTCAATATTTCAATTATCTCTTCACACTACAAATCTCCACATTGATCTTCTTCTGGCCCCTGGAACTAACTTGAGCGTCTCATCAGGCAAACATCGAACACAAAACTGATAAACAACCTTTTCTACATAATTGTTTAGGAAAAGATGTGTCCATTCTTGTAACTGTGGTTGTATTACGCAAAAACGATCTCTTCTTTATCGTAACATGTAACTAGATTCTGTATACATTTCACAATAGTATATAATCTATAATGAAACCACCCAAACTGCATGATGTCAAAACCACAGCTGCAATGACCTTTGCTGCATGAGTGAGGTCACTCTGAAACTGGAACAGGGCACTGATACATCACTGTGTTTTCCAGAATCTGCTTCAGTTTCGTTTCAACAGGAGACTTGACCAGGACATTGCAGTGAAGAGGACACTCGCCCAAAGTGACCGGTCCGAGGCTGCGGACTTAACACAACCTGCAACTTCGACAAATAAAAGATACAACTTGTGCAAAGACATCATCACTGACATAAGATCCACTGCTTTGACGCTGTAAAATACTGCATAGGAGTGACTTGATAACCTGTAACGCAACTTTTACTTGAGAGGAAAATATAAATAAATAAAATGTTTTCATCTTTGAACTCTAAGAAGCAGTTACAATTGCAAAATAAGTATAGATCTGTAGAAGCAGTAACTAACTTCAGTGCATAATAAAATGAGTTTGTGTTTGAAGAACCGTAATAGTAAAACATTTTAGTAAACTGTCCATGTAGGCATACATTAATCTGGAGCCGAATCACAAAAGCAGCAGTCCAAATAGGGATACAAAGATTTCCCGTTTTCCGTCTTCATCTTTCTCCGCTTGCCGTTTGATTTCGGCTTAGACAATTTACTGAATGTCCCTTGCACTCTGATTCCCATTTCTCGTTACCCTGTCCTCTCCAGTGAAGCCTATGCTGAAAAATAATCAGCAATAACGTCTATTTGGTTGTTAAGTTCATTTAAATGTATTTTTAAAGTGTCCAGATGGACAATCTTACAGTGAAACAATAAACAAATGTCTTAATTTTCTTTAGTTCATTCTATTTGACAAATGTATTTAAAGAAAAAAAAACTAAGTAGGCTATAAACGGAGGCAAATACTGATAGTGTTTGGAAGAGTACTTTAAAAGATATTTAGTTACAGAATTGTACTGTATTTTGTAACATTCCCTTACTTGGTCGAATCTGGCTATTTTATTCTGAATACGTTCACATTGACTTGCATCATATTATAGTGTGAAAACGTGACAGCTTTTTAGTAATCTGAATAATATTCACGGTACATGTATTCATTCAGTTTCTTCCCATCACAACCTTACATTGTCTTATTCAACTGACCATTCTAAAGTAATAGAAACTGTAAGTGCTGACTTTACAGATAACCTGCTACTGAATAGAAAGAAACACAGCACCTCTTTCAGACAGAATAATTTTCCATCACTGATAATTAGATCACACTAGTTGTTTTGATGAGTCTTTGTCAACTTTACACCCTGGGGACACCAGACACTTCATGCATTTTTCAGGCCACACGCCCAGAATTAACATGTGCCCACGAGGTGAAGGATGAACCTGGCTCTGCCTCCCACGGCCCGCGGACTTGGACCGGGGCCACGGGAGGATTGGTTTCCCGCTCCTCTCTGGGAGGAACCGTGCGCCAGGATATACCCATATAAGGACTGTCCGATATCAGTTTCAAACGCGTGACTCAGCCCCACGCTACATCCTTACTCCTGGGAATTGTCAGGATAAAACTGGAAGTTTGACAACTCGTGGGGTTGACATAAATTAGGCGGTTTGTGTTTAGAAGAGGAATGTTTTGACTCAAGCATAAAATTGTGCTGACTCTGTTTGAGGGACTGATCTGTTGAAACGGAGGCAGTTTAGTTTACCTGGGCAAGTTTCTTCCACTGCAAATGCGCCTCGTCTTGTTTTACGCTCCTTGTTCCTGGCAACAACGTCATTCAATCTCGAGAGGCGGGGTCAGGAGGGAAACCAGCCAATCACAGCGCCATAGCCCAGGGCTCGTGCGCTCTCGGAGCGTCACCGTGTAAATACTGAGGAGGAGCACACGAGCGGCTCATTACCAAGCAGGAACTAAAGGGAGAAGTGTCAGCTTCACGAGTGGAATGAAAACAGCTGAATTAATCATTGGACTCCGCTTTACCTCTGTCTAAAAGGTATATATCGACGCTTGGTACATTACTGTTCCACTGTTTGGAAGATTTTCTGTTTTTGGTAGTTTTCTTCAGTGTGTTAATACTGAAAGACTTTGGAAATTGAATCATTTGGGACACTGAAGGCTCGGTGTCCGTCAGCCTCTTTGCAGCGCTCTCTTGTATTTGACTGTCTGATTTTGAAATGTCCACAATAATGGAACAACCATTTTATGACGACTCGTTTCTTTCTGCTTATGGCCATCCAGGCGCGGCACTGCCAGACTACAAGCTGCTAAAGCAGAATATGAACTTGAACTTCTCCGAGTCATATCGGAACTCAAACTTCAAGACACAACACGGAGATTTCTATTCGGCGGGGGACGTGGGCTCTCTGAAACTAGCGTCTCCCGAACTCGAGCGACTTATCATCCAGAACAGCAACGGGGTCATCACTACAACACCCACGCCCGCGCAGTTTCTCTACAACCGCGGCATCACAGAGGAGCAGGAGGGCTTCGCGGACGGGTTTGTGAAGGCACTGGACGATCTGCACAAGATGAACCAGATGGCGCCCCCAAACGTGTCCCTGGGCTCCGGCGGAGTGTCCTGTTCCTCAATGCAGCCCGAGCCCCTGGAGTACACCACTCTGAACAGCTGCCCTAACCTGACCTCTGCGCCCAGTTATCCGTCTACGACCATCAGCTACTTGCCGCACCACCAGTACCAGCAGCACCACCAGGCTGCTGCGCACGGCTCGCACCACTTCCAGCAGCCTCTCCACGCGCAGCGCTTCTGTGGCTTGAAAGAGGAGCCCCAGACTGTGCCGGACATGCACAGCAGCGACAACAGCTCTCCACCGATGTCCCCCATTGACTTGGAGAACCAGGAGCGCGTCAAAGCCGAGCGCAAGCGTCTGAGGAACCGACTGGCAGCCTCCAAATGCCGGAGACGAAAACTGGAGCGCATTGCCCGTCTGGAGGAAAAAGTGAAAGGCCTGAAAACTGACAACGCAGGATTGTCAAATACTGCCTCTGTCCTGCGGGAGCAGGTGGCCCAGCTCAAACAGAAAGTCATGACGCACGTGAGCAGCGGCTGCCAACTTATGCTGGCGCCTAAAGTGAAGTCTTATTAGAAACTGAAATGCACTTTTAAAAACACTGGACAATAACTGCACTGCCGGCACACAGCAGGCACTTCGCTGCCAAGACTATGCGGCTCTTGGGCCCTGCCAAAAATCCAAGACTAAAACACTTTGGGCATTTTTGAGCGTTTTTGAAAGTGTCGTGTCATTGCCTGTTTACATTTTTACTTTATTTGTGATGATCTGATGTAACTTATTTGTGTTTATTAGGTTGACCCTGATAAACCTGTATTTTTTACTTGTACAGTATACATATTTAAGTAAATTAAACTATGAAACCTCATTTCGTATTGGTTCTTTTACATGTCATGCTGATAACCTTTTTATATAATCTCACAAGTCCATTTCTCCGACTAGACACAGGCTTGTTGACTACATTTCTCATCAGAGGTTTACAGCTCTGAGCAGAGCAGGCTGTGGTTTGACGCGTCCCAGCGTAGGACAGTTTCCCATTGACGTACGTGCGTCATGCCATATTTGGGCAACTTTACCGGTAAACGTCACTTGAAAAAAAATATTTCCGGGAACTCCCTCCTACACTGCCAGTCATAAAAGCTGCGTTTCTCCCTTTCGTATTTAGCGCGTGCGAAGTGGACGTTTGTCAATGAAAGATTATTTTAACGATGGGACTTTCCCTTGTTGCTTTATTTTTCCCAAAACAAGTCAAACGCGTTAGGCCTGAAAGAGTTACAGAAATGCGTACACTACCACGTGAAACATTCTGTGACGAGCTACACTCCATGTCATAAAAAGTTTGTCGTCATTTTTTTAATTACCTGTTTGGACTCTAAATGTAGTGTCCCCAAAGCTGTAATTGAGAAAGTCTTTGTGGCAACGAGTAACGTCATATTCAGCTACTCCAGCTTTCACAATAATCCCGGCTTCTTTTTGGTGAGGATGTTTTGCTGAGTCAAAGGCCACAATAAGTCCAGCATTAAGAAAGGCTTTACAAACTCAAGTCGAAGGCTGCTATACTTCCAAAATGTAGCTGCTGCCACCTAGAGTTCAGAATGGGAACTAAACCACATTGCTTGAGTAAATTATACATTATATATATATATATATAAAAAAAAAAAACAACAACAAAAGATTCACACCGCTTTTTTTTTTAATTAAGATGGTAACACCAGTCATCATAAAAAGAACAAATATTGATACTTTTTTGAAAAAGAACAACTACCATTCAGTGCTTTAGACTGAGGTCGCCTCACCAATTCTACACTGGACAAGAAAAGGCTTTGAATTAACCCCATATGTGTGAATGCTGGACGCAACTGCTAGGAACCATTAGTGGCAAGTGCTATGTTTGGAAGACTGCAGAAAGTGTTTGTTTTTACTGCTTGGAGAAGTAAGCTTGGCTCTTCCCAACTTCTGGGATGATCGTGTCACTGCCAGGTTTCCAGCCAGCCGGGCAAACTGTGAAGCACACACATACTAAACTCACTGAAGGTTCATTGTTAAGAGACCTTTAACATAATGCAAATCTAAGGGGACAAAGTACAGAGGGTAATAGCCAAGAGGGTAAACTAATGCTGCAAGGCTGTTCTCTCCCAGATAAAACCAGAGGTAGCAACACCGCCATAAAAGACAACTCCACTCTACCAATCATTTAATTATGGGTTGTTCATACACAGTTTTGACAAAAGGAATTCTTAAGCTGGGATTGAAACATAAATTATTAAAGATGGCATTTTAAAATACCTTGATAAACCTCATCAGTGTGCACCAAATGGTAAAAGGTCATTTTTTGGCTCACCTTCTCCATACTTGTCGGTGTGTTGGAAGGCCTGGACCAGACGCAGGGTCTCGTCCACAGAGCGACCCACGGGCAGGTCATTGATGGTGATCTGTCTCAGGATGCCCTTATCGTCGATTATGAACAAACCTCTGAAAGACAAAAATAATTTGCATGCATAATGCTTACCGTTCATTTGTCAACTTTGACACTGTTATACTTAGATAAACATTAATTTTGTATTCTTCACCTGTATGAAATACCAGCATCCTCCTTGAGCACACCATAGTCTCTGGAGATGGATTTGGTGAGGTCTGCAAGAAGAGGGATTTTCATTTTACCCAGGCCTCCCTGTTTCCTTGGTGTGTTAGTCCTGTAAAAAAAGAAAGAAAGTGAAATACAGTGAAGTATCAAACAGGACAGTGTATTAAGCTTTCCATTGCAACAGTCAAAGGTTCTTATCAAAACAAAACAGAGAAACACTGTGATACTGTGATAAATGCAAAAGGGCGTAGACATGAGCTTTGGTTTAACCGTACAATAGTAGTTGGAATATGAAAACACAGGATTACATTATGATTGGTGTAATAATTCACTAGACTGTTAATTGTGTGGTTATGGCTTGCAGCTATGCAATTTTCCTTGTGGATCAATAGAATATATGTCTCTTCCCGACTCTGCAGTTGTTCAATCTCCAAAGTAAAGAAAGCTAACAAAAATAAAGTAGTGTGTGAGACACATACCAGGCAAGGTGGCTGAAGTGAGAGTCTACAGAGGCACCAATAACTTCACAGTTGATTTGACGGAACTCATCCGACCGATCACTGAAGGCCACGATCTCAGTGGGACAAACAAAGGTGAAGTCCAGAGGGTAGAAAAAGAGCACCACATACTTTCCTAAAGATAAAAGGGATTTGTCAAGGTCATAAAAACTGAAATTATGAGAAGGCAGCACGCAGCATACCTTTGTAATCTGATAACTTTATATCTGAGAAGGATCCATCCACGTGTAGTGCTGTGGCCTCAAAGTTAGGGGCAGCCTGGCCGATCTTAGCGTTTCCAGAAGCCATGGTGGTGAAAATAGCTGGGAACAGGCGGCACTTGTTATCTGACAAATCCTTATGTTACAGACAGAAAGATAAGAGGCACTAGGAGGAGCTCAACTTGAGACAACCCGTTGTTCTGACATCGGCTAAGCTTAAAAGACAATTACCATTAGAGAAATTAATACGTGAAACTTTCAAAGGCTGCATTTCTCACGGGCCCGGTTTTGCAGCTTTAGTTGAACAAACCTCAAGTCACATGCAAGTCATGTTCACTCAGCAGGAAACAATGGCGTTTAAGAGGCTTATGCAAGCACAATTTAAGCGTCTATGAATGCAAAGGTTTAAATGAAAAAAAAGAATGATAATAATTTTAAAATGCATCATTCATATAGAGAAACGTTTTTTGAATTTGACCCACTAAGCTACACTTATTTTAACCGTCAACTCATTGTTGTCAAAAGCGGTATTGGATAAAGCAGATATATTTGGCAAAATCTGAGTAGTGGGGTTAAATATTAGAGTAAAATGTCTCCAGGCGAGACTACGCCTAAGTAGTTTGATCAGAAGTGCAATAAAGCTTTGGCTCGGTAACAAAACGGGCCCATTACTTAAGAAAGAACAAGTGTCGCACCGCTCAGCTAGCCTTAAGTTAGCTTTGAGCAAAACACATGTGCTTTTCTTTTCTTCTTCCAATATTATAAATTCTGAACATGAAAATAACCAAGATGTGAAGTTGCACCCGCTACACAAGCAATGTAAACAGAAACACTTAAACTCACCGGTTTTTAACTAATGCCGTGGAAAAGCGGTGCACAGAGTGGAGTCTGGAGCCAGAGAACAGAGAATAGACGCAGCGACGTAACGAGCAATAAGTAGGCGTGGCCGGCGGGCGAGGCCTGCGTGATAACCGGAACTTAGGTGCATACTTTTCACAATAAAACAGCGCATTTATTTTCTTGTTCATTATTGTTATAACATCATCTTATGTACATTGAATTATTCAAATTCACAGTCACACTTGATATTATGTTATTAGACAAAATGTGATGCTGAATTTCGTCTAGTTAGCAATTCTAGTTGTGATTTATTCTAGGCTAAATTATGGTATTGTATGTTTTATTAGTTTGCTTGTTTATGTACAAAGTGTAGTTTCTGTTTTAATGATAACAGTTTGTGTTTTTATGAGATAAATAAGTGTTATTCTATCCTTTAAAATATAAACTATTCTCTTACTGTACTATAGGTGTGTGAATACGTGTGTGTTTGTGAGATTGCATGTTTATTAAAATATACTGTCTTGGCCAAATAAAAATAAACCAATACATTAAATTAAAGTAAAACCCGAAACTTTTCTCATTCCTATTTTATTTTGAAAAATACGTTTACCCACACATCCGCTGAAAGATACTTCCTCAAGGCTGCCTGGTATTTGGTAGAGCTTTGCGAATCAAATGTAATCCCACCTTGACAAAATATAAGAAAGTACAATAATACTACAGGAGTTTACGAGAATATGCTAAATCTATGAGTTAACTGCTGTTTAATGCTCAACTAGATCGTAATTCCGTATAAAAAGCTGCTTTTCGAATAAGCTGCTGCTAATGCTAACACGTAGAGCAAAACAAAGGTCGACAGAAAAATAGCTGTTTGCGGAAAGGCCAAGGATTTCGTAGTGGGTTTTTAAATTTTTTTTATTATAGAGTTCATTTATACAAGAAGCATATTTAATCTACCAACATAAGTGCCATCCATGGATCCACAAGGTAAGTCACATATTGTTCACTTAAAGATGTCAATTGATCAACTTATTATCATTTTGTTCACCTAAATGTAAGTTCATACCCATTCATTTTATCTTCATCATATGCTCCAACCTCATGCAACAGTTGAGCCAGCTAAACCAGTTTCTGTTGCTATCACTTTCTGTTGAGTTATTGTGTGAAGTTTTGTTATTACATTGATGTCTCATGTGAACTGGCCCACAGCACCTGCTCAGCTCATCGTGTGTGAAGTGTGTGGCTCATTCTTTGACTCCCGACGGGGGCTCGCCAACCATGCCAGGGTGCACCTCCGCCAGCTCGGTGTTTCTGAACCGGGTGCAGCTCCCATAGACCTTCTAAACCGGCTTATAGCAGAGAAAGATGGGGCATATCCAAGTTTCAAAACACACTCAAGTCTTTCTGAGTTCAGCCCAAACCATCAAAGATCACACCAGAGGGACAGTCCAGTTTGTGCGGATGAGGGGACCTTGTACAACACAGGGCATAGAGTCTCTACAACTCCCCAAAGCACTTCTCTTCTGACATTAACATCATCTGCAATTAAGATGGTTGAGTCTAGATTAAGTGACTCTGGGAACTCTTCTACCTTAGAAACCTTAACCAAGCCACTGTGGGCTCCACTGGCAACAGACGCTCCCATCACTTTAGGTTAGTCTGAACACTGGGGAGCTGTGTTAAACAACATCTTGATATGTAAGCAGCAGCACATTAAAACTGGCACAGTACTTCACCTTTATTTAAGTGTTAGAATGTTATTTACGCTGTTGTCCTTTAGTTGTTAAGTTGATGAGGCTAATGTTCAACCATATGTTTTATTAGTGAACTAATTATTTTAGAGCTATAGCAGGATAAGGATTTGTATGGACCACAGCAGAAAAGAAAAGGCACGGAGTGAGTGGACAGTTTAATCTGTCTTTTCGCCTTTGAAGATGTTGTTTGCTAACATTTCTGTCTATACATAGTTTTTTGTACGTGAAATTCTTAAACTTTAGAGAGCTTTTGCACTTTTGTACAGTTAATAGATGGTTAGAGCAGGTATTTAGTCAACTACAGTCGTACTTATGACATCTAAAGTAATTGAAGTTTTATGAAATTACATGCCCATTAAAACTGACACAGTGCTTCATTAAAGTGTGTAAATGTTATTTACACTTTTATGACGGCATAGTCAGTCAGTGAGACAATGAATCATCATTTCATTGTTGATTATTGTTAAGTCCCAGTAGTGTCTGTATGAGTTTTCTAGCTTTTTGAGTTAGAGACTGCACAGTATTGCCTGTTTTGAGAGCAAATATTTAATTGTTATCTTTGTTAACTTATTTTTTCTATTTTATTCACCTCACATTTTCAGACACAACTGATGAACTCCACGTGTGCCATCTTTGTGGATGCTGGTGTGAAACTCGCAAAGGCCTGTCCAGTCATGCCCGATCCCATCTTCGCCAGTTAGGGATCCCGGACGGAGATGGCAACCCTATCGAGACCCTTTATCAACTGATGGAGGAGGAAGATCTCAAACCGGTCAACTGTGAAACAAATCCAGCTCTCCAGTCCAGCCCTTTGCCCAAAGCCCCCAAACGCCCAGCCGAAGTCTCCTCACCAATGATGTCCACACCAAACAAGCAGCCAAAAAAAGGAAAATTTTACTGTGTTCTGTGTGGAGAGACATTTGAAAACCATAAAGGACTGGCCATTCATTCACGCTATCATTTACGACACTTTGGGGTGGACGACTTACTTGGAAAGGAGTCCTCAATCGAAGCAATTCAGGAGTTAATTGAGAGTGGCGTGTTGAAACCTCTTCCTAAAAGTAACTCCCCCATGCCAGCATCTCCAGTTCAAGCTCTTTCCCCAATCCCATCCAAGTCTCCCCCAACGCCGAACCGTGCTCCAAAGGCTAAAAAAGGTTTTCGATTTGCAGTGGATCCAATTTTTAGAAAACCAAAGCCGGAAACCACAGAAAGAAGTATCTCAGATGTGCAGATCGGTGACAGCAATTCTCCTCTACCGGCTTCAAAACTCTTAGCTGAAGGTAAATCTAACTTAAATATACATTTAATGTGTAATGTGTGTAACTTGTTAATTTTTTCTTCTTTTAGATACAGAAAAACCACCAACAGTTCCTTGTGAATACTGCGGTCAACTATTCGACACTCGTAAAGCCTTGTCGTGTCACGTTCGGTGTCATTTGCGAGAGCTGGGAGTCGCGTTGCCTGTCAATACATCTCCGATTGAGCTCCTCAAAGAAATCATGATTCAGCAGAATGGAGAAGGCAAAAAACCAGCAAGTGGTGCTTTGGGGCTCGCTAAAGTTTCAGGAAAGGCCCAGGTTCCTAAAAGGTCCCTGGATAGCGTTATTTTGGGGGAACAGTCTTCAAAATCAAATTCACCTCTTGACTTTTCTATGAAGGAGAAATCACCATCTGGCAAGTTGGCTGTACCAAGAACTAGTAAATCACTATTAATATTATTATTCTCTTATACATTTAAATGGAAAACTTCAGCCTCAAAGTCATTTTGCACCAACAAGCCAGAAAAGTTCCCTTGCTTATTTTTGCATTTGTTTTTTATTAGATGCTGCATGTGAGCTTTGTGGGTTTGAGTTTGACAATCGCAAGGCTTTGGCGAGTCACGCCCGAGCGCACCTCCGGCAGCTGGGCATCGAGTGGAAGCCCGACGGATCGAGTTCACCCATCGAGCTCTTGAGTGATATCATCAGGAAAGATCCGGCCAAAGTAGCTGAAGTGACGCAGCGATACAGAATGGGTGACCTGTACATCAGAAAGGTCTGTACTTAAGGCAGTTTAGAGATACTAGTTCTTTGGGGCGAAGAGCAAATTCAAAATGTTTGGTAAATTTGATATGAAAACAAATTCAGAATAATATTACTTATGTCAAAATACTCCAGTAAGGGTAAACAGGGCTTTTTAATTACCAAATATATTTAATAACTAAATATCAAATTGGGAAATGGTGGATTCATTAAAAAACACCAATAAAACATCATTTTAATTTCTTTAGTATTAAACTGATATATGTGTAACTCCTCAATACAACCTCTTACAAATGTTATTTCAGACCCAGAGGCCGGCGTCACCTTCGCTCTCGACAGAATCAGACTCTGTTCAGGGCAACGTGAAGAAAGTCCCTACAACCAACTTCTTCAGGCAGGTACAAAACCAGGGACTGTCTGTGGATCCTAGTGCGCACCCCACAAAAGGTAATGTATAAAACCACTTTTATATATTGTCAGTCAAAGTAACAAACTTATTCACAAAGTGTTTGTTACAGCAATGGGCCATGCTCCTAAACCACATGCCTCTACCGAGGTCCAGGACTCAAACTCTCAGCCCAGCGCTCGTCCTGGCAGCATCCCCGCAATGCTCCCCAAACCTCCTCTCACTCCTCTGGTCAAAGTGGTGGGCAAAGTCTACTCCCTCAAGTGCAGGTGAGGCCTTTTTATTTACCCCCAAAACTTATAAATCAGTTCACCATGAATTTAGCCACAACAGAAAACCTTGGAAAAAGAAGCTAATTTATTTTATTATATTAGTATTTTACTCTATATTGTATCCTCACTTTATTCAAAGTATATTAATATTAGAGTTAAACAATTAGATATATTTTTAAATTATGAATACATTTTTAACTCTTATTTTTATTCTGCTCTTCTTGTACTTTGCGTTGCAACATTAAAAATGTGGCCATTGTAAGAAGGCCATCACAGAAAAATGGAAGACTGGATGGACATAATAATTGAAATTAGAAAAATGGAAAAACTTAAAAATGACTTAAAAATGTACTAATTTAGCAAACCTACGAGTAAATAGGAAATTTATGTTGGACTATGAATGACTTTGCCTGGTAATATTTCTTTTGTTGCTTTTGTTTTGTTTTACTATCTTTCTGTGTCATGTTCAATGTATTTAGTGCGTTAGTGACATGAGGAAAAAAAGTATTTGTCAGTGTGATGATAGCAAATATGTAAATACGGTAAATCGATCAGTTGCTACTACTGAACTGTTAACATTGGCTCTTGTGTGTTTTGTTTTATGTGTACAGTGTGTCAGTAACGTTCAATCTGTTCTTCTAATCCGCTCCGCTACTTGCTGTGTCCTTGTTGGCAGGTTCTGTGACGAGGTGTTTCACGGCCCAGTCTCGGTCCAGGAGAAGTGGATCATACATTTGCAGAAGCACATCCGGACTCTGGGGTACAAAGGCAAAGCGTCTCCTCCCTCTGCGCCAGTGAAGGCCCCGACTCTGGTCCGCGCCGTCGCCGTTTAACTAGAAATATCTGTCTAAAAAAAATAAATAAAACATGTGTACTGAAAAAAAGTTCCAGTTGTGTCCTCCAGAGGACAGTTGTGAGCCACAAAAATGAAGATATCACTGTGGTATTTTGTGTGTTGTGTTAAATGTTCATGATGTTTCTGACTGATTTATTTACTACTGAAGAGACCAGCCTGTGTTTATTCTCATTTACTGTCTGATCTTTAGATATTTCTAAAATCACCAGATGTTTTTTATACTATATTCCTTTTTAGCGCCAAGCAGTTCTTACGTGTAGTTGTTTCTTGTGTCAGTTATTGGCACTTCAACCAGCATCAATGTTTCAACTATTTGAACTTCACTGTGTCACTGCATTTGCCTTTACGTAAGATATTAGTACTTGTAATTGCTATTTTCTTGAGGCATAATAAAAAAAAAAGTTTACTACATTTCTTTTAAAGTTGTGACTTTATCTTACACGTATACTGTATACTGTATACTCGTAAATGTTCTGGGAAGCTGTCTGTTCCATTTAATTTCCTCCTCCATATACTGTAAATGTGGGTTTTGCCTTTACTACCTGCAATGAGTCATTAACTTTAATGTCTTTAGTTCATCATTGTTGGACAGTAATGTATCCCCGACCACAGAACTGAAACAGGTTTCACCTCATCCATGACCTGCTACTGAATAAACTGATGAAAATGAGAGGGGTTGGGCAATTTGGTCTTAAAAATTGAAACATTATGACCCTTGTGGCAATCTGCTTTTATTATGATTCACAAATTTTCTGTGCGCTCTGCTGCTGACTCTTCTCCTCACACACTTGTATTAGTCAGCCTTGTTATGCTCTGAGTGAGTGACAGGACATGTGAAGTGTGAACTTTCTAAAGAAACGCTTAATTCATGTTTATTCACATTAAAACAATATGAATATCATGATTAAATCAAAATCATGATCTGGCTCCAAATTTGTTCGTTTTTCCGCCCACCCCGGACACAGTGCCAGTACTTACAATTTAAATTATGCAATACAATGTTAACTGATTTATAACACTGACATTTAATACAGATTAGAATGTAATTGCTTGGAGAATTGAATCATTCCAATATGTTGTGTAGTTTGTGTGTTTAATAATGTGTTGTTTTGGATTTTGACAGGGCCAGTCATCATCCTGAACCCGAAGAGACAGAGCACTTGTTGGTGGACCTGAGCAGTGCAGGAGCTGACAGATGAAGGCTATTAATGCTATGCACACAAGGACGTCACGCTTCAGTGAGTCATTCAGTCTAATTTCACTTCAAAGCCATGCAATAATGAAATCAACTTAAAATTATGAATCAAATGTTACTCTTACAGTTATTCTTACTTAACATTTATATTATTACCAAATGACCAAAGTCTGACGCCGAGTTAATGTTGTGAAATAGAAAACCTAAGAGTGGAAGAAGTGCAGATCCTAGGAATATGATTTAATGAATGTGGCCGCAGCACTTTGTGTTCACCTTTACTCCATAGATGGTCCGAGCTCCTCTCTGCTCTAAGTCACTGTCTGTGGATGATATTACCTCCCCTGCCCCCAGGAGACTCGTTACAGAAACAAACTACTATTGGTCACGGCTAGGCTTTGAGTCAACCTTCGGAGTGATGAATAAATCTGGTGTTAGACCCGTTTGTTTCTACTCAAAGGCATTTGCAGAGGCTCACCTGCCAGGCTGTTTATCAAAGCGCTCAACACTGGACAAATGTGTACGAGAAAATACATTAGAAGCACATCTGTCTTTATGAGTAGGGGTTGAGTCTGGAGTAATCATTTGGGGAGAAATCCAAGAACAGCCTGCTTTGTTGCAAGTGTGAGGTCCTGAAGCTGACGAGGTGTTACATTTTGCTTTAGTTTTGATCAGTTTCTTCTCTTTTTTTTCTTTGGAGACAAGAAATTCACAAAAGTGTTTGGTTTGGGAGATACTGTGACCAACTTTCAGCCAAGATATCCTGTCCCTGGTCAAACTCAAATCTCTTTTTCCCTTTATTTTTACTTATTTTTACCCATGTTCAACTTCTAACAGAACCTTTTCAACTAAATAAATGTTGTTTCACCCATCAAGTACGATACTATTCTGGTTAATCTCTGAGTGAAATAGTTAATGTGTTGTGAATATATAGTACAACAAATTAAAAGCAGGCATGAAAAGAAAAGCTCTGCGTGTGATCTAAACTTTGGTGTCTGCCTTTAATCCGACGTCCTCTTGATGATATAAAGGTGTGTCTTCATATGGAGTTGATAATGTATCTTCAAAGACAAAACTTCTGAAAACACTTGATAAGTCCCAGCTATTTTAAGAGGACACATTACATACTGCAGGGTGCACGCACTAGCACTCACAGATCACATCAAAATAGTGACTGGGATTAAATTTGGACCTAATCCTGGACTAGACCAGGACTAAACCAAGACTAGAACAGCAAGTCTGCGTCATGGACTAAAACCAGGACCCAACAAGGACCAGTGTTAACGCATCCTTAATAAACAGGGAAATGTAGAATACAATTTTCATTATGTTTTGATGGGCATTTTACTTCTAATTCTGAATTTTGTCAGGCTTTTTTTTTTTGACGCTGTACAACTTTTTGGAGATGAAAAGTTCCCGCATAATTCCATGGCAATAGATAGTTAAAACCATACTTCAGAACATTCTTCATTTTGTAGCAAAAGGAGCAACATTTCCATGGAAACTGGCAGATGCTCCTCCAGGCAAAGTACAGGTCAATTTAATGGAAATGCAAGCCTGCTCACATGGGGAAATTATTTAATGAAACATTTTTTGTGCAATAAAACATTCAAAACAAACATGCTTTTATTTAGTCTATTTTGTTGGCTAAAAAGTTACAGTGTGGAATTTTATTGATAGAACTGGTGTTAATTCATTGCCAGGCTACTCCTGCTGTTAAAATACACTGAAAATTTCACATTTGTGTATCACTTTTCAGTTTTGGGGCAGACATGACCTCACACAACCCAGAGTCTAAACCAGGCTGTAGCTCTCATATTAATATTGGTGCAAGCTGATATTTACAGTCAAACAACACACACAAGAACACTTGTGAATAGGCACCATAAATATAGTAAATATTGGGTGGGAAATAGCCAAAATAAAGAAAATTAATCCAAACGCAAACATTTTGGTAATTTAATACGTAGGCCAATTTATCACCATTTTATGATATCTAATTGACTATTGCAATAATAACAAACATAAAAGTGTCATAATGTAGTAAATATCAGGTTGGAAATTGCCCAAAGTAGATGAATCCAAAACGCAAATGCAAAAACCTGTCAATTGGCGTAAAGTTATGATCCCCACATTAAACTTCTTCAAAACTATTGACATTCATTCTCGGTCCCATGACTTCAGCCGGAGCTCAGATGAAGCCTGTGTCAATAATCCGAACAAACAGAGCAGGACTCAAGGTCAGTGGGGCAGAGTGGACTCATAAATCACAAGACTGCAGCGTAAAGTGATCCTCCACCTGCACCGTCCAAACTCCACCTCTCAAATATCCCGTTTAGAGTCTAAATCAGTTGTATTTTTTATGTATTTCCAAAGAGAACACGTTTTCATTTACTGTGACAAATTGGTCAAGAAACAAAAGACAGATGAACACAGAAAGAATAACTATGATACAAACAGAGCATTCAAAACACCCACAAAGTTTTTTTAGAAGGATAGAATTAAAAGCAAGGAAACTGATCGTGACGTAATGGACAGATTACATTTCTGAAGAGCTAAAGTGGCACAAAATAGTTTAGAGATTATTGTCGTAAATGAGTCCAGTCATTTTTGGAAGTGTATTTGATTATTTTTGGGGGAATTTCCAACACTGGATTACCAAAATGTCAAATGAAGTCGAGCAATGTTTCTGTTCCATGTTCTACTTCAAGTTAGAAGATCAAGATGTCAGTGTGCTCGTAGAGGTTATGCAGAGACTTTATTTTATAAGACAAATGCTCCTCAACTTTCCGACGTGTACAATACAAGCAACACAACTGATAAAATGTGTTTATTTGCTTTTCTTTGGCCCATGGTGCTTCTATTTTGCTCAAATCAACTTTATACGGTAAAATGTACATTGAAAGTAGTTTCTCCTTCCTCCGCCTGTTTGTTTATGGCACTTGGAGATTTAGGACTCAGACTCAGAGACATCTTACTTAAGGACAAAAAGGTAATGAGCTCAACTGTGTGTGATCCCAAAGTAATGGATAGGACCGTAGCTGCAGGATTCCTGTTGATTATTTGGTTTTCTACAACTGTGCTTGATTTTCTTTTTCTTTTTTATGTCAGATATAAACTTAATTAGAGTTGTAGACTTTCATATTTGTTATTAGTTTGTAGTAGCTTTTTCAGATTTTACTTTTTCATTTCATTTTGTTTTGAGCTTTCACGGAAGAAAATTTTGATTATTCACCATTGACTCATTTGTTTTTGACACTTACTGCTGTAATAGAGTTCTTGGAGCAACTCTTCTCCAAGAACTCTATTACAGCTTAAAAGTGGACTATGTAACTTGGTTGTCTCTATGGAGATGTGATGGTTTGACCTGAAATGTTCCACAGTATGGTGTTAAAGTTATCAAAGTTAAACAAAATAAATCCATAAGTTAAATGCCATACATTCTGACAGCACCTTTATACTTTAAATTGTAATAGTTTTTAAACAGAATGAAAGCGTTGAGCGCATGGATGTTTGGGATTATAGTGTAGCTCTTCACAGTTGTCCTCCACATTATGTAAAGTTATACTGAGGGAACCATGAATCATTAATCTTTATGTTTAAATGTGGTTAATTAACCCGATTTGAGTCAGCACAAGCAAAAGAGATGATGCATAATGGCCTCATACAGTTTATTCAATGCCATTCACTTGTGTTCTCAGTTCAAAACATAACAGTCCATTCATGATCTGTGCTTTTCAGTCACTCTTCTTCTTTCAAGCATCCATCCATCCATCCATCTTCTTCCGCTTATCCGGGCCAGGTGGGGGCAGCAGTCTAACAGTTCATTATTAAACCTTATTCTTCACTTCCCATTCTTCTTATTCTTTCATCTCAGGCCCAATTTAATCAGTGGCTGTTTTTTTTGGTCACACTTTCACAGATGTCGGCTCAAAAGTGCAACTCAAGCTTGATTCCCATCCGCAACTACATTTCGTTTGCATCGACTGAGGCCCAATAGCAATTAACAGATTCAGTTTACGGGTCATTGAGAAGGAAGACATTTGAGTAATCCATGTTGGACGAGCGTGCAAGCTGCACAAAGCCAACAAAAAAGGCTTCTTAAAAGAGCTGAATGCGTCTGCAGACTGGCTGGAAGGTGACAGGACGAAGATGTAGTCGATGGAAGACATAACTAGTCTGAAGATTTAAAGTGTCTTTGTTTTGAAGCATGAGTGTTTCTGAACAAAATGGCGTTCAGTGTTAAACAGACTGTGAACATCCAGAAACAGTGTAATAAAAATGACAGTTGCCATATTCCACACAAACTATCCATTTACGTCTCAACGGGCAACATTTACGGCTTTGTGAGAGTATTGAATGAATTATTAGAGAGCTCTTTGAAATATAAAACAGTCATCAAAGTCCCTCAGCATTTACTGAATTCCTTTAGTTTGCTCCCAACACTGTCTAGCGTTACACGGACACAGACAGACCGCAGTTTGGCTCATTTCAAAAGAGTCTGTGCTCTTTATGTGAATGTGAGAGGTATCGAGATGTCAATAAGCTTCAGTTTATTATTAAAAGAAAGAGAAATTGGACCAATCATATGTTTATGTCGTCTAATGAAATTAAATGATGTGGTTTTGTTATTTCTCTGTTCCTGGAGAAGGCTACAATGACTGTGCTTATTGAAATGGCAGGTATTGAATAAGATGCTTAAATTCAGCATGAAGGACATTTGAGTCAGTGTGAAAACTGCAGCGTCACCCTCCTCCATTGAATTTGGCTTAAATATAAACTTCAAGCGGGGCCAGTTCCAGAAATTTGGAGGCTCTACACAAGATTTTGTTTGTGACCCACCAAACACACAGTGTTTAAATAACATAACAATGGAAAATAAAATAAATACAAAAAATAAGAAGACTGGAGAGAAAAAGTGTAAAAATCTCTTTTTACAGTTGATAGAGATGATAGTCCTCCAAGAATATGTAATATTTAATTTAATCGAATTAGAGATTGGAATAGAACACACAGGATATTATTATTTTTATGCTGTAAAAGCAATATAGAGTGGTGCATATTTGTACATAGATATTCATTTTTATGTTTATGTTTATGTCTTTTACCAGTGCATGTGGCCCCCTACTGGTGATGGCCCTAAACATTACTTAGATTGTGGGCTTTGTAGGTAAAGCTATATAATGCAAAATGTGCTTATCATATATAAATTGAGTTCTCTCATCAAAAATAATAGTTCCCCTGTAATAAAACAGATCGTTGTCAAAAGTGATGCTGTTTGTAATACTGTGGTTGTTTAAACTTTAATGATCACAACAAGAAGTCATAGTGAAGTCATAAAGTCATAATATCCTCCATCTATGATAATACTTTATATAAATATTTAGTTCATATAAATTTGAAGAAACACAATACTTTTGCCAAGACAAATAAAAGAATAAATCCTTCCTGGATCAAGAATAGAGAATAATCAGATTTTCCCCTCTAGTGTCTTTACCCTACATATTTAACGTTTCACATCGTATTGAATTTTGATCCTCACAAAATGAACTTAACTTGCGACTGTGACACTGAAGGTTTAGGAGATGTGAATGTATCAAGGCAAAAACATGCATATGCATTTATTTATTTAATTTATCTATAGCAATTCCACACACTTTCAGTGCGATATAAATTCATTTAGCAGATATTGCTCGGTGACTCTGTTGTGTCCTCAAACAGACTCTCCCTCTCAAACTCTAACACTGAACAGATCAACTCCAAATTTGGAACAATCAAAATTCGGCAGAGACCAAACTGTCTCAGAGGCTCTGCTGCAGTTCTTTGGGCTGGAGTTTATGTATAATAGTGGCGTAATCCTGTTGTTTTGCTCCTCTGTAGCTCATGTGGCCTCTGAATGTCAGCTGATTCATGGCGTCTCATTACAGGTCGTGGCTCATTGCTTGGGTTGTGTCCCATCTCCACTTTGTAGCCAGTAAACTCACACTGATACTTGAAGATATAAATAGATTTGGACGCTTCCAGTGGCTATTTTAACGCAACAGAAGTTTCCAACTTTGCAATTGGGGGAACTGGTGAAATCTTGAACAAGCACCTAAACCACCATACATTTGATATCTCACTATGGAAACAACAACAGAAGAATGTCAGAGTCAAAATATAATAATTGTCTTGCTGCTTTAATCAATACTTAGTGCTAATGTGTGACTTCTGATTCATTGTGTGCACCAATATCACACTCCTGAGCATCTCTAGTTTAGAGGTAGGCAATATATCAAAATTTAGGCAACATTGTGATATAATGTATAATATAATAAGTTATCTTTCTGCACTTTTGTGTTTAATTTTACAGACATTTCACATTTGTCTTACAATTAAACATCAACTAATAAGTTTAAAGACACATTTTAAGACATTTTTTATGGCTTGACGTGATATTGTCTGACTATTGTATTTGAGATCCTCCAAAAAATATTGAGACATTCATTTTTAAACATTGCACAACCGTCTAGCGATACAAACATGGGGCCTTCCAAAGCTGATAGTTTAGACCAGTGGGTGTCCAACTTTTAACACCAAAACATTTAATCTGCAAAAAATGGGCAAAAGATGAGCAATAACATCTACTCATGTTGACTCTTAAGGTAAAATTTTAACTTGGCTGGTTGTGCAGTGGATAAGGGTGTTACACATGTGTGATTATTTCCACAATGACATCGTGGGTTTGATTCCCAAACAAATTACTCTTTTTCTCCATATTTTACAACAAATGTCAAATAAAGCCTTTGGGCCAGAACAAAAACTTGACAATAAAATAAAAAATATAAGAATTGTATATATTTGTTGTAATTTATGCGTTTTTTTATCTGTATTTTTATGTGTTTCAAAATGAGGTCAAAGTGCAAACATGTGCAAGAGTGTCATGACAACGCACTCACAAAGCTACAGCAGCGGCCCTGACATCACTGCATCTCAGTTAAAATAGTTGGACGCTTGGGAGTGATCCATACCAAGCCTTTACCCTTATCTAATATTTTCCACAAATAATCCACCCGCGCAGAGAAAGTGCTCATTGCAGTGTGCCATAAGACAGATGCCTCCTGAAATGGCAGCAGCTCCCTAATGACCTTTCCATAATGAATGCTGTTTACCCACTTGTATCGACGACCTGTTGGTGAAGTGCAATTTAGTACGGGCTCCATGACGGCGGCCACAGACATCAATGTGATTAAATAAAAGCAGAGAAACCAAGAGAAGATGCCAGAGAAGACAAAGACATACCATCATGTCCTTCTACACTTATTTGTCCGGTGCATTTCAAGCTTTTCAAATTTATTACAATCCCATTTTAGACGGTCGGGGAGGACAGCCAACAGACGCCGCCTTCTGATGGCTGGACTAATTTGTCTTCTGTCCACCCACAACTCAATAGATAAGTCACCATAAGGGAGTCATATGTGTTAAATGGTGTTTAGTTTTGTCCTAAACTGGTTATGGGGAAACACAGACTGTAGATAAACTCAAATTTATAGGACAGTGTTGAGGGAGTTATATAAAGGCACGATGATAGCTCCATTTAAATAGGCTACAGATAATATTATCCTTGCAATGAAAGATACCAACTTCCTGCTCTTGTGAATTAATAACATGATTAAGTAAGTGGATCGAGTTGTTTAATCCGCTCAAACCATGGTCCCACAAATTGCAACAGCTAACTGGTGCATATAAACCTTTTCTCTGTGTGTTTGCTGTGCGAGGGCTCAGTAATCTCTATTTTAGTTGAAGTTAGTCCCTCTTAACAGTAGCTAATTTGTTTACCCCGTTGCTATGGTGATGTCCACAGTGTAGTGATATCGATTACTGACTCAAGAATGTGATGATGTCATGCTCCCAGATGGGGGGCAAGAGCCAGTTTTTTCTTGTAGATTATATTGAATTTTGGCATGAAATTTTCCAAATGTAAATTCGCAATATTTCAACCTGATTTCTGTTCTATTCCTTTTAGTATCTACACCCAAGAACTAGCATTATTCAACAAAAATCAGCATTTTAACAGTATTTATATTAGCTGTCCCCCATTTGTATTAAATATTATTGCCTTATAAAATGCTGTGATGTCATCTGAAACCCAGCAATAGAATGGGATTAACTGCTGCCGGAACTGTTGAGTTATAATGTGGGCCAGAGAGCACGTTGCCATGGTAACCTGTAGTAATCAATGTCCAGCTCTGTCAGCCATCTTGTGTTGTCAAATCAAATTCTACTAAAGAACACATACGTACAAACTAACAGGAAGTTGGACGGAATCATAATATTGTGATATACTTTAATAATTAGATTTTTTATGTGCGTGTTTGTAGTTGATCTAACGCTCACGTTCTACCAAACTAATGTGAAAAAACGGTTTTAATTTTAGGTTATGAATTCAGCTTTCATATTAATGCTTGTGAAATAAACAGAATAATTATCAATGGTTGTGTCCATACGCTGTATTGACTCATAGACATAATTTAATTCTGCATCAGATATAGACCAATGCAATGTTTTTTGGGTGAATATTCATTTTCAAATTCAGAGAAAATCATTCCTGACAGACACAGGATTAGAATTCTCACTGAACATGGTATAAACAAAAAGAAATAAAACATCAGTGTCAGTTGTTATCATCAACTATGTGAGTATCTTGAAAAAGGCCTGTCCTCATACTTTTCCCACGTGTATCATGAACAGAATTGTGTGTGCAGCCAGTGTGTTGCACAAACATCATCCAATAAAACAGTCCAGTTCCCCACCTAACATTTGGGAACTGTGTTTTCCTCACCCTGTGCTCTTTCCTCACTTTGCTCCGAAGAGTTCAATTATTTCAAAAGCCCTTAGAGATGGTGAGCAATGGTTGGGAAATCGTACTTTTATGATTTAAAATTTTGGACATTTTAAGTGCAAAGTATGGCAAAGTCCAGTAATAAAACAAACCAAGAAAAACTTCAAGAGCACTGACACGTTCTAAACAACTAATGGATGGTTTGTGGAAGGGCATCTAGATAAGAAAACTACTTTGTGCTTTGGATAAACTTAAAAGTATACGCTGTAATTTTTCTGGTAGAGGGTCTGTGAAGACAAGGCCTATTTTTCCTAAAACGTCTGACCAAAATGAGTCCCAATTCAAACTGAAGCTGTTCTTGAACCCTTTGGAGCACAAACAAATGGTTGGACTCTTTGTGAAGCTGAGACTCTGGAGTCTACTTACACGTGGAAACAAGGAAAACCAAAATTTAAACTGCAACTGAACTAAAGAAATGCAAGATGAATGAGTTTTATTCCATACTGTGGAACATTCCAGGCAAAACAACAACATCTCCACAGAGACTTTACATCCCACTACATAATTCATAAATGTCCACCTTCTCTGTATCATAGTTTCATGATTCAAGATCAGAGACAACACCGCAGTGTTCACAACTTCACTGCACGACGCACACAAGGGCTTTATCATATTCCGTATAGATTGTTACTATTTCAAGCCTTCATTCTTCTCTCGTGCTGTAATTTATCTCCTGTCCGCCCACATGTGACAAGAAAGTTTTAACAATTTAACCTATTAATCTCTGAAAAACTATTGTCTAGTTAGTCCCTGTTTTATATTATGGGAAGGGGCAACACAGCCATGGTGTCAATTAGATCCAAATTCTTGATCACTGATTGCCACAACAAATTTTCTTTCTTTCTTTTTGTGTGACAGATGCTCTTTCTGTCATAACTAACCACAGACTGGAGTAAAGCTTTAAACAGGCTGCATTCACTTTGTGGGTTCACTCTTAACAGCATTATAGATAAAAGATCATGCCCCAAATGTGATCAGAAACACCAACTGTTCAGACAAATGAGTGATCTTACATATTACAGGTAAGTAATGATGCCTTCACCAGACTCTGAGGTGTCAGTTCAGGTCTTCTGGTTGCAGGTTTTGGTGCATGTTTGTCATTATGATATTCTCTCACGGTGTCACTGCCAACACATTGTTCTGAGGGAAACATAAATCACACTTTTGACCCAATTCATAACCAGCAACCATGAAAACCACATTGCGTCAATTTACAACCAATCTGCCAAGAAGGCTGTAAAATATAGAAAGCGTAAAAGCACAAAAAGGCAAAAACAATATATGTCAAAGAATACTGAATGGAACTAGACTCAACGAGGTAAAACTAAGGCTGTAACAAATTTATTATGTTGTTGCATTTAGAGATTGAGACAGTTATCTAAAATTTAATAGAAGAATGTTTGGTGTAACCTTTTGTACAGAAGCTACTTGCACTAATGTACTGGTCACTGTTCTCGCTGCAGAACAATGAAAACGTTTTAAAAGGGACATACAGTATTATAGTAATCAATTTTAATGAGCTTTTAACCTTTTTACAACAGTGTTTATTCATAGTCAGCATGCTCAAAGTTGTATTTTGATTGATTCAGGCATGTTTGAGTAATCATGTGTTTTCCTGCAACTGAGGCTCGAGTGCTTGGACAACTCCAATTTGAACTACCCCCTAGCTCCGCCTACATCCCTGTATTTATTGTGATTATTCCAAAAAATTCAACCTCAAGGTCAAACATATAGGGTTCAGCAATGTCATAGCCCTTTAAAACATGACATCCGCTTGTAACTGCTTGAGGTGGGGCAGTTATCAGTTCTGCAGTTTCGAACAGGAAGTCAATGGGCCTGTTTTTATTTTAAGCCCTTTTAGATTAATATTGCACTTTACAATGAACACAATGTAAAATGATTATCTACTTATATTATAGTTGAATACTTGTACCTGGAAAAAAGCATAATATGTCTCCTTTAAGTGAGACATGTTTAGTTTGACAGCTCTGCATTTAACTGTAGAGTTACATTTGATTATGTTTTACATATTTTTTTAATGTAAAATAAACTTAAATTACCTAATCTCTACACAGAAAAAGCCTTGTCTCTGTTGTTTTCTCGTTGAAGTGAATACATTGACACTAGTGAGGTTTTTTGAACTAAACACTGGAAATTACTACAAAGTAAAACGCGGTTAACTCCAGTTTACAGCCTGGATGATATGAGACACTGAGCTCTGCAGTGAAGCTCCTCAGCACTTGTCCAGTTGGTTGTGGTCAGGAGCCCAGTGCCAAACATGTGGTTCAGGTTTAGAGCCGGAGAGAGCGGGGCAAACTGACATCCTTTTGGTAACTCTGTTCAGACGGGACGCTCTGTGGGCTTAAACGCACCTGTGTTTCTCTGGTACAGGACACAAGCTGCAGATGTGAAACTGTCTGGCAAGTTTGTCTTCAAGAAATTGGATTGGGCCCATGATTTATTAAACTAGTGGTGGAAGAAGTATTCAAGTCTGTTACTGCAAGTAAAGATACAGTAGCAGAAAAAGTAGCACACTGAAAACAGTTTTGACAGTAAAAATGTATTTCACACATATTTTGAGAACAATTTAAATGTCAAATTGTGTGTTTTTGATAAAGAACTGTGCTGATCTTTGGTTTCAATTCAAATCAATTTCTTGCTTTTTCTAGTGAATTTTATGTATATATTTGTGTTTACTCAGAGTTGGAACTTGAATTCAAAACTTCATGCAGGATGTCTCCATAAAAGTGCTAAAAATAACCCCTCAAACCATATGGAAACTACATTCTATTCAGTCCAGGAAACGTGGGAAGTATCTGCTCTCAAATGTAGTTAAGTAAAAATAAAATGTATCCACCGTAAAAAAAAAAAAAAAAAAAAGTAAAGTACAGATACCCTCTAACTTTACAGTACAGTACTTTTACTTTTCCCACTGTTGACAACACAGCTTTTTTGTTGTGAAATAGTTGACCTTGCAAATCTGACTGTAAACACTGTCTAATAAACCTGCCAGCATGCTTAGGAGGCAAAATGATATTGACTTTACTTTTTGTGCATTGTCAATCAGACTTTGCTGATACAACAACTTAAAATATTCCTCCTGCAATATTTTGAGCTTCTTCTGCACTACAGCTGATTGGTTGTCTGATAATATCTTGCATCATTTTGAAAAATAACAAACTACAACTACAAAACATTCACATTTTATGCAAATCCCATAAAAATACTAGTACTATAACATTACTAATGAAGTGGAAACTGCGGCAGGTCATTTGTCAAAGAGAGACAGGATAATCTATGTGTGAGTGAATTTAGTTTATCCTATGAATGATTGTGTGTTGTGTCGGAAGCACCTCTCACTTTTGGGTCCATTTATAATAAAAATCTGTGTGCATCAGTTTTGGCAGTTATTACAGTGTACTTTAGTTTGGTTGTGATAAATGACCCTTTTAGGAGAAAGGACAAACAATCACTCAGGTTAAAAAGGTTAGACAAGGACGTTAAGCACAGCATGATAGCCTCGATCAGCAAAACACGGCTGGCTCAAAGACATCACTGCATCACTGTTTGTGCCATAATGCATGAGGCAAAGAAGAGAGAGAGAGGGGCATCCTGCAGTCTTTTAAGTGCAGGGGAATTTAGCATGCATGGTTTTCTGGTTTTACAACTTCAAATATATTCAAAGACAGTATTAGTATGTATCATTAACACCGTTGTGCAATTTCTGATAATAAAATAAAAAGAAGGTGAAATTTTATCGTCATAATTTTGTGTTAATGGTGTACTATGGATTTGCCACCTAGCCTGTCGATGTAATTTTTCCTGCCTGAAATGATCCACAATACGGCATTAAACAGATTTTTCTTCCATTTAATAAATCACAAGTGTTTTTATTGCTCAGAATGATTGAGAAAACATGTATTCTTACTGTGAGCTGGCACGTCAACTGCCTACTTTTCTCGTTGATTTTTACTTTAGTCTAGCGTGTTAAACTATTTGCACTGGAACACTGAACACTTTATTCTGCTTTTTGATGTTTTCATTTGTCAGGAATAGAATTTAACGATCTGTGTGTGGGATTAGCACTCTCAAAACTGCAAAACTAGTTTACCTGCAAGTACAAATAAAGCAATCTGAACTCAAACCCGAACCCGAACCTCAATCTAAACTTTAAGTGGCGGACCTCCACCAGAAAACACACATAGTGCACCACTAATTTTCCCTGTTAACAGTTTATTATAGTGACATATAGGTGATAAAACAATTGTCTTATAACTGGGAGGTTGGTGGTGCAATCCCATTTGTGACTACAGAATTATCTCACTGCCCTTAAGTGTACAAATATAAAATGTGAGACACTACAGATAGGAAAAATCTTAAATTTAAAGATATCAATTTTAATTTTTGTTTTCTCCCATAAATGTAAGAAAAAATGTATTACAAGTTTTTCATCATGTAACGTTTTCACGTAGAAATAAGGCATTTTATGTGTAAAAATCGCTAAAAATACACATATTTCACATATTTATAAATCTGAAAAATGGAAAGAACCAGGTTTAAATTTCTTGGTTAATTTTGTACACATATCAGTTGCAAAAAATGTACAATGGGGATTTTGGTTTTCTTGTTTAGTTTTAAGTAAACTAGATTGACTGAAAATTGAACTAAAAATTCTAATTTAGCCTCATGTTTTGACTTCAAAAAATGACTTCAGAAAATCAGTTTTAAAATGAGATATTACAAAATCCTTCAGTACGTTTCGTCAAAATCTTGTTGAGTCCCAGATTGTACAGTTTGGTGTGTGCAGGAGCGACTTTAAATGGTGATCTTTATGTCCATGCATTTTAAGAAAGCGGCCTTAGAAGTCACAATGTAAAGAGAAATCTAAGGCCGAAGTGGATCAAATGGAAGAATAAAACATTGTTAAGAATAGATTGGACAAGTTTGTTGTTTCCACATGAAAGCCAATATGATGAAAGAAAAAACTGACCAAAAACAAAAAAAATGTGCCTGTAGTGTCTCGCCTTAAATCAACGGTTGAAGATATTTAGCAGAACGGGCCCATATTTTCCAAGTGCTTAACATATATTTTTCTGTATGATTTGACAAAGTGATGGTGACGGAAAAAAGAATGAACATCTGTGATCCATTTAAGGCAATTTATGTAAAGATGCTCTGTGTCAGATTTATGATATGCCACCTGCTTGTCTCCATGGAGATGTTATTGCTTTGCCTGGAATGTTCCACCCAATTGCTCGTCTTACATTTTTATTGCTGAAAACAAAATACATTGAAAAACATCCATTATACTGTAAGTGGGCTCACCTCTTCACAGATCCGATGTGTCACCTGACCTGTTGGCGTCATCTGCTTGGCTCCATGGAGATAAGTTTAATGCCACTGTGGAGCATAACAAGTAGAAATAACCAGAATCAGAAGTATGATAACGCATTTGTTTGATCATTTTAATCATGTTGTGTTTTTGATAATCTGGACAATCTTGGAAACATGCTATTGAAAAAAAAACATATTCCTCCTGTTACAGTTTACAGGGGATGCCAATAAAATGTTCTTACAGCTGAAGTCGATAAGTCCAGCACAATTGTACAGAAGTCCAATTACAAGAAGATGTACCACTTCAGTTTGTCTCATGAATGCAGATCAGTGTGTTTGTCATTGTCTCCTCTTGCCTGTGCTGACAGAGCAGATGCTACATTTTAATTACCACATTTTCACTTTAATTCACACCAACACAACCTCATCCATCACTTTTATTCCTGCAAACATTGGCAAAACTCAGCGGCAGTGACCGGCGCTCCATGTCCCGCGGTCTGATGTATAGTGCTCTGTTTACATCTATCAACCGTGCCTTCCTTTCTCGCTGGGTGGGGGAAAGTGTTTAAATTGTGCACTTCCTTGAAACAGTCATAAAAAATTTATCATACATATAAAATAAATGATCCTTTGCAGTTTTCCATCTGAACAAATAGTGCTCAAACAGATTAGATGCCAATATAAACGGAAAAGTCTCCTTTGGATCCATCCACAGATCAACTGAATGTGTCTATCTAAAGCAACGTTGGAGGAATTTCCTCTGATGTGGTTCATTTGATTCCGGAAAGTTTATTATATTTGAAAGAAGATTTATGATGCGATTTGGGCAGTTATACACAGATGCAGGAAATAGCAGTAGACACATCTAAAATGTATGAGTTATTGGTTTATTTATCAAATATAGCACTGATTCCCAAAACTTTCTAACCAAGTAGAAACACAAATGTGATTTTGCAAGTTCCATCTTTCTCTGGGTGATAAAATACAATTTATAAACTGTTGAAAATTGCACTAAATTATAGTTGGGGTTCCTGATTGGCAAAACCAGAAGTGTTAACATCATTGTTACTCATCCCTAGCTCTTTGGCACATTGTTGATTCACATTCACATTCAGTCATTTTCGATAACATGTATTTATTTTCGATCACATGCACAGTTTTAAAACTGCTTTTTCAGATGGCAAAGTGAAACTGGGGCGGACCACCTGCAGGCGCAGCCAATAAAAGTGAGGAGGTCAACTAAACATTCCAAATGGTTTTGCTTCCTCCAAACTGCTTAAGAAATTAACCCTCTTAAGACTAAAGTTTAGGTTTAAGTACTGCTTACACAAAATTTACACATTTACAAAAAAAAAAGTCAAACCAAGCTTTAAGCGAGGAATGACTACACAACTATACTATATCTGAACTACAACCATAAAATACACAGTGTATCAGTCGAAGTGTAAGGACTGCATGGATTTTGAAAATAAGTGTAAAAATATGTCTCTTAAAGTCTATATGACAGGTTAGACAACACATTTCACAAACATGGACATGGGCAGCAAATATGACATAGGTAGAGGTAATTGCACAGCTGTACCATTTAAATAACAAAATAGTTATGATTTGACAAATAATGATAACTGATAAGAACTTTATTTTGTAGAATGACCATTTAAACTGAAAAAATTGTGTCAGTTGTCTGTAAATTGACTCTGTAGTTTCATATGTCGCTTTTTGATGACATCGGAAGAGAGATTCCATTTTAGAACTCAGCCCTACTTCCTGTAATTTTAATCTTTTAGTTTTCAAATTTCTTCACAAACTGAAACTTCACAGATGTAAAACTATAATAAATAATTGCCACAAGTGCGCTTCCACCAAACTCAAGTCCAAATAAGAAAATGTTGAAAACCTGTCATAGACAGACTTTAAATTACAAACAATCCACAGTGCGACATACTGACTGAGATATCTGTCCTTATGTTCTATAGCCACGAGGACCAAAGATAGAGGACAAACACAAAGATGTAGCCGTTACTCACTAACTGATTTACTCCGTAAGAGATTAACACAATTTTAAAAAATCAAATACTATTTATTGTTAATGGTTTACTGGTTATTGACCCACTTAACCTCCAGTAGCCTATATTATGAAACCTTTTATGAGAAATACGGAAAGTCTTGCATGCACCTTCATCAAGGATCCAGATGTGCTCCACAGACTCTAACATTGATGGTTTTTACAGCTGCATTTGGAAAAACACGTCAATTTCTTTCTTTGATTGACAGTGATGTCTGGGAGGAAACAGTGGCCATGTTTGTTTTCATTTTACAAGCATGGCTGGCACTGAAAGGCCACATATTACGCAGATTGGAGCTTGGACACAAGAGTAGCTCCAGGCTGGCGGCAGGTTCAGAGCGGAGTAGGGCACTGACACTAAAATTGGTTTGAAAACACATGAGAGAGGCAGCGGAGGGGAAGGCTCTCCCAGTTGGCTATAGACTTAGACCCTAATGGGCTAAATGGTCCCAAAGATTACTGCAGTATGGGGCTTTTGGCACAACGTGACATGTTAAGAGTCAGTTCCCAGAAGCAGCCTACAGAGTTATGTTTGTCCAAAATACTTCTATTTTACATAGAAGAGAAAAAAACAGGGTTGTCCACGACCGTTGACTTCAGTTCATTGTTAAGATCTGTTTTGGGGAATTTTTTTCATGTCGACATTGGTATTATTGTGGCATTTTTAAGTAAGCGCGATAATAGCAATGGATACCACAACAAACGTCTGTCTATTGTTGAACTCCACAACATAATACATAATATGATGGGTATTCAAGACTGGACTGGTGGGTCAGGCTTCAAACATGAACCCTATATAACCTATGAACTATACTGTTAGCTTAGATAATTCAAAATCAGTTTATTTTACTCTGGAGCCACTGAAAGCCAAACTTTGTGAGAGCTGTGACATTTTGGCCACTTCATAGTCACCTACTACGACTGTTTCTAATCATGTGGTTTATTCCAATTCAACAAAAACTCAATTGAAAACACACTGATCACGGCGAGAGACAGACAAGACCACCCAAAGACAGCTCACCGTAACTACAGCATTAACATCCATCTTACATGATCAGGAATTTAAGAAGCATTGTGCATTTTATAATCCAAAAACGTATTGGTCTTGGACTCAGTGACCAATCAGTGCCGTCTGATGGTCTTCCTCTCCCTGAGCCTTTTTAGTCCAACAATCAAAAGTCTGGCCCTTGAATGCATATTTCCTGCAGTGGAAGGAGACCCCCGCAGCTCTATTATCCTCATCACTTGCTCCATTTTGGTCTCCGCACTTCACTAACTCTTCCAATACCAAGTCTACACTTTATGAGGTTCCTCGTTCACTCTCCCCTTTTCCACCGACCACAGAATCAAAGACTACATTCTTCAAGTCTGACCCTGCCATTTTAACTTGTAAAACAAAAAAAAATCTAATCTCAGTTCTAAAAAAGGCAGCTTGTTTTTGTGTTGTAAGTCTTGAAACTAGTGGATTTTGGCTTCAGCTTTCTCCCACCACAACTGTTTTGTGGTTTCATTTCAGTCCATACCAAATCAGAACCTTCTGCAGTGCACAAGTCTCTGTGTCAAGAAGATACCACATTTTTGTTATTCCAAAAACTTGAATTGGACAGGTCGTCAGGTTGCCAGCTAATATACTTTTGTATATTGGGATTTGATTCGCTAATTATAATTTCCTGAACTTGAAATACTCAAATTTCCACAATCAGACTTTGTACCAGATATGAAATGAATTTGGAGGTCACTCGTCTGCATTCCTGACTGACATGTTTTAGGACTTTTTGGCCTTTATGATTGGAAAGCCGCTCTCACACACCAAGTGCCTCAATAAAGTGTGGCTAAAACAGAAATTTAAAAAATGTTTGATATTCACTTGAGACGTACTAGATGAGCACACAGTTAAGCAAGATTTAAATTTCTGGTTTACATATTTTTAGTAA
The DNA here is from genome assembly GCA_019453435.1 of Rhinogobius similis. NCBI lineage: Eukaryota > Metazoa > Chordata > Actinopteri > Gobiiformes > Gobiidae > Rhinogobius > Rhinogobius similis. The sequence goes on from CM033622.1 coordinate 19,813,371, forward strand.
GTGAATATTTTGTCCTTAAAGTTGTTTTAGTTGAAAGTAGAGCCTACGTAGTTTAGTCTATTGATCCGTTGATGGTGTTTTAGTCGCCCAAGACCTTTATTTATTACTCGACTAATTATTCTATTTATTTGATAGAGATTTCTACGGAACAACAGCAGAAATGCGACGATGGAGTGACCTATAGCTGCAGATTTGGAATTTTGAATTTAATCCACATTTTTAAACATGAATACACGGTTTCCTGTCTGTATAAATAGTTGTTCTTGAATGACCTCCTGGTCTTGTGAGAGCCGTTTGGGTCAGATACACGGTCAGATTATAAAGATAGTGAAAAGTTTTAACAGCTTTTGCCAGTTTCATGACACTTTCTCCTTTTATCGATGGGCAGGGCACGTCTTTTGTCGAGTAAAGACTGGTAGACTGTTTGTCATGCATTTAGAGCTGCACAATTTGGGAAAAATATCTAATTGCAATTTTTCTGACCATTGAGTTTGCGTTGGATTTACAATTTATGTTTCAATAATTGGATTCTGTTCAAAGTTCAAACACAAGGAGAATTGAATTTTTTTTAACTTTTGTCACCTTTTGTCATGTTTTTGTCGATTTGAGTAGCGTTTTTCTGTCACTTTTAGTTGAGTATGTCGCATATTGTTGCATTTTAAACACGCTTTGGTTACATTTTGTCACTTTTAGTCCTGTTTTTTGTCACTTTTACACTTGTATATGTCGCTTTTAGACATGCTTTTGATGGTATTAGTTGCGTTTATAGCTCGTTTCAGTACATTTTTTAACAAATCGAAATGACAGGGTTAGTAGTTTTTCTGCAGAATAAAACAGGATATTTTGTTGTTTGTGGAGGAAATGATTACACTTCAAAAACTGCAGCCTTTGCGATTTGCTAATTGCTTCTTCAAATTGTGATTTCGATTCGATTTTGAGTAATTGTGCAGCCCTGTTTTGAAGCCGATTTAATTAATCTGTGGCAGGATGTTCGGGCTGATATCATGATATTAGACTTGATTTCTGCTGCTTTTGGTGAGGATCATGCAGCCTACACTTAATACAATGAAACAAGATACAGCTGATGTCCACACAATACAATAGAGACTGATTTACTCTTTTCATATCCTTTCCACGTGGCTCCTGCTCAGTGCTGTGGAGCTCTCTCTGCACCTGTTCACCACATGCTGCTCTTTTAGCACCTGGTTTGTGTATCTACATTTTTAGGAAACTTGTGTCTAGTCTAGTTAACGACGGTTAGCAAACAAGCTTCTGAAATAGATCAAATGTATTCAAATTTAATAACAAATAAAACAATTGTGCCTTAAAATTATTCTCTGGCATACATACTGAACCTTATATTTCCATGATTAACTGCAGTTTTCTCTAAATTTCTTTGTGAATCTGTTCATCAGTCCAGACCTTTTGTGAGTAAAATCTACGTTATGTTGTAAAAAAAAAAGTCCCATACAACTCCATTACATTGTGATCTAATTGCGCAGTTCTACATTTTCTTCCCATATATCAATAATGTATAATTGTATCACTGGCATCAGCAAGATATCAACTGCATCCGCCAGAATATCACTTTCGATTGATTGCCTTAAAAATAGCAAAGAGAATTTATAAATAACTTTTTTACGTCAATTGTTGTACGCAGACTGTTACAGCAGAATGCCAGATGCTTACCATATTTGCAGAACTTCTGGCATTAGATTACGTCAGCTAACTCTGGCCCATTTGCATTATTTGATGTTGATTTATGTGCAATGTCCCTTTTCAAATAGATAAATAGAAGATGTACAAAGAAATTACTGTGACCTGTAGTGACAGAGAGTGCATCGAATTTGGTTGATCATCGAGGCAAAATAGAGACATGATGGTGATTTCTGATACATGACAACTCTTCATCCAGACTTGGGATGGGCACAAAAAGGTATAGTTGCTGTTGTTGTGAGTGATCTTTTTCTGACATAAATGCCACATTGTCAGAAGGGTTGCTTGATTTAGGTAAAATATCAAAATGCAATTTAGCAATTAGATATGCGGTTTATGTTTAAGAATAGGATTTTGTTCAAAATTCACATTTTAAATGTGTCAGAAGAATTAAAAAAGACTGAACTAGCTCTAAGAACTGACAAACGTATAAAAAATGTATTTCAGAACATCGAACTGGGGCGGTAAGAGTATCCCCCGGGGCACAGGGCAGGGAATGGCCCTCAATGTTATGTTTGTTTGTTTTCTCGGTTGCATTTTTCTATGCCCTAATGTATTTTTGTTTCAATAAAATGCTACATGATTAAGTAAAGTTCTTGAGAGACTAAATACAATCATACACGACATCAGGGGGCTCCATAAAAATCATTAATCGCACAGGGGTCAAGTTGTTCACAAACAGAACTGTGATTACAATTTGCAGTTAGAGCATTTTCTTAAAAGACACATGTCTGTTCTGTCATCAAAAACATACCTGGAGTTGCATTCAGCTGCATTCACGCTATTTTGAGGAATGTTCATTAGAAAATCCTCTCCTCTCTGACCATCAAAAGCACTTCCTCCTGAACTCTCTCGATCCGGGACATATTATCAGATCAAATATGTCACTTGTCCTTAAATCATCACCAGACTTGTTCAGAGCATTTCTGCCGTCTAAACACGATAACTGCTACTGCTAACCTAATTGTTGTGTGTCTTAAAGCACTCACAAAACTAAATTGTGTATAGCACTAGATGCCATCTGCTGGATGGATGCACTCAGTAAATGTCAGGGTAGACAGCAGAAAAAACCTTTAATTTAATCCATAATAAACTTCAAAACATGAGATGGCAAACTTAAGCGCATTTTCAAATGCTAATAACAATATGAAAAATTTATAATATTTTTCCACTAATAAATAAATACATAAAATTGTGTATTAGGGGCCCCACCAAGAGGGTTTGTACCTGGGGCCCAGGATTTGGTGCAACGCCCCTGAGAACATGTTTGTGAAAATCTAAACTAGAGAGCTGGCAGTTTTTTGAAATTATGATTGATTGTGATGAAAAAAATTGTAATTGTTAATTACGTCCAATGAAATTGCGATATTGATTAGATTTCAATTAATTGTGCAGGCCTAATTGTCAGTCTGAAATGTGACATGGCTGCAGATAAGAAAACCTGAGAGCACACAGGGAATGGTGATACAATCTCAAAGAAAATGGAAAACTGATTGGCCCTTTCCAAAGGTGGCTTCTGAACGCGGCTTGAACAGGTCACGTGACGTGGGCATAATATAGGCCGCTACAACATGATCTTGAAGTATCACACGTGTTAATATACTTACAAGAAGACGTGGTGGCCAGCAGACACAGCGTGCACTGAAAGTTAAAACAGGCGCTATAAAAAACGTGAGTGTGCGTGTGGAGCTGGCTCGGGTCGTCTTCAACCTTCCGTGGTGTGTCAGGAGCAGAAGCAGGAGAGAGGCACAGACTGTAGACATGGGGAGGACGGGGAGACCAGCGCATCTCACCGCTCCAGCCAGGGACCACAGGACACCGACTGCTTTGGGATCTATTTAGACGGTTTGACAAACTTTTGGGACGCAGGAGCAGAGGAGAGGAGCTGCTTTTTCATTCGGGGTGAGTAGGCTTTTGATTTAAAGAGTTACATGCTTTAACAAGGTTTAAGTAACCGGACTAATCCAAATTAATTAGCTCATTATGTACTAATTTACGGTAGGAAACAGGTTGTTACACAACGCCCTTAACAATTAAAACGCAATTATTTTAAAGCATGTGTAAACGAAGTATGGCAAGGCAAGTTGAGATGTTTCTCGATGAATGAGTCTTTTATTTTCCTAGTATTTTTAACGTAAGTTTAACATAAGTCTCATAAGTGGTTGTGGGCTATACATTATTTTCTAAAAAAAAAAAAAAAAAAAGGTACAAGATAAGTAGCCCTAAAATGATTTAGCGCAGTATCCTAATAAATTACCTGGATAACGTGGAAACAGAGCATTTTTCCTCCATAAGCCTACCAGTTAATGTACCTTTTCTCACAGATGCAAAATGGTGGCAATGGCTGTGTTATTTCAGACTGACCACCAAGGAATCCTGCTGGACAAAGAATGTCGAATAATTCAGTCAGTGTCAACATGTTTTTGTTATAACAAGTGCAGATATAAATTCCTTTTCAGTGATGGTCACTGTATGGTAAGGGTCTGTTGTTGTGTTCGTTAATAACTAAATAAAAAGTTCACACTTAACTGTGATTAAATTGACCTGTCACTCACTCAGGATGTTTACAAGCAAACCAAATCTGATCATTATCTGATTATGGAGTCATCAGATTAGTAAAATCAATCAATTTTAAACAGGTACTCTGATGTGAGTTTGATTTCTTTCTGATTGTTCACATAAGTGCAAGTTTTTACTGAAAATCATGCAAAAAAAAGTGTAAACTAACAGACAAAAGACAAAAATTAAAGTGAAAATATTAAATAAGATTGAAAGAAGTATTTTTAAATTTATTGTATTTTGTATTTCAAATAAGAAATTAGCTGAATCCTGTTACCAGATGAGAATGATCAAAAAACAAAAATCAGGTCTTATTATTAGCTTTTTTGATTATTCCAGTGATCTGATGTTTTTTTCTGCTTAATGTACTCAGTTTATGATGGAGACTAAAGCAGCAGTGTGAGGGGAAAACTGTCTGGGTTTGAGCGTAGAGGTGCATGAAACGGAAAAGCACTCAATCCCAATGACAAAATCACTGAGTTATAGCATGACGTCATAGATCAGCTCATGATTCGATTTGTATCGCCGTATCGCCCAGCCCTGTTTAAGTGCATTTCCCTTTAAGTTGCCTGTACAAAATGTTACATATTTTTGCAGCATATAAAACTGAAGAAAAAAACGTAAATGTTTTAACGACACTCGTTTGAGATCGAAGACAAACTGCAAATCATTGCCCCTTGTTCCTGCTGTTGTCTCAGTAATTGGATGCTTTCATGTTGACCATATTTCTGAGGAGGACGACAGGTTTAACGGCTCTGTTCAAATGTGACTCTGAGCTTCCAGTAAACTGCTGTCAACATAGGATTGAATTGGTGTGAAAGACTGTACAACAATGCCATGGCAATTTCTTTGTCAGATTAAATGTGTTGATTTTTCTCATATGGATTGCCTCCCTCTCTGGAGATGTGGAGGTGGAAACCCATATTCATAAAATAAGCTCAGACTGAGTCAGAAAGGCTTCTTCAACAATGGAGTCACTTTACTTTTTACTACTCTCTCATTATGAGATTAAGAAATGCTCAAACAATTTCTGCTGGACAGACTCAATTTTCATCTGACGTTTCGTTGCTAACCAAGCAACTTCTTCACAACACAACAAAGCCCTGAAGAAGTTGCTTGGTTAACGAAACGTCAGCTGAGTCTGTCTAGCAGAAATTGTTAGAGCATTTCTTAATCTATAATCTCCTGGATATTTTATGAACTACATCAATTATCTCTCATTATTACTTATAAATTACTCCAAAATACACTGCAAATCAATAATGTCCCTCGTACTATTACGGCATTATCATATCACGTGTGGGCAACAGTGGTGCGGTAGCTTAAGTCTGAAGACAGCACTGTGAAATTCCACAAAGTCTCCATAATTAATTTACTTTTATGGGGGATATAAAATCGATATAGTATGCAGGTGCAACACATGGCAAAAGTTCAGAAATTTGCCCATGTTTTTTTTAAATCATAAACCAACAAAAATATCAATTGCTGTGCTAATACAAGAATAGACTTGCCCTTAGGTAGACTGATGGAAATGAGTCCCGCCTACGCCACTGCCCCCCAGCTACCACCAATCACTACTGTACACTAAGCTCACTAACACTGTTTCAAACTTTGACTTGCACCGATGTCACTAAATGTGCACACACTTCAACTTATTTTTCCTTCTCTTGCAGACTTCCTTTGGTGTGACTCTAACCATGCGAGTCGTGAAGTGATGTTAGCCCTGCGCCAGTACAACTCCACCAGCTCCCTACTCCGTCCGCGGCTCTGCAATGACAGCGAAGGGAGCGTGGAGGCCAGGCAGGCTTTGGATGTCCTATCCCAACAGGAAAACTTCACTTTTGTGCGCCCCACGACCAGTGGAGTCATAATTGTTGTGTTGTCGATGACTCTTGGTATAGTCTCCAACATAGTGGCTTTGTTTATTTTGGCCAATGCCTACACACTCCAGCGAAGACGATCCAAAGCCACTTTCCTGTTGTTCGCCACTTCACTTGTTGTGACTGATTTCATTGGACATTTGATTCCTGGGGCGCTTGTTCTCAGACTTTATCTTGGAGGGGTTCGTCCCGAAGACTACAGCTCCACAGATGGAATGTGTCAATTCTTGGGGGGCAGTATGGTGTTTTTTGGCCTGTGCCCGTTGTTCCTTGGATGTGCGATGGCGGCAGAGCGTTGCCTGGGTGTCACTAAACCTCTACTGCACTCGTCTTTGGTCACAACTACTCGAACCAAAGTCAGTCTATGTGTAATTTGGCTGGCTGCTCTCTCCGTAGCCCTATTGCCCTGTTTTCAGTTAGGTTCCTACACCTATCAGGACCCTGGGACGTGGTGCTTTATAAAGGTCCTAAATGACATTGGAGAGGTGGATGTAGCGTTTGTGGTGCTGTTCTCTGGATTAGGGCTGACTTCACTGGCTGTGGCGCTGGTGTGTAATACTATAAGTGGACTGACGTTGGTTTTGGCACGGCTGAGGAGGAGACCCAGGACGCATCCTTCAGCAAACTCCCACGACATTGAGATGGTGGTGCAGCTGCTGGGCATCATGATCACTTCCTGCATCTGCTGGAGCCCTCTACTGGTGAGAACTGCAAAGTACAAGCAATGTTAGTTGTATCCAGTCAAGCGAGCCTCAAGTCCAAATTGTAGCAGGTATAGTATGGACCTATAAAGTGTTTGAATTTCATAAGGCTACGTTCCAAACTTTTTTCTAGCATTTTTCAATAATATAAAGTTAAAAGTAAAGTAAAGTAGTATAAATTGCTTACTAACTAACATTTATTTGAAGGTGAAACATAATTTATTAGACTTTTTAGAGGGTATAGAGCTATTCTTTACCATTTTCACATTGTCACAAATGAACAAAACATATTGCATAAGGCCCTCAAGCATGTAAAGTGAACAAGAATTTTCAAAAAACTAAAAAATTATGGCTATTTAATAATAATAAGCTATGCAGTACTTTTTACAGCATTGTTTAATATAATTTTCTTTTGCAGGTCTTTGGCTTGATGTCAGTGTTGCACTCTTATACTGGATCTATTGGAGAGGATCTGTTCACATATAAAACTTTGATGCTGAGGGGCGTGAGACTGGCAACATGGAACCAAATTCTGGATCCTTGGGTCTACATTCTGCTACGTCGCACAGTCCTCCGTAAGATCTACCTCATTGCCAAGTGCCAGGCTGGTCTGAGGAGCAGCGTGCTGGGGCGCTGGGAGCCCACGTCCTACCCAAGCACAGACAAGAACCAGGTGGATCAAGTGTAACTGGAGAAGATCCAGTCGTGTGCACTGTCAGCAGCTGCCTAAAACTGTATCAGAATCAGAGGATCTGCCATGTGTCTCTGGAGCCCTTCAAAATAAATACAATTTCACACTCTTCTTTGCGAACTTAATAAACATGCTGTTGTGTTGGTGCAGTATTTTCCAGAAGTTCTGTCAGTCATGGATCCTCCAACACCATACCAGTCTGGGCTTACATTCATGTAAAAAAATTCATTTTTTTATGTGGCTGTTTGTGGTTAGTTCATTATATATGCATACCATGGACGGGTTGATTATATACGGCGATGTCTTCACATTATGTTACCCAATAGCATGAGATTTTACCTTTTGGGTTAATAGTTTTCTGGGCTTATTGAAACAAAAATGACTCACTGTTCTGTCAGCCCCATATACAGTCAGCTTAGAGGCTTACAAAGACAATTTCCTAAATGTGATTCTAGCTCGTAAACAGAACCTCACATTACGGCAAGACACTGCAGCTGAACATGATAAAATCTTTAAATTCCGTGCTTCATTTTGTTGACACATTAGATGCAAAAAACAAAAATATAAATGGGATAGTATTTGTGTAATCTGAGGAAAAAAAGAAAGAAAAACTGAAAAGGCTACTGCCTTTCAAAACCATCAGGTTTAGAACTTATCAACTCCTTCAGTACGATCAGTCAAAATCTTGTTAAGTATATGAGGTTATATCCATATGAGAGAAAAGCGCATTTTGAGAAAACGACATTTGAAGTTACAATGTCATATACATTTATGAATGCAATATTACATTAAATAATAAGGTATCTGTAGATGGAGATTGTAAGTTTCTAACTTCACATTGCATTGAGATACAGACCTAAAATTACTCTTCCAAGCCTTTTTAAATGTGTGGTGGCTCAGTCTAAGCTATGAAAATGCATCCACCTGAAGGATTTGTTTTGTTTTGAGCACTGCTCTGTGGCCCTCTGCATCAAACCTGTTTCAATATGTGGCCCCCGGTGAAAAAGGATTAGAGGAAAAGGGACATCCCTGCTCTAAATATTTCTTGGTTAACTGACCGAAAAAAAAATGTTATTTTTGACCATGAGTTTTACTTTTTCTGCAACAATGGAAATAAAACTTCCAAAACAGGGTCTGTCTTCTTGTCCAAGTGTATTAAGGTTTACACAGAAAAGTTCAAATGAGGAGGGACGTGAAGAAAGTAGTTCTGGTGCCTCTTACCCATATCCACGCTCAGGATACCGATGGGATCATAGACCGTATGGATGGGATCGTAGGTGGGGGGGGGGTACACTGGACACCCACCGAGCGTGACGTCAGCACAGTGCGACCGTGTTTCCCAGCAGCAAACGGAGGCTACAGGCTAACGTTGCCATCACCTAGAAAACGTTACCTCTGCAACTACTTAACCTTTTTTCTATAGAGGGTAAGCATATAGAAAAAACAGATTCACACAGCTTTATTACTAGTTGTTTAGTTGCGTTCATCATTTGAATATTTACGTATAAGTAAAAGAACCACTGCTTAGCTAAAAATGTAGCGCCATTAACTATAAAACCATCATTGTGCATTAAGTTCGCTGACTTATTGATTCTGTTTAACACTACCAAAGTACTGTACATTTGATCATCTATGTATATAATCTGTCAACAAAAGACACTGGATAAATCGTCTGTGTGATTCATTTGCAGCAGAGTTAGCTGTTTATTAGCACGCCGTGCACACGGCTCCACCCCTTGTCATAGAAATGACTGTGTTATTAATGTAACTCTTCACACACCACGCACCAGTTTCAATGAAGCATCGTTTCAAAGTGATCTCTTGTTTCACTGACAGTAGAGTGTTGTCGCGAGGTGGACGTGTCAAGGAGCATGGCCGCTCAGGCAAAGTGGGACGAGCGCGAGGCGTATGAGGAGCTGCTGTACTGGGACGATCTGATCCAGAGGGGCCACCGGCTGCATCCACACGACTATGACAGGTACACACCGCACACCCTGGCTGGACGTCGCAGGATAGACATTATATCATAGATTGGAGCCAAACGTCATATTGTCACATTGTTTTGCTCTTTCCAGATATGAGGAGTTGAGGTACTGGTATGACTGCCTTTGTTATGAGGAAGATTTAAGACAATACCATGACTATCTTGCTGCTGTAGAGGAAATTGAAGGCCAGGTGCAACAAGAGGTTGGTATATGGAAAGAAATTATACATTTTTGTTTCTGTCCTATAGCCTCTTTAACCCATACATTTTTCTCTAAAGCAAACATGTCCACGGCCTTATGATCGACATGTGATGGCCAAACATTCGGATATCTATCCTTCGGCAAGGCTCTTGGATGCGGTCCAAATGATTATATCCCACGTGGAACACGCTCTGAAATCTATCTCTGATCAAATGGATGCCACACCAAGGTAAAACATACCTTAAATTTCACACTGTATTGTTTAGCAATTAAAGTTATTTATTTATTTAATAACTTCTTTTGATTTTTCGTAGTGAATTCAGTGATGAGCAAGGCCGTGTCTTGCGTGGCGTTATGAGGGTTGGGTTGGTCGCCAAAGGACTTATACTGAAGGGTGATAAAGATCTTGAGCTGGTCCTGCTTTCATCAAAAAAGCCTACAGCCAGTCTCCTCAAACAAGTAACGGAAAAACTAGCAATAGAGTTAGAGGTATGGCCATATGAACATAAAATGACTTGTGCTGTCCACCATTTTGTTAATGGTTCTTTTGCTGCTTAACTTTCAGACTATTTCACCAGGAATGTACACAACATCTGACAGCCCTGAAAATACAGCTATTGTTGTCCAAAGCATCACCAAGCCTATCCTGACTCTTCAGGTCTATTTGACGTCACCTCTGGTCAGGACGGTCAAAGACACAGAGACAAATGAAGGTATGTGTAGTATGGACCTATATGTGACGCCAAAACACACCTCCACTCCAAAGGTGGTAAATGAACTGTGCAGTGAATGTCTTGTCCCTGAAAAATTGAATATTGGCTCGTGCCAAAGTGATCGTCGACTCATGATAACCCTGGTTTTGTAGGCATATAGATTTTAATTTGATTACAAAATTATCTATTGTTTATTCAAATGTTAAAGCGCGGCAAAGTATGTCTTAAGTTAGTGGTAACATTTGACACCATCTGCAGCAAAACTGATTTAAGTGTCATGGGGTCAGGGTGTGAGGGTAGTTTCTTCTGGTGTTTTGTTCTTATTGTCCACAATTAAATGACATTAATTTAATTAAGTCTTTATGTTTCTTCTTATCCTCTTACCTTAATGGTAGTGTGGAAGTGGTCAGATTTAGATATAGATTTGCATTAGTAGGACTGTTTAGACTGAAATTAAGGAGCACTCTTAAGCGATACCGTTCATCTACATGCTGGGGAACTTTATGATCTAAAACAGGGACTCAGTTTTGCTGCATTGAAGGGAAAGTCAAACTTTTGAGTGCTTGTAACTTGTTGCTGATTATCTTCTAGTTTGTGAAGTTTTTTAGGAAAGCTGGACCTTTGACCAATTGGATACACTGTCTCAGGAAAGGAGAAAACAGCCAACCCAGACCAAAGGAATATGGACAGGAGAAATTACATTTCCAACTTAAAAGCTGACAATATTTGAAATGAATCATATTTTACATTTCATCGGTTTTTGTTTATTCTAAAGCTAAACGTTTGATTAATGTGTTAGGAACTTGGTTTCTCCTTTCCTCAATACCTCTGGTTTGGGAAAGCTGCTACTCCCTAAACTTCAAGACAGAGCCAAGCCCTTGGTCAAACTGTACCTTTTCTTCTTACTCCACCTCGTCAATAGAAACGCAAACGGTCAGCGATCCGCCGGACATTCTGGACAGGCAGAAATGCCTTACTGCCTTGGCATCTCTTCGCCATGCCAAGTGGTTCCAGGTTTGCATTCACGTCCTTATTTGTACGTAAGATTGTCTAGTCTTTAATAATATTAACTCCTCCTCATATCCAATTTATAAAAGATCAATCTTGATTGACCTGAATACAAAAAGAATACACACTGTCATTGGTGACAACATTGGCATATGAACCATTCTTCAATATGAACAAAGTAATAGTTGAGCCATCTCAAAGTCGACCCTAGTTTTCACTTTGTGCATTGCAAATTAGAGTTGATTGTGAGATTGCTCATTGAACTGTCCTTTAAGGAATCTACACCCTTTGTCTTTTTAATTGTATTTTCTCCGTAGGCTAAAGTCAATGAGCTGAACTCTGCACTTGTTGTGATCCGAATCTTGAGAGACTTGTGTAACCGTGTGCCTACCTGGCAGCCACTCTCTGGATGGGTATGTTATGTTTTTCTTTCTTAACATTTGATATAAATTATGCTTGATATTAAAACTATGTTTTCATTAGCCCCTTGAGCTGCTGGTGGAGAAAGCCATCGTGACATCTGAGAGGCCGCTGGGAGCTGGAGAGGCTTTGCGCAGATTCTTTGAATCCATCTCTTCAGGACTACTTTTAGAAGGTTGCTCACCGTCCATGTGTAACAGCGAAGGTATTATATGTCATTGCTAAGGTCTTTTTTTTTTTTTTTTGCTGAAAGATGGTCCTGGAATCAAGGACCCATGTGAGAAGGATCCTATGGACGCTATTGAACATTTGTCAACACAGCAGCGTGAAGACATCACAAAGAATGCACAGGTTAATTATTCACATTATTCACATTTATTTAAAAAAACTAAAACACTCTTTTATCCTCATCGTCATCGTCCAGCATATCTTGAGACAGTGGGCATTTGGACAGATGCACAAGGTCCTGGGAATGGGTGCAAAACCCAAAAAACCCCAGAAACCTGAGTCTTCCTCTGCAAGTGTTTCAGGTATCCTAGAGTACTTCTGTTTTCTTTCACTTTAAAAGGGTCAAATGTGACAATATTGTTTAAATTTGTGTTGCAGCACCAGGACCACGCTTTTACCCACCAGCCAAAAGACCTTTTTCAGCTATAGATACAGGAAACGAACTGCCACTTCTTAACAGCAAACAACGCAAGTTTCAAAAGCGCTTTCAGAGAAAACCACGTTAGTAACTAAATTAATCATCAAGTCATTTTCTGGTGATGAATGTTAGGCCTTAAAAAATGTATTAAAAGAAATCATTAAAATTATAAAAATATTATTTTCCCCCCACAGTTAGTGATGACATAAATATGAATGCGGTGATGCGTCTAAACCAGTACAGACCTGGCCTGGCGTATCGCCTCACGTCCCAAAGTGGCCCTGTACATGAGCCGGTATTCACGATGGCTGTGGACTTCAATGGAAAAACCTATGAAGCCACAGGTCCTTCCAAACGATCAGCAAAGATTAATGTAGCCACCAAGGTGCGTTTTAACTAGACCTGTAAATTGTGTTTATATGTATCACACTATTTTGCTGCAGTGAAACAATGTAAACCCTGACTTTTAGGTCTTGCAAGATCTTGGTCTTTCAACTGCTCCCGCAGAATCTAATGGTTCAAATGGAGGACAGGACACGGGCAAAGCTGCTGCTGCAACTTCAACTGCATCTGACGAGGTGGGCATGTTTCCTGTAACCATGATCTGTGTGGCACATCTCTGTTGTATCAACGCATCGTATGTCAAATTACACATTTTGGGACAGGGAGGCCTAGGTCCCATATTGACCAAAAATGGAAAGAATCCAGTGATGGAGTTGAATGAAAAACGCCGCAGTTTGAGGTATGAGCTCTCGGCAGAAACTGGGGGATCCCATGAGAAGTGCTTTGTCATTGAGGTCAGTGTCGTTAACATGTATACTATAATCTTCCAAGTTGAGTATAGAGACACAACTATAATTATTTTACTGCATTTTAGGTGGATGTTGATGGACAAAAATTCAAAGGAAGTGGTTCAAACAAGAAGGAGGCAAAGGCCCGCGCTGCTCTGGCTGCTTTAGAGAGCTTATTCCCCGAAGATCATTCCAGATTTTATCAAAAGAAGAAGGTCACATACACAGATATGGTAACATCTTTTAACACCTAAAATATACATACCTGATCTTTTTAATGCTTGGAAATGACCAAACATTATTCTAATTATAATTTGCTCCCAGCACATCCCGGGCTTCGGCACCATCCGTGGGATCCCCACTGACACTGGATCTCGGGGGAGAGGCCGGGGTAGAGGCCGGGGCAGAGACAAACCAACCTCTGGACCCAGCTACAACAAAAGTAAGCAAATGCTCACATCTAAATCTAAACATCTAAACAATAACGTGCTTTGGTCTTCTTTGACATTTCTTCTTCCTGTTTTCAAAAGCCAACTACAGCTATGAAAGCAGCACTGGCTCAAGCTATCGTACGTGTCTAATTTAACAAAAATGTTAAACCGTACCTTTGGCTGAACTTGCACCCATCAGGCATAACATATTAATCTTGTGTTATGACCATAATCATCTTCATATATCATAACAGTCAATTTGTGAGAATGAGCATCAATGTCTTGAAGCATGTACAGTAAATTCTTGATTTTAAACTTAAGAAAAAGATGACGGTTATCTCACAATAATCATAACATTAACTTTTGAGATGACATTCATAAACCAAAGTGGGTCAGGTGTCTTGCCCAAGCAGTTTGTTGAAGGAAACAAATGTTCTAACTCGGGGTTTGAGGCCAAACATCATCTGAATGAGTACCACCTTCAGAACAGAAAAGTCTGTGTTTGTGATGGGATCAGTGATTACTATGTTATGCCTGATCAGTGTATTTAAACTTTTCAAATTACAAAAATTCTGATATTGTAAACTTGAACTCAAAAGTGTCTCATTTCATAGATAAACTCTACGGGAGCGGTGACAGCAGTGCAACGGAGAGCAGTAACAACTATGGGACTTTTTACCCTGAGACCACTACACAAGCCCCTGGACTTGCCTCCAACACAGCCGCTAGTGCCGCAAACACCACGACACAGCCCAATTATACCGCAATGCCGCCCCCTGTTGACCAGCAAAGCCCTTACAGCTACGGCTATGGAGGAGAGAAAAAGAAGATGCTGACTGAAGAACAAAACTATTCCATGTACTCCACAGCTTACCCCAGCTCAGTGACAGGCGGGCAGGACTATAGCAGCTATGGTAAGATATTTTAATCAGCAAGAAAGAGTAGTGCTGCTTGTTGTGTATATTTCATACTCATGTGTTACTATTTTAAAATTAAAGTTTTTTGTGATTAGCCTTATTGGTATAGGCATTGTAATCTACTGTTAGCAATAATGCCTGGCTTTGAGATCTCGACTAAAAATACAAGGAAAATTGTTTAGTTCCTGGAAACGTGTTTAAAGAGCATGCACAGTTTTTAGCTCTTGCATATCAGTGGCTGAGTTTACATGCACACCAAAAATCTGTTCATTGACAACTTCAGAACGCAGATAGACTATTGAATTGTCATCTAAACTGCAAAGTTTGATCTGAGCCATCGGATTTCTTTCTGGTTGACCTGTGCATGTGTTAATGAGGAAGATACAGGGGTAACAGCAAAATAGTGAAGTAAGTGTTGCTGTCAAAATGTAAAAGATTTAAAACTTTTGAAAATAGTAAAAATACTTTACATTCAAATACTCCTGTCACTTTGTAATTAATGGACATGTTTTTGATTCTTCTTCTTATTTTATCTTTCAGATTTTTACAATGAATGCAGGTCACAATTTATTTATTTATTGACCTTTATTTAAACAGGAAAGATGTTTAAACTGATTTATATACTGATCTATTACTAAGCCATTTTAAAGAGCTGAAAACAAATAGAACGGATCCATTGTTAAAAAGTGCCTGTTACATCCTCACACAAAAAGTAATTGTTTATAATATTATATAGATATATAATATATATGATATAATGAGATATAGATATAGATCTCATCATTATTATTGTTTTATTTTTCATTATTATTTTTTCCAGCTTGGGGACAACAAACCTGGGACACGCAGAACTACACGTACCAGGGTTACACGGGACAAGACCAGACCTCATACCCAGGTTACAGTGGTACCAGTTATTAGTTGGCATTGTGCTGCATTTAAAGTGGATTTTGTTTTTGTCAAGTTTTATTTCTCTTTTGTCACCTTTAACCTTACTTGATGTTGGATGTACGATAAAAGCAGATGTTTTCTTTTTACTGGAGGACTGCGTCATATCAGTGTTGAATGAAAGTACTGAATAATCCCTTTCTCTTGGTAGACGTCATTTTCATAAAGAAATATTCTGTTACACTTTCTTTCAAGCGATCACTGTTTAAGCTAAGAGTATATTTGTGTGCTCTACCCCTTGTCAAATAAATTATTTTAGTGGAATGGCTTTGGCTCCTGTTTTGATATTTTAATTTTTTTTCTATAAGCCTCCATTGTTATTACCACACACGCTTGTTACAAACATGTTATAAATGGTGGTAAAACAAGGATTACATTAGAAAGTAAAACAAAACATGTTGGTAAGTCAAATGGGGTAAAGTTAGAAGTTTAAAATACCATGGAGAAGTAAGTCAATGGAACAATGGTCACAACAACTATGAGTTTATTCTATGTTTCCCAAATCAGAAAATAAACAGGAAAAAGGGAAGGAAAGGTATGATTAACATCTATGGAAAAGTCTGGACACTTGTTATAACATGCATAGTGTCACAAGTTGCCCTGAAAACGCTTTAGTCTCGACTGAGTCAAAGATATGAGCCATGATCATGCCTCGTGAGTGTGGGCTGCTCTTATAAGACGGCCTGAGGGAGCAGACTGCAGAGGCAGAGGGTCCACAAGTCCACACTTATCAGCTGTGAGTTGCTCTATCTTTTGTAATGCATTCAAACTCCACATCAGAATTAGTATTGACTGATGTATTGATGCATTGTGACCCTTAACCTTCTCCGTTGCATGCAACAACATGCTTTGATTAGCCTCATTAGTTCCAGCTGGGATTTGTTTGCTGCAGCCAATGACATGGCAACCAAAGTGTTGTGTAGTTTAGAGGAGGAGGAGGAGGAGGCAGGGGAGGAGTAAAGCAGGACTTGCATGCTTCTGCAGCGGCTGACAACACACTATTTAGGCTCCTCTTTTTCTTCATTATTATTGAGTATTCATTTGTATATAGGTTATGCTTGAACTTTTTATTGCTAGAGTTAAGTTTTAGCTTGATGTAATTCAACTTTTCTGTTTTTAAGATGGCTCTTGCTCTGGTCTTCATCCTCATTGCCGTCCCAGTGGCCTCCTGCTTCCCGGCTGCCTTCCAGGAACTTGTCGAAACCGGCAGTAAGTATCAAATCAAGATTAGGTTATATTATGAAAAGAAAAAAAAAAGACCTAATCACCTTTTAACCATGTTATGGTGTTCAATCATTATTAGCTCACTCAAAGTTGTATTTCAATTAACTCATGAATTTTTTTGTTATCATGCATTGTTCTGCATTCTCTGTACTTATTTGTGTTTAAAAAAAAAAAAGTCTGACTCAAAGTCTACATTTAAGCTTAAAACTGATATACAGACTTTTGGACAAAATATCATTGGACATGTTAAATTAGTATTGCAGATTGCAATAAACAAAATGTAAAATACTGATCATGTATGACATTGTTTAATACTGAGAACGAGACAAAAAATAATCTTTTAAACATGTTTTTCGTCTAACAGAGAACAGGACTTCTATAAAGTTCCTGGCTATAGGGGATTGGGGCGGTGTGCCCTATCCCCCGTACATCACTGCTGTGCAGAAGACAACGGCTCAAGAGATGAGTAAAGTAGCTGAGCAGATGGGAGCGGACTTTGTTCTGGCCCTCGGAGATAACTTTTACTACAAAGGAGTGAACAGCGTGGACTCCCCTCGATTCAAAGCAAGTTAATTCTTTTCTGTCAGTTTTTAATAACATCTCATATGTTAAATGCTTTGCTTAAATAATGTTAATGTGCAGAGCACGTTTGAGTCTGTTTATACGGCCAAGTCACTGCGGATCCCCTGGTACCTAATGGCTGGAAATCACGACCACAATGGAAATGTGAAGGCACAGATTGAGTACAGCCAGAGGTCCAGCAGATGGTAGGTTCACTACAAATACATGTAGAGCAGATTATCCCATTTATCTTACTAGCCTTTGTTTGTAGGAAGTTTCCTGCTTATTATTATGAACTGAACTTCCGCATTCCCAACACTCATAAGACCCTGACTATTATCATCCTGGACACGGTGATGCTGTGTGGAAACTCAAATGACTACTCAGATGCACAGCCCAAAGGTCCTCTTCGGAAGCTGGATGCAAACCGTCAGCTTGTGTGGCTGCAGGACAGGATCGCCCGCTCAAAGGCAGACTTTCTGCTGGTGGCGGGACACTACCCTGTGTGGTCCGTGTCTGAACATGGGCCTACCCAGTGTCTGCTGAAGCAAGTGCATCCTCTGCTCGTCAAATACAATGTTACATCTTACATCTGCGGTCATGACCATAATCTGCAGGTCTGTACACAAGTCCTCTGTAGTATACCTTTATTCTGGTTTGTAATAATATAATACATCTTTTTTGTTCTCAGTACATTGAGGAGTCCGGTATTGGATATGTCGTCAGTGGAGCAGGGAACTTTCTGGACCCCGATGTCCGTCACTGGAACCATGTTCCCAAAGGCTCAATAAAGTTCTTTACTGGACAGGCCTCGACGTTGGGAGGGTTTGTTCATGCCGAGGTGGCACAGGACAAAATGATTGTTACCTTCTATCAAGCCAAAGGCACTTCTCTTTATCGCACTGTTCTAAGCCCGAGAAAACTGAACTAATCAACTTGGAATTACTTTGTAAATTTTAGATAATTCTTTTTAACTTGAAATATTTTATTATATGGAAATTCTGTATCTACTTTTAGATATCCTGCATAATATAACTGAAACATTTCATGTTATTATTCATGTTATTTTCAACATGTGCCCTGACACTGCAGTTTCTTTTCTATTATTATTATTTTTTCTATCTAATACATTGTTGTGACAGTGAACAGTGCCACAGGGGTTATTTTAACCGGTACTATGAGACCACTTTTTGGATCTGTCAGATGCTATAAATTAATTCCTAACGTGATGCATTTTGGTATGATTCCTTTGTCTAATTTGCTTATTCCATCACTGTTCAGTATGTTTGGCCTGTTTGACTGATGTAATCGCACGCTGCTCTGGTGAAGGACTAATCCAATCAGGATGCATTACAATTTGTTAGTGCCA
The DNA here is from genome assembly GCA_019453435.1 of Rhinogobius similis. Taxonomy (NCBI): domain Eukaryota; kingdom Metazoa; phylum Chordata; class Actinopteri; order Gobiiformes; family Gobiidae; genus Rhinogobius; species Rhinogobius similis. The sequence continues at coordinate 19,832,132 of CM033622.1, forward strand.
TCATGCCACGTCAGGCTAAGAAGTAAGTTAATGCCAATAAAGGACCATCCCAGTCTAAGCCGTCACCCGAGAAAAGTCAAGGACAGGAGGGATCATCTATCTCAGGCTGACGTAAACCTGGACCAGGGCCAGTCTGGAAGCTGTGGCTGAGAGCCAAAGTACATTAAATTAAGTCTGTGGCTAAGTTTTTGTTTTTTTTGACAATAATCCACAATCAAGGCAAATAGTTTTTAAGTGGCCGTATTTAAAACAGATGTACATTAGATTAGTATGATTTTTTTTAAATGCATTTTTAGATTGTGTATAACTACAACTGTAGTCTGATGAGCCAATGTTTGAAATTACATGTTTGAAATGTTCCATCTGCATTAATCTATCAAATAATTTACCAATATGATTCCACAGAAATGTTGTATGTTGTGTATTATTTTGAAAATAAATGACTTCATGGACTTTGTCTTAAATGTAGAGGCAGGCCAAGTCTGATTAACTAATTCTATAGCTCCAATGTAATAAAAGCCCACTGTATTAAAAGCTAAGCTCCTCATCTAATCCTTTCCCTTCTAATCTCAATCCTTGACTCAATACAGCTACTTCAGGTTCAATGATCACTTACATGTTACATGTTGTGGGGAAGCTGGCCCGTAGTGGTCGAAGTAGGCGGCAGACATGCAAAAGTCTTGTACCAGACAAGATTTATTAAAACAAACAAAACACATGTGCACACAACTGCACTGAAGTCTCTCCCTGAAATGGGGCCAGCAGAACCTTTTTATGCCCTAGGCCCCTCCCCTAGGACAGTACACCTGGATTGCAGGTAACTGCACCCTTTAACCCAATGGAGGCAATGGAATTACATTTCCTCCTCCATGGACCAATGTCCCCAAAACAATTCAAAATGGTAAATGAAACTATGAACACAAAAAACAAATTTTAAACACCTTATTAAACAAAAACTAAATTGAACTATGGCAGTTCTCCCCTCCACATGGTCTGGCCCATGACCCCTGCAAAGGTTATAAAAATGGCAGCCATGAGGCCCTCCTCCTCTTTGATCAGACCATGTGGTGGACAAGGTAAGTTTGTTGGAATGAACTGAAATACAAATTTAAATAAACATATTGAAAAGGAACTTATGTGTTGTGTGATAACTAAACTAAACAAAACAAACCCCGGATTAAGTTTACAATTGAATATGGGAAATTGAAAATTAAGACAAATTAAAGATTATTAAAGGGGACAAAGACCCACTTTGTCACACATGTTTAAATAGCATTTGAAAAAAGCATTAATTTTTATCAATGTAAAGTCAGATAAAATATACAGAATAAATAATTGGTGGTAACACACAGTAGGCATCTCATAACAGACCCAGAAATCCGTGTTTTTACGTTGTGTAACAGGGAGCAAGTGTGTTTGTAATCGGACTAAACAAATCCATCTGCACAGCTGTGTTCAAGCTGCACTCCAGCTGTTTGAACAGAACCTCAAGATTATGGGTCAAACAAAAATGCCACAACATTCGACAAATGTATGGAGTCAGTTTCAGAACAAATATAGTGGTGCATTTGCCTTATTGTAAACATATTTTTTTTAAAGTACAGAGGCAACAGATCATTATCTTTTAAAGATTAGCTTACTGTATTTATTTTTGTTTTACTGTTTGCTCACTTGTTTTAAGGATGTGATTTTTCTTAACCCTTACACTGTACATTATGACACATCCATTGGTGAGCAATAAAACTTTTTGATTAGTGTAATTCGTATTAAAGGTACCATGTCACATTAGCCACGTCCACTAATTGACTTAGACATAGACTTTTACTTAACCCCACAGGTGAGGTCGAATCTCTACATAGTGTCAGTATATTTAGTAACGAAATAAGGCGCACACTACAAACATTACTGGGAGATTTACTGAATCAGACACAACCAAACCTATAATTTACAAATGTTGAACTTCATTCTTTTAATGATTTTTGCTTCACAAACCCTCAACTGAAAACTTTAGGGTTGAATAATGGCACCACTTTCTGAAACTTTTGTGAAAAATTTATTTCACTTTAGTTCATGTTGAACTTTGTGTTTTTGTTTCATGTGGACATGTAATTATTAGTTAATTACAGATTAATTAACCACAGACTGTCAACAAATCTACAATCTGACAATTAATCAATAAATTCTTATTTAATATGAACGATCACCCCATAAAATAATCATTATGTGGTGTGAAATGTGAACGCGATAAATAATTTGCAAACTGATTTTAGATGGTGCCGTTCAGGCACACTTCTATAAAAATGTATGATCATTTCTTGATAATTGATTTCTCTCATTAATATATATTGTACAGATAAAATATACATTCCACTCTGACATATGGGGGAAATATTTATCTTGCCTTTTATTGTTGCTGTCAATGAAAGCTCAATTGCCATAGAGCAACTATAGAGTAGGTCAAAAGGATTTACATGAGAGGGAACTTATTAATTATCTCCATGTAAATACACAAGAAATGTGCTGGTCCAGCTGCAGCTTGAGCCTTGAGTCTCTTCTAAAATTAACACGCACATTGTTGCCATGCCAAAAACAATAACAAATTTTCATTCATTTTAATTTAATGGCAAAGCAGTGAAACAGTCGCATCTTCTCTGGTTTGCACTGTTGGCCGAGGTGTGGAGAGCGATCTCGATGCTGCACTAACTTGGCACTAACCCACAGGGAGAATTAACTGGAGAAGGCTGTCCCCACAAGGGTCAAGACTCACATGTCAAAGCAAGCCTCCAAAATAAAAGCATGTTTCCACTTTTTGCATGTACAAAGTTTGCAGATTCCTCCAAAGTAAAATCCTCTCCCTCTTGGTGGCTGAGTGGATAGCACTTATGCCAGGCTCCATGTGCACCAGGCTTCAGCTCCCACAACTTGCTGAATGTCCTTCCCTCTCTCATTCCCATACTACACTGTATAGTGTACAGTCAGATAAAGCCTACAGGTGAAAAATCATTTAAAGGCCCTGTGCCTGATTCTTATTGTATTGAAACATGAAAAACAGAACTAGTTTATGTTAAAGTCTTTAAAACAGTCACATGTATCACTCACTTTCCTAATTGAGTCCCAGCATCCTAAATATTCACCGCCATGAGTTTATAATAAGCACTTTTCACGAGTCTCTGAGCCCAGAGCATCACAGACTGTCCCGGGTAAAGCTAACAAACATTAGCATGCTAACGGTGCAAGGCTCTATAAATAGAAGCAGAGTAAAAGTTGTGGTCTCATTTTCACCCGAATAGATGCTTTTACATGATATCTGTGCAGATTTTACTTTATTACATGCAGAAAAATCGGGGACATGGACTAACTCTGTTTTTCCCGTTTCACGACAATAAAAATCAGATACAGGCCCTTTATGAATATAAATAAAAATCCTCCTTCGTTATGACTCATCTGTTGCCCCTTTCCAGGTAAAGACAGCATTTATAAAATAGTTCTTTCTTTTTAGGCCTAACATCTTATAAGATCAAGATGGTCTCTCTTGTTCTCTGGCTGGCAGTTAAATCAACGCAAGCCTTAAAATGTATCCAGTCAGGTCCATCATTATCTTTTATGCTTCACTCTCCTTGGGGCTCAGGTATTCTCTGATGTGCATTGGGCTGCTCATGTGATGAAGTGCGTGGGGGAAGAAGGAGGGTATGTACGGGATCACAGTCATCATAGGGCTGTGGATGGGAGTGTCGTTGTGGGGCGTTATGGGGATGATGACGTCGTCCTGGTCCCACACGTGGAAGGCGTTCTGGTGCGAGTGGCTCACGGAGGCCGGGATGTGCAGCGGGCTCAAGGCCTCCGCCTCCCCATCTTTCTTCAGGTCCTCCTCTAACGGTCCTAGCAAACAATCTACACATAAAATAAGGACACTTAATAATTATTATTTTTTGTTTTTCTAAATCAGCCACACACAGCAGATATTTAGATGCAATTATAGAGCTTGAGACTGTTGAGACACCTCACAGAATTTCCAATTAACCTAAAGTGAATAGATTTTAAAATGCTAAATACAAAATAAATAAAAGTTAAAAAAAAAAAAAAAAAAAAAAACAGGCATTCAAAAGTATTGTATGCTCGTAGTATGCTGTAGTGCGCTAGACAGACGCTATATATAGTGTGATAAATGTATTTACCATAGTGACCCAGCAGTTTATTGGGTTGCTCCACGGCTCTTTTGTTTAATTTTTGTGCTGTTTTTACTAATGTATCTCTATGGATGTTTTAAACGTATGGCCACACATTTTTTACGTTTGGTCCCAAGCTGTATAGCATACATTTATTTTTTTTTCTGATCGCCACAATCCAAAGATCTACCGTGAAATACCACCATGATTTTTATGTCACCACTACTTTCAACATGCTGCAGCATTTTGTCATTTTATCTCCCATGTTTATTGCTCATGAGCTATACAAGCCTGAACTATTTCTCTAACAATCCCCCAGTCATATTTACCTTTGCTCCCTGAGATGTTTAAGCATTGTTTTGCTTTCATTTAGAGCCATCTAAAAATCCCCTTCTCTCATGTCCACAAAATGTTTCTTGTTTCACTCCATCTACAACGTAGATAACAACCGACAATGTTTTCACTGTAAATCAGCCCACTCCAGCCAGGAGCGTGGCACCAAATTCTGGGCCCCAAGTACAAATATTGCAATTTTTAAATTTATTGCTAGAATATATTCCCTATGGTTTTGACCTACAGCTAACAATAACTTGATAATTTAAAGACATTTTGTTGTACTATCAACATATATTATGATAAAGTACTGTTTGTTTTTGCAAGAACTACTAGACCAATTTAAAAAACCTTTTCAAATATATTATTACAATAAGCAAATACACTGACTGCAAATAAAATCACTTCATCCTTACAAAACAGAACGGCATCATATTTAGGTACAAATGCTGTTGCATGTTGGGTCAAAATGACATTCTGGGTGTCCCTCAAAAGTTTCAAGACCCATTCATTCTGATCAGCATTAGATATTGTGAAATACCTGTTATATCCAGCATGAGGTCTTTGATGAGATGTCCCACGATGGCATAAGCAACAGCGACCACCACCAGTGCAGCCATGAGGAGGTACAGCACAGATTTAGGGAGCTGGATCAAGTCTCTGGGAGGGGGCTTGTATTCCTTATAGAGGGGTTCCATATTCTGGACTAAATACTGCAACGAGCGTCCGCCTTCATCTGTGTAGTTGAAGGTGTCCATAGTCCCAGAGTATCCAGGTTGACAGTATGAAATTAGTACATTGTAATTGTTTGGATAAAAGATTTGTTTAGGGATTTTTACCTAAAACACAAAAATGTAAAACAAAAGATTACAAAAAAATACAAAAAATAGATTTAAAAAAAGGCAACTTCTATGCCATATCCAAACAGAATGTATTTAAATAAAGCAACTCTGTGCTGGCATCATTTGGTCATTTTTAAAAAACAAAGTAAACTACGATTATTTTGCTGACTATGCTTTCTCCATGGTTGACTCTGTCAGATTATAGTCCCGCTGCCTGTGTGCTGCGTGCTCTCCAGGGGATTAATGAGTGAGGGGAGAGCGAGAGAAGAGAGAGACAGATTACTGTTCCAATCACAGCCCAGATCAATCAGCCCTGTGCCCTGTCCCGCCACCAATCTGCCACTGCCCTGTCCCACTCAGATTAGCCTAATGTAATCCAGCAATCTCCGCTGGGGCATTCTCTGCTTAACTCCTATATAAAAATTATTAATGTATTTATAACAGCAAATAAGCAACTGTTTTGAATTTTCAGGATAATGTGATTGTTTGCTTTACTCTTAAGGATGTTTAAAACTATTTTCTATCCTAAAAATATATAATTTCAGTAAAGTAGGCTTGTGTGTGTGACTTCTGTATCTGACAGTGGTCATTTACTTTTACTTTTACATTTACTTTTATTTTTCATATTTTGTGATATTTTTTAGTTAATTAATCCCAGAGTTGTCACTGAAATTATTATTATTTTCCTAGTTTTGCCTTCAGTTTCCTCCATTACGGAATTTAAAATGTTTTGTCTTGCTTTCTACTTGTTTTATTTTTTATGTATTTAGATTAGACTAAATGAAATTAATTATCTATATATATATATATATATATATATATATATATATATATATATATATATATATATATATATATATATATATATATATATATATATATATATATATATATAATTTATACATTTTTGTCATTTTTTAATGAATAAACTATTCCTTTAGAGGTGGTTTTTAGGAGACAAACCAACTAACACTGACGCACGTTCCATCTACACCAAGTAACCAGCGGTAACTGACTAACGCTATTGGTTAACTTGACTGCAAAGCTATTAAACATTGCTAACGTGCTGTATTTTTGCTTGTATGTTACAGAACGTAGGCTTATCTTTCTGTCATTTAAAGTAAACATACTTGTTAAAATTAATGATAAAAAATAGCGAATATTAAAAAATGTCTATGAATAACCTGTATTTAATGTATCTATTATTTTGTTTGATGATTAAGTTAGCTAATATTAGCATAAACGTTAGCTAGCTAATTTAGTTAGCTACTCAGCTATCAAACTCAAGTCCACGTTAGCCTAGTTTGATTCACATTCTCTTTTTATGTTCTTTCTAGAGACAAACTGTCATGGATTATTTCTTTGATGATGACTTACCTTCAACCTCAAGTGCTTTACCTAATTCGGCTGGAGCACAGACTGTGAGTTCATTCATCGGACTTTATTAACTTAACGTTAGCTACTTTATGCTGCTCTATTCATTATAATAAACTTGTAAAAAATATAAAAATACAATCTTTATTTCTCATAATATTTGCAGATTACTGATGATTTGTCGAAGGGAGACACTAGTCAATCTGCAAGCATGAATTTGGCTGAGCAGCCATCCAGGTAACACCCTAAAGTAAAGTTTCAGCTGGCGATCAGATTAAATACCATTGCTTGTGTTAAAGTAATATTTGTAAGGTGTTTTGTTTGTCTATGGTGATATGTTAAGCACGGTTACAATCAGAAACAAAGTGGGGGAATTGGTGGAAAAGATCAACACTAGCCGCTCCAGAGATCAGAACGAGATGGACAGCTATCAGAAGAAATTATCTGACAAGGTATATCCTCCTGTTATACCTTTTTATATGTTAAATTACAGAAATAAATTAGATGCATTTTGCATTGGCCAGTTGTCAGAGATATGGCAGCAGTTGAAGGACCACCTGTACTCAGTGTATGAAGACAACAGCGTTATGATAGAGGATAAGTTGACAGAGCTGTCTGAGATTTTGAACAACTGCGATAAACTTTGTCAGGAGCTGCATGAAGCTACCCAGGCCCTATCACATCTCAGAGACACATTTTAAATATCACAACTGATTACTGAAGTGCACCAATGTTTACAAGTCTGTTTTATTCAATGCAGCTGCTGAAATGTTTGTTTATACATTTTTCTGTAGTAATTACAACGAAAATAAAGAAAGACCACAAGCCTTTGGACATATTTATTTTGAGGTATCATTCAACACATTTGAAGTTAATAAACAAGATACATTACTTACGCTTAAATTATTAATCATTAAGTTCATAGAATTACTAAGACCTTTACACTGCTCTCTAAGTCTAAGTCTATCCTTGCACAGACATCTTACATAGCCTACTCCCAAAATGGTTCCTATGAGGAACAATGCATCATTCCAAAACAAAATGTTGGTACATTTGAAATACTTAATACTTAATTTGTACTTATTTGACCTATAATACATTGCACAGCGAGTGATCTCAAATAAAAATCCAAATTTATTTTCCAACAGTAAATGACTGAAGTCCAGTGATAGCTCTGCCCAAGATCAGTGCGTGTATGTCATGGGTTCCTTTAACAGATACAAACAGAAACAGAAAAGGAGCATTTTAATGTGACAGGTACATGCAAATGAAATGTTGCAATATTTTTGAATGAATGGCAAATGGAAAAAAGATTTTAAAGAGACTGGTATTTAGATAGCAATAGAAATGCTGCCCTCTGGTGGTTGAGACGTGTCATTTCAACAGAAAATGAACCAGCGACCATGCAGTGAGTGAGTAGAAACAAAAATCAATACAGTTTACCCTCATATGTGTTTACAGCCTCCAGGTTCATAACGTGACGGATGATGTGGTATTCGTCTGCAATCCCATTTCCTCCCAACATGTCCCGGGCCTGTCGCGCAATGTCCAGAGCTTTGCCACAACTATTCCTCTTCAGCATAGAGATCATTTCAGGGGCCGCTCTGCCATGATAAAGATAAAGGTGTTATTGCAATTTCATGGGATTTTTTTAAAACATAAGAAGCATACTTTTTCTCATCAATGAGCCGTCCCAGAGCCAGGCATGATTGTAGCCCAATGGTGATTTCAGTCAACATGTCAGCCATCTTCTTCTGCATGAGCTGGTTCCTGGCAAGAGGCACGCCAAACTGGATTCTGTTTAGAAAATATCAAAATACATATTTAAATGCCACTGATAAGCATTTAATGTATATTTTTGTCCCACTTTACAGTACAGTAATATCATGGTCATTAGATGGAAATAGGATGGTAAATGGTAACTGAAATAATGACAGACTAATGCAATGTTCATGTCCTCATGGGTAAGGGTCAAGACAAATTTTTACAATGAAATAAAGTAGAATGACAGATGTGCTCATGCTATTTCCAGCATATTACCAAGCTGTGCTGTAGAGTAAAAGGCTACCCATTTTTTGTGTAAATATCTTATCAGAAACATGTACCTGTCCAGGGTGTACTGTCTGGCAGCGTGGAAACAAAACTCAGCTGCTCCAAGGGCTCCCCACGCAATGCCATACCGAGCATTGTTGAGGCAGCCAAAAGGACCCTGTTTGGCCACAGACAGAGAATGTAATTACGATTTATCTCTTTGGTCAGCGCAGCACTAACAGCAGAGACAAAGCACTTACAGCCAGCCCAGACACATTGGGCAGCAGGTTCTCCTGAGGGACCTCCACCTCATCCATCAGGATCATACCAGTGGCGGAGGCTCGCAGAGAAAATTTTCCTTCAATTTTTGGAGTGTTGAACCCTTTCATCCCACGCTCCAGAATGAAACCCCTCACCCTGCCGTCTTCACATTTAGCCCAGACAACAGCAATGTCTGCTACTGGTGAATTTGTGATCCTGGCAGAAAATAAAATACAATAATCATTTTGATTTTGCTGATTGGTGCTTCTTTGGTAATGTGCCATGTTATCAATCCAAACAATATATTCATCACAATAATGGCCCACCATGTTTTTGCTCCACTGATGCTGAAAGTGCTACTCGAAGGGTTGTATTTAGCTTTGGTCTCCATACTGCTCGGATCACTGCCATGGTTGGGTTCAGTCAAACCAAAACAGCCCAGGATTTCTCCACGAGCTGCAACACAAGCAAATGGATTAATAAAAAATATAGATGTCATTTTACCTTGCTTGTCTCCATATGTGCTATTGCCTCCCAATCTAAAGTGTGTCTTTAACATTAAATATAAGTACAGTTAAATAGAGTAACTTGCCAAGCCTGGGCAGGTACTTTTCCTTCTGGGCCTCTGTGCCGTATGCATTGATTGGATGCATGACCAGTGAAGACTGAACACTCATGACTGACCGATATCCACTGTCCACTCTCTCAACCTCTCGGGCAATCAGACCATACGCTACATAACTGGTGCCTGCACAGCCATATCCTTAATAAAAGATAAAATAACATAACACATGTTATAAAACATAACATATTAAAATTAAACATCTTACATCAAAACATATTGAAATTCACCTTTAATGGTTGGTCCCAAAACTCCCAGGTCTCCCATTTCAGAAACAATTTCACGGTGGAAATCTGAAAGACAAAACTCAATATAAATATAAAATATTTACACGTATTCTCCAAACTAACACTAATAATTTATTCACATGGCTGGCTCACGTTCATGTCTGTTGGCCATCAAGATGCGAGGCATGAGTTTGTCTTGACAATAGTCCCTGAAGGAATCCCTGATCATAACCTCCTCCTCTGTCAGCTGGCCCTCCAAATTCAAAGCATCTCGCCAGTCGAACGTCACCTTTGCTGTGTCGAAATATAAGAGTGTGCCCCACTGATTATGTCACACGCTCACATGCATAATGCAAGAGACTATGAACCAGTGTTTACTTACGTGGTTTAGAAGATACCTTTGGTACATCTTCAGCATCTTTAAGACAATTTCAAGTGGGTTATTATTACTCAGTGCTAATGACTAAGATTTAAGATTACTTTATTTATTTTAAGTCACCTATTACGGTCTTTATTCAGTAGCTATAACAGAGTAATTAATACATACCTTTATGTAGGGCTGAAGCTGTGCCTTGTGCTCTAGATGTTAAAACAGCAGCACATTTTTGGGAATTGGTGAGAAGGCGAAAGGCAGCACTTTTAAGGGCCATTTAGCTGAAAAGATAGATACAGTAATATAACGTTATCATACATATAAGTGGATTATTGGTAATCACAATGAATAAACGTGTGCAGTAACTTATCCTAAAAGTGTAAAGGTCTTTGTGTGCATAATGAGTTTCAGGGTGTTATGTCAGGCACTTGTAACAAGGAGATGTTTTAGTACAAACGAAAACACAAACAAGTCTGTATTTGTAAGCTTAAATTCTCTGTCCTTACAAAACTATTGAAGTAATCAGAAGAAAGGCGCAGTACCTGGTGGTCTTTTCCCGGTGTGGACGGCTCAAAGATTGACCCAAACGACTGGAAAAAGCCTTGTGAAAGTTGTTTAAGTAACTCCAGCCCAGTGAAACGTCACACGGATACGTAACATACTGCAGCTCTGGTTCTGCTGCACGACAGTGGCAGAAGCAACACAAGTTTGGAGTTGAGTAACTCATGGAAGTTATACAACATGACCTTCATCAAGTTCAAGTATATAATAAAAATAGTTTTTGAATTGTTTAGTTAAACCCTGTATCCCCTATAGCGTACAATAAAAGGTTACAAACAATAAAAGATCCCGCATAGTTCCACGTGACAGAGACTTGTTGGAGGGTGTGGGCTTCAGCCTGCAGCTCATTGGCTTTTAAAATAAGGCAGGACGTACAGGGGAATTTGAGCGCGTGTCCCGCCGCCTCAACAGAGGGGTCATGTCTGTAAGACGGGCTCACTTCACTGCTCATCACAGAAGTAGCGGCAGTAGTGCTCCAGCACAAGTCCTAACACCCGCTTACAGTAGCAGTAGTAGTTGGCATATTGAATAAAATAAAAAAATATTAAAAGAAGGCAAAGAAGTTTGTTTGTAAAGCACAATTCTTAATCCAAAGTAACACAACAGCAAAACAGCATTAAAATCCCAAAGCAGCAGAAAGAGACATACAGAATGGGCAGTCAGAGGCGAGAAACAGAACCTCCATAAAAACCTGCCTCGCATTACAATAAAATAAAACTTAAATCAGAGCCATGCGTCTCAGGTAATTATCACAGTTCACAGTGAAGAGTTAGCAGCGCATTCCTGTCTGCGCGACGAATCTTTCCGTTACATTAAAGTGATCCTGATTGGTTAACAGAGCTGTCACTCAAATGAATGGCGCGTGCTGATTGGTTGTGTTATTCCGGGGGCTGCTCCTGCTCTCAGTGGCCTTTCTCTGCTGGGATGGTCCTCACTCCGCTTTGTAGCGGCAGCAGCGTGTTAGTTATTGGTGTTTTTTTCCTCCACATTTCCATGGTAACTGTCCTGTCCGCTTTGATAACCTAAAGAGTGCCGTGTGCAAGAATGGAGATGGAGGAGAAAAACCCAGACGCCAAATATGGTAAGAGCAGATTGATTTGACTCCCTTTGGTCTTTATTTTCTTCTTGGAATCGGGCGAAGAAATGGAAACAATGACTGCAATGGATGGATGGGTGTGGACTTCAGGGATCTACACACAGATCTAGCGGACTATCCTCATCAGAGCCGGCTTATGTCCGCGAATAACACTATTAATTAAACACCACTATTTTCCTCCGTAAGACCTCGCCCATTTGTTGTTGTGATAAACAGCGTTGAAGCATTTGCCGGTGAAATACGATGTCAATGAATTGATGTTTGTGCGTGTACTCCTCATTGTATGTAGGCCAGACCATGATGTTGAAGGCAATGCATTGTCTATAATGTTCTTCTTGAACTAGAACAACATTCATTGATTGAAGAAAAGTAGCTTTAAAGAGAAAACATATTTATCTTGTTCCAGCCTTGACCTGCTGTGTGTGTGTGTGTGTGAATAGGCCTACAACACCAAGATGGATAAGTGCTCAGGGCTGCTTTTTCACTTTTTCACCAAAACCATCTGTAGCTTGACATATGGTGTCACTGCAGATTCAACACCACTCACAAACCTGCATTTCCTCCTGATTATGTTGAAACAGTGTTGTGTATTATGGAAAAACAATCTCTGGTTGCAGCTCCAGGCATGACTCACTCAGTGCTGATTATTATGTGTGTCATGCATGTATTTTCTCCACTGGCACAAACTCGGACCATAGCCGACATGCTGCGGTCTTATGTACGTTCTGGGTAGCTCTTGTGGACTGTTGAGTCATGAATTCTTGATAATCAGTGTTATTGCAGTCATGTCAGCGGTGTTAAAAGAGAGAAGGACCACTCAAGAGGGCGACCACAGTTTAGGCTCATGTTACAGTGCCACTAATGCTGTCTGCCTCCAAGAGTTATCCATTCTTTCACAATAAGATGCCTCAACAACCCACACCCACAATATGAAGTGCACATCCTCCTCTATCCAAGCAGCGCCCATAGTATTTCCTTGCCACTTCCCTGTTTCAATGCAAACACTCTTTTCCCCCTCAGCACCCCTCCCCCTGAAGGCTGAAAGGTCACAAACCATCTGAAAATAGAGATAGAGCTTTGCAACAAAAACACACTCAAACAATGCACGTTTGAGCTCACATCACAATAGACAAATGTGACCTGAGAACCGCCACGTTATCCTAATGATTTGACATTTTCGCTGCTCACAGGCAGGCCTCAGCGTGCTCTGATCTGCTCTGTTCAGCCTTGTACTCGTCCCACTCAACAGACACACTCCAGTCCCATCCAAAAAAAAGTGCCAAGTTCTTTTACCACTTTTTACACACGCAGACACATTCAGTCAGCGCTAAATGCTTGACTGTGATTGCCCTGCCATGAAGACAAACCGTTGCGATGTTTGAAGAAGTTAAACAGAGAGATCCAATCATCCAAGGGAGCATTTTGTCACTTTTAAAATATTTATACTTCCGAAGAGGCTTTAGTGTCTCCTCTTATCTTCTTTATGACTTTTCAGTGAAGCCTAATGACCTCATTAGTGGCTGTCAGAGGTGAGTTTTCAACTGTTGTAAAAGAAGAATTCATAGTCGAACCAAGTAGTGCTTTAATATGATCAATCTCTGTATATTAAAAACCCTAATAATCTGGCAAAATGAGCTGGGAAAGCTACTTCACACACTCAAGCAGCAGACTTTAACCCATTAAAACAGGGAGTGGGTTCAAGCACAACCCCCGATAAGTCTTTAATATTGGTCATGACGTCATCACTTCTTTCTGCAGCTCAAATACAACAGACACAGACTCTAAAATCTATGTCCTGAACTCAATTTAGCACACAGTTTTAGCGCAACCTTTAATATGGTGAAATGGTTAAGAATCTAATCAGATTATTGGGTCATGTTGTCATTTTAAGGTACAGATTGTCCCATTGGTTATAATTAGGCTATGATGTCTTTTTCAATACAACATCTGAATTCCTTTGAGTTATTTTGAGTTAACTAGTTTTATATTTGTTATATATTAGGCTATAATTGAATCAGCAATGAGGAAACATCTTATATTGACTGTTTTTAATTGAAGTTACAGAAAGTGATGAGCGATATTGAAAACGGAATATCTTAATATTTGTTTGCATTTTCTCAATGCATCAATAATGTGCTAAAATTTACCTGTAAATATTTTGGTTGGTTGAAGTATTGCACAAAAACGTGAAACACAAAAGAGCAGAAACATCATCTTATTCTTGATGTTTCCGTTCTTTTTCTTTTTAATCAGCTCTTTTTGCTGTCATTTTTAGTAGTTTTAAATATAGACAATACACTCGACTCGATATTCTCCAGAACAACCATTGTAATATACATTTTTCAATATATTTCCCACCTCTAATTACAGGTATCATCATCTTCAATGCCTTGTTTGAATCTTATCAGGTCACCGTGCAAATCCACACCAATTATATGCCTAATATTACGCATGATAATTAGGTATACTGACTTTTTATAGATTTCCGACTGAAGAAAACATTACATCACGACCCTTCTGAACTTGAAAATCAGACAAATTAGCTGTGTCCACTGAGTTTTCTGCATCCCCTGGGACTCTTATCCTCTCACGCTTTTCCAAATGAAGAGATATGAAACACGATTCACGCACTTGTTTGATAAATTGGTCACATCCTCCGTGTATAAACAGCAGCGCATTGTAATTATCTTCTAACTGCATCGAGTTGGCTAATTACGAAAACATACAGGGCCATTTACAAGATGTTTAGCAGCTGGTGGTGAGCGAATTCGCTGCAGGGCTTTTTGAACACAAGTAGACATTGTTTTACGACACAAAACAGCCAAAGAGACAGCTGATTGACTGGTTTAATAAGACCCTTAGATTTACTGATTCTCAGACAAAAGCCTTACAGAAAACATGATTAGGGAATGGACGTTTTATGTAAATTCAGTGTAAACAAGTGGGAACATCCTTGCAGACTTTTTTACAGCATCCTGACGTGTGCATAGGATTGTTCACCTTGTCCTGATGCTTTTCTTACTCGTTACTGCCTTAAGCTGTGATATAATGAACATGCATCGAAAACGTTAATGCACAGTACTTCTCTCCATCTTAATTTAGATGTCACAGGATGTTGAATCGTGGAAAACGTATTCACAGTTAAGTATTACTGCAGAATAGGACAGTAATCGTCTAAATAAATTCTTGGTCGACATTTCCTAATGACCAATTAGTCGAAAAGGTTGTGTGGCAAAAGTTCTCAAAAAGTATTTCTATGTCTTTGACCCTAACTGCACTCAAAAGACCACAACTGCACAGGAATTAATGCAAAAACACAATTTATGCAGAAAAGTACTAGTAAAAAGTGTATTTCTTTTATGTTCCAAAATCTTCAGCATATCTTCTAATTTTTTCTGTTGTCCCATGTAAATCCTTGTTATCTAAATAAAATAGTCGATCAATTCAAATTTTGGTCGACTAAGACAACATTGACCGGTTAATTAACTAAAGGATTACAGTCCTGCCTCAGAATATGTTTGCTTTCTCTTACAGAAGATTTAAAAATAGTTCTAGTACTTAAAAAGCCATTAAGAACACATGAACATTACAGTGCATTTTCCCGATGGATCTTTATACTTTTGTTTTTGGCGTGCCCCTTTCTCCTTGTCGCAGGTTGGTGTTTCAGATCAATAGTTGGCCCGAGCCAGTAAACTGGCGAGGGACATTGTGTTTCGTCCGTTTATTGCTTATTCTTATTTCGTCCGTTTTCTTACTCTTCGCGGCCCTTTTTGACCCAGTAAACATGCACTAAAAAGTCTTCAATGGGGTATAGTCGATCGCCCGAAAAAATTTCAGATGTTCGCGCGTCTCGAGAGCGTCCGACCCAAACCGAACGAACAGCACCGGCCCGAATCGGACCCTATGGGAAATGGGACGAGCAAATTTTGTCTGAGCGCGACGAAATCGGAGCAGTGATAGAGAACAGTGAACCGAGCAAAACATGACATTGGAGCGCGGCCTTTGACCGGACCGCGCACGGCGGCCATATTGATCAAGTCGCCACGCCAGTTTGACTTTTTTTTTTTTGACGGAGACCATGGACTTGGGCTTGTGCCTGACGGGGGGCTTGCTCACAGTTATGCGCTCGGGACTCATTGAAATTTATTAGTCGGCCACTGTTTTTCGGATATCTCAAATGGTCTCGCCGTGGCTCGCCGTCCCAGAACGCCGTTTCTGTTTTTCGATCGCATGTATCACGCTACACGCTTGACTGACAGAGCTGTAATTTCAGTCACGAGTGCGTAATTATGATCTGAATGTAATACATTAATAAACATAAATAAAAAGTATTCACCAGCGCCCCTACCTATTAAGTCAAACATCGACTTTGGTCCGATTTGGACGAAATTTGGGAATATGTCCAGTGCAGGGCGCCATGAAAAAAACTTAATTATTGACATGGTGCATTTATCACCATTGGCTACCAGGGGCGCAAAGAGTACTCACGAAATCATTTAAATAGCTCCTGCGCACATGCATACTCCGATCGACATGAAATTTGAAACACAAGTAAACGCGTCAAGCAGCTGAATCCATTTATGTGCGCACAATAATAATCAACCTTACGGCGCCACCTGTAGGAGCGCATTTAATTACAATGGGGAGAAAACCATTACTTTGACTTTTATTAGTGAAAATTGGCAGACAATTCCTAGACGGCCTACTGATCAGAAAAGCCAATGAGACCCATGGCCTATTTTTTACACTTTGCCTCTAGAGCCCTCAGAGCTCCAATTCATTCTCTATGGGAGTCTAATTCCATTCACACAAGGCTGCAATAAAAACAACTAAAATCTGCAGGACAGCCACCAAACTCAATACAGAGACTCCATTTGAGGGACATTAATGGGTCATAACTGTATTTTTCCTGACACTAATCAACAGCCTCTACAGCGCCACCTTGTGGGTGAGGCCTATGGAGAGGGAGACACATTTACTTTGGAGGAGGCCCATAAAATTTGGCACAGTGATAGTACACATAAAAAGCACCTAAAACATAATTGGTGCTCAGTCGCCAGACCAACGACATATGGCGGCATATTGATTTTCATTTTAAACGCCACTTTAAGTTTTTGTTTTCCATTGAGAACTTGTCCTAGGGTTTTGTCCCGACATCGGGTCTAACGTGACACGTGTCTAATCAAGACAGATTGAAATTTAATAATCTGCCAATTTTTTGGCCTATCTTGCCGGTTTAGTCATGACTTCCTGTGAAAATTCGCCTCTATTTCCTTTTCTTGCCGTGCTCTCAAAGACACACATGGACTGTCCCTACAGAGTCCAAATTGCCACCAATGATGGACAATTAAATACTACATAAAATAGACTAGGGAGCACAGGGACCACGAGTCACCATAGCGCCCTACAGTTCAGTTAAAAGCTGCAAGCTTGTCCAATTGACACCAAATTTGGCCAGATGATTCTATACTTCATAAGATGCAAAAAAGTCAATGGGACCCATGCCCTATTCTTCATAATTTTGCCTCTAGAGCCCCCCAGAGCTCCTATTCATTCTCTATGGGAGTCTGATTTTATTCACACAAGGCTGCAATAAAAAACAACTAAAACCTGTGGTACAGCCACCAAACTTAATACAGTGACTCCTTTTAAGGGACATTAATGGGTCATAACTGTATTTTTCCTGAAACTAATAAACAGCCTCTACAGCGCCACCTTTTGGGTGAGGCCTATGGAGAAGGAGACACATTTACTTTGGAGGAGGCCCATAAAATTTGGCACAGTGATAGTACACATAAAAAACACCCTTAAACATAATTGGTGCTCAGTCGTCAGACCAACGACATGGCGGCCATATTAATTTTTATTTCACACGCCACTTTAAGTTTTTATTTTCCATTGAGAACTTGTCCTAGGGTTTTTGGCCGACATCGGTCTAACGTACACGTGCCTAATCAAGACAGATTGGAATTTAATAATCTGCCAATTTTTTTGGCCTATCTCGCGCGGTTTAGTCATGACTTCCTGTGAAAAATCGCCTCTATTTCCTGTTTCTCTGCGTGCTCCTCAAAGGCACATGGACTGGACCTACAGAGTCCAAATTGCCACCAATGATGGAGAATTAAATGCTAAACAAAATACACTAGGGAGCACAGGGCCACGAATCACTATAGCGCCCCCTACAGTTCAGTTAAAAGCTGCAAGCTTGTCCGATTGACACCAAATTTGGGGAGATGATTCTATGCTTCATAAGATGCAAAAAAGTCAATGGGACCCATGCCCTATTCTTCATAATTTTGCCTCTAGAGCCCCCCAGAGCTCCTATTCATTCTTTATGGGAGTGTGATTCTATTCACACAAGGCTGCAATAAAAAACAACTAAAACCTGCAGGACAGCCACCAAACTTAATACAGTGACTCCTTTTAAGGGACATTAATGGGTCATAACTGTATTTTTCCTGAAACTAATAAACAGCCTCTACAGCGCCACCTTTTGGGTGAGGCCTATGGAGAAGGAGACACATTTACTTTGGAGGAGGCCCATAAAATTTGGCACAGTGATAGTACACATAAAAAGCACCCTAAAACATAATTGGTGCTCAGTCGTCAGACCAACAACATGGTGGCCATATTAATTTTAATTTTAAATGCCACTTTAAGTTTTTATTTTCCATTGAGAACTTGTCCTGGGGTTTTTGGCCGACATTGGTCTAACGTACACGTGTCTAATCAAGACAGATTGGAATTTAATAATCTGCCATTTTTTTTGGCCTATCTCGTGCGGTTTAGTCATGACTTCCTGTGAAAAAACGCCTCAATTTCCTGTTAATTTCAATATCTCTCCTAGCCACAGGTTTTGCCCTACAGAGCCCAAACTGTAGTCACCGATGCAGAATAAAATATTAAACGGAACAGACTCAGGAGCACATAAGCAGATTTCACTATAGCGCCCCCTGCTGGTCATGTAAAAGTACCAACATTTCCTAATTTCCACGAAATCTTGTAAACTGCTTTGAAAACGGCAATTGCTGCAATAAAGTCTATTACATTGATGTCCTATTTTGTATTGTTTTGACTCTGGGAGCACACATATCCCCCATTCATTTCCTATGACACATTTCACAAGTCTATGGAGAGCCCTAAATTATTTCGAGCAAAGTCAGTGAAACTCGGCAGACGCATTATTTAGAGCATTTTGATCGAATAAGTCAATTACATCGAAGCCGTGATTTGGACGGTTTCGCCACTTTAGGAGAGCAGCGCCCACCAATGCACTTCTATAGGGAGGCCACCCGGTGTGAGCGGGGGGAGGGGGGTCACGGGGGCCCGGGTGACGGCCAGAGAAGGAGGACGGTACCCTGGGGCGGTTTGGGACGGTCCGAGGCCACGTGGGAAGGCGGTCGCGTGCGGGGCGAGGGCCATCATCGCCGCTTTGCGGCTTTAATTGGCATTGTGTTTCGTGATAGCGTCCTGCAGTCCTGTCACATGCAGGAGGTGGGCAGCTCTGTGTGTGCCCTCCAAATCACAGGACATTGTTATGTTCCATATTGTCTGGTCCACTCAGAACACGCCTCCCGTGTCAGAAATGCAGGATCAAGATAAGCCACTCTTTGGTAAAGTGAGCAGAGCAGTGTTGGTGATAGAATAGTTAATATTATTCAGTTAATTTGTGATTATTGAGGTCACAATGAACTAAAAAATAATAACTGTGACCATTTTAGAAGCAAAATGAAGTAAATCCTCTTCAGTTGGTGCTTTTTATGTTGCTGTTTATATCATATTTAACCTCACTTTTGCATTCAGAAAGTTGGATTACATAAAGTTGGTCACATATTATAGGAATGTATGAATATGTGTAAATGAATATATGTAAGAAAATTAAGGATTTTCACTTTTGTTCTGTTATGTGTCAGTAATTGTGAATAATCATTATATTGTGATGTTTCCTTTCGCAATAAACATAACACAGACATTTTAAATTGTGACAACCCTCGAGAAAAGTGAAACATATTTGTCTGAAGACTTTTGAAATTAACATTTTATAACTTTCAGGGTTGTGCAAATCAAATTTGAGTGTCTGAAGCATGTGGTTTGGAGGAATTAATTGGCCATTTTTTGTGTGAAATGGCACTGACAAAAATTTTGACTAGTTTATGTTTATGAAATTAAAATTGAAAGCCTAATTGATTCATTCGAAAAAATATATAATTCAATCAATATGTGGCAAATGAATGAATATGATTTATATACTTACTTCACATTGTTACATTTTATATCAATGAACATTATAATATTATACGCCTGTATTGGCTCATATCAACAGTGCCAGTAGCAGATGGTTTCCTAAAAGGTATTGAACCTCTGAATAGTGGTTTAGTTGTCTCAGGTGTCAGCACTGTGAATTATTAATTCTCCTTTTTCGGAATAACTACAGCCAATACATGGAAAACGATTAAATAATGAAACACAATAATCCTCAAATGAAATGTTTGCTTGTTACGCCATCAAAATAATACTTTAATAACAGGTGGGGAAATTCTGTGGTTTTTAAGACAGTTTGGGCATGTTTTGGTTTTCAATCCATGTCTTAATATTTAGGGTTTTGTCCAAACAAAAGCGAGAGGCGCCACATGTCTCATTTTACCAGTCCCCTGTCGATTATTACACCTGCTGTGTCTTTTCCCTTGACGCATTCAGCCACAAGAGGGACCGGAGAGAGACAGAATAATATATTTGTCTAAAAGGGAAGTGAGAATTAGAGGGTTAAGTCATATTACAGGAAGGAAATGTAAATACACAGCAGCGGGCAAAGATTTTAAAACAGAGTACAACAAAATGACAGACTATAAAAAAGGTAAGATACGACAAAACATTGAAGTTTATAGTTTGGACTCTTCGTTACTATCATTAGTTAGTTATCTATAATTAGTACTGTTATGTTTTTGCGTGGTTTGTAGGTGGGTCTGAATATCTTGTCGTCTAATAAGCCTTGATCTCATGTTACAGTTAGAAACAGTAGAACTACATGTGTGGCTCAAAGTATTATAGCTAAGTGTCAACACAGCAGATATAGAAAGAATAGAAGATATATATTGTCTTATTTGTGCTGCCAGAGCTTGTACAGTAAGTCAAGGATGTGACACAGTAGAATGCGCCTTTCTCACAAAAGGATGTCTTAGCAAAACAGCTCATCTCTGACAAGCTGCTTTCCTGCATGAATAGACGGGGAGGAGTGAAAATGTGTAGTTACAAAGGGCGTTTCCACTCAAAAGTAAATAAATACTGTTAATATAATAATGTAAAGACTTGAGATATCATCAACATAAACATTGATTAAGAAATTATAGTTGGTAGTATTGAGTTGTAGATGGCTAAATTATCCTCAATTTCAAGTTAAAAGACAGAAAATGGTATTATATATGTTAGTTATTGTGTAAATCATGTTAATCGCTGGACATATGTGGCCATAGTAGATCACAGTTATGATTTTAGTCAAAGTAAAGTGGGTGAGGTTTTGTCTCTGCTGCGTCTGAGGTGTTTCCATGGCGCCTGCCGTCTGTGGGGAGACATTTTGTGGGTTGCTGCTTGGCATGACGGCAAGCCTGAAAAATCCCTTTGTGTTGCTCTATGTAGTCTTTACCGATGCAGATTTATACTATAATAAATCTTCTGTTAATATGTGCCGTAGTAGAAAGCAAAGGCCATGAACAAGTGGCTGAAGAGTGGCATCTGTGTACAAAAATACATATTATTAGAAACGAGAAGTGAAACCTAAACAAGTGTTCTCACAGAGCATCTGAAGACACTAGTCTGGTTCAAACATTCCAGGTTATAATAAATGAGAAGTGGTTGTACTGTTGATGGAGAATATTATAAAGTGGTAAGAAAGAATACACAGAAATTGGGAAGTTGAAAACTGTTTAATACACAATTGGCTGATTAGTCATCTGAGTGAGTCATAAATAATTTTTGTTTAATTGACAGCTTTGCACAATTGTTTGGGTGGGGAATGTCCAGAGAAAATATTGGTAACACTTTATGATAACTACATTTATTCCTGCCTTAATAAAGCATGAACAAAGACTTAAATCTCAGTGAACAAATAGTTTATTAAGAATGATTCAGGCTTAGTAACTGCTCAAATAATCCTCTAACCCTAATTAAGTAGTTACTAAGGCTGAATCATGCTTGATAAACTATATGTTCATGTTCAAGTCTTTGTTCATGCTTTGTTAAGGCAAATTAAGGTGTAGTTATTATAAAGTGTTACCAAAATACTGTAGATCCTTTGAGATGGTTCAGATCTACTTCAGCTTAATCCATGTGTATTTTTGTCTTCGTCACATGTGTATGAGTTATAATGAAATGTTAGTGAATAGGAGAATTTAAGTTATTTGTTCATTGCAAATGTATTAATTCGCTTTTTTCTGTGTTCCAGGAGAGGCCAGAAAGTTTGATCCAAGTTTCAAAGGCCCAATCCAAAACAGGTGAGATAACGATGATCTTGTGTATTTGTCACAAACAGTGTTTTAACTCTCTCGTCCTCCTCAGGGGCTGCACTGACATCCTCTGCTGCATTCTCTTCATCCTCGCCCTGTTGGGATACTTCGCTGTGGGTATTCTGGGTAAGTCCTGTTGGATTTATTAGAGTGTTCATATTGCAAATCGGTGAATATTGAATAATTTAATTTATATTACAAGTACTTGAGTAAAACTGGGAATAAAACCACAACAAATTTGTCAAAATTCCCTTTTCTTAACCCTAAGTTGTATTTTGATTTAGTTTGGATCTGATATAACAATGATATTGACAGTGTAATACTTGTAATTTAATAATATCTTTGCTTCGTATATATTTTTTCAGTCACAAAATACATGATTTATGTTGTTCTTCTGCAGCCTGGTCCCAAGGCGATCCCAGGAAGGTGATCTACCCCACCGACAGCAGAGGGCAGTTCTG
Source organism: Rhinogobius similis (assembly GCA_019453435.1). NCBI lineage: Eukaryota > Metazoa > Chordata > Actinopteri > Gobiiformes > Gobiidae > Rhinogobius > Rhinogobius similis. Next base: position 19,854,978 of record CM033622.1, read on the forward strand.
TGGACAGGCCGGGACGCCCCTCGAGTGAGTCAGACACACCCATGATGCTTTAGGATCTGAAAGCCCTGAACAACAATATAATGTCATCAAATATCCCTGCGTGAGAGTTGAATTTGATATCAATTTCCTTTTTTACAGGAACAAGCCATTTTTGTTCTATTTTAACATCCTAAAATGCGCCAGCCCTTTGGTTCTGCTGGAGTTTCAGTGCCCCACCACACAGGTCTGTATTTGTCAAAAATGATACTGACTTTAGTATATTTTTGTACATTGTGTTTTCATTAAAGTTTATTTCTGTTTTGTGGGATTCAGCTTTGTGTGGAGAAATGTCCTGACAAACATTTAACACTGATAAAAGCCAAACTTATGGGCGAGCAAGAATACTACAAACAGTTCTGTAAGGATGGAGTGGACTTTAGTAAGGTAAATATTCCAACAATGTCTTCTTTGATTACAATTACACATCACAAGTATGTAAACCTGATGTGCGTAATTGCTTAGAGTCCTCCTGAGATCCTGAGAGATGGCTTGTGTCCTGCCATGCTGATGCCAAGTAAACCCTGTAAGGCAGTTATAGTAGTTTATGTTCATGTTTTAGCTTCATATAAATAATACTTGAAGTTATAACAATACTTTCTCTCTGCAGTCACGCGGCGCTGCCTTCCTGCTTTGGGAACGATGAAAGGTGGAGTCATTGTCGTGGGCAATGAGACCAGTTTCGACACTGGAGAAGGAACCAGCATAAACGCCACTGATGTACTGGAGGCGTCAAAGTGAGTCTCTGTTAAATCATGTGTGTAGATTTATTTCTGATGGACACTGATCCGATATCTCGTGCTGTATCATCTGACCTCAATATTGCATGTTATTTAAATTTTCTGCCTCATTTAACGTTCCTTTGCATTGCTCTATTTTTATGGTATTGGTTCTCAAACTGTGGCGTCATCAGGCTGCTACTATTGGTACTTGGGAACTGTTCGGATTATGCCCTTGTCTACCTTGTCCTGCAATTACTGTAGTTAATTTTGTTACTAGTTTAGTTAAGTTGAGCCTTAGTTTATCCCTGGTTTAGTCTTAATCGTGTTGTATTTATCAGTGCATCGTTATAGGGCTGACAAATGAATAAAATTTTAATCGAGATCAAGATTCAGTCATGCCTAATCGTCAATTAAATGTTTATAGAGTGGTTAAGGGTCAATCCTCTGTCAGTGAAAGTATTTGGAGCAGAGTTCTGACATTGGAAGAATAAACTGGTCAATTTTTATGTGAAAACTGCACTGATTAAATGCCTGTCTTGTTCATTATATACTAGTTTCTTATGACTAGACCTCTGTTTTGATCACACCTTGACAGTTTCAGAATTATAACAGAAGACCTAATATCTAAATGGACTGTCTTGTTTATGTTAAGGAAATCACTACTCATAGCCATTTTTATTTTGTTTTTGAAAAGGGAAAAAATTATCAATATGAGTCAAAGAACCCTACATTTCAGTTAAATCTGTAGGACACGATAGATGGCACTTGAGACACATTTGCTTAACCAAGTTGTTCTGCTAAATGGCACATGTCTGTAACCTTGAGCTGCAGCTGTACTCACTTGTTTATGTTTTTTTTTTCAATACAGGAAGTCAAATGTGGTTGTTGAAGCACGTCAAGTTGCAATGAGGATCTTTGAAGACTATACACAATCCTGGCACTGGATACTGCTGTAAGTCCACTACTGTTTCTTCCGCTCAATCACACATAATCACACAATCACATCATATTGTCTCAGCGAGACATCATAACACTGCCACGACCTATAAAATTTAATAGAGATGGAGGTCAGGTGAATTGAACATTGTTAATGTGCAGATTTTTGTTGTAATTTATGAACACACTCTTACTCTTTACAAAGATGTATAGTCTGGAACTGTATGGTGTCTCCATGAATTACGATGTGTGTGATTGACAGACGGATCACCCAGTCAGAGAAATACATGGTCTGTTTGTGTAAAAACAAAAACAAAAAAAGACAAACAGTGTGGATTTATGTAGAATCAACAAGCTGAGTCTGCTGTGGATATAAATCCTTATAATCACAGCACTTTTAGGATCTGGAAAAGATTTTGGAGGATCCAGCAACTGTCTGAGAAATTATAATGGTGTTTGATGGGAAGGATCTGGCAAGTGTTTGTCCTTTTCTCCCAATTTATGACACCAGTCCAAAAGTGCTCCAGTAACTACCAATATACAAATCAAACCCTGCTTAAAATCTTATAGGATTAATATCATAAAAATATTGAGGTGACTTATAAAAAATGTGGTGTGTGAATTACAGCTCTAATTATTCCCAAGATTTGACAGTATTTGTCTGATCTGCTCTTTTGGGAAAACACTCTCTTGCCCTCAGACTGAAGTATGACGTTATCTCCCTCTAGAGTACGAAACCCACAAATAACTATCATCATCATCATCATGAGACCTTTATTACAGACTCGTAGTCCAAAGTTTAAAGACACACAAGTACTATACAACAATCCAAAACTAAGCATTATATTGATTATGTGTTTTATGTGCATTTATAGAGTCTAATTTCATAAACTAATATTACTTTACATTCCCTTGGCAGTGGACTTGTGATTGCGATGGTTGTGAGCTTAATCTTCATTGTTCTGCTGCGATTCTTGGCTGGAATTATGGTGTGGGTCATGATTATCTTGGTCATTCTCGTCATTGGTTATGGTAAGGGCTGAAACCATTTCAACCAATTAATAGTGTTTTATTCGGTTGTTAACTTTGAGTAATGTGATTTGTTTCCAGGGATTTTCCACTGCTACATGGAGTTTGCCAGCCTGAAGGGCGAGCCAGGAGCAGATGTCACCATTCGAGATCTGGGACTGCAAACAGACTTTTCTGTGTATCTACAAATCAGGCAGACGTGGCTAGCTTTCAGTAAGTGCATTCTACTGTTACACTTGTCAGTTTATTTACGTTTAATAATTCACAATAACTACTTTCTTACAGTGATAATCTTGTGTATTGTGGAGTTTGTCATCATTTTGCTGCTCATATTCTTGAGGAAAAGACTGCTTATTGCCATTGCCCTCATCAAAGAAGCCAGCAGGTTAGTGTCGCTTTGTAACATGCACATGCGAGGTGGATTTAAGAAACAGTTGACATATGTACCAATTCAAACAACTGTACAAACAAAGCATTTACAAAATATACAGAAGAGGGATGAGACGAGACTGAGGAGAAAAATGAATGCATATCAAATATATCATCTGCAGTCTCTATGTTGTGTTAACAAAGCTCTTTTACTAGTTATGTTGTCAACGTAAAATGGAGGTGTAGAATAAGGAGTAGGATTATGCAAATTTACACTCTACTACATTCATACTCCTTTTTTTAAACATAAATCTCCACCACAGCATAATTTAACAAAACTTGCATGCAAACTGAACTGAAATTGAAATGAATCACATACTGATGCTGAAATACTATGAATATTTACTATGTTTTCATTCTGTTTCATCTTTTATTTTTCAGAGCCATAGGTCATGTGATGTCAGCCCTGTTTTACCCACTGCTGACCTTTGCCCTTTTGGCTGTGGTGATAGCTTACTGGGCCATTACTGCTGTGTATCCTTCCATAAGTGATTATAATAGCTCCTCCAAAGTCATTATTACTATAGTTATAGATACTTTTTATTAGTGGTATTGTTCATCTATCTTAGGAAATCTACATTATTTATTCACAAATACATTTTTCGACACAACAGTCAATTTCCTGAACCCATGTGACCAGATTCTTGTCCACCTCCAATGAGCAAGTGTACAAAGTATTCAACAACTCAGAGTGTGAATATTCACGAGACACTTGTGACCCAAAGGTAACATTACTATTAAATACAATATCATTAGTTCAACACAGACAAAACATGCACATTCACTTTTGTGTTATGTTAAAGTAATATTATTATTTTCTCTCCAGACTTTCAACACGTCCAACGTCTCGCTGCAGTGTCCCGACGCCGAGTGCCTGTTTGCGTTTTACGGCGGCGAGACCCTGTATCACAAATATCTCATCCTGTTCCAGTTCTACAATGTCTTCCTCTTCTTCTGGTGTGCCAATTTTGTGACCGCCCTGGGACAGGTCACTCTGTCGGGGGCTTTTGCCTCGTATTACTGGGCCTTTAAAAAGCCGGAGGACATCCCTGCTTACCCCATTTTCTCCTCACTGGGACGAGCGCTAAGGTACCACACAGACGTTTATACAGACTATCAAAGCCTTTAATGGACTATTGGTGTTACAATTACTTCCTCTAATTTTTAAGTATCTTTTACTAGGGTTGGGCAATATACTGCAATTGAATGTAAAACACAATTTGGGGCAACTATCAAAGGCTGCAACTATTTAGAAAATAGAATGTCCTTTGCAAAGAGCAAAATATCACATTTTTTATAGAAAAAAAATATTTTTTGTAGTTTAGACCTTTACAAACATGTTCTGAAATGTATAGGATTCTTGTATTTGTTTATTGGTTCATGTTTCAGTTTTCTCTCAGATGTAAGGCACTTTGAGTTGTTAATAATGTACACTTTGAACAAAATACTACTTTTAATCATATGGAGAAAAAAATGTAATCACAATCCCAAATTGAATGTATTTATTTTTTCTAAAACCCTGCAGCTCTATTTGTGACAGATCTTATTTTCGTTTATTCAATGGAAGTTCATTAATTTTCTACCGCTTATTCCTGTTAGTGGTCGCGGGTGACTGGAGCCTATCTTGACTGACTTTGGGCCTTAGGCGGGGTACACCCTGGACAGTGGCCAACTTATCACAGGGCAAACACAGAGAGACAGACAAGGACAGACAACCATTCACTCTCACATTCATTCACTAGGGACAATTTAGAGTTACCAATTAACCTACACAGTCATGTCTTTGGACGGTGGGAGGAAGCCGGAGAACCCAGAGAGAACCCACGGTAACACGGGGAGGACATGCAGACTCCACCCAGAGAGATCATGTGATGTTGGGGTGGTTCGGGATTCGAATCCACGATGTTGGGGTGGTCCGGGATTCGAACCCACGATCTCCTTATTGAGAGGCAGAAGCTCTAGCCGCTCTGCCACCGTGCACCCCTTATTCAGATGGAAATGAATTACTAAATATCAAACTCTCTCTACAAACTCTAATCTTGCCATAATTAACGCTCTTTATTGTCATCATGCAGATATTAGTGTGTATTTTACGTTTATTAAGGTCTTCACTACTGAAAACCTAAAACAGTTTATGTAATTGTTTTTAGACTCGGAATACAATTTTACATTAAATGTATTAAGCAGAAAAAGAGGTCATACAAACGTCTTGCATTTTTATATTTATTTAACAAGGAATGCAAACAAAAAACAAGACACACTGAGAGAAATAACAAAACAAAGCAAGTGAAAACATTTAAACAAAGTCAGGCATACGTCGTCATCTGCCATAATGTCTGGGAAATATATATTAATTTTCAAGGTGATTTTTTTCCATGTTATAGATGTCCATAGTTATTTGTGTCCATTCTTTGATTGTCACGTCATGCATTTTTCACTTGGACCCACAAGGACCTACCGGTATTATGGAAACACAATCAACATAATATGCTTCTCCAGTTGTTCCTTCTAAAAATATTCCAGCAGAGTTTAATCTTTGTTGCATTCACTGTTGGAAAGAAAAGAGAAATGCCTGGGAGTTTTGAGGAAATTGCCTCTGCGTGTGACAGATGGCTTTGTCTGTAGGAAGATTGGCGACAGGGAAAAGAGTGTTTTTTGAGCTCACAGCTAGACTCTCTCCTTCTGTTCAGATACCACACGGGCTCCCTGGCTTTTGGCTCCCTCATCCTGTCTATAGTCCAGGTCATCAGGGTCCTTCTGGAGTATCTGGATCACAAACTGAAAGGTACAAACATTTAACAAGAAATCCAAGTTGTAGTCTTACATTTATGAGGTTATTACAAGCATTTCCCTCATTGCCAGGTGCTCAGAACAAGTGTGCCAAATTCATGCTGAGCTGCATGAAGTGCTGCTTCTGGTGTCTCGAGAAATGCATCAAGTTCCTAAACAGGAACGCCTACATCATGGTGAGTTCACTGACCCCATTTCTACTCTGGACATGTCTGTGTGTGTGTCGTGTTAAGTGGTGTATTTTTACACACAGATTGCCATCTATGGGAAAAGCTTCTGCACTTCTGCTAAAGACGCATTCTTCCTCCTCATGAGAAACATCATCAGGTCTGAAAAAACAAAATAATTTTACACACATATCAGCCCAATTCAACTTATGTGCTTGTTTTGTTTTACAGAGTGGCTGTTTTGGACAAAGTCACTGATTTTCTGCTGTTTCTTGGAAAACTCCTTATTGTTGGAATTGTTGGTGCGTTTAAATTTGAGTCATATTTTTTCCCTCAAAGCGTATATGACAAGTTAGACCACTCATTTCACCAAAGCGCGTCTAATTTACACAATAGTCCTATTTGGCAAATGAAAGTAAATGGCAACACGTCTGGTTTTTTACATGAATGTTTAAATTGTCAGGAAAAAAACTGCTCTTTTTGTGAAAATTGTCCCCACAATAAAAAAAAACTGTGTTTTGAGGATACATTTTAAAAACTCTTTTTTAAACCTTTTCTTTTCAACATTCTTTCACAAACTTGACTGATGTAAAACTATGATAAGTCACCACAGGTACTATCCCACCAAACTAAGTAATACGTAGAAACACATCAAAACCTGTCATAGGCACTTTAGGTTAAACAAAAAAGCAGCAAAAAAGCAATAATATAATTTTATTTGTTTTTATTTTGTTTTTTTCTGCAGGTATCTTCTCTTTCTTCTTCTTTTCTGGGAGAATTAAAGCAGTTGAAGACGCTGCTCCATCTCTCAACTACTACTGGGTGCCAATTATGGTGAGATAATCTTAATAACACTGAACACCGATGATCATATCCTCTCTGCAAACAGCAATTATGCACAGTTTCAATAAGGAAGTGACCAGTTTCAGTTACATATATATCTACAGTCCAAGTGTTTTATTCAGGCTTTATCTACTGTGTTTGTATTTTTCAGACGGTTGTTGTGGGGTCCTACCTCATCGCCCACGGATTCTTCAGTGTATACGCCATGTGTGTCGACACGCTCTTCCTCTGTTTCTGTGAGTACCTTTATGTAGCGCAAACCAATAATTTTCTCTAAAACTGCTGCCGATTTCTTTGTATTGCTGCCTTTTCTAACTCTACTTCTTATCTCTCTCTCCCACTAATTTTGTCACATTAATTTTCACACTTTTAATATTATTTCTGGCTTTTATTTTGTCATTTTTCCCCATTAACCAACTCAATCACATCACATATGTGCACTTAACACTGAAAAGGCGAAGATTTAGAAAGAAATGACGGCTCTTCAGACAAGCCCTACTTCATGTCTCTCGAGTTACATGAAATTCTGTCCAAAACTAAGAAGGTGGAGGAGGAGTGTGATGGCGCAGAGCAGCTAGAATCGTCCAAAAATGTGGACGAAGTCAAGTGCGAAGAAGAAACGCCACTTCAGCAGCAGCCACAAGACGGGGAGATCCAGCTGAAGCAACAGTCCGTGCTCACTCAGGAGAATGAAGAAGAGCAACCGCTGCAGGCCAACGCCGATAACGCAGCAGAGGAGAGCCAAGTGGCGCAAAACGACATCCAAGCGAACGACATCGAACATAAGCCTGACATTAAGGAACCAGAGGAAAAGCAAGAAGTTAAAGCTGAGGAAAAGACTGAGGATGCACCTGCTCCAAAAGAGGAAGTCATTACAGAGGAGAGCGTTGAAAAGAAAGATGAAGATCCCAAGCAAGACACTGATGCAACTGCCACAACTCCAAAAGAATGAATTGCAGGCGCATAAAAATGAAACAACAAACAACCTTTTTTTGTGATATGGACCTGTTCAATGTATGGCAAATACGTTTAAGATTCAGATTGCCTTTTTGCTTTGTGAGTGTTGTACTGTCTCAGCTGAAGAAATGGACAAACCGTGACGAGTGAAGCAGGTTTTATAAAAGCCCAGTGCATCTCTGTAGCTTTTGTCGGTCAAGGTTGGTCAGTGTTGGTTTTATATTGTGATAATCTGTAAAAACAAGATCAAATTGTGAGTGCTGAACCTGTGCCTGATGTCAAGTTCTGTTGTCTTAATCAATGCAATTCAGGATTGCCATGTTTACAGTCAAACACTACGTCCAAATGGTGAATTCACCGTTTACAATAATAATACCAGCTGACGCCAAAATGTAACAGACATATTTGATAAACTGGTCTTGCTTTTTTCACATGGGACTTGTGTAGATCCTGTAGTGTCGTTCATATTTGGCCTCAGTCTTGTCGAAATCAATAATGGGGTCCCAAGTATTGTATTGCCACCTTTTTGCCTCTCAGAATGGTGTAAGAGTGCTGTGATTGTAAAACTAACTTTCGTGACCTCTCTTTGCTGATACGAACAAAGGCTGCATAATATGAGAACAATGTTGATTTGAAATGATCATGTTGAATATTGCAGTTTGATTAGGAATAGTGTAATGTGCTTTTGTATGCTTAATGTAGTATGTAAATCAAATGAAATATAAATTATAGGTTGAATTGTACTTGTCAAAACTGTGAAGATTGATCAGATTTCTGTCTAAAAGTCTAAATCAAGGCGAAATGATCAAAAAATAAAAACCAATAAACTAAACAATTGCATTTAGTCACACATCACATTTTTATTGAGTTTTACAACAACAACAGCAACAACCCCTGTTTACTCTTCCATACATGTAATTTTACACAAAAATGTTACAGTAAAATAACGATACCATTACAGTTATAACACTATAACTATTATGCAATGTTTTTGTCTTAGCATTTGAATTAAACAAATATGAATTGTATTTGTATCAATAAAGCTAAACTGACAGACATATTATGCAGCCTATGAGATACCCACGTGTTTACTGACCTCTGCCTGCCTTGCTCTGTCTCTCCTCTCTCTCTCTTCTCTCTTCTGTCTAAGTGCTGCATGATGTCGACTTGGCCTTTGAATGCTTGCTAACATTTTGTCTTTTGATGCTTTTGTAATTCTTCTTGTTCGTCATCTTGTGAAACGTGTATAATGATTTTCCAACTGATGACGTTCCATATTTACTGGACAATGTATATCTTTATTAAAAGTGATTGTATTTAATACAAAGTGTAAATGTTAACTGGGGGATATCTGACCATGAGCAGGTAAGTTGACATCGTAAAGGGTATATTAAAACAGTAGATAAATATTTATAAATATAAAATGGTAATAATAGTTTAACCTCTTTGCTTCTGTGTGTGCTACAGTGGAAGACCTTGAACGTAACGATGGATCAACGGAGCGGCCGTACTTCATGTCCCAGGGCCTGCTAGAGCTCCTGAATAAAACCAATGAACAGCCCAAACAAGTGGACTAGACCTGTGTGACTGTGTACATGAATGAGTGTGAGTCTGAATGTCCTCAAATAGTGCAATGACTAAAGGAGCTCAAGTGCTGTCTTCAGGGAATTAAGAAACACTCGTCATATTCATGGGTTTTAGCTTGTTTATAGGTTATATTTTGAGGACGCTTGACCATTCAAAAGATTTTTGTTTTGAATTCTTTGCAACAGTGCTAGATTTTCATAACCCTGAAACCCTCAGATCATAGGGGTCAAATACTTACATTGTGAAGTATTTGAAATGTAGGGCTACCACAGAAGGAATTATTGGCTGTAGTAGAGTAACTACTGCAATGTATAATACAACATTTTCTTTGTTTTTGTTGATATGTTTACATGAGTGTGTTATTTGTTCAAACTGCCATGCAGTGGGATTATACTTTGAAGAAATGTGGCAGAGAGCCACTATGAATAATGTAATGTCAGTTTTAAAAGCCTTTTGCACTGTCTTGACCACTTACCAAAGTTTAAACGTTATTATGTAGAACTAACTAACTGAGAATGCATGATATTTTGTATTAATATGGCCTTAAGAGATTTCAAATGGCAGAAAGTGCCTTAACTCATGCAGTATTGTATATTTTTTAATGATTTTGTAAATGTCTAAAACAAGTTTGTTTTATATGTTATGATGAATTTATTACAATTCATTATTTTTTGTGGAAATAATAAAATTGTTGAGTGTTATTTCGTCTTGGTGCAGTTGCTCTCGGGGCCAACAGGGGGCGCGCTCAGGTCTCTGGGTTTGTGATGCGTTGCTTAGCAATAGTCGGGGCTGGTTTGGTTGCGTTTGAGCAAAAAAACTACGGATGTTTTTCGCTCCAAAATATGCTGCTAAAATATGACCATGTCCTTGCGCCACAAACTTCCGCTGAGCGACCAAATAATGGAGCTACAGCAGAGGATTCAATTTTTAGGTAAGTAAAAGTTACTTTAATTTATTCCTCATTGATAGTTTAGCTAATCATTCACCAGAACTGACGCTTGTTAATTTGTTAATTTCTTGAGTAACAAGTTACAGAATGTTAATTCAAAGTGCTTCAAGCTACATAGTAGGAAAATATGCAATAAAATCACTACAGAAACCAATAAAACCTTAAATAATCGTTAGAAGATGTAGCCAATTTACGTTACTTCAAAATAAAATAGTGCAGATAAAATCCTTTCAGTCATATGCCAAGCTAAACAAAACTCTTTGATTGGCTCATAACATCATTACACCATTTTAGCTGCACGTTGAGTCGTTGATTAAGTATGGAATTGCACATAAACAATCCTAATAACTAAATCCAGAAAAAGTGCACGTTTCTCACTATTTGATCCGCGTGTAAGTGATGCCTGTGTCCACCAGAGGGCAATAGAACTACGTTCTATGAAATCTCACAAGCCTCCATCAGAGCGAACAAACAGACCATCCAGCGGCTGAGCGAGGAAAACGCCAGACTGTACAAGAGCGTCGCGACAGCCAGTGAAGTGAGTCAAGTCTAGTGTGCTGGTGGAGACTGTAAAAGCTCAAATTAATATGTTTTTCATGTGTAGGGGGATAAACATGTTGTCGTGGATTTTCATAATTTGGACAATATCTCTGAGAAAGATGTCCTCCGCAACATGTCAGGAAAGGTAAAGGTCATTATCTCACTTATTATCTCACAAGCAGTACACTTAATCATGTCTTTATTTTGTTATAACCTGTTATGCAGACAGCTCTGGCAACTCTGGACAGAAAGCTTCAAACAAAGAAGAAGCACCTGAATGCTGAAAAGCACATCACTCAGTCAATGCAGCAGCACATCAGTGACTTGAAGTTAGAGTATGAAAGACTCCAGAGCAGCACTAAGTCTACAGATTCACGTGCCCAGAAAAAAAAGGAAGATGCAATGGTGATTATTATTCCAGCATGTTGTTTACAAATGATATGTTTGCTTTACTAATATAGTGTTTATCTTTATGGTTCTTCTTTAGAAACTAAGAACACTGGAGAATAACCTGGAGAAGACTAATTTGAAATATAAGGAGGCGGAAAACATCACAAGGAGCTACCTGATGCTCAAAAGCCATCTACAGGTAACAACCAACATCTACAGGCTTGTCTATATATTCTTAGATTAATCTTCTTTATTACATTCTGAAATAATTTAGAATGTTTCAATTAAAGCTGCTCAAATAAGAAAAAGAAAAATAATGATCACATTTTTTTGTAATCACCAGCAGTAAAAGAAAAGACCTATTATGTATTGCCAATTGCTTTTTGTGATTAATGTTTTAAAACAAGTAGATTAGACGAGTGCTTTTGCTTCAGGTGTTATAGGCCAGAGCTTGTTGGAGAGTAAAGTCCAGGTTTCTCCCCAGTGTCATGGGTCAAATGCAAAGCACATATTTCCCTACAGAGACAAGTATACACTAAACTTAACCATTAATTCTTCGTACATCTTTTTGTTTTACAGGAGGACAGTCTGAATTACTCGGGTCAGTTGGACTGTCTGGAGGTAGAAATCCTGAAGCACAAAGAGGAGCTTCAGGACCTGCAGGTCAAGAGCTATGAAGCCCATCTCTCTGCAGAGGCTTCAAAGGTAACACTGGATAACACTTCTGTATATTGTAAAATGTTTAAATACAAGTGGGATTAAATGTCTGTATGTGGTATTCTTATCATATTTTTTATGTTCTGTTCAGGCCGAGTTACAGCGAAGAGAGGAACTGCATTACAAAGATCGTAAGGAGAGGGAGCGCTACAAGACCAAAGTGGAAGAGCAAAAGATCCAGGCAGAAAAAGTGGAAAGAAGGGTAATCTATCACATACCATTCAGCGACGTGCTTGGATTTTCAACATGAGGGAACGGCTGTCTAATGTTTGTTTATTACCTTGAATTCAATTAAGATTTTTAGAATATTTAACACTAGTTAGGGCCCCAGACACTAAAGCAGAGTGTAAAAGCACCAACTGGATGTAAATAACAAAGTACTTTATTTTTACTGCTTGAATAATGTTTGTAATCTTGTCCCGCAGGCGCAGAGGACAGCAATGACGACGGACGACCTGAGCAGCGAGGCCCAGCGCAGCACCACCAGAACGACAGGAGACGAGGTCAAAGCCAGCTCCACTTTTGAGGACGCATTTCGACAGATCAAGGAGGCGACAGGAGTCACTGACATACAGGTATCAACGGTGCACAGTGTTTCACGTTTTAGTTTAGAACGGAAGACAACAGATCAATCACTAGATCGATATAATGAATAAGAAAAGTAGAAAGAACCCATTTTATTTGAAGTTATTGGTACGTTCTTGTTTATTTTTTATTCTGTTGCTTTTGTAGGAGGTTGCAGAGCGCTTTGTGACGCAGAAAGGGATCCACGAACATCTGGAGAAACTCACGGAAGAAAATAAAAACACTTTGGCACAGTTGAAGGAGCAGAAGGAGCAGCTGAATCAACAGTTTGAGGAAAAGAAATACTCTGGAGAAGCAAACATATCCAGGTAATAACCACTGCTTCTGTCGCAAACCCAGCTTTGGATCGTAATATACAAGGCCTTTCAAGATGACAGCAATAGCAATATTTTGTTCATTTTTTTGTCCTTTCATATGGTATATCATGACAAAATAAATAATACCATCGTAATCCTATGCCCTGAATCAGATCACACATATTCATACCTTCAGATGTCACATGTTTCTCTCTCTCTGACTTGACAGGGACCAGTGCATCCTGGAGGACTGTGAGCAGCAGCTTCAGGCCGCTCAGAGGAGCTGCGACGAGGCCAAGGAGAGTCTGAGCGTCTTCGAGAAAACTCTGAGCACAGTCCAGGCCGGAGTGGAGCACCTCGTGGACAAACTTCAGCACATCGCCCTCAACTCACATCCTGCTGTAACTGTGCTTTTGTACTAAGAAGACATTATGTTATCACAAGTACCGGGAGTAAATAACAGATGCACTCGTAGCTGGACGGCTAGGGGAAAGTTGACAGCAAATGTATATTCTGCACTTATATTATGAGAAAACAAGAAAAAGAAATGTAATGCTGGCCCTTGGTATATTTAAATACTTCTTGTTTAAAGGGGACACAATAAGAGGTGGGCATTATGTCAAAATTGAGATAATATCGTGAATGTTGTTTTGAAGATGTGCAAAAACTGATATTGAGCATCTCTCTCTTTCTCTCTTTAGTAAAAATGCCAAAAAAAGAGCTGATTAAAAGCAAAAATTTAAAAAGTTATGCTGTAACCTGTATATTGTGATATCTATGCACTTTTGGGTTTAATTTTACTGACATTTCAAGTTTGTCTGATAATTAAACCTCAACAAATATTTTTTGACAAGTTTTTAAACACATTTCTCATAGGGATTATCCAAAAAAGTATTCAAGATATTCATTTTTGTCAATATCGCCCAATCCTAGTGACAATATAAAATTTTAGAGTTACAATTATTGTTAGAAGTAACATCACAATTTAACAGTTATTCATCATTATTGCCACCTTGAAAAACAACAGTGATATTAACATTGTCAAACAAATCAAACTTTCTGAATGAACAAGCAATGCTAATTCAATCGGCTAAATAAAAGAGCACTTTACATTAGGTTTACGTTTGTTGGAGAGTAGCCTGAATATAAACGTATTTTTGCTTCTAAAATGTTCACAATAATATGTATATTTTTAGCTCTTGCGATTTCATTGAGATCTGAATAATCATGATTATCGATTAACAGACTTTACTTGACGTCCAGCCTGTGTTTGTGACTTGATTCCAGGAGGAGAAGGACACTTGCAGCACAGCGTCCACAGACTCCAGGCTGGTGGATCTGCTCGCCGATTGTGAGCTGAAGCTGCAGTTGCTCTACACCGAGCTCGAGGGGAACGACTTCTCTGCCATTCTGAAGATGATCGAGGACGAAAAGGTAACTGTTCATCCAACAATCACAGCACGATGATTCAGGCTGTCGCTATTTTAATATTCAAATCCTCGGGAGAAGCCTTAAGAGACTCACCCAAACATATTTAAATATAGCGCCGATTAAAGGGGAATGTGGCACGCCGGTTTGTATTCTTCTTGATGTCACACACATGGTTAGATTGTTTTTAATAATGTCAGTGACGCACGGATCGTTAAGAGAGCACATACTCTTTTTATTGTACTCTGTTTGTATTTGGTGGTCATTCAATTGCCTAGAAACACTATTTAAACGTACAATAAGCAGAGATGAGTGCTGCAATTCTCAAAGTTCTCTCTTGACGAGTTTGTAACAAATCTTAAATTCAAATATAAAAATTTTAAAAGTTAATTGCTACTGAGTTTTTCATGCAGTGTTGAATAATGGGCTCTGTGTCTCTCGTATCTCTTGTTAGTGCTGTGTTTTTTAGATGAAAGTGAAGTGTTTGTTTTTAATTAATAACCGAGTCGCTCACAAAGCACTCAACAGCTCTAACGCAAATCCACTTCATTTATTTTACAAATGTTCTAAACAAAAGTGCTGCAAAGAGACAGAAAACAAAAAAGATATAAAGGCTCAATGGATCTTACTAGTCTTAAAAATATAAAACTAGTACAATCAAATAAGAACAAACACTTGTAAATAATTACAAAAAAAGGTTTGCTATTTTGCAGAGTGATCATTTTAGTAGCACTTTAACATTATTGGAACAAAATGTAAAAACTTGTAGCTTCATCTTCATAAATATAGAGACATTGTTATTAATCCTGAAGCAAAATGTAATTGTCCTGCTCTTTTTTTTTTTTAGCTTTTTTTAAATTATAATGTTATAACTTTACTTACAGATGATTAACCTAATGACTTTAATCAAAGGATTGGATTACATAATTTATTGATTGATGTTCTTTTAATCCTTTAATCCTGTGTCTATTCAATCAATCTCTTATGTATCCCTTATGTAAGTGTTTGGAAGATAAAGCATTTGTGGAAAATAGGTTTCCTCTTTGGTATTAGGCGTGTAACACTGTTGTTCTTACTTTGTGCAGTTCTTTCTCAAAATCGAGGGAAAGCTGCCGACCTCCAACACTCGAGTTCTGCTGCCGGAGGATCAGAGGCAGGAAATGTTTAATGAAGGTGAGGAGCACACACAACACTGCAGATACTGTGTTTGTTGTATTTGTTCATGTGTTTCCCTTAAATCTGCGACTGTTTGTGTTTCAGAAGAGGATATCGACGAGGACGAGGCAGGAATCGTCTCACGAGAGACGATGAAAAGACAATCTCAGATGATTGTCGACTCCAAGCTCAAGAGAAAGCCTTGGAAAAAGAAGTGAAAATAAATGTCAGGCTGTGATATTAATAATGTGTGTGTCAGATCTCATATAAAATCTTCCAAAATGTCCTCATACATATTTCACACATCAGTTTATACAGAAATGTCTAATTGCACGTTGTTATGGTTTAAGATCAGTTACTTTTTCTGTGATTGGCTCGGTAACTGTGGGTAATAATTAGTTTTCAGTCTGAACTGCAAACTACAGAGGAGGCTGCTCTGTTGCTCAGTGGTGACGCATTAAAGTCCTAATTGGGGAAAATGACTCATTGAAAAGAAGCTCATCAAATACTCAGGTTGATATGTTGCCTGATTTACTTGGTCCACAATTACAATTCTGGATTTTTTGTTTTTGTTTTTCTTTCTAACATAATAAATAAACCTTAAACCTTTTAACAAGTTGGACATCTTCTGTTTTGTAGTTTTGTTTGTTCTTCCATATATACACACGCACACACACACACACACATATATATATATATAGATATATATATATATATATATATATATATATATATATATATATATATATATATATTGTACTTGTTTGGTCCCAGCTTGAGCTCAGTTTAATTCTGGTTCTGAGTCAACTTTGGTCCTGGTTTAGTCCAGGTTTAGCTCTGATGTTGTCCATGTTTAGTTCCAGGTTAAAATCCTAGTTGTCCCAATTTTAATGTCATGAACGCATCTTTAGTTGTAGGGAAACATTTTAACCCACAGTGATTTTAAATGGAACAAAAAAAAATAAATAAAATCACTACCCAAATTGAAGACAAAATAAAATTATAAATGTATATCAATACATAATAAAAGACAGTTATTTTTCAAGTTAGTTACTGACACTTTTAAAATAATGATAATGATAAGAAGCCATAGACATTCATTATTATTATAATAATAAGCAAACAAAAACCAACCAATCAGAAGCAGAGGCCTGCTTGGACTTCCTGATGCGCGGTTGAATCGATGTCAGAGCACAAACACGGATGTCTTTTTATGAGTCTGGCAGTAAAGTACAGACAAATATGACATGCATGCACCATTAAGTTTGCTTTTTAACGCGAGTAGTTTGTGTAGTTTATACTTTTTCACTCCTCAAACCGTGAACATTAGCGGCCACGCAGGTAAGTTCAGCCTGTCAATCACAGAACACCATCACAATGTCAAATACTTAAGCAAAAATATGTTTAAATGCAGATTAGTCATACATTTTTCATATAATTTTGCATATAGACGAGCAAATACTTGTGGTGCATGTATTTTCTAATGAGCAATGCAATCTGTGAGCAAAAGGATGAGAAAACTATGGAAATATCCCCACGCATCAGTGCACTGCAGAGCCAGGACAGGACAGGCGCCCCCACTCTCACGTACACACACGTACACGTACACACACACACACACACACACACACACACACACACACACACACACACACACACACACACACACACACACACACACACACACACACACACACACACACACACACACACACACACACACACACACACACACACACACACACACACTACTCACAGTTAGAGCAGGCTGCAGCATCCTCCTCCCACAAACACGAGGAACAACCATTCCTCTGATAAATGCCAGAAACAAATCCAACTGCATACCGTGTTTGTGTTTGTTCAGTCAGATCCTTCAGCTGAACAGACTGAACATGATAAGACTCCTACAGGACACAAAACTACTTTTACAGTAAGTGACTATTGTTTTTTATTGTATTCATGTTAAAATGTCTGTGTTGGATATTATATCTATTTGTATATATTTTATTGCCTGTGTTTATCAAATGTATTGGAGGTCATGTAATAATTGATACTAAAACTAGTGTCGAAACTAAGTCTAGACTAGTATATGACTGGGACTTTTCCTGAATAATTTTAGAATAATCTTGATCTTCATTAGAACTAATACAAGACCACCAGGCAACACTACTGAAACTACTATTATTATGTGTCTGTTATTCACATTGTGGTATATAACTGTGAATCAAACCTTTTCCTTTTTAGTATTTTATTTTAGTTCAACACTGTCATAATGTCTATTGAGATCTGAAGTTGGGTGCTTTTAGAAGAGCAGGCCCAGGTTATATGACCATTTTCTATTTTTTTCAAATAATATTTATAAATTCAGCGCACTGTGGTTGGAAATTGGTTAATTTCATTTAAGTCATGTTGAATAACTGATTCTAGGCAGAAACAGGGACAGATTTGATGTTTTATGTCCTTTTTATTTATAAGGACCCCATAACATTTAGGTCATTTACGTCAATGTGCTGCTTAATTGAATCTCTGTTGTTCCCCTCCTATAATTCAATAACGTTAGATTCAAAATGATGTTCCTTTCCTGATCCAAATTATAGACCAAGTAAGTGTTGTAATGAGTGTAAATCCTCTGCTTTGCTTTGTTCTGGTATAAATCGTAGAATTTATGTGTGGTTTGTCTGTATGTTTCCTCAGATGAAGCGGCAGGCGTGTGGGAGATCCGACGAGGCAGTTTGGCGCGTGTTGCTCCGACAGTGAGTGGGACATGAGGACCGTGCTGCCTGCTTGGGGGGGCGGAGGAGAGCCCCGGGACCTCCGCAGTAAAGTGGGCCTCGTCAAAAAGCGCCTCTGGCTCCGGAGAAACATCAGCGAGGACATCCACACCGACAACGAGCCCGGTGTTTGGCTCAGGAGGTTTCAGTCTCTGGATCTCGACAGACAGGAGGAGGTATGGACAAAAAGTCTTACAAGGCAACCTTTCTGACTTTTTTCTTTGTCTTCTTGTCACTGCATTTGAAAACCACATTCATTTCACCAAGAAATAAATAAATAAATTATACAATACAAATACATTAAACTTCAAAACACATTTATCTTGAAATCACATCCTGATAAAAAACTATTTATCTGGGCCTGAAACCAGAACCAGAAACAGAAGTAAATAAAATATTCTTTTCTATGGATTTTAAGTTTTTATTTTATGTTGCCATAGCAATAAACAGTTTACAATTTTACAACAATGCTTTTCTGTAAATTGAATAGTTCTCAAAATGGTCCATAGAACAGGAAAAAGTTAAGTCCCTGAAGTTCTGTGAGTTTCAGAAGTCCACGTTATCAAGAATGTTTTTCTCAAATTTCATGGTTTTAGTTTTATTCATTTACAGACACAACAGATGCACAAATAATAAATAAGCAGCCCATCGTTGCTGTAATTAAGAAAACAAGATGCCCCAAGAGAAATAGACATTAATTTGTTCTGAATATAGTACAATCTCAAACGCTGCATATCAACAAATACAGGAACACTTTATGCTCTTGGATGCAAATGATTAAATGTCTGTGTACAAAATATGAAAATGTTGTGGGAAAACGTTCAAACACAATCAGAATCAGACAAGCCACAAAGTTAAACCAACCAAAAGTAAAAGTGGTAGAACACAACATTTTGAAACCAGCTTGTGTTTATATTTGAACTATATGTTTGAGTTTAAATGCGTTTTTTCAAACTTCGTGATCAGCCAGTGGCACAGCACTAGGGACAGTTTTCTTTGGTCACCTGACAAATTCCTCACACACACTTCTAGGTTTTTCCAGTTTTACTCAACTGCACAACCATCACTCATTTTGATGAACACGATACAAAACATGCCTCTCGTCACAGTCACACTCAAAGCTGTCACACTCAAACGGCTCACACTTCTGAACATTTGAAAATTGCTTTGAAACGCGTTAAATATTTGGTTTTGCTCACTTCCAAGATGAACCGTGTAACTTTTCTGGGGGGGGGGGGGGGGGTCCACCACTTGCTTGTCTCCATGGTGATGTTATAGCTTTGCCTGTAATGCTCCACAGTGTTGCTTTAAATGTATCTGTCTAGGGTTTATTCTCAAGTTACTCTCTACTATTACTAAAAAAAAGTGGCACTCTTCGCCCAGAACTTGGCTTAGTGGTGTCACCTTCTTCCGCCACAGAGATGGCTCAGTTTAATGCCATACTGTGGAACATTCCTGACTAGTGTTGTCACAATACAAATATTTCAAACTCGATTTTTTGATACTAAGGCATAAACTCAATTTCGATACCATAATGATTATTAAAAACACAATTTTTTTGACAATAGATTGGAATTTCCTGCACTAAATAATACTATTTTCTTTATGTTACTATGTGATTATGTAGTATGAGTTCTGATAAAGCTCAAAATCATTATTATTATCATTATTAAACTGGTCAGGGTTATGAAATTTTGTCCTGTTTATGTGATTTTTTTTGTATCAATACTTCAAATGATTATCTAGTTTTGATACTACTTTTAGTCTCAATTAGTATCTGATTTTTTATACTTTTGACTACTATATTTATTCGAGAAGAAAAATAATCCATGAAGACTAGCAAGTGACGAACCTTCTTGAAGTGATTGCAATGGTGCTGTATCTTTAAATGATGTCCCTTATCAATCTTGTCATACTATTTCAGTATGAGGTCATTGTTTGTGATGTTCTTCCTTGTTCCTTGTGGTCATTTTATTAAACAGGAAGCGCTACAGTACTTCCAGTACGCTACTACTAATTATTATATAAAAAAGAAAGAAAATAAAACTATTGTGCATTTAGTTTCTGCCTCTTCCCCTTTGGCTGCTCCTCGTCATCCATTCATGTGTCTAATTGGGCCTAATGGATGGACTTCCTCGTACTGTTTCTACGCTCCATTGTGCATATTTAATTGATCAAACCTTTCTGTTTTGGAGGGAAACTCATTAGCAAAACAACATGTCGATTGTTTACACAGCCTTAATCACTGAATACTGTGCTGGTTCTCCACACTGGTGGTCTGTTCCGTCGGGACATACTGCTTTGCTTCTATACAATAGTCTTTGTTTTATCTTATTTCAGCTCTTGCCAATTAAAGTTGACCATGTTAGGAGATTGTTTAGACATGGTTTAGTCCTGGTTCAGACCTGGTTTATTTCTTTTTTAGTTCTTTTCTCAAACGTGTCCTTGTGGTCGTGGTTCACTGATGTAGATTGATGTTAATAGATAAAAGTGATACTCATTAAATTTACATTTGTTGCTTTGACTGTATTTTGGAAAACCCAATTCATTCTCAAGTCCCAATCTATATTAAAAAGAGAAATTGCACTTTTTTTTTTCTGTGCTCTAGAAAATGGTCATTTGTAAAATAAAACAGCTTCATGTGTAATCTTTTATTGACTAATTTCAAACATCTAAAATTGAACCAATATTTCCAAATGATCATTAAGTTTGCTTCATTTTTTTCAGCTCTTCTAGCAGGCGTTTACATATTTTTTATTATTGACAGCATAATTCTAATTTTGCATATCTCCAAAACGACCATTGCGATCTTATCCATCTTCCACCTTCTCTACGGTTGTTGTGAAAGTGTGGTTCCAAGAATAACTAATGCATTAACCTAACATTTACCTCTGTGACTGAGCCCCTGTTTTGTTTGTTGTGCTTGTATGAACACCGGGTTATGATATAATTACACTCTCAGGCTGTAATTTGTCTGAAAAGGTTGTTGGATAATTAGGTGCATTGAAAATGAGTGACCCAGCATTAGAGGATTAAAATGCTCTATATTTGTGCCTGTTGCTAAAATCAAAGTTGGCGTTGCTATTTTAGGCTGACAGACCTGTTTGATGTGGTACGTTTGCTCCACGCCCCTGACTTCATGGGAAGAAACTATTGACAGGTGACAGCTGTGAAAACTGCACCGTCTGGATTCTTGAAAGGCCAAAGCACTGAATATGGTCCCAGTTTGTTGATTCAGGTCACAGCTCATATCTACCACCATAACACAATCTGTGAATCAGGAAAGTTTGATTCTGAGGGAAAAAATCTTAGTGTAAGATTTTGACCGTGTGCAAGTATTTCCTGGTGTTACTATTGGCTTTAAAGTTGCTATTTTTCGTCACAAGAAAAGC
This sequence comes from Rhinogobius similis, assembly GCA_019453435.1. Lineage (NCBI taxonomy): Eukaryota > Metazoa > Chordata > Actinopteri > Gobiiformes > Gobiidae > Rhinogobius > Rhinogobius similis. Next base: position 19,876,697 of record CM033622.1, read on the forward strand.
ATAAAATAAACAATATCTCCACTAGAGCTGTAAGATTTGGTAAAATATTGTGATTTAAATATAGGATTCTGTTTAAAGTTCACATTTTAAATGCATCCGGGAGAATTGACAAAAAGATTGAAATATGCCTTTAATTGTCAAACTAATATAATCACATTCAAAACATGTTTGTATGCAGAATAAAACTGGATATTTGGTCGTTAGTTATTAGGTCGTTAGGACATATGGTAGTTTATAAATTGCGGCCTTTGCGATTTGCCAATTGCGTCTATTAAAATTATTATTTCAATTTGATATAATAGTAATTGTCACTTAAAATGAAGATCCGGACTGAAACCAATGCAAGTATTGGTTGATTGCATTTCTGTTTTGTTCTAACTGTATTCATGAGGATATTTTTAATTTTTTGCTCACAGTCCTTTTATTTTAATGTATGAAAGTAAACATACGATGCAATTTAATCTGTTTTAAGTGATGTGAAGTTGGTTTTACTTTTGCAGTGATACAGTGTGTGGAATGGGATTAAGTTACCAAATCACTGCATATGAAAGAATTCCACTCAGGCAACAACAAATTGCAGCTTTCTACTTTGCATTGGCACTTGAGTCACACCTGAGTGGAAAATAACTACGTATAGAGCTGGTTGAATGAATGAAAATATGAATACAAATTTTAAGTGAGTTATTTTAGACCCAAAGATCGTCCATGATTAAAATAAGACAAGATACAAAAACACACAACATTGATATAATGATTAATATCTTTAATAAAGTTACACTAGTTAAACTTACACTTATTGCTTACTAACTTCCATTATTAAAAATAGAGAAACTGTAGATTAAAAACACTTTCCTTTGCCCTCTTGTTGCCATAGAAATAGACTTAACTTGTAAAATAAACCCACTTCTTGTTATCTAGGTTTTATCTTTTATTGACTCGTTTCACAATCATAGAACAGCCCTTATTGTAATTCCCCTTAATCTTATCTCTTAAGTGTTAATTGTGCGTCTCTCGTGCCACATTTTCCACGCAGCTCATTGGCCTGCTCCTTCCAAGCCCCGCCCACACCTGCCCCTAAGCCCCGCCCCCGTTTACCTGTGCATTCTGCCTGTCCTCTGCTGTCAGTCTCGTGCATCCTCTGACTGCTCCCACATCCCAGACCAAAGCTATTCAACTATTTTAACTTTTTCATGTTCTAAAAATGGATGTGTCACATTTGATGGATTTAAACGAGCGCACTACTGAGATGTGTCCTTAATTTCAACACGTCCTGCTGTCTACAAAGTTTATGATTTCTTCAGTCAAGCAAGATATTATGGAAAAATGGCAGTTTTCAATGGTACGTAAACAAATCTCTACCCAAACTACCCATTTATTTTCAAGCGTGTTGCTTTTGAGGAAACAGTTTTCAGTTGCATGACATGGTGAAACTCTTTGTGCTTTCCAGGACAAACTCATTGATACTGGATCTGTCTTTGATACTCGATGTGCTGATTTTTTATTGTGGCTCATGCACTGGTTTCTGTCATGTGATATGCAGAGTTTTCTGCGTGGTTTGTGTCCATTGTTGCGAGTGAAACAACAGATAACAATGTGGTGGTTACACAAAGCCCGTATAGGGACGCTGCAGGGTCAAAGAACAAGATGACACATAGCCCTTTAGTCTCTGAGTGTTTATACGTTCACAAAGTGTTACCTTAGCCTCTAATTTCAGCCTCTCTCCAGTGTATACCTGTTGTCTTTGGCTTTATTTGGTATATATTAAATCAGGCTACATTGGAACATTTTTATCTTCACCAGCAGCCACTTTATTTTCTCTTTATTCTTGATGAGAATATGTACTGCTTGTTCAGTGTTAGTATTTTGAATTTATTTTCACTATTTGGCAAATTGCAAAGCTTTACATATCAGTTTTATCAGTGACTGTGGTTCAAAAGGTAGAGGGTTTGCTTCCACTGTGTCCTGTGGAAAGAGACTTTAACCCCAACAATCTGTTCTTAACTTGAGACTCAACAATAGGACAAGAAAAACTATTATTACTTTATCTTTTACCTTTGGCGTCTTATTGAGCCATCACTAGTTTCGTTTTAATATTATTTTGTCTTGAACACGTATTTCAATATTAAATTCCTTAACATAAACAATACAGACTTTTAATCAGTGACATTAACTAAAAATAATCACATTTCTTCCTCAAATATCACACGATTTTACTGAGAATTAGCTCTAAACCTCCCGATTAAAAAAGACTTAAACTGATCATTGACAATTAAATTAATGAAACTCAATCTTGTTGAAAATATTATTAATAGCACAGCCCTAGTCTGCGCAGGGAAATTGTAGTAGGTGTTTTTTGTGACAAATAAATACAAGTGTTGTTTTTTTATGAATTTGTTTGCATTTATTTATTTTATTAGCTTTTTCTCAGTAAACCTTTGAATAACCACAACTGCAAGAAGGAAATCAAACCAAACATAATTCAGTCCACGTGTTTAGGGCATTTTGCGTTCACACTTTTGAGTTCTGTCCTGTTGGCTTGGTTTAGTCCTGGTCTAGTCCTGGTCTAGTGTTGCTGAAGGTCCAGTTTAGTACCAGTTTTGAGGTGGTGCATGAGAAGAGCATTGTCCATCTGCCTCTTGTTTAACTGTGTCAGAGTTCAGGACTGGGTCTCTCCATCCAACACCAGATAATTGTGTTAAAGTGAGCCATTATGAAGAGACTTAATGTGTTTGTTATGACTTATGTGTCTCGTACCAGAGTATAACGCCATATTGTTCTCACTCGTAGCACCTTAGACCAGGACCATCTACAAATTTACTCGTCATGGTCATGGTCAATTAAACGAGACATAAAATCCTGATAAATTATAAGGAGGAAAATAAAACACTACAAACAAGATTGAAATATATACAGATTTGCAACAATACAAATGTAAACGTCTTTTTAAAAAGTAATTACACTGTGGACTAGGACTGTCACTAACTTTAGCAGTCTATTATTATTTCTATTGTACATCGAGACTTTTTAATACAGTTTTATCTAAATAAAGGTTGAAATATGGTGACTGAAGGCTTCAAGATAGGGAATAAAGTGTACTGTGGATGAAAATTGGACATTGCTTATTATTTTTTACATTTGTATTTAATAAATCCACTGTCTTTGTTTGAAAAGGTCTTTTCATGTGTTTTAGAGTCCAGATAATGTTTGTCATATGACTATGATTATTTTTTATTGTCATGTAGTCACAATTACTCGGTTAATTATTGCAGCCCTACCTTTTTGCATAGACTATAATTATGATAAATTATAATGAAGGTAATGAATCATAATTAACCAACAAATAAACATGAATAGATTTGCAACAATAAAAATAGAAAATGGACAAATGGACTAAACTATAACGCAGCACAATGTTATGAATGGACAAGTAACTTTATGTATTTTGTTTTCATAGGACCCAGTGCAGGAGTGGGGGGAGGAGGAGGACAACGGTGCAGTTTTTGGCATCACTCTTCGTCGAGACCCCGTTGTTCCAAGTCCGGACTCTCCAGATCTGCCCTCGACCTTCAGTTTCTCGCAGTACCACACGGTGAAGCTGCGCAGGCTGAAGGCGGCCTCTCTGGAGCGGCTCGTCTCTCATCTTTTGGACCACGAGAACCAGGAGCCGGACTTCGCTCGGGTGTTCCTGTCCACCTACAGGGCCTTCACGTCCCCGACGGCCCTCATCGAGCTGCTGTTTCAGAGGTGAGCGAGACACAGGCAACAGAAGACATGTGGGCGCGTCACGACTGTTTGTATTTTACTCACAGCATTAGCAGGTATTTATAGGTAAACATTATGAAAGCAGAAAATGTTTTATATATTATGTCACCACTGTTAATGATACTGTCCTCTGTGCTTCATGTACTTTTAAAGAAATAAAACTAAAATAAATTGATAGGTAAATTGGGGCAGTCAATCAAGATGCATCAAATAAAGCAAACAAATTACTACATTCACAAAGTCACTCCCAGAGTTTTCCAGGTTGGTTCCATTTCTAAAGAAGTTTTAGATTATGCCGACAAAGTTTTAGAGTTTAGAATTAAAGTTTTATCACTGCTTCATAGAGATTCTTCATTTCTGACCGTACACAAGAACCAGAACTAAAAAAGCAACTTGAAAACATACGCAACATTCACAACAAATGTTATGGAGTCCAATCAAAAATAACACATAATAACGAGCCACAAGCTATGCAGGTTACAAATGTACATTGTTTTTTTGTCTCATGTTAGTTTTATTGGTTCTTGTAAAAAAAAAAAAAGTCAGTGTTAGTTAACACACAAAAAAAGCCAAATTCCTTCCTCAAAACTCCACTTTTACTGACAGATTTGTCTGTGGACTTCTCATTAAAAGACCGAGGCCCATAATTTACGATTAAACGTGACTGAATCTCAATCTTGAGTCAAATTCGAGGAAGTGTCCTGCTTAATGACACACTACACCCGCTGAGTCACTGCGTCACCACAAGAACCACCTTTTAATCAGGACACAATGTGAAATAGTGCAAGTATTTATTAATTTTAGACTAGTTTGTGACTAATACATCTGCAATTTTCATCAGTGATCATAAAAATAAATCATAAAATATGTTTTTAGGTGCTCAGATATCACACATTTTACACTTAACTTTAATGTTTTGAGATACATAATATGTTCAGAGTTATTGAAAACACACAGTTCACAATTCTGCAGACAATCAGGTATCAGACCCTTTACCAGAAAAGTTAAATAACCTTTAACGCTGTGGCTAAATATACATGCCCTAGTTTTCTCTCCATGTACCTGCGTGGCTAAGTGTCTTTATGACTTAAGCCTTTTCATGATGATCCCATTGTTGCCTACGATAGACTATGGGTTTTTTTACACGTCACTGAACCTCTGCCTCTGGTGATGTGAATAATCCTATGACGGCCTTTACAATAAACTCCTTTTAAACAAACAAGTCGCCACCTTTGTACCTCACCTGGAACCTGCCCTTCTCCCTTTTCAAACGCTTCTCTTTTTCACTGAAGACCAATAAATATTACATATTGACAACAATGATAATCACGTCTTTATATCATTGATCATGTTTGTAAAATGCTTCCTTAGTAATTACAAATGGATGTGCTGCGTGTGTTTATGCCACTGAAGTGATTTAATGTTTGTTTTAATCATGGCTGTGTTGCTATTGACAACAGGTTTTCTACAAAAGCTTTAGAGATTGATTTACAGCCAGGCAAAGAAATCTTTTATATTCTGTGAACAAAATACAGTGTTTTATTACCATTACAGTCTACTATTGTGTCGAAGAAAATGTGATGCATGAATATCTGTTTATGTCCTGCTATGTGTGCAGTTATTGTAGGATATTTAATAGCCATAAACACATATGAATTACACATTTTATAATCTTTTATAAATGTGATCCCCACTTGACGTTTAGCTTTAATGGCATCTGCATCCACCGCGTTGTTTGAGCTGGACTTATTTAATCATATTCTTATCAGAGTCAGATGGAAAAATAATTTACTTTCTCGATAAAGCTCGAACTGTATCAAGTTCTGTTAATGGCCAATTAACCGATAATGATAAGTTTAAAAAATGCCATGGAGAACTGGAGAACAATGAGTAATAAATCAGACAAAATAAAATTGTAAGTGAGTGTACATTAAAAGTAAAAACTTTATTTGTTTACCCACATTTTTCAAATCAGAATAACTTTTATTCATCCCAAAGGGGAAATTCATTCCATTACAGTCATGCAACCGACAAGCAGAAGAAAACAGAAGTTCAAAAACTAAGACTAAACTTGTTCAAAATAACAAACTAAATGCATTTTGAAAGTACTTTTGATATTTACCTTAGTGCAAATATTTTAAGGGTGTGTTCACATTTACACATTGAAACTGGGACTAAACCAGGACTAAACCTGAAACATGCCCTGGACTCGATCAGGACAAATCCAGGACTACAACAGGATAAACCAAGTCCATATAAGGACTAAACTTGGTTATATTTAGAGCCAAATAACGACAAGTGTGAACGCAGTGTTCATTTCCCCCAGAACAGAGAAGTGAAAGGAGAATTGGGTATGTTTTTCCAGTATAAATTTGGTGTGGATGTTACACACATTGGGTTACAGCGGTTCATGGTCTTTGCTGTCTGGTGGTGCTGGACATTTCCACAGGATGTTGCATGTTCTTGTTCGCAGGATTTCCCATTCACCAAAGTGTTCCCGCTTGAATTTATGATCTTTTTCAAATGTAACCTTGACAAATGACAAGTATTTGTTTTTCCTTTTCCTCAGGGACGAATGCCTGGTCAACTCTGATAACGCTGTTTGCCCTCGCAGGTGAGTGCAGCCACTGCAGCAGAGTCTGGAACAATTACAGATAACGCATGGAATAATTCACACTGTAACGCACTAAATACAGCACTATTTGACATTCTCAGGGTGACTGTGGTATCAGAGGATAAGTTTGAAACCTACATGAAAATACACAAATGTTTTCAGGTTTATGATACTATGACTTTTTGGTCTTTTCACAGTTTTCAATTGTAAATATATGATTGAATAATGCCCACTTTTTATGGTAATTTTGTGACGACATAAACCTGTTAACAAATCCTTGTGGTAGAAGAATGTAAAATATCGTTAGACCATTTCTTTCATTACAAGGTCATAGCAACACAAATAGTACCACAATTGACACTAATTAATATATATTTTTGGAGTATCTCGATAACATTCATCTATATTTATGTTTTATGTAATGTCAATCCAACACAAATGTGTTAAAACATGTCTTTAAAAGTCATTGTTTAAGTTTAATTATCAGACAAATGTGAAATGTTTCTCAAATTAATCACCGGGAATCATTTATATATATATCCATTAAAACATCAATAAACTTTCAGTAATCACAAGGTTATAGCAACACAAGAGGGAATACCCGTGTGTAGTGACTCGTAGATCCATAAAGTTTGTCTATAACTATGATTTTACAATTATGAATCATTCAGTCATTATTTTCCTCCCTGTTCACAGTGGCCTGTCTCCAGTGGTGCGTCTGTGGCTGGAGGAGTTCAGTGACGACCTCCATGAACCTCCTCAGTACCAGACCCTGACGCTGCTCTGGTCCAAACTCAAACGCAGGGTCTATTTACGACGCCTGGCCCAAACAGTGGAAAACCTGCTCAAGAGACTTCAAGAGCAAGGTAACAGAGGACAAACTGTTACGTAGTTTTTGTTTGTGTTTAGCAACATGAGGGCAAGAAGTGCAAGTGTGTGTCAGATAAGATGGTAAAGTCCAGGTGCAGCACATTTGGTCACACACAGAATCACCTATTTCTACAGTGTGTGGTTCATTTTTAATTAGGGCTGCATCGAGTTAATCAATTAATAGCAACTATTCCATTATTTAAATGATCGTCAACACATTTAGTAATCGAATAATCGTTAACTGGTCTATACGGAGGTCCCAAAACATGCCATGAGCCGCGAAAAGAGGGTTTATGACTCAAATTGAACTGCAACTGCATGAAAATTATGCAGATAATGTGCAAATGTTGTGTATTTGATGAAAGCACTCTATCTAATTGACCAATAGAAAGAATAATCGCTCAACTAATCGATTAGCAATGATTGTTAGTTGCAGCCCTAATTTAAAGATACTTGGTAAACCTTTAGGGTTTCACATTCACACTTACTGTTATTTGGTCCGAATTTAGCCCATTTTAGTCCCTGATGTTAACTTTATTTGGTCCATTTATTGTACTTGTTTAGTTCCAAACTAGTCCCAGTTTAGGTTTGGGTTTAGTCCTGGTTTAGTCCCAATTTTGGCATAGTGAACGCTGTCTTAATGGAAAAGCCGGTGTTGAGTTTTAGCCATTTGACTGATTTCCTGCACCACAATATCTAAACCTCTTGACAACGAGCTTTACACTAAATTAACCCTAATTTAAGAAGATTTTTTGTATTCTGTGTGTTCCAGATTACGCCCAGATGCCGTTACTACAGTTGAAGCACCCGTACCAAGAGGATGCGCCCGACAGTCCAGCACAAGACAAAACCGTGTTGGACTTTCCTGTGAGAGAAATGGCAGAGCAGCTGACCAGACTGGACGCTGTACGTACTTTTGGACTTGTATTTTATTTCCTTGAATCAGGCGTTTTGATGAACAACAGGTCAATGACAGACAGTGGGTTTTATACAAGGAGCTGCAATATTCCATGGTGTTGCTGCCTAAAACATGAACTTAAACAATCAAATCAGGTTTTCATCTCAAAGTTTGGAGATGGGTCACTTCCAAACTGCTAAATCTGACCAGAAGAACCAGGATCAGAAACAAATTTGATTACTGGCATCAGATTTTGCTGTTTACATTACATAATTACATTTTGATAATCTTAAAACTTCTAAATCCAGTAATAATCCGACCACAGCCACTGGATGGGTCAAATGCAGACAAATTTCACTATAGGAACAATAAAGTGTACCCTACATTACCTCAATAGTTGATCTGTTGAAAACAAGAGAAGAAATGGCGAAAAATTGTCAACAAATTGAAATTAAAAGACAAAAAAGTTAGGGCTAGGGCGTCTGTTCTAGAGGAATGGAAGTTATGACCTAACTTTGTTCTTAAATATAACCAGAACCTGTTTTCTAACCTTAATCCTAACACGGTTTCTAAACTTTATCACTTTGAATGACAAATCACAGCAGACCGTCCCTCTGGAGCACACTGTCTAGCACTAACATTATACTAACATAAAATATCTAATTGTAATCTGACAAGTATTACGATTGCGATTGTATTTACGATTTATGTTTCTGTTTTTTCACATTAAAGATTGAAACAGTATGACAAACTAATAAAAGAATCACATGCTTGTACAGATCTAAACTACAGTGTTAGTTGTTTTTATGCAGAATGAAACTGGATTTTTTTGTTGTGTGTGCAGGAAATTATTGTATTTAAAAAATTACACCATTTGTGATTTGCTGATTCAAATTGCGATGATGATTCAAATGCGAATAATCTTGCAGCTCTGGTCGTAATTATATGCAATGTTGATTTTTTTGACTTTTGAATCTAATCTATTATCTAATTGTCGTTTTGCAGGAGCTGTTCGTCAAAGTGAAGCCTTTCCACTGCCTCGGCTGCGTCTGGTCCCAACGCGACAAAAAGGAAAACCGGAATCTCGCTCCGACCGTCCGCGCCACAATCTCGCAGTTCAACGCCGTCACTAACTGTGTCATCACGTCTCTGCTGTGTCCCGGGACCTCCTCTTCCTCTCCAAATTCATCCCCCCGCTCCTCTGCCGTGTTCCTCTCGCCCCCCTCGTCCTGCTCGGGGTCACCGCCAGAGTCTCACACAAACCCCGCCCACAGAGCACACATCATAGAGAGGTGGATCGCTGTGGCGCAGGTGAGAAAATTTTATTATTTAAGTAAAAGTACAAAGTTGTGGTCCAAGAAATGACTCAAGTGAGGGTTAAAAAGTATTTGGGGAAACTATTACTCAAGTCTAACTGCCTGAGCGTAAAACGGTTTGTAATTTCAAGAAGAAGCAATAACACAAAATAAGTTAAGAATATTCATCTTCTCTTCTTAATTAGAATAGTTTTGTGATTACATCATCTCTTACATCTTGTCTAATATGGAAGAAACAACAAAACTAAGAAATTAATTAAAATGGCTAAAAAGTGAACGTTTCAACAAACGTAGAAGTATTTTACACAGTTTTCAACCCCAAAGGATTGAATCGATAGATAATTTGAATGAAGAATTATGATGATTATTGATTCCGCTGTTAAATCATTAGCTAATATCTGTCCCATGAAATCTTAAAAACAAAAATCTTTACAAAAAGCTTTTAAATGTAGTTCCAGTTTTAATTTTATCTCAAATATCTCTTTTAAATGTATAATTTTGTGTTTTTTATTTTAAAATTGTGTGTTAAAATGAAGCAATCAGAAATTAATGATTTGAAACAACAACCCAATACATCATTAATCAAAAATAATATTGTACAAAGCACAAACACCCTTTAATGAAGCTGAATGTGGTGAACTAGTAACGGATTAATTTTAAAAAGATGAAGATATATTTATACAATATTTGTATTTCTTTGTTTTCACAGGAGTGCAGAGAGCTGAAGAACTTCTCCTCTCTCAGAGCGATCCTCTCCGCACTTCAGTCCAACGCCGTGTACCGCCTCAAGAAAACCTGGGCCGCGGTCAGCAGGTCAGCAACATTTAAAGAAAGGACTTTTTAAGACAATATGTTATATCTGTGTCAGGAATGTCTCAGTTTACAGTGGACAAAGAGTTTAGCAGTTACTGGGGAAAACAAGGGAAGTCGAGATTATTCAGCTAATCAATAATTGTGATTATTCAGGTCACAATATAATCACAAGAACTAAAGAAAGTGTAAAATTATCTTGTCTTTCTGTTCAAAGCCAGACTCTAAAAAGTGTAAATGTAAAGTGTTTTTTTTATCTTGCTTTTTATGTCACAGTAACTTTACTTTACAATTCAGAAAGTTTAATTTCATAAAACTAACAGTGGAAGAATGGTGATCTATTAGACACACTTTTTTGGTTGAAAATATTCACCGGCACACTACTTAAATATTATCAAATCACACTATTTTTTTGTGTGTGTGTTATAAATATTGTCTATCCTGTTGTATCTGGTTCTTTAAATATTGCAATGACGCTTGTTTTCTTTCTATATTTGTGATTGAGCTGCTCAGAACACAAATTATTCATTGAAAATCCTTGAATCTACCATTTTTTTCAAGGCATACGTGGCACACTGGTTTAAAATAAAAGTGTCAGACAAGGTGAATTAACATTTTAAAGGAATTGTTGGATCATGGTGTAAATCATCGTGAATAAGCCTGAAATAATCAAATCAAATCAAATCAAATCAATTTATTTTTATAATGCCCAAAATCACAACAACAGTTGCCTCGATGGGCCACAGGTAAAAGCAGTTCAGATAACTGTCCCAGAATGCCCCTGTCCTTTGACCCTCCTTCACAAGGCGCAGGAAAAACTACAAAACCCCATGGGAAAAGTAGAAACCTCGGGGAGAACCACAGTGAAGGAGAGATCCTACTCCCACGGACGGACAGGCTGCAGATTAACTAGGAATGACGCATCCACTTGGACTGTGGAGCCAGAACCACTCAAGAGGGAGGTGGCTTTAAAGAGTTCCTCCAGTAAGGTGTGAGGAGCAGTCCACCAGTGTAGAGAGATCCTCCAGCAGGAGATGAGGAACAGTTCATCTAAGTAGATGGAGTTCGTCCAGGCAGACGAGGTGTGGCTAATCCAGGGTTGAGGGAGTTCCTCCAGGCGGGTGGCGCATAGATCGTCCAGTGTAGAGATCGATCCTCCAGACAGATGGGGGTGGGGGTCGCCACTGAGCAGCCGCAGTGCCTGAAACACTTCCCCCGGGGAGTGGAGAGAAAGAGAAACATGTGAACAGCAATGAACAGACTACAGTTGAAGTAATATTAAATATTGTTGATAGGTAAAGTAGGAAGAGCCAGAGGATAGTGTTCAAGCTGCCATACTTCCCCCAGCAGAATTGCTCCAAGGGCAGCATAGCTAAAACTGTAGGTTTTTATTTCTGTTCCTAACTGGCCTGACCATAAGCTATTTCAAAGAGGAACGTTTTGAGCCTGGTCTTAAATGTAGAGACTGTGGTCGGCCTCTTTACATGAACAGGAGCTGGTTCCATAACACAGGAGCTTGGTAGCCAAATGCTCTCGACCTCCTACTGTGCTTTTAGAGACTCTGGGACTAACAATAGTCCAGCATTTTGAGAACGAAGAGCTCTGTTTGGATGGTACGCCAGCTATTGCATCTTTGAGGTAGGATGGGGCCATATTGTTTAAAGCTTTATAAGTCAGGAGGAGGATTTTAAATTTGATTCTAAACTCAACAGGAAGCCAGTGAAGAGACTCAACACTGGTGAAATATGATCTCTTTTTCTAGTACCTGTTAATAATCTTGTTGCTGCATTTGAACCAGTTGAAAGCTTCTTATAGAGCTTTAGGACACGCTGCAAGCAGGGCTACAATAGTCTAATCTGGATGTGACAAATGCATGGATGAGTTTTTCGGCATCATCTCTGGGCAGATTTTTCTAATTTTGGTTATGTTATTAAATGAAAGTAGGCTGTTTTACAGGCTTGATTTATATGAGCTTTGAATGAGAGATCTTGGTCAAATAGGACCCAAGGTTTCTTACAGTAGAGCTGGGGGCTCCAGTGATATTGTCCAGAGAAACTATCTGGTCAGATAAGGAGTCGCGCAGGGTGCTTAGGGCCCAGCAGAATGACCTCGGTTTTTTCAGGGTTAAGGAGCAGATAATTAAGAGTCATCCAAGTTTTTATGTCTTTCACATTAGGCACTTAGTCTGTCTACTTGATGGGTCTGATCAGGTTTCATTGATAAATAAAGCTGAGTGTCATCTGCATAGCAGTGGAAGTTAATGCCATGCTTTCTGATGATCATACCTAAGGGCAGCATATAAAGTGTGAACAGAACTGGACCGAGTACTGAACCCGCGGCACACCGTAGGTTACTTAGAACATGGGGAAGATCTCTGGTTTACATTAACAAACTGGTACCTATCAGATAGATAGGATTTAAACCAGCTAAGGGCGGTTCCACTGACACCTATATCACATTCTAACCTCTGCAGTAGAATGTTGTGGTCGATGGTATCAAATGCTGCGCTGAGGTCCAACAGAACCAGGATTGAGACCTGTCCATCATCAGCAGCACAACAGATCATTTGTGACTTTAACTAGTGCAGTTTCAGTGCTGTGGTACGCACGAACCCTGACTGAAAAACTTCAAATAAATTATTGTCCTGCAGGTGGCAACAAAGCTGTTTAATCACAATTCTTTCAAGGATTTTAGAGACAAAGGGCAGATTAGAAATAGGTCTATAGTTTGCCAGTATGTCGGGTCTAGATTAGGCTTTTTCAAAAGTGGTTTAATCACTGCATATTTGAAGGACTGAGGACATAACCGCTTAGTGAAGTATTTATTATATTAAGAATGGGATTTATAATTAGGGAGAATTTCTTTGAGGAGTCTACTTGGGATTGGGTCTAAAATACAAGTTGATGTTTTGGAGGACATAATGACTGAAGTTATCTCTGCCTGATCAACAGCAGTGAACCTATCTAGTATTACTGAAGGATTTGTATGGGACACTAGCTTTGCAGTCTGGGCTTGCTCGGTAGTAATAGTGGGAGTCATTGCATTTAGTTTATCTCCTAATAGTTGTGATTTTGCTGCTAAAGAATAGAAGAAAGTCATTGCAGCTTAGAGTAACTGGTATTGAGGGTTCTACTGCGCCAGACAGTTTGTCAGCCTGGCTACAGTGCTGAAGAGAAATCTAGAGTTATTTTTATTTACTTCTATTAAATTTGAATAATATCTGGTTTGAGCCTTACGCAGAGCCTGCTTATAAGACAGAAGGCAAGTTTTCCATTCTTTAGGATTCTTCTGTGTGAGCGGCGTAAGGATCTCTAGTTTTCTTACCCTTTGTTTGTGAGAACGTAGTTCTTCATTGTACCAGGGGAGGCCTGCTTTTGGCCTGATTACTTTCTCTGTTTAAGTGGAGCTGCAACATCAAGAGCAGCTTTTAGAGAGTTGACCATTGAGTCAACAGAGTTATCAATAGCACTGGGACTGGCGCTGTTAACGACAGGATCACATGACGTAATATTAAATATTGGTTCTATTATTTCTCTGAACTTTAAAATAGATTTTTCAGATATTGTCCTTTTCATTATAGTTTTAGTCTGAGGAGCTGGATAGTCCTTAAGAATAAAAATAGCAATCTTTTCACAATAATTTTAGGTTTAATTTGGCATTGTGACAACCTTAGACTTATTATCTACTATACAAAATCATTCTCTTGAGCCTCAACAGAAAACAAGGAACAAACACTTTCTTAAAGGTCTTACAACATTCAACGGTGCATGGGAAAGATATTGTGTATAAAAACTTTAATTATTCCACTTGAATAATGTGAATGGTCTTCTGTGTTTTCAGGGAAAGCATGGTTTTATTCGAACATCTCTGCGAGACCTTTCCTGATGAAAACTGCGTTCTCACGAGTCGAGAGATCCTTGTTGAGGTAATTACAATACTTACGTAATTAAATATTTTACTGTTGTTAAGCCACGCAGCATGTATTTAATTCTGCTTTGTGTCATTGTGTTGCGCCTGAGAACATTAGTCTTTTGGTATGTTGTACAGCAGCATCGCTCGGCTTCTTTAGTCATACGTTAACGCCTGGAGACTGCCCCTTCTTCGTTACAAACAACCAGAGCAACATTATCTCAAGCTGTTCAAATATTGTTTAATATTCCTGCTGCTGCCATTTTATGAAAAGCAAATAATATGACTTTGATTAGCTCTTATCATATCCCTTTGAGGTCTTTTGCTGCACAAACCAACCAAGGATGAGTCATTGAATTTAGAAAAAGGTTGTTAATTAATCCAGGATGTGTAATAATTCAGTTCTTTAAAATAACAAATGTCTGTTTATTCATCTATTTTTGCAGGATGGCAGTGCAACTCCTGGTTCAAAATCACCACAGCTTTGCCCCAGAAAGATGGTAAGACTTTTTGAATCCGAAGTTTGGGTTTTAAATTTGGAATATTTGGATTACTGGATTCAAAAAGCAAATCCACAACCAGTTTTTTGTGTGAAATGACATGCAAATTTAAGGTTTCTTCCTTTTTTATGCCACGGAATAAACTCTGATGCAGATAAATGCTCACCTACGTAAACGGCTGTTGAGTTCCTGTTGACCTTCCATGATAATGACTATGACTATAACGTGTTTAATATTTGCCATGATTTAGGGCTTTACATAGTGACATAGGCTGAGAATTACTACTTTATTACACTTTTATTCACCTTGAGCAAACAGAAATGAACAGATGTCTTTTCAAATGACTCAAGCTACTTTTAAATGATTATAGGATCCAAACCTTTACACAGTTATAAAACAGCTCTGTATTATTTCATGTTTTTAGACCGGGAGCAGTGGCGTTATCCCCTATTTGGGCACTTACCTGACCGTCCTGACCATGTTGGACACCGCCCTCAGTGACACAATCGAGGTGAGAGCTTTTAAATCCATTAAAGTACAGATTATTGAGCGAGAATCAATATTTATAAGTCAATGGTAGGATTTGGAATGTTACTTGACACTTAAGTTGTATGTTTTCCTTCTTTCATAGGATGAAATCATCAACTTTGAGAAAC
Organism: Rhinogobius similis; assembly: GCA_019453435.1. Lineage (NCBI taxonomy): Eukaryota > Metazoa > Chordata > Actinopteri > Gobiiformes > Gobiidae > Rhinogobius > Rhinogobius similis. The sequence goes on from CM033622.1 coordinate 19,892,032, forward strand.
GCAGACGAGTAAGTGTCGCCACCTGCTGGTTGTTCTGAACAATTGCAGAGATTTTGTCCATTATTCACTGCTAATACTGACATTATTTTATTTGAATTTCAGGAGTGCGAGATTCTTACTCAGATCAAGCAGCTCCAGACGTCCTGCTCTCACTACAGTTTCACAATAAACAACGAAATCACCAGCTGGCTTCAGGGCAACGTAATGCTCACTGATCAAGAGAGGTACAGACACATTTATGGATATTTGTACCAATATTTTACATAATTAAAGCAAACATTATATGATAATCTGTACATTTTCCTTTGAAGCTATGAACTGTCCCGTGAACTCGAGCCCCCCGTTGACCCTTGTCCACATTCTCCAAATTTATGGGGTCACCGCCTTCGAACAAAGAAAATAACACTGTAAGTCTGCACAATTAGGATTGTTTATTTGTAGTATAGATGAATGATTGTAAGTTTTAAGTACATCTAATAATAAAACTGTAGTATGTGAACTCCTTAATCGTAATTCTTACTTTTTTATTCGTTTTTGCAGGTTGCGCTCCGGCAGTGACGGCTCTTCTCGAAGGACTCACTCGGATCAGATCAGTGTTTGTTCGTCCGGCTCCAGCAGCTCAGACCTGGAGGAGCTCAATGTGCCCAACCCTTATCCACTCAGGCTCAAACTCAAGGTGACAGCACTGAAGATTACATTATTTACTGTCATTAACTGTATTGTCCATGTATTTTGGTCAAACATGTTGAATTAAGCGACAAACTGATGGCTCTCCTCAAACAATAAATAACCCCAGAAATGTGACCAGTTTTATGAAATATTTGTGGGATATACAGTATAATCCTTTTTTGTAGATTAAATTTGCTTTAAATCTCTAAATTTAGATTCTAAGGAATAAGCTCAAGTCATTTTCAACACTTAATATTAGTACTTTCCTTGTTATCATGTGGTCTTATTCTGATAGAGCTTAAGATTGTTCTAAAACTATTCAGGAACGTTCTCAAGTTCTCGTATCAGTTTCTTAAGTTTTCTCCACAAAATTCTCAGAAACAAGTTGGTGTAATCCCTTATTCGTTGAAAACATTTCAAAGGTAGACATCTGGACAATGTTGGACAAACCTTGGAACTGGTGCGAAAACTTTAGAACACGGGCAGGATTTGACCCAATCTATGATATTTAGGAAAGGTCATATTTGGTTCTGTTCATATGATCTTTTTTATTTAGTATTGGTACTTTCTCAAATGAATATCTAGTTTATTTTGTATCTGATTTTTTATACAACCCTCATTGTGACATTGTGACATATGAATCACAATTACTGATGTCTCTGATGTTACTGATTAATCTTGACAGTCCTGATCTTAAACTCGCCGCTCACTGCCTGTTTGTCGTTCCTCTTCAGTCTCTCTCTGGCTCCCTACACAACGTCGCTGAGGACTTCTCCATGTCTTCTCCATCTCCCAGTTTATCGAGTTCGTCCAGCAGCTCGTCTCATCCAGACCTGAGCCCGGCCTCTCTGGGTCTCGGTCCAGACCCCGGCCCCTCCCACAGCCGCGGCCCCTCTCCCGGCCCCTCCCACAGCCCACAGCCGCTCTACAACAAACAGGTGTCTGACTCGTGCATCATCAGGGTCAGTGTGGAGAGCGGCAGCAACGGGAACGTCTACAAGAGCATTCTGGTGAGCACAGGAACCGGGGCTGAATGTACTCTTACTGTTAACCTACAACTGGAGCTGCACGATTTGGGGAAAATGATCTAATTGGGATTTTTCTGACGATTATTATGCTTGTGATTAGATTTCCGATTATGTTAGTATGAAATGCGTACAAGATTAGGGCTGCAACAAACGATTATTTTGGTAATTAATTGTTGTAGCGATAATTCTTTCAATTAATCGATTAGTTGTTCAAAACACTAAAGGCTCAATTTAACCCAAATAAAACTGAAGTGAATCTGTTTGAGGACCTCCTGGTGAAGAATATTTATAGATGAATTGATGATTTCATCAAAAACACAAAATGTACACATTTGCAGTGTCATTTTTGTGTAATTCCTGCTCTTTCTGAGTAATAAATCCTCCTCTGTCAGGACATGACATGTTTTTGAGTCTGTATATCAACCAGTAATGATTGTTCGATTACTTGATTAGTTGACAACTATTTTTTATTATTGATTAGTTGCGATTAACTAACTGTAGTTAATATGTTAACTGAGGTTTGTGAGCAGGACCACGCCTCCATCATCGACTCTAGGCCACACCTCTATTTCCCAGAAGCCTTCTTACACCAGCCTAACGCCTCAGTCACCCGTTGACTCTATTCTCTCGACCCGCCCTCGAACCTGCTTTTTCAGCATCCAGTCTCCTAAAGGGGGGTCCTGAATCGGCTGGGCAGAGCCCCCACACTGAGTCTCTCACCCAGCCATGGAACATCAACAGTTCTCACTTCAAACTGTCGTTGCATATCTTCGTTGTGGCGTGGTCCTTGCTAGTGAACCATCACTGACTCATTGCAGCCCTAAATCAGATCTAGTTATTGTGTTGTCTGATCGTTCTAGTCATCTGATTTTACCCAGTGACTACTACTCGCCTACTATTGACTTACTTCTGCAGCTGCTTAAACTTTACTAGATTTAATGGCTGTAGATGGGTGTTAAAGCTGATTTGTGTGTTTCGTTTGCAGCTGACGAGCCAGGACCACACGCCTCAGGTCATACAGAGAGCTCTGGAGAAGCACAACTTGGAGGAACACAGCTGCACGGACTTCGGTCTCTATCAGATGCTCAGCCACGGAAAAGGTAAAGGGAAATGTTGTGGTCTTTTATTTCTCTAATTATTTACATCTCCTATCAACCCTGTATAATTCAGTTATGTCTATCTCTCTTCTGTGTCTGGTATTGGCCACTTGTTTTGTTGAATTTATCTATTAAACTATGGCTGGGTAATAAAACGTCAAAACAATTTATCTCAATGGTTTACCTCATATTAATAATTATAAACATTTGAAAAGTTGGACAGCGTTATGTTGATCTTGAGCGCTTCGTTCACACTTGCACAAACACTACATCAAAACTGGGACTAAACTAGGGCTGAACCCCAAACTAAACCTGGACAAGGCCAGGGCTAAACCGGGACTAGAACAGAACCAAACCAAGTCTACATCAGAATTAAACTGGGCTCAAACCGGGACCAAACAAGTACAAGTGTGAACGCACCCCAAGAGTCATAAAGTAGACCATGTTTTGGAAGTAAATGAGAAGAATATTGATGTCTAAACGGTCTATTTAAAGTTTTAGAGTAAATTTTTCATTTTAATATTCCTCTTTTTTTCCCTTATTATTATTCTTATCTTGATTTGTATGGTTTGCCTTGCACTCTTTTCTCTTTGTTTGTCTACTGGGCTGCCATAACAAATTAACTTTTCTTCTATGAAATAATTTAAGTCATGTTAATAATTAAAATATCTGATTGCATACTTTTTCTCTCTCCCGCAGAGCTTCAAATTCCCGACAAAGCCAACGTGTTTTACGCCATGTGCCCCACGGACAATTATGACTTTGTGCTACGTCAGCGATGGAGGAGCCACGGAAAACGGTTCGGCTCATCTTCAAGTCCCAGCTCAAACCACAAAACACGCTTTGGCAGGTGAAAAAAGAAATACCGTGGAACATTTTCACTACAAGGCAGGACTTTGTGCAGAGAGAGGAAACCTGCTACAGCACAACTGCTTTTATGAATAAACTCTACAAGATACGGCGTGTTTGATCAGGCCTGGAAACGGTAAAAAGAAGTCGTGAGGACACTGCCATAGTAGCTTACACTGGTTTCCATAGTGATTCCTGAGTATTTCCTTCCACATACAAACTCCAATATCCAGATTTGGGACCTTTCCTTTCTGCATTTTGGAAATATCTTGCCAGTTGTGGAAGGGATTTGTTAAAAAAGGAAGAAAACTGTTATGCACGGACACAGAAAACGCACGGCCCTTGTCTTGCCATTGAGTTTTGATGCTTTTAATTCATGTAAATAATATATAGTAAGATTATTTATTGCTTATCAGTATTCAGATTTTATAGAAGATATTAAAAGAAATAGGCGCGTGTGGTTATTAGTTTCAATCACAGTCTCTCAGTAGTTTGTAAATAAGCTGTAAATCTATTTTGAAAAGCACAACTCTAGTTAGTATTACCGGAAATGAAGGATCTGCTACTACTACGTCACTTAACCACTTTATTTACTTGTGTATCATTTTGTGTCTAACAGCAAAACTCGTTGATTGCTGTGAAAGTGCAAAGAAAGTCTCAGAATGTGAAAATTAAATGTTATGAATGTTGAATTATTGTATGAAGTCCAGTGAAACCAACTTGTCTCCAAACCCATAGAGATTTGCTGGTCTAAAATGAAGGTTGAAAGGTTAAAATAAGCTAAAGTTGTTGGGTTTGGAGAGGGCTGCATCAGAGTCTGAAAGTTCAGTGTCTTTTGGTTAAAACGTGAACAGTTGTTAACTCACAGGCAGCGGAAATACATGAAGGATCTATGTTTTTACTCTTGCACTTTTGCCTGGAGTTCATCTTTTGTATCTAAAGTTGTACAATATTTTTGTTTTGTTTAAGTATTTTTGACAACTTTATGTCCGTTCTCATTTTTATTTAATGTGGTAAACTATTCTTAAGCCTCATATATAAGCACTTAAATATAAATAAAATAAAGTATATCAACTATTTATGAAAGTGTCTTGTGTGAGCGTTATATAAAAATTAAATTGGCTGAAACTGTGTCCTGAATAAATAAGGAATCATGTGTTTAAAAAATTATGAGTAGTATATTTTTGGCATCTTTGTAGTTTTACACAAGTGCACAAAGTGATTCAAAGTGCTTTCATAACTGGACATATAAAAACATAAACCATCATTACATAAAAATACTTAAAAATAGATGTAGTATTTCTAGCTCAGCCTCTAACCTGCTTCTATCCATGACCTTCCTGAATCTAGCGCCATCTAGTGACTGTCATTGTAGCTGCATTCTGAATGTGAACACAAGGTGGCGCATGAAACCACGTGTTGTTCTTTCATGCGTCTATTCCGGACGCAAGTTTTTTTTTTTCTTGTCCACTTGACAAAACGAACTGGATCGGGGTGAGTACTAAATAAAAATCATGAACTAAGAAATGTGCGTGATTATTTAAGAAGTTTAACAACACGTTACAGGCGCAGGTGAAGTGAAGGTGAAGTTCAATGACGACATGCACTGGTCCAAACAGGCTCGAGGTAAGAAATACATGTACTACTTTTGAATATGTGTAAATAAAATGTTGTAATTTTTATGTGTATACAGTATCTATGTCTTACTATTTTGCTAAACACGGTATTATTTAAAAAAAAAAAAAGTTCGTTCACATTACAGCTCATTAGGTCCTGTTGAATATTACTAAATGGTGCTTTTTTTAAGGCTTATAATTACTGAAGCCCACAGAGGGATTATTAAAAGGGTTTTTCCATCAGTTTAACCACTTCTGCTTTTGGCAGGTCACAGAGCTATGTGTGATGGACAATGAAGCTGAAAACATATTCCCAACAATGAAACTTTGTGGTCAGGCAGTTCCTTTTTATATGGCAGAATAAATAAATGCCATAAAATCACACATTTAGACTTTTACCTTGAAGCCCCCCCCTGCGTGGACTTGTTGGGCCCCCGTCTAAAACTGTGGCCCCATCAAAGGCATTATATGGTAAAAATAATTATTAACAAGCATATATTTCAAACTAATAAACCACAATTGTGATGTTTATTTCCAAGCATTTGTAAAGGATTTTTACTATTTAATTGGCATAAATTATGACATTGATGACCCAACCCTCTGACCAGACAAAGCATTGGGGACCCCCTGAAATCTCTTGCGCCCCCCAGGTTGGGACCACTGGGCTATATTATAAATCGACTGCACGTGTTTCTTAGAGATTTTTTCTTCAGACTAAGATGACTAAATATTTAATATAAATATTTTTTACTCTAACAAATTGTGGAGTTTGTATGTTAGTGCCTATTTTTCATATTCAACAGCTCTATCTATTATCGTTTTGATACTTTTAATGTTTTTATGTGTGTTTTTTTTAATTAATCCATGTTTTTAGACTCTTAAGCAGCACCATACATCTATTATTTTGTTATTTTGTGCTGATATTCCATTCATTTTCCTCTGCCTGGCATGATTTTAGTCTCAGGCCATGAGCTGCACCTGTGGTTGGTCCGACACTTTTATGATCCTGATGATCACATGACCTTCCTCACAACAGACAGAGGAGAGCGTTGACCTCTTCGCTTTATTGATGATCAATTGCAATTCATAAGATAAAGATAAGATAGAAGACATAACAGACTCCAGTCACCAACAACCGAGAATAATAACAAATAAGGTTACAATTTTAACTTTGCATTAGAAAAACATTTAATATCAGACCTTCCCAACCAACAGCCTCCAATTTAAAAATAGTAGAAAGAAAGAGAAAGACCGGAGACAGAGGAGAACTTTATAAGGGAAACTTTAAAAAAACAGGTTTTATTCAGGGACATATTTTCTGTTGTGGTTTGTGAGTGTCCTGCTTTGCCCCAGGCTCCTCTTTTTCTGCTAACTCTGCTGTAATGACATCAGTGCAGTCGGCGCTCGGCAGAGGGACACATCAGGACACTTCCCTCACATGAACCTCACAGACTTGAGGTGGTCCGGATATCATCAGCCGAATCCGATATTGTCTTCCTGTTGTGGCTGATAACCGATGTAATCTATAGTAAGGCCCTGGAATTGCTGTAAAGTAGGGCTGGTCAAAATGGACAACAATTAATATCTGAACTTTTTTTTTCTCAGTAATGACAGAATATTTTGGCAGTCTAATAGAAATGTGTATTAGTTGAAGTTTATGTATCAGACAAATTTGTAAGAACTTTACACTCATCCACAAAAGTGCAAAAAACAACACAAAAAGAGTGTATCACAGAGTTTCAAAGGGATGCAAAGAAATATACTCTTCCATTAAGTGTCTGAAATGATACACCCCTGTAGACCCGGTCTTGAAACTTTATATCCTTATTTGGAAGGAAACAACATAAACTTGTTCCATTTGCGCCATTTTGAAATCATTTAAATTATTAACACCATTAAAAATGGTATATGTTTGAAGCAACATTCACAATATTAATAATAATTCGATATATTGCCTACTTCTATTGTTAAGTTGTTGCAAAGTTAATACATTCACTTTTTAGTAACTGTGTCTGAGATGTATTGCTGTGATGTTTATAATTACTGGGTAAACATAGTACGTCTCTTCTTTTTTCATTGTAACATGGGAGACTGAGGCTAGAAGAAAATATTGGTGCAATCTCGATGTTTGAAAAAATCGTGTATATTGGCCAAAACCTCCACAGATCGGTGCTGCTCCATAGACTCTTCTAAATTGCTCTTAAGACACATTTTTTTTGCATTGGCTTTTTACAATTACTTGTTATTCATTGTGCTTTTGATAATATTGTACTTTCTGTGTTGTTTTTACCATGATGCACTTTGGGCAGCTGGTGTTGTTGTAAATGTGCTGTAGAAACAAAGTTGACATTGACAATGACATTGACTTTGACATTGACATATCAGTATTAGCATGAAGTATAATGTCCATTAGGGCTGGGAATGACAGGGTCCCTCGCGACATCATGATTCATAGTCATGACTATATTAAAATAGTATTGTAATAAGCCAATAGATATGTTACACATAATCACTATTCTTTTGAAGGAAATACAGTTTAACAACAGTTTTTCTTTGTTAAACCACTACCTGCACAAACGTAATATAAAATACACCTATTTTAATCATCAAATCTATCAATATGTCAAATGTATTGCATAAACAAGTCTCCTTTCTGTAAAAAGTAATATGGCAATATATCAATACAGAAACCCCCAATATCGAAGCCATCACCAAATCTATTGTCCCTCTTTACTGGCTTAGTCTTTGAGCGCAGACAGAAATAAGTCGCTCAAATACCATCATAAATGTTTCAGTCTGCGAGCCTGTGTTCAACTTGGTTTTACATTAATTGCAGATTCTTCCTCTGGGTGTGGCTCATACAGTCCTGACCTAAAAACCTCCCTCACCGACTGAACATGATTTATGATGTTTATAAATAGCCACACGGGGGCAGCACTATTAGGATCTGTTACTAATGAGCTGCTTTTATGACAGGACAAGCTGCTATGATTTCATTACAATTACTCAGAGCACCCGGGTCAAGAAACCTGTTGCAATGTTTTGAGATGTTAACTTGATCTTAGAAGGGCGTAATATTGTTATTTTTCTAACGGCAAGAAAAGAAAAATTTAAGATTAAGAAAGAAATAATGATTGTAAACGTACACAATCAAGAATCCACATTTAAGTTTGCATTTTTTGTGCATTTTGTTCGCAGTGTTGTTGGAGTTTTTAAAGGTGCATTGTGTAAGTTTTTTATTGGACGGTTTGCCACCTATTTGTCTCCATGGAAATGTGATTGCTTTGCCTGTATTGTTCCACAGTAAGGCATTGTTTTTTTTTTTTTGTTTTTTTGTAACTTGGCCTCGTGGCATCACCTGCTTGTCTTCGTGGAGAACATTTGACAAAGCATCTTCATTTAAGCAGGTGGTAGACACTCCAGTCAAAAAGGTACATAGTGCACCTGTAATCCTGCATGACAATAGGGATGTTAAGATTATTTGGTAAATCAATGATTGATTGTTGATGATTATTCAGGTCGCAATGAAATTAAGTTAGAACTAAAAAATAATAGTTGTGAAAATTGTAGGCAGCAACAACTTGTAATTACAGTTCAATCTTTTCTCCAAACACTTGTAAAGTACTTTTTTTCTCAGCTGTTTATGTAACAATATCACTACTTTTTCTTTCTCAAAGTCAGATTTTATAAAGGTGTGAAAGAAAACAAATTAAGGGTTGGTCAAAGCGCCATGAATTGTGAATAATCGTAAATCATGATGTTTCTTCTTAATTATAACATTAACATTTGATATTGTGACCTCCTTAACACAAAAACAGAAAATGTTTTATTGTCATTGTCTTATGATGCGACTAGGGATGTCACAAAAGCAATTTCTTCACAGCTTCTGCAAACATAGTGTATAGTGTTGTCACAGCACTAACCAGCTCATTCCTCAGCGTTGAAAATTCAATTTCGATACTGAGGAATATACTCTATTCTTGTTGAAATCAATTTGGACACCACAATAAGAATTTAAAAAACATTTTTGTGTCAAGATTTTGACAAAACATTACATTTTCAAATCAAAATAATATTTCTTCCTTGATTAAACATTGTGGCCAGTTCAAGATCGTTCTAAAACGATTCACATTTTGTTCTGTTTATGTGATTTTCTAGTATCAATACTTTTCCACTATATATACTGATATACAATACATACTGATTTCCTACCCTTTTTTTCTGACAACCTTAGTTCACATAGTAACATACATATTGCACCTTTATGCCTGAACATTTAGAGTATTTTTTCCGTACCTGCTTCCCCTAAACGATTAGACTTTTTAAAGTTTGCATTACTCCACTGTTTAAGTTGCTACTACAAGCACAAAAGGGTAAATGGGTCACGTGCGTCTGTGTCCCGTGTGCTCAGCTGAGACAAATCAGCTCTAATCGGGGCTTTACTGGACCGCCACATGTGAGCGGCCGTTTGGCTCCGGGTGCTCACTGGGTCACTGGGTCAGCCTCCTGTAAACACGTTGGAGGTTTCTTGTGCTTCCTCCTTGGGCAGTGTGTGGAGTACAGTAGGCCGTAGACAGATGGAAAAATAGCCGAGACTAATCTAAAGAGGTTAATCCACTTAATAATAACCAGCCGCCGCAGAGGGGAGCTGGTTACCTCAGAGCACACATGTTGTTTGTCTGCATCACGCCATACAGTTACCCTACAATAAAACCACAGTAAACCTACAGTAAAACCACAGTAAACCTACAGTAAAACCACAGTAAACCTACAGTAAAACCACAGTAAACCTACAGTGAAGCTTCTGCAAACCTATAGTAAACCTACAGTAAATCTACAGTAGCCCTACAGTAAAACCACAATAAACCTACAGTAAACTTACAGTAAAGCCTCTGTAAACCTATGAGCCTTTTGTGTACTTTAACTTGTAACTGTAAAGAGTTATAGTCGTTAGAGCTGCACAATTAATCAAAATCAAATCGAAATTGCAATTTTAATGGACACAAATCGTAAAGGCTGCAATCTTTGAAGTGCAATAATTTCCCCCACAAAGAGCTAAATATGCTGTTTTATTCTGCATATAAACTTCTAACCCTGTAGTTTAAATCTGTTAAAACATGTTCAGAGAAGTGACAAAAAGTGACAAAACATGACAAAACATGACTAAAAGTAATAAGAATGTAACTGAAAATGTCAAATATACAACTAAAAGTAAGAAAAACGTGTTAAAATGGCAGAAACTAGTTTAAAAGCGTCAAAAATTATTTTATCACAAGCCATCATGACAGGCCTTCACATTATTATCACAATTAATACACTACATTAGGGCTGTCTTTTTTCATCAAGGGCCACACGTCGAAACCTACACGTAGAGGAGGGTCACAGATCAGTGGTCAATACTGAGAATTATTCAAAGAAGTTGCTTTTATCGAAGCTTTTAATATACAACCACTCCTCAGTTCTCAGAACCAGTAGCTCAAGTCGTTCTAACACCAAAAGGTTGATATGAAGGTTATAATAGTAGAGGATTTTAATCTTGCTGTAGAAAATGACTTTGATGATAATGTGGCCCAATTCACCAGGAGGTCTGACCAACTTAGACACATTTAAAGTCACCATAAAACAACTATTCAACATGATTTAACAACATGTTGTGTATAGAAAACGTATGTTACTTTTGTTTATGCCTCAGCCCCTATGTGTTTGTGTCTGTAGCTGAAGAAAAATGACAAACGCTCTCTATACAGCTGTATAAACTGAATCTACAGAACGATTTAACTCGATCTGAGACAAGATCTGAGACAAGACTCCACAAGTCCTTCCTTCCTCAGAGCGCGAGGTCAAACACAGGCCACACTTTTGTGTAAATCATTCAATAATGTATGCAAAAAGGAAGTTTCATTTGTGCTTTTGCTCTTGGTGCTGCACAGAGCAGGTTTAAAAAGTGAATATTAGACATGGAAATAAAGTACAGACTGTATTAAGCTGAAAACCCTTGGCTTTGGTGCCCACATTAAGTGATTTTCAATGAGAGAACACACATAATCTAACATGTTCAAGTGTAAATCAATTATTAATGTTAAGTAAAAATAAATAGAAAGTATTATTCTGTGCAGGTTAAAGTTGCACTAAACTGTATTGGTTGCGCGTCCACGGCCTGCTTGACTCCATGGAAATGTTTTTGCTTTGCCAGGCATGTTTCACATTTCTTTTTCCATAAAAACAAGCAAAAGACAGAGCCAGGCAAACTTACAGCTCAGGTCTGTGGAGAGGTGAGGCTGCTCACTGTAAGAATACATTATTTTGTTAAGTTACGTTATATTAATGCCATGGACAAGGCCATACTGTGGAAAAACATTTATGGTTTAATTGTAGTATTCTGTTCAATGCTCACCTTGTTAAACAACTCCAGGTGCTGAAATACGAACATCTAAACTAATACAAGAAACACATGCATTTCAGAACATGTTTGTAGAGGTGTAAACTTCAGGGTTAGCAGGTTTTATACAAAATAAGAAGTTTTATTGTTTGCAAAGGACTTAAATAATTACAGTCTTTGCAACCACTAATATTGTGATTTCGATTTGTGGCTATAGGGCTCTCACTCAAGATTATTTTTATGTTTTTGATCAGTTGACTAGTCAAACGTTTATATTTGGAAAATTTTAATTTACTTTTAATTGTTAACTTGTGAGTTTCTTCTAATAAGACACTTGTATGTTATGAGCTCATTTACCTGACATGAGGTGACGTTTGATGGATGTGACGTGTCTCTGATCAGATGTTGATCTCAGACATCCATCAGACATTACCTCTGACGAAGGCCAAAACATGTCAGGTAAATGAGCTCATCGCTTTTTTCAACTGTCTTATGAGAAGAAAGACAAACGTTTATTTCTGTAGAAAACAAAGGAGAAGTGAGCGCTTCACTGGGTCTGAAGACTAGTGAACAGGATCAGGTGCTCTTTGAGGATAATTGGATACATTACTAGATAAAAGAAATCTGTGCTCCACAAGTTTTCTAACACGGCAATTTCTTTTATCTAGAAACGTTTATTTCTGTTGTATATTTAAACTTTTCAAAGACATTATTGACCAAATAAAGGATAGATATAGAAAATATTTATGTGTGTATTTAAGTGTACTATTGATGAAAATCAATCAGTTGTTTATTGAACATGAGTTTAGGAGTCTTTATAGTCCAGATAACAATTATGATTATTAAAATACTATCACTTTTTTTTTTTTTTTACAAAAAAAATTGTCCACTAGTCATGATTAGTTGCTAAATCGTTGCAGCCTTCACATATCTTGCACCCTACTGTAAGACATTCCAGAAAATAACCTATCCATGGAGAAAAGTGCACATCTAAAGAAAGTATATATTCTCTACATTATAATCTTTGCAGTTTCCCTTCGTCCTCCTGTACCTCACCTATAAGAGAAGAATGTGCCAGGTTCATAAACGCTGCTCTGTCTGTGTCTTCCTCTTAAGACACAAACAAAAACCATGCCAACAGACGACTTCCTGCAACACGAGGAGACGAGATATGGTAATGTGAGCTAAGCGCGGTTTAGCATTGCATAACGCTGAGCTGATTCATCACATGCAGACGCCCATAGTTATTCCTGGTGCCCTACTTTCAATTCAGCGCAACTTTCTTTGGCCTATATTTCGTGCTTTGTGCCTTTGAGTGCATCCACTTTATTATGAGGCTCTTATGTGATTCTGAGGTAAAGGGAGGGAAAGTTGGAAGAGTCCTATTTCAACGATTCACTCCAAAAAAGAACACATGGTTTATACGCAAATGTGCAGAATATTTATCCTTATTTGGGCGGTTTCCTATCTTTAAAGCAAAATTATCTGTATGTGAGGAAAATAAATGCAATTTTTCTGATCCGAAGACTTTATTTGACAGGACTGTTGTGAAAAGGACAGAAAAAGAGGAGGGACATCTTCATAGGGTTTGGATTATTACTATTAACATGAAATAAAGTAGAATCAGAAAAAGATGTATTTTCTCCAGCGATGTGATGCAATATAAAATAATAAATAATGAATAAACCTATGAATGAAACAAAGAATGACAACAGATGTGTCCTATTTCCATCAGTGATCACCAAGTATTACCATTGTTACACTTTTAGTTTCATCCTATTATGTGTAAAGTTAAAGGTGCAGTATGTAAGTTTTCAAGGGTCCGTCACCTGCTTGACTCATGAAAATGTAATTACTTTGCCTTGAATGTTTCATGGTATGATATTAACTTATCTACCTTTCATATTCACCTTATTCGGCCCCGCCCACTTTTGCCTCTTTTTGCCACAGATCCACACTTCTGTGGTAAAGGCACTCCCTGTTTGACGAAAATGTTTTGCTGCTAAAATTATATATAAAGTAGATGGATTTGTGTAAAATGTTGAAATGTTGAAATCTGTGCATTGTAACAACAAGTCACAATGCACAGATTTCCTGGGCGGCCCGAAAACAGCTTTTTAGTCCGTGTAGAACTTATTTTCTCTTGAGCTCGTCTGCCTCATGTAAACTAATATAAAGATGGTGGCGCCCATGGCAACTTCCAGAATAAGGTCAATAGTTAAGGGCCTGTACCTGATTTTTACTGTTGTGAAGCGGGGAAAACAAAACTAGTCCATGGTCCTGATTTTTGCATGTAATAAAGTAAAATCTGTGTTGCCTCAGTGCAGAAATATTGTAAAAGCATCAGTCTGAGTGAAAATGAGATCACAACTATCACTCAGCATCTATTTATAGAGCGTTTTATTTTACGAGAAGAAGGAAGTTAGCATGCTAAAATTTGTTAGCTTTAGCTGTGAAGGTCTGTGATGCTTTGGGCTCAGACGACACTCGAGAAAAGTGTTTATAAACTCATGGCGGTGAATATTTAGGGGGCTGGGATTGCTTTAGATAAGTGATACATGTGACTGCTGTTATACTTTAAAAGTGAATATACATATGACTTTTTTTTCTTTATTTTGTCATGTTTAAATTCTTTATATGTGCATTAGAAGAAAATGTATGAAAAATGACCCCCGAGCAATTGCTTGAAATAACGAAATCATCATCAGATGAGTGAAATATGAGATAAGATAAGCGAAGAGAACCTTAATTTGTCCCACAATGAGTTTTCAGTGTTGCAACACACAATATTAGGAACAGCAGGGGAATAGAAACATGCAATAAAAAACAAGATACATAATTTTAAAGATAGACTTAAATCTATACTTAAATCTAACAAACTATGCAGGTAGGTTAAACAACGTTTCCATGAGCTCGCCACTTAAACTTACATAGTGCTCCCATAAGTGCCACCTATGTATTAAAACCATGTAAGAAGTTAAACAGGTCAAGACTTCAAATCCAGGTTATTGTTCTGAACTGAAGTCATTCTACTGTTTGCTGTGGTGTCGTTTCCACATGTGCAAAGTCTGCCTCGCAGTTGCTGCATGTTGTATGTTGACCTACTTTTTGGGGAGGATTGAGGCAGTGGCGCTGAATGGGTCATGGCAGGCAACATAACTCTGAGCTGAAGCGCAGCCAAGCAGCATGTTTAACTGTTGGGCTTTTCCCCTCCTGTCTGCCGCGCCGCCTGGAAACTTGTAACAAATCTTGGACCCATTAACAGTGACCGAGATGTAACTTGTGCAATATTTGTTGTTTTTAAATCAAACTAAAAATGTGGAAAGTATTTTACATCTTAACGGTTTCAGTTGTAGGCTGAAGTAGAGGAATGACATAATTACTCCCATAAAGTGTAGAAATACTTAATGACTCATGTCCTGACTACGGCTTCTTCTGAAACGTTGCAGTAAGACTTAGCAAATTATCCACCTTTTAATGTGCAGGGATTTACGCATTAATTTGACCTACTTTTTCCCCCACAGATGCCCTTCCTCAAAACAATATTCAACTACACTGCAGGGCACATTCCCCACATCAAAAGTGAGACTAAACCAGGACTAAACTAGACCTTTAGATCAGGATTAAACAAGGACTAGAACAGGACCAAACATAGTCTTCATTAGGACTAAAATTGGCTAAATTTAACACAAAAACAATAAGTCTGAACACTCCTGGTTTGGGTTTGATCTTATTTAGTGCTGATGTGGAATTTAGTTCAGGAATAAACCAGAACCAGATATGACCAGACCAGGACCAAATCAGGAGTCCAACCAGGATTCAAACCAGGATTCAAACCAGGATTCAAACCAGGATTCAAACCAGGATTCAAACCAGGACTCAAACCAGGATTCAAACCAGGACTCAAACCAGGATTCAAACCAGGACTAAACCAGAATTCAAACCAGAACTCAAACCAGGATTCAAACCAGGACCCAAACCAGGACAAGTGCGATTGCACCCTCAGTTTCCGACCAGTTGAAAACCACCAGGTACAGCCTTTCTCGAACCTTGAATCCCAGACAACACTTTGCACTTTGTATTCAGGTTTTCATTGCTTGCTTGAAACTTGCCAAAACAATTAAAAGCCTCTGCCTTCATTGAGTAGTTTTTTTTGGCTTCAAATCAATGCTACAACAAGTTTGACCCAGATTTTTTCTGTCTTTCAAATGGGTCACAATTAAACCATGAAACTTTTGTCACAACTCAGATAAGATTATCACAATTCCGGTCTATAGTTCATATTGTACTAACGGCATTTCTGGTGTTTTATTGTAGAGCAGCATAGTTTGAAATCTTTGTGTGATTTTACCCACAACCACACTGCATGTTTTAATGCTGACTTCATTGTGACTAAGCTATTTGTTTCCTTCAATCGCTAAACGTTTTACAAAAGCATCACAGTTTTATGAGCTTGTGAAAGGCAGACAGCTTGTACAAACACAGAAGTCAATGTTTAACTCCGGCTCGTTGCTGTTGCGTCATTGGGTTCAATAGTGCCACTCCTCTCTCTTTATGCAGACAATAAACTGTTAATGTTGTGTAGTTTAGTATTACGTGTCTGTTATATAAGTTTAAACATGAATGGAGTCTGATGACTTTAACTGAAAGATGTAAAGCTTGATTATAGCAGTGTAACTATTAAGGTGCGATGAAGGCTTGTTTACACAGAGATATACAGTATTTACCTTGACTGGAGTGCTCCACAGTATGGCATTAAACTTGTCTATCCTGCTTTTCTACAATCACAGGTGTTTTTATTACTCATAAATATCTAATGCTAAAGTACTAGTTGAGTTGAGCAGTTGAATAAATGGGAAAAGTCACATTTTTTAACAAGTTTCCAAGTAGAGCTCCAATAAGAAACAAGAAATGGTAGTGAGACAAAAGGACAACCATGCAAAATGTGACGTTATGTATTCAACTGTTTCAACTTTTGATCAGAACTGTATTCACCTTATTCCGGAAGTTGCCTTACGCGCCGCCATCTTGTTTCTGTTGTATTAGTTTACATGGAGCAGACGAGCTCAACAGAAAATAAGTTCTACACCGATTAAAAAGACGTTTTCAGACTGCCCAGGAAATCGGTGCGTTGTTGACTTGTTGTTGCTCGTGTTCATTAAACATTTTACACAAATCAACCTAACATTTTAGCTGCAAGACTTTTCCCTCGTTCATCATTAGCTTTAACGGAGTTCTCGTCAAACGGAAGTGCGATTACAACAAAAGTGCAAAAAACTGCAAAAGTGGGCGGGGCAGAATAAGTTCTTGGGGAGAAGCAGGTGGTGGACCCTCACCTCACCAGAAAAGTTACATAAAGCACCTTTTAAATTTCTGTTCAATACTACATTTAATTTTCAAGACAGTCAAAGACACCACCAAGCAACACCAAAACAGTCAATTAATCAAACAAACTACAAAAAGATAAAACAATACATCAAAACATTTTGAAAGATGCTGTTTGGTCATTACTAAGACACCTGAGTTTAACTGATGACTTAACGTAGTTGTAACTTTAATATCGTTTCTCAGCATATCTTGACATTATTATTATTTTATTATTATTATTAACCTTTATTGTTCATAGAAAGCATAAAATCAGAAGGCCTCTTTCTAACCTCAGAGTTTACCTGAGGAACAGACAATCTAATGTACATTTGCAACCGATTTCAATAGCTCATACAGTTGAAATAAGAAGCGAGGATAAATAGTGGGGAAGGATTTGCACATACGGCCTTGGAAATAAACAAAAGGCAATGTTGCTGTCTTTGAAATACAAGAGAGGGCCTAATATGAACTGTGATAAACTGAATCAAGAGGCATTAGAGCAGTGGAGGAAGCGTGCATGTAAATAATGTCACAATCATCAAATATGGACAAAACAACAGTACAAGATGCTTCCTACACTATACAAGGAAAACAACATTAAAAAACAAGACTTAAAAACAAGATTTAAAAGGAAAAAAAAGATTTATTCCAGTACCAAAAGGTATTCTACACTAATATTAAAGAGATACTGATTTGGCCTTTTCATTGTGGCTTGGGAGTGATACAAAATAAAATAGATATAGGCAGCATTTCTATTCAACAAATGTCAAAATAGCTCAAAACGATTTAACTGTGTGAAATTTGCTGGTTTCATTAAAAATAATTATGAAACAACTGTGCAAATTATGCTAATATGTACCATTTATTTTTCGCAGCCAAGACATTTTAAACGCACATATTAACTCCTCTTTGTCAACTCCTACTTATGTATTAAATCAGTTCAACGACAAATGTACAATTCAGTGGTAAATCCTTCACTTCCTGAACATTTCTCATCTTCTTTATGGGGTCATCGTTGCTGCATTACATAATCTAATCCTTTAATGTGACTCTTTCTCTCAGATGTCTGCGCTGACCGTGTAAGAGTATGTGACATCTGGACGCCATGACGGTTCCTGTGGCTGTGTCCAAACCCTGTCTTCTCCTTTTCCTCCTCCTCCTCCTCCTCCTCCTTCTCCAGTGACTCAGAAGTAGGTTGCTCTCACTGGGGTAAATAGTTGCTCAGTTCTTACCCCACGGCTGGCTCTCCCTGTGCTGCTGTGCTGACCTACATGCTGCAGCATCCAGCGTTACGTAACCGAGACTCATCACCGCAGGCAGCTCTGGGCCAACGCCTCTTCCTTTCATCTCTCTCTCTCTTTATCACTGCTATCTCTCTTACTCTTTATCTATTTCCCCCTTCTCTCTCCTCTCCTTTTTATCATCCTCGTCCCCCTTTTCTCTCCCTCTCCTCCTGTATTTTTTCCCTTTATCCCTCTATCGTTTGCTCTCTCTTTCTCTTCTGTCCTCTCTTTTGCTCACGGTCTCTGGTCTCCCTCTCCCTTACTCTCTTCTTCTCTCTCTTTCTACTCCATATGATTTTTTCCTTTTTCTTTCCTTCTCTCTCCCTCTGACTCTCTCTTTCTCCTCTCTCTCCTTTTCTCTCTCCTCTCTTTATCATTCTCTTTATGCCCCTTTCTTTCCTTCTGACTCTCTCTCTCTCTTTCGTCTATGTCTCTCCTTTTCTCTCCCCTCTCCTCTCTTTATTTATCTCTTTCCCTTTTCTCTCCCTCTCTTCTCTCTCACTCTTTCTCTTTTTCCACTCACCCTTCCCCTTCCCTTCTCCAGACTCTTTTTCTCCTTTGCTCTCTCTCTCTTTCTCTCTCCTTGCCCCTCTCCCCATCCTTCTCGCTCCTCTTTGTCTCCTTTCCCCCCTCTGTCTCATAATTTTCTCTTGCTCTCCCCCTTTTTGCTTATCTTTATCTCCTTCTCTTTCTCTCTCTCTCTCGTTCTTCTTTAAATCACTCTCTCCCCTTTTCTTTCCCTCTCCTCCACATTGGTCTCTATCTTTCTTAGAGTAGACAAACTTTAGACAATCTTTAGAGGATCTTTCTTGCCTCTCTCTTGTCTCTCTCTCACATAAACACACTTTCCACTCCCCCTTTTCTGTCTCTTCTATTTCTCTCCCCTTCTCCCTTTATCTCCATCATTCTCTTCTCCCCCCCCTTCTCTCCCCCTCTCTCTCCCCCTTTCTTCTTTCTCTCTCTCTCTCTTCTCTCTCTCCCCTCTCTCTCTCTCTTCTTTCTCTCTCTTCTCCCCCTCTCTCTCTTCCTCTCTTCTCTCTCTCTCTCCCCCTCTCTCTCTGTGTCTGTTCTCTCTCTCTTCTCTCTCCCCCCTCTCTCTCTTCCTCTCTTCTCTCTGTCTCTCTCCCCCCTCTCTCTGTGTCTGTTCTCTCTCTCTTCTCTCTCTCCCCCCTCTCTCTCTCTTCCTCTCTTCTCTCTCTCTCTCCCCTCTCTCTCTGTGTCTGTTCTCTCTCTCTCTCCCCCTCTCTCTCTGTGTCTGTTCTCTCTCTCTCTTCTCTCTCTCCCCCCTCTCTCTCTTCCTCTCTTCTCTCTCTCTTCTCTCTCCTATCTCTATCTCTCTCCCTCTTCTCTCTCCCTCTTCTCTCTCTTTTCTCCCTCTCTCTCTTCCCTCTCCTATCTCTATCTCTCTCCCTCGCTCTTCTCTCTTCTCTCCCTCTCTCTTCTCTTTCTCTACTCTCTCTCTCCCTTCTCCCTCTCCCTCCCTCTCTCTCTGTCCCCCCTCTCGGTTGCACACACAGCTGGCTTTGCAGCACTTCCTGGCCTCTCTCATTCATTCACTCACATTCATGCCCTGTTTCCATTGAAAACCAACACAGCACTGCTATAGTGAGAAAGTAGGGCTGGGCACTTACACATTCAATCATCTCATTTAGCTTTTGAATATATTGTTTGTTTTTCATGCCTATTGTGACATTTTTTCTTTATTTCAGTTGTTCAGATCAAGTTGAAACATGCGTTCAATTATATCTTTGTTATCAATTTTAACATGTAGAAACAGATTCAATCACGTGAAAAAGTCACCTATTATCTTGAATACCTGAATGCGTCCTTTATCGTAAGATCAAAAAGTCACCCCAAAACAAGTTATTCAAATATTATTTCCTCATTGTTGATGCAGGAAATAGTCAAACTAACTAAGTCAGACTAAATGTCCTTTCAAGATTTCAAGTTATGAGATAAATTTGACCTAGTTTGAAAATGAAAATTTGACGCCCCTCTCCGAGAGTAATTAGATCTGGTCTTAACGATGTTTACAAATGACCTGAATGCAGAAGACCAGTGATTCTTTGCTCTGTACTGAGACATTTGAATGCCGTTACTTTTATTACTTTTTATATATGGAAAATAAATCAGATCAAAACATTTCCTCAGTATTATCTTCTACTTGAGCCTAGAGCTGGATGACATGGCAATTAAAAAAAAAAAAAAATCATACAGTTTTTCTCATATTAATTACAATGTTCAATTCAATTTGATTTAGTCCTATCAAAACAACCAGATATTTATTTCTGTATAATCGCCTGAAGTGATTTAATAATGGCAATAAAAATGTATAAAAGTCTTCTTCCTTCAAAGTCAGAACTCTGCTCCAAACCACATGCTTTTCTGACAGAGGCTTGGCTGTAAATCTCTCAGTTAAAATGATCTGAATCTTGATGATGTTGAGTTGAATTTTGATTGCAGTGACATCGACTTATTTTATTATTTTAAAGTAACAGAACTCTTAAAATTGTTATCTAATCTACGCCTCTGAGCCAGATTGATCTAGTAATAAACTAAACTAAACTAGACCTGGACTTAACCAGGACTAAAACAAGATCATAACATGTACAAAGTGAAATTGACTGAGAAAGTCTAATCAAGCAGAATAATAACTTTAAAAAACTTAAAAATCTTAACTGTGACAAAACAAGGACTACAACAGTAAAAAAGACAAGACCAAAGAAAAAGTAATTTTAGGAAATGAGGAACATCTCTGATACATAGTTAGTTTTGTGTTTTTTGGTGTAAATTCTTTAATTCTATAATATCAATCCAACCGTGTCTGCATGCACTACTAACCCAGTCCCTCAGGCGCACAAATGAGTCAAGTTTTTTTCTTGCTGTAGAGGCATGTGATGTAACCAGCTCCGCTCACTCAATAACAACCCCTCTTTTTCTCCATCCTCCCGTTTCTCCTCTCTCCCTCCTCTGTGACCTACTTTTTACTCTCCTGTCCTGTTTTCGCAAGCCTCCGCACAATACAAAGCAGCTTTTACTACTCAAAGATGGGCTGGGCTGGGGGGGCTGCAGAGGGGTGAACGAGGAAGAGAGAGAGAGAAATGTATAGAGAGGGGAGGGGGGAATGCGCCATACAATGCAATGCGGTTTTCACAAGAATGTCACCTTGTTACAGCCACAGTGTTTGAAGGGCGGCTCTTGCATAAACCCAGTACTGTTCCCCAAACATACAGGTTAAATGTTCCTTATACTGTGCACCTTTCCTCTTCTAACTAACATTATTTTGATCAATATAAGTTGTCTCCAAAACTTTATTCTTAGGTTATTTGAGCTGTGTGTAACTGTCTCATAATTTGCAAACCCGGGTGTTGGCCTGAAATTGCGACACCTCTGTAAGAGATAGTCCACTGCCCTCCCTTTAATACTTATGTAAGCCTCACCAGTGGCACTGCTCTGCCCAATCAAACGTGTTGTTGTTCCCATCAGCCATTGCTCCATTAAGAGGCTGCAGTCTTCTCTCACAGTAGAGCACTTGTGTAACCGGTTACGGCATGTTTTTCACGTGTTATTAATTTGATTCGTTGATCAAAGCATTTCTGGCGAGTGAAAATTCAGATTGGAATTGCAATTAGAAGGCTTTGTAGTCTTATTTGAAATTGTTTTAATTTGCACTCAGCAAAATTTGATTACATTGTAATCCCCTCGGCCTATGCTGAACTATGTTGACTATGTCTGCAGGTTGCCGTAATTTGATATATTAAATACTGTTTTCTATTTCTGTTCAGCTATCTGTGACGTCACATTGAAAGCTGAATTATGTAATGTTTTTAACTTTTAAATAAATTCATATGGAGTTATCCAGTTTAATACTTGCATGTGGTTTATGTTTTTATTCATATATAGATCCTTTTAAAATGCTATGTCATCAGAATTGCAAATAGTTTTACGTCTTTATGACTAAACATAAGCAATTAAAAGAGCAAAAATTCCTAGAGTTGAAGTGTCAGAAAGTTTGTGTTTCTATTACAAAGGATGGAAACAATATTATTTTCTACCTTCAAATTTGTATTTGAGCTTCAGAACAACTTTACATTTAGGGTAAAGTATGCAATATATTTGTAGATAAAATGAAAAACAATTGCAGGCTCAAGTATTTGTCCACTAAAACTTAAAAATCAAGACTATGCCTTCATCATAAATGCATCATACTGTCTTTAATATCTCCTTAAAATAAACAAATAATGTAAAATGCAGTAGTAAATTTAACCATGCTTTGATATCGAGTGATTTTCATTTGACAAAAACACCTTGATTTTTCATTCTGTGAAAGAGATAAATTCTAGTTTCTCCATGAAATCAAATTGTGTCACATTTGCCTCCATTCTGGAATTTAAAATGGTTAGTTTTCAAACTTTTAAAGGGTTTACATCTAATCGCTATTGCATAAGTTCATGTAAACTTGGTATTTACATCAGTTTTAACATTAAGATGGAATGCATTCCTTTTATTGTGCTTGGGTCAAATAAGTTGTTTTGTCCAGTCACTTCTTGTTGTTGCTTTCTCACTCACTCACACTCAGTTTCGGTTGAAATCACTGTAAATGAGCCAACATGAAATTCATAGTTATCAAAGGTGTTAATGTCTGACTACAGTGAAGTTCATACACTGGATTACATTCCAATGGACTATTAGTGATTTATAACCTGAAACTACATTATTATCACAATTAAAAATGTAAATAGTATCTATCTATCTATCTATGATAACTGATCATACCATGATACATGAGTCTGAGTAATATTTATACACAACGTTATATACAGATAGTATTTTATAAGTTGGCCTCATTAAGCTGTTTCTAAGCCTTATGGCCAAGTGTGCTTCATGAATGAATGTAATATAAAACAACAGACTCAAAGTAAATTCAACAACTTTTTTTATTTTTCCCATTTTGAGTCGTTCACAATACAAAATGAGTTTTTTGTAACCATTTGCATATCCACGTGAAGTATCGCATTACATAATCGCTTCTGGACAAGGCTTACTTATTCTCTTTTTTTCCATTTTTATTTCGTCTTTCGTCAAACAGCGTAGGTTATACAGTAACACAGTACAAATGGTAACTGGGGCATTGGGTAAATACACGGCACTAGGAAGAGCATCGATCAAAATGACACAATATGATGACAAACACACAGTAATAACCAAATAATAATAATCACTTATAATAGAAAATAACAATATTAATAAAATAATATTAAAATAATGACAGTAGTATACAAGAGATAGACAACTTTACATTTATACATGTGGCCAGAGGCAGGCACCAGGAAGTGTACAGACTGATACTGCAGCTACAGGAGCTAGACTCAGTGCATGAGGGGGGCGTTTGAGATCACTGTGGAACGAGGGACAAACAATAACAGGCACCGCATGAAGAGAGCAGCTTTGCTGGTAGTGATTAAGGAGCATTTCATTATTAGACAGACAACCTTTGTGTCTGATTCATGGAGCTAAACAAGGCTTACCTTGTGCTTGTCAGGTCTAGCCAACATCTGTCATCTGCATAGCCTTGACTGATATGAAAAACTGGCCTTGACTTTTTAAGCTCAGATCATCTTATCACCTAGAACTGTTGGAAAATACCTCATACACTGTTTTTTGAAGTTGTGGCTCTTCTTTCATTTTTAGTAAAAAGAAAATCTTTGAGGCATTTTAGACAAAGGACTGTACAAGGTGTATCACTAAGAACAAGCTAATCACTTTATGTCTACGACTGCATTACACAATTTTGTTTTTGTTGTTTTTTGACATGTTTTTCTTCTTAAAATATATAATCATATGCAAATTCATATGTCACAGTATTATACAATCTAAGTGCTTCAGAAGTGAAGGGGCTTGTGTGCAGATGAGAAAGAGGGAGCAATGTAACTTGTCAAAAGTGTGTTACTGAACTGATGTGTTTCTTTGGTTGAAGGAATATTCCTATAATGCCACAGTAGATGTGTAAGTGCTGGCTAGAGCCTCAAAGGCAGTTAATAGTGAATAATCTGTACATGTTCGATTCAAGAGAAGAGTTTCTCTTTTGTGTGATCTTAGTTTTGGGAGGTAGGAAAGACAGGAAAGAAGTGACACAGTGAAGACTGAAGGTGAAATCCCAGGTTTAAGTGTGTCTGTGAAAGTGTTGGATGAGGTACGTCCTGCACCTGTATCGGTGCTGCATTGCCCCATTCAACCCTTTGACAAAACATTACTTTATCACATTGCGTACACCACAGAACACTGTCTCCTTCTCTGTGTTTGAACTGTCCGTAATACAAACATGTCCCAGTTGTCTTCAGTCTCGTTTCTTACTACGTCCGCCGCGACTGCTGCTCAAGCCTTTTTTCCCTCCCTCTTTCTTGGCCTCCGAACACTCGTTCCCCTGAGGTTTGACCTCTTCAGGTAACTCAGTCTGGTTTTCTTCTTTGCTGTCTCCCAGTGCGTGGCTCGGAGGGTTCCCGGGCAGGGCCAGGTAGGGGTGCTGCGGCAGAGTGGGGGACATGGACACAGGGGTAGGTTCCTGCGCCCCTCCATTAGACAGAGCTCTGTATTTAAGGCGCAGTTTGTGGGGCAGCGCAGTGGCTTTGACCTCAGCCGAGCTCTCTGCGTGTGAGCTGATGACTGTGGACTTCTGGTGGTAGTTACTGATGTCTGAGGACGAGGAGGAAGGGGACTCGTCATCTGTGGAGCCCTCTTTGTCAGAGCTGCGCGGGTCGCCATCACTGGACGACGTGTCTTTGCTCGAGGAGTTCTCCTGGAAGAACCCGTCCGTCCTGGGACCGCCCTCGTACGTGAGCACCGGGGGCTCTTCGTCCAGAGAGGTGAGGTAGGCGTTGTTCTGTGGGTAGGAGGACTGTCCCTCCTCAGTGTTGTGGATGAGGTCAGGGGCGAAGGGGTTTGGTTGTACAGCGTTTTCTGGGCCCTGGTAACTGTAATGGTGCTTCTCGTGCTGCTGTTGACTGCTGTAGCGCTGCAGCTCCTCTGGCTCTGCGTGCCCGTTACTGTACTCGTACTGAGGGGAGTCCATGGTTTTGGTTCTCTCCAGTTTCTCTGCCACCTCTGTGATGGTCAGGGAGCAGTCACTGTACTTGGAGCTGTGTGACTGTCTGCCCTGCTCCTCTGGTCTCTCCATGGGGTAGCAGCCACTGCTGGAGCGGTACAAGATCACACTCCTTTGGGCCGGGGGCGCAGGGGGGGCCGGGCTGGACCTCTCCATGTGGCACTGTTGGTACTCAGAGTCTTCAGCCAAGACAGCGCTCTGGTGAGAGTTGTTGTAGGTGCCATTGGAGATCCCATTTGGAATGTTCTCCAGCCGAGCCAGGTCCATGGAGGGCTCCTTCTTGATGCTGTAGCCCATGGGCTCTGGACTGTCCCGTGACGATCCATCAGACATGTCGGATACAGAGCCTCGAGGGGAGTATTTTTGAAAGGAGCTGTGACAATCCCCGCGGATAGACTGCTCCGTTTCAGAGGAGTCAGAGTTCATCATGACCTGGGATGCGCTGGAGTAGCCGCTGCTTGAGAGGTAGGCGTTACTGTTGGGGGTCCCAGTGGAGCTATTGCCATTGCTACTGTTGACCGCAGCTGCACTGCTGGAGATCTGCTGACTCTTCTCCATGTAGGACGCGGCGCTGATGAGGCCGAAGCGCAGTTTGAGCTGGAGCAGCTCTGTCTTCAGACGCACGTTCTCCTCGTTCAGAGCGATCACTCTGTTCTCCAGCACCATGTCGTTCATGCGCCGCTTCTCCCTTGAGCGCTTGGCCGCCTCATTGTTCTTCCTACGCTTTTCCCAGTACGAAGCATCTTTCTTTTCATCTGAGATGAACTCCCTTTTGCGGCGCGAGGCCATATTGAGCTTGTTGGAACCTTTAGACGGGCGTCGTCCTGAAGAGTCTGGGTTTGGGGAGGGCATATTGTCACTGTAGGAGTATGAATCCACTTCCATGGCATTCTTGTTGCTGGTGGCAGAGAGGTGCAGACTGAGACTCTCCATAATCTTGTAGCCAGTGCCAGAGAGTATCTCTGGGGGGCAAAGGGGGAGGGGTAAAAGGAAAACTATATGTGCCGACTACTTGGTTTGACTTTGAGTTTAACCTATGTCGCAGGATCAGCAAAAACTTCTTGATGAGGTATTTGTGCTCCACGGAAGGAGAGCCTCATTGATTTCTGTTGTAATGTTCTTACACTCAAGTGTCCAAATTAGCCAAGAAGATTAAAAAGAGGTGGAACTCCAGAATAACCTTGTACATTGACGTAGTTTTGGGCTGAACTCAATGAAAAAAGTAGCTAGAGTGTTCTTGTAGTTAAGGCTCAAGTTTTTGTGGCCGGTGATTCAGAAGAGGCCCCTGTGTGAAGGTGAGTTTGAGTATCAGCTCCTCTCTCAATCTTCAGTGGCAGCTGTCTTTGGTCGGGCGGTTGCCTCTCTTTGCACAAAAGATGTAGGTCAGTCTCTCTTCTTCAGCGCTCCCAGAGGATTTCACTGCTACTGTGCGCTGACCACTAACTGTGTTATGGAGACAAAGAGGGATGGGAGAGAGAGGAACACACGGTTAGATTCAATGTAAGACACACTGCAGTTCATTGTGGCTTTTATTCAGATTTTATTTAGGTCAAATTACAAAAAGACATTCTAATACTGATAGATGTAAGGTGTGTCTAAAGTCGATCATGTTTATCTGTATACAGAATAAAAATCGACGACATACAGTAACCTTGTGCTTGTTGCATATTGCTTTTCTTGTTTTTTTGTTTGTTTTTTTGCAACTCTTAGTGAACAGTAGTATGAAAGATGATGTGAGGTTGTGACTTAACAGAGTTGTTGTGTAAGAGGCTGATATCACAGGCTTTTACTGACAAGAGGCAGACTGACACGCAGAGACAAGCAACAAGTTTGTAATATTTATTTAATAAGGTTTTGTAATATTCATTTGTTTCCTTTTTTGATTTGCATGAAATAGTTGTGTGAAGTTACTGCATTTGAATCATCTGTTTTATGCATATCTTCAACAATATTTCAGTTTGGCTTGTTAATGTTAAGTTAATGTTTTATTTATCAAACAAATGCAAACTGCTACAAGGTTTCTACTGAAGCAAAACATAGTCACCGGTACAATACACTTTTTTCTATCATGTTTGAACCTTTTTTGTCATTCATTTTGCTTGAGTTTTATTGTAATTAGCTACTGAGGCCAAGTCTAGTTTATAAAATCTAACTATTCATATTCATCACGTGTCTATGGGGAACTTACAGTACTATGATAAATTGTATTGACTTCTCAGTGCACATCACTCAGCCCACTGTAACTATCTTAGAGGATTTGTTATGTCAGACTGTCTGTGAAAGAATTGGGGCGTCTCAGTTTCTCTCAAGCTGCTGAAACATCGCAGCATATCACAGTTCGTGCACAGCTTGCCTTCTTGCCCAAACAATACTCAAGTGAGGGAGTCGGATGTAGACACCAGCATTATGTAACAACTCAGACCATTCTCTTGTTTTAGTCATGTTTTCCTGTTGTTTACCCCCTCAGCTGCATAACACGGTTGATATATGCATTTGTTATTAACACATCGTTAGCCATAGAAGCCCTAGAGTGCTGAAAAACATGTATTTTACGACAGGCACGGCCACAAGTTTAATCTAGGTCACCAAGCTGTAACTGGTTTGGTGTCAGGTTTGCTTCACAATCATGAGTTAAAACATAACACATTTATTTGTTTCCTGTTTTGGTTGTTTGGCCATGCAAAGTAGTTTAAATGCAAATTATAAAGGTCTGCAAAAGTAGATGCTATTTGATATTAAACACTTTGTCGTGTATCAATAAAGAAAATGTAAACTTTTTAAGTGTGTCAGAGTAAAATGAGGGGAAAAGGTTAGTAGGGCAGTGACTATGTGAGTTTGGATTGGCTGATCAAATGTTATCTTTTATATGCATGTATCTCTCGACAAATATTTTCAAAGTAAAAAGGCTTCAAACCTTGTAAAACTTCATCAAAGTTATGTTATTATTAATACAAGTTTAAAAAGTTGCAAGTGTTTTGACAATACTAGAAAGTATCAAATCTTGAACAAGAAAAGTATCATTTGGAGAAAACTGTATTCAGAATTTCTATCACCTTTGCACGGTGTTAATGTCTTAATGTTATATTACCTAAAATTCCACTACATTGGCCCAAACAAAAGCCTTGGGGAAGAAAAGGGGCGCATACGTCTGCACTGTCCCACTGACCTAGAAACGACGCTCAGCAGTAAACACTCCCTCTGCCTTTGACGGAGCGCCATAAAATAGGTCAGTGGGACTGCAGGGGAGGGAGGGCCGCGGAGGGAGAGAGAGAGCACCAGAGTGCACGCTAAAAATAGAGCGAGGGAACGAGGTTGAGGCAGGAGGAAGCGGAGCGGACCAGTGACGGCAGGAATTTGTTTTAGGGACAGTGAGAGGAATTTTACAGACAGTCGGCAGAGCAACTGGGAAATGAAAACTAACACACCAGTTGTAAGAAGAACAGCCTGGTGATTTGGTTATAACATTAATTCCTATGTGCTCCAAAACCCCCAGCTTTGCAGCGCATAACAATGTGCCTGAAATGGAGAAAAAGGAGAGAGATAGGGTGAGGGCATTGACGTCAGAGCACACACCCATATCTGCAGCCAAACTCCTCATAACAGCCAGGTCTCTGTGGACGGCGCGGGGAGGGGCTGCCGCTGCTGCTCGTAACGTACGTGCTCTGAATCCTTTGTACCGGAGCGCAGCTTGTGTAACAAATGCGTATTACATAGCAGCACAAGCTACAGGTTAGTGGACGCAATCAGCTCCTTTACAACACTCAGAGCTCTGAATAAAACATGGTGGCAGAGATTAATTATTGTGCAATAAAGGGTTGCAAAATATATTACAAATTTCAACATATAAACTATCAAGGATAATTCTTTTTCAGAGATTTTGAATATTCACGTTTGCAATAACAATAGTATAATGTTGAAATTCACCTGAAATTTAAACTTTTTTTGTTGAATTTTCTCTCACTTTTGCCTTCATTTTACTTTGATGTCCAAGTATTATATCATGTTATTTCACTATCCCTGTCAAGCTGTCATAACTTGCATGTTTTTTCTCATTTTTTCCAGCCACAATCCAACAGCCTCAACCATTAAGAGCTGGATTTAGGGCGCAGACTTCTTTAGACTTATGGCAGTTCCCAAACACTTGCCGCCAATGTTTGGGGAGGAATGTTTGCCCTTTGCCCCCTGTGCCGTGAGTGCATTTCTCCTTCCTCCCCTCCTCCATCTTTTAAGTGATTCAACACAGTGATTCAACACCACACACGTGGAGGGGCCCCCAGTAGGTTAGGAGACTTCATTTTCCCCCCATGGCTTAATGTCAAAACACAAATAGGCCTCCAGACATACCAGGTCAGCCTAATAACTGCGTGCACCAATTCATGCCTCACATGCTTAAACAACAATGAACAGGAGTGATTGATTTGTCTGATGTACGTAAACATAAATATGTTGTCTATAATCTGTTACTCATTCTTTACTAATCTGGTGTGACCTACTGTACAGTTTTGCAGCATTTTAACCTGGATATATCAAATTCCTAGTGAACATTCTGGCTTGAGGTAAATAGAGTAAAGTTTAGCGAAACGTCATTACAGTCTTGTATGCTATGTAGTGTCCCATATTTTAAACTTAAGTTGCTCTTCTTGTTTTAGTAGTAATATTAGAAGTACTAGAAGAAGTAAGTGTAAATATGTAGCTGCTGTTGCATAGACACTGTTGAATCAGTATGAACTGCCGTGGCCTGTAAACCTCATGTGATCTCACCCACATACATGTTTGACCTATATTTGAGTGCTGGCTGGGACCGTGCGGTGCTGAACGCTCTAAAATGGGACCAGTTGCTTGTGGCGGGACAAGTTTTTTTTCCCTAAACTTTAGTCTACCTTGGCAGACTGGGGTTTCCATCGATTGCATCACATCCTGGACATGTAATTTCACAATATGCAAACATTGTACAAGGATATTGTTTGGAAAAGTACATTACTGAGTTGGTACTAGACAATTTCTGCTTCGATTACTTAAAATGTTTTATGCATAGATAGAACAAGTTAAAAATAGCTCAAATTTTAAAATCTTTTAAATCAGAGTAAATAATTAATTACTTTAGAAATAGAGACAATGCTGGATAGACAATATGAGGATGGTGTGAACGGGAATCAATTACAAAGTGTCCCAGGAGAAGACTGCTGTTTATGGCTTCTCCCTGCTGCGCGCTGGTTATGTCATAGCCTCAGACTGGCTCAAAGCAACACACACGGCTCTTTTGGTTAACACACCGCACTATGGACTCATCCAGTGACTCACTCTGCATGGAAACTAGGCTTTTTATGACTTATTTTAGGCATATGTACGTACAAGGACACGTAAATGCTAAATATTATGAAATATTTTTGAAATATCCACGCATGAAGAATAACAAAATGCATTTTATCCATAAGATACATATATTTGCTATTGTTTAATCAATATGTTTTCATGCAATAGAATGCAGCAAGCTACTGTAGGATGAAAACATGTGTCTAGTATTTGTCATCTAGGATAAATATATATATATATATATATATATATATATATATATATATATATATATATATATATATATATATATATATATATATATATATATATATATTAATAGACCATAAGGTTTTATAGCTACAAGAGCATGGCTGGAAATAGTATCACTTTATTTTCTAATTTTGGTGCCCATTGTGTCCAAACAGGGGAGATCATTTAAAATATCAGTAACTAAAATAGCACATTGTACAAATTATATCAAGCCACGTGTTTTGTCGGGATAATACACTGCAACAGAGCCAGACAGCAGCTGCCCCCATTCCCTGGAAAACACCACCATGAGGGAAATTACCTCGCCTTGACATTGAGTGCTTAATATGGGTTACGCATTACCACGTTTTGCCGGCTTTAGTTGTGCGCTCTAGTTGGAACAAATTGTCCTTGTACGCACCTATGACAAAAATACGACCTCGTTAGGACAAAGTGTTACGTTTAGTGTCACCTAAATAGCTATAAACGCCTCAAAGTCACGAATGGGCTGCGTATGTGCCGGCGCCATGTGAACAATACCCGGCCGGGAGCATCATGTCCTAACCACGATACGCACGCTTTTAGAGCCAATACACGGGCATACATTCACACATTAATGAAATAAACTAACACAAACATAAGAATAAGACACAAAAGCCACCGCCTTTTCAATCAAAACATACCTTTCCATGTCCGGGAGGAGGAGAAACATCCACACGCTTCCACCACGACACAAAAGCAGTCTGGCTCCGCGCGTTTCCTCGTTTGTCTCTGCGCTCTGAGCAAAAGGCGAAAAAAACACTTCTCCACCAAAAACGTCTCCAAAAGTTGTCTCGTCCGCTTGTCCGATGTTTTCGGGTGAGCTGTGGTTGAGTCAGTGATGAGTATGATGCTGGTTCAGGCTCAGCGTGTTGTGTGCGCCACCGGACACTTTGCTCCAGTTTGTACGGCTCCCTTTCGAGAAATATGTGTTAGTAGGTCAGTGGTTGCATAACAGCTCTTAGGCTGCCTAGTCACGTTTTTGTCCTCTATCTCTCTCCTCTCGCTGCTGGTGTGAGGTGTGTGGCTCACTAACATGTTATATCTTCTAATCCCGACTGCGGGTGCAGTTTGACGGGAGTGGTCATACTTTATAACCAGTATGAATGACTTTACGCACGCCGCGCGCTCCAAGCTGAGGTCGCGCGAGTGGCCAGACAATACAAACATGTCCCATATGGAAGCTGGTTGTATTGTTATAATCTCTGTGCTCAGCATTGGGGTTATTATGTAAACAGCTTGAATTTATTGACTCTTAGCCTGAAAGTGCACACAATTTATCCTGTAAGGGCTTACTCTTTTAGCATGTTTATTTTGTTTGCAACGCTCTAAAATAAATGTATCCACTTACACAAGAGTGAAGTTAATTGTATAGAGATTAGGTTTTCACTCCATGAATGGCTGTATAATATTAGGCCAATTCATTGTGATTAATGAGATTATTGCCTACATGCAAAACAATCAAATAATTTAGCCTGTTTATGTTTAAACTCTCTGTGGGTCAACACTGTTGGCTCCACTTAAAACATTTGATTGTTAATCAAATCACGTGATTCAAAATGTATAACTCCCAACAATTGTGTTACCTTATACATATATTTAACCATTTATTCTCATTGGGTTATGGAAGAAATTCTGTCTTGAAACTCACTTTCAAAATCCGTTGGCTGTTTTCCAAACGGCCAAATGCAGGGATGCTCCATGTTGCTTATAATTTTATATATCATCATCCAGAAAAAAAGCATTAATTATAGGACTGTGGAGCAAAGCGTTTGTTACACATAATCACAATGTTTTCAATATTTCATCAACTGCAGTAACAATGACACAAGATTTTACTTATATCTCATCATGGTTTGATGTTAATAATAATAATAATAATTTATAATAACTTATATAGCACTTTTTTGATAAACTTTGACATTTCATTTTATGTTTATATTTTACTACCATTATGATTATACATTACTATCTGTTGCACGGTACCGCTGAAGCAAGTTCCTAGTTTGTGAATTTTTTTCACTGACAATGACAATAAAAACTATTCTGATCCCAAATGTCTTCAAAATCTGAACCAGAATGAATGAAGGTGACAAAGTGTAAGCCTAAATAACCACATCGATTGACTGTTCATTACTAAGTCTGTTGTTTTAGGAAATTTGAGAAATAATGCAGCACCACCATGTTATGCTACATTTTTTTCGCTATCGCTCAATGACATTGCAATTTTGACCCATTTACAGCAGGTGTTGCTCTAGGTGTCAGCTGTAATACTTATACATAAACACTTTTTGTTTTTAGATGACATCAGATTATAATCACATTTAGTCAGTTACATGTGACTGCTTTAATCTTGTGAAACCAGTTTAATCTCAGTGACATCACCTCACATCAGCTGCAGTCATTTCCTCTATGGCACTCAATGAATTAAAATACTCTTATGTTTGGTCTATTTGCCCTCTGTTTTGCTGGATAAAATGAATGCTTTTTCTACCACATAGTAATCACACCAAGCCTTTTTAAAATATTTTCCTTTAATATCGACCGTTGGCTCCTGACCGATAGTTTTGCATGTGCGCACAGTCCATTAGAGGGTGTTTTCAAAGCACACAGAGTTTAACCCTTTGTCTGCTCTGTCACTGTTTTGACTGCACTTGTAAGAGAACACTAGACACTTTGTTCATCTTTTAGATTTTAAGCAGCAGTGCAAATGATAGTAGTTCCGCATGTGTATCATACAAATTGGATTGCATTTTTGCTTTAAATACATAATTTCCCCTATTATCTTTCAATAATTCCTATTTTGTTTTGTACTTACCACTAAATAATTCACATCTAATTAACACATATTATTATGGATGCCTTGAATCCTGATGCAGCCCAATGCAAATGGTTTACATAAACACTGGATCTTAATAAAATGTACTGTGACACCAACCAAGAACCAAGTACAACATTATTCCTTGTGTTAAATCTCATTTCTGACAATTTTAATTGTATGAAAAAGGCTGGCAAATAATGAACACATTCATGTTAGACTGTTAACCTTGAGAACGACATATTTGTTATTTAAATGATAACTATTGTTGCTATATTTGGATAGTATTGATGATAAATCTTCTAAAATGCAAACATTGAAGTCTAAAGTAATCTAACATAATGTGTCACTGATGAAATTATTATTACTTGCTTTACACCTATGTATTTTATGAGAGGAAATTTCAGCTCCATCTCACAGTAGCTTTTTCCATTACCCAAAGCCTGTTGTCCTCATCAGCACCACCATATTTTACGTGCAGTTACGTCAGCCCTCTGTTTTGTATCAGATGCACCTCCAGCTTCTGCTCCCCTCCCCCTGCTTTGTCTGCTCAGCCACATGTGAGCAGCCACCACAACCAGCACAGACCTTGAACTTGTCTCGCTCCTCCCCCTTTTCTAACCAATATACTACTCCCTTGTAACCATGTTCGCACCAACCCCCAACATTGATCTCCCAGCTGCCTTTGCATGCAGAAATTCCCTTGGCAACTGTGTCTGGTGTGGTTGGTGCCTGCCTAGCAACTCGTGGTAGCTTCCTCCTGGTTCATGGTTAATGGGGGCAGGAGTAGTAGTAGTGTTATTATGTTTGTCTGCATTGATCACTGGCAATAACCTCCCCGTTGGAACAGACCTGTGTTGTTTTGATGCAGATTGAATAACCAGTTTTTCTACCTACATGACCTCCCATTTGCTTACCTGAATTTAATACAATGTCTTTAACTAATTGTCTTTCACCAGCTTCTTTGTGTCTGTTGTGTTTGGCCAGCACAACATTTCATTCAGTGGAGGGAGTGTGAAATGATGGCGTTGCTTACTGTGAACAGCATGTGCCTCCAGAGAAAGCACAATGGAAAATGGGACCTCTAGTAACACACTGTTGGATCAATGGACGACTGAATGAGACCCAGTGATACAGAGACGAACATGTTTGGCGCCACCTGGTGATCAGTGACTAGAATTCAACAAGTTTATTATTGAATTGGGGATTAATTTACTCGTTGTACAGGAAACCTTTTGTTCTTTTTATGTAATATATTACAGTTTCAGCTGTGGAGTGTTGAGTAATTAAAGCTGAGGGTTGCAGGTTTTCTTCTCATAATTAGTAAATTGTGTATCGTAAAAAAGATATTTGTATTTGTATGTGAAAAAAAATCTGTCTTATCTAATAATTAATTAATTTCAGACTTGTAAGACGAGCCATGTGAGTCACGATATGTCGCTCTAGGATGAGAGCTGATTGGCTGAGCAGGGATAATACCCCTGCTTCACTTTTATGTCTGAAAAAGCCGTTCTAAAGATGTGTCGCCAATGGCCCAAAATCCATGCATGTGAAAACTAATGGTGTGCCAAAGGATTTGTGAGCGCCAGCAATGAGTTAGAAAGGTTTAAATCACAGAATACATAGTTCCTTATTTCACTGTTTGAAAATGAGGTGCCCCAGCTTTGACAAATGACTCATAAATGATTCTGACTAATTACTTAAGTGTTTCATTCTACTCTTTATTATTACAATCTCATGATTTTTACGATAAGGTTCATTTGGAATAGGGTTTTTCGAATTACTGTGTCGGTGGCGTTAAGTAGATTTTAAAAATTGTTTATTCTAATATTTTCTGGAACAACCAAATTGTAAAACGCTTAAATATTTAACTCTAATGCTGTTACTTTCACTTTGACGCAAACAGAGAAGGGTAAAATTAAATGATAACAATGCATTGGATTTTTTAAGTGACTTTCAAGACATCCAAAACTCTGTTAACTCACTCAATTGTCTGTAATAATTACTTAATAACACAACATGGTGCATATGGTAGAGCAAAGCACAAAAAAAGAAAACCATCTCTAGTTTAGATGTAGCATCTATTTGTACCTTTATTGAAGCCTTCTCTTACTTTTGGCCTCAGCACTTTTTCAAGGTATTAATAATGAATTCTGGGGCCGTATCCTAAGCTCCAAACAGGGCCAATAAGTCTCAGAAGCAGCTGCATCGAGCCTAAAAATAGTTTTCGCTTTGCTGACGTAACGATGACTCATGCAGACTTTTTCAATTCACCTCCACTCGTCTCGTCTTCACCACCAGCTCATTCATCCAAAACCTCACCTCATGTTTTATGCATCATTAGTTTTAAAAAGGGTTCATGAATGGTGTATAGAGTTGTCTTTCCAATGATTACTTTGTATTAGTCAGTAACACTAACTACCACTTGTCTTGACATTTCAGGTAGTAAATGAGGAAATGTGCAATGCTGCATTAAATTACAGTTCAAATAATAAAACAACAATGGCACATACAACTGTGTCAACTTTAACTTTCATTATTCATAAAGGACATAAACAAGTGAACAAACAGTGCTTACATGGAAAAGCATACAAGGTCTTCAATGAATGAATGCAATCTATTGTACATTGAGATATTTTTAATACATTTCTAACCAAACAAGATTTAAATATAATGACTGAAGGCTTCTAGATTGAGAATATTTACAAATAAAATGTATTATTTATGAAAATCAGAACTGACTTTGAAAGTGTTTAGGTATGAGATATCGATAACGTTTATCTAAATACAACTATTATTGTATTAATTACTTTGATTAAACATCAGCCTTAAAGCACACATTGTCACATTATTTTTAGACAACATTGCATAATAAGCAAACACATAAAGGGTGTACAAAGTATGGCAGTATGATTGGAACAAATTTTGTTGGCCCTTGGGCTTCCTGTAAATTCCCAAAATAGCACTTTTTTGTGTCTACCATCAACTTAAATAACAAACATTTTGGTGTAGAAAAAGTTCTTCCCTGAATAAAGATGAGGTGGCACAGTCAAACTTCTGCTAAATGCACTTATCTAGTGATTCACAAGTCTATGGTGTTCTTTGAATACTTTCATATACAGACTTTGATGAAAACATTTTGACACGCCTGGAATAAACACTGAAGTATTTAAATGCTCACTCAGTTTGGCACAAATTAACAATTTCCTTCCTAGACACACAACCCCCTTGATCTGACAAGTTTGGGAGCCAGAAATGTATATTTGTCGCCCCATGAAGTATCTACCATATAACAACTTCAGTGCCACCTGTTATGTTTTTCTATAGATAAATACAGTGTTTCTGACTCACCTGTTTTGTCAAAAATGAACCGTGTAATCAACGATCATCAAAAATATAATCTGTAAACATAATTTTAATTATTAATTCACAAAACTCACTAAAACTACATAATACAGAATTGTGGATGCAGTTTCAATTATTCCCATCATACTGTTGTTCACTTTAGAACGATTAAAACCGATGTTATGCTGTCTATTTAAATCCACTGTCTATAAATCACATTATTTGACTCTTTAAGTGCTGTGAAGTCTTTTGGCTCAATCGCTGACCTCTTCTGGTTTAAGACTTTAGGCGATCTTTGTGAGCAGCTGTTGGGAGAAGAGCCTCTTGAGCTGGGCCACTTCCTGGGACAAACAGCTGACCTGAGACTGGAGCCCCGTCTCCTCTGCGGGACCCTCTGTCATGTTTGAGGAAGTGTAGTACTGACAGCTGCCCTCCTGACCGGACCACATACTCTGCCCTTGCACTCTGTCCCACGTTGTCTGTGGCTGTGGGCTTATGTGGACGTTGGGACCTACAGTGGCGACAGGGGGGACTTTGGGTCTGGTGTCACTCGAGGGAGACAGCTCGATCCCCTCGCTGGCGGGACATTTAAACCTGAGCTTATGCGGCAGGCTTTTCAGGCCGTCAGGTGAATCTTGTCTGTTTAGATACTTGTCCTCGGCCGCTCCCAGTGAGCACACCTCCACCTGGCCCCGGGCCACGCTCTGGTCTGTGGATGGATGATTCAAAATCACACTGGAGCTGGGAGACCCTTCAGACACAGTGTGGCATGATCCCCTTGTCCCATTCATGGTCCCCTGATGTAGAGGGCTACTCTGGGTGGGCTGCATGCTCTGAGGTGCACTCTGAGTTTGGTACTGGTTTGAGCTGAGCCCCGCAGACAGTGGTAGGATGCTCACCTCAGAGGGGTCTTTCACAAGGCCGAACCGAAACTTTAAAGCTAGCAGCTCTGCCCTGAGCCGAGCGTTCTCCTCCAGCAGTCCCAGGACACGCCTCTCCAGCACCATATCGTTGGCTCTGCGCTTTTCTCTCGACCTTTTAGCGGCCTCGTTGTTTTTTCTACGCTTGTCCCAGTACCCGTCATCTTTCTTTTCGTCTGGGATGAACTCTCTCTTCCGTCTCACAGAGTTACTGTTGGTTCCGTCCTCATCGCAGCTGCTCCCGGCTCTGGCCTCCGCCTCAGCCCGGGTCAGAGACACATTTCTCCCCAAAAGAGTGCGGGCCAAGGTGCTGGAGGAGCCAAGGAGCTCCAAGGTGTCCTCACTCAGGTCTGTGTGCTCCTGTCCTGCCACATTTAGCAGGGAGGCCCTGGACTGGCCCCTCAGCAAGCACCCCTCAGTCATCTCCAACAGATTCTAACAGAGTGGTGTAAGTGCTCCACCTGCTGGGGAGAGACAAAACATACACACACTGAAATCAACATGGTGAGAAGAAAAAAGAAACATTGAAAACCAACCATAAGAATATTTCATGTTGCCATCATGTAGCAGATAGTTCTTTAAAAAAAAGAAAAACAAAGAAAAACAAAAACAAAAAAGGCTAAAAATATTGATTAATAGGCTTAGCCCATGTATTTTTTTCTCCGTAAGACCATCGAGCCAATCATAGTCTAAGCATTTAATGTAAGTTTGTTAATTTGTTGATCCATTGCATTCATTCAAGTTATACAGACATAGCATTTAATTTATGACATTCCCGTGTGTGGCACATGCCTTTATGACTATAAAAGGTCACGGAGAACAACTAAAGTGCAGCGCTACAAGGCGTGCTTTGATCTGATGTTACAAACAGCAGCCATTCAAACATGCCAAAGCTAACATCTTAATCAACTCAAACTTCTCCTTTACACTAGAGTAAATAGCCGTGCACTTACGCTGGTCGCAGTAGAGTGGCTGTCTTCACTCGAGGCAGAGCTGTATGTCGATGGCGTCCCGCTCGCGCTGTTGTCCTGTGGATGTTTGAGCTCGCGCCTCCCGCTGCGTGCGCTCTCCACGCGGAGGTTCAGCCCGGGTCGGATTCTCACCCGGCCTGACCCTCTTTCCGTCCGGCCGCCCCACCCCGCCCTCCCCCTGACTGACAGGACTCTCCTCCTCTGCTGCGACTGAAACCCAGAGTCAAACCGCGGAAAAGAAAAAGAGAAGGGCTGCTGTAGGTCTGGGTGTGCTCTGTCTGTCTGCAGTTTATGACTTCCTCAAAAAAGCCTTGACTTACTATCTGAACTCTAGATGACAGATTTAACTTTTGACAGTTTTAACTTGACAGATTACAGATGACAGATTAAAATAGATCTGTAAATAGGTACCAAAATAAACAACTAAACAAACACTTAAATCATGAATAGCTCCTGTTGCCTGTAGGTAAATGAAATCCTTAATCATTGTCAATGTCATTGTCAGTATGTGCCAGTCTGGTTTTAGGGTAAACCGCAGCACAGAGACAGTTTTAGACTAAATTATGATTCAAAACAGGTGACAGATTTTTTTGTGTGTGTCAATAAAAGGCATTCAGACTTGCAGAGAGGCCAGTATGTTACATAAGTCCCCATGGCAGCAGGATTTTCTTGCAAAGGGTTTATACTATCTATTCTACAGTATTATCTCTATTTACATTGTGATTTCAGTTTGATTGCGATTAATCTTGCAAGTCTAATTGACAGCCTTGTATTTTTCCTATTACACAACCTCACATAATGGAAACACTGGCCGATCGTCCTAAGCAGGATTAATCGGCTCTTATCTACACTACACAGGGACAGAGAAGGAAGTGAATGTCTCCTGATTTGAACCACAAAGACACATACATGCAGTCAATTAATGCCTATAGTGTGATTTGGTACAGAAACGTAGAAGTGTCAATGTGGTGTACTTATTATTTTCAGGCTTTCTTGTTTAAACGAGAAAGTATTGCGTTAAAACGAGAATATTTTCACGTTAAAACGAGACCGCTTTCACGTTATACTGACTTTGCTTTCTCGTTTTAATGACTTTCGTTTCTCGTTTGCACAACTTTGTTTTATTGTTTTAACGTGAACATAATTCATATCCATTGTTAGAGAGGGAAAGTCTCTAAAGCAGGAGTGTAATCTGTTCACAATCTGCAAAGGAAAGGCTCATTTTTCTTGTGATGAGTGTAATAACCTCCAGCCCATGCCTATGTTTTAGATATTGCGCCAATGCCTTTGAGACGCGCATCCAGAGCGCGTCTTGACACGTATCTCAGCCATGTCCTTTTAAAGTCCTCACACAAAAAAGTACTCCAAACATGGATGAGACGATGTGCCACGCTGTAGATCACCTCTGGCTTTAGAGACTTTCCCTCTCTATGATCAAATAAACAAGAAAACAAAGTCGTTAAAGCGAGAAAACAAGGCAATTAAAACGAGAAAACAAAGTCGTTAAAACGAGAAAACAAAATCGTTAAAACGAGAAATAATATTCTCGTTATAACGTGATACTTTCTTGTTTAAACGAGAAAGCCTGAAAATAATATATACACCGCACTGACAGTTCTGCATTTCTGTAATTTGGTGCCCTTTTTGTTGGAAACCGGTGATAATTTCTTTATTTTACATATATTTAAGCATACTTGAGTTGTGTAAATGTGAATAGTGGGCCGTATTTGATCGTTGTGAGTGACAACTATTTTTTCTTCTATATATATATATATATATATATATATATATATATATATCTCTATCTATTTATTTATCTTCTTCTTTTTATCTATCTATCCTCTCATATGCAGGCTATTTCTTCTGACTATAATTCTCAGAGAAAAGTGAGTCATTCTCCAATTCTTCAATAATGTCTAAAAGATAAGACGGTTGGACATTCTGCAATAGCTTATTTTAGATTCAATGATGAATGGACTGAGAAACAAGCCTTTTTTGATCTTAATCCTCCATTTGATGTATAACTGTCTTTTTATGAAGTATCATTATACAAGCATGTCCTGATGCACAAACATTAAACATATACGATACGATTTTACAAGACAGTACCTGCTTAAATGACAGGTTTCAGGTTACTTCAGCTCTTCCGTTTGTTTATGAGGAGTTTAAAACCAGTCTGATGACCTGCTTTTTTCATTGGCATCCATGCAACTATTCTGTATAAGGCGGCAGCTCGACTTAATTCAGGCGTAAGAGACGATTCCAAAACATGTCATGAATTGTTATGATTAGCCAATAAAAAAGCATAAGGCAATAGAATGTATAGAGTTTGTGGAAATGTAATGCCTCACTATATAAAGCACTCCGGTTTATTTATGTGCTCAATTCTCTTTCAATAAACTGCAGCATTTAGACAACCTTCAGAGCTTTTTATCTTCACAAATTGCAAATCTGCTAAACAAAAGCTCCAGTCACTTTCAGTCTGTATCCTTTGACTGTTTGCTGTTGGGAAAGCACTTTCTGGGAACATTCCTAGATGACCTTAAAACCATTTCATTGTACTGATTTCTTTCTGTTGCATCACGACTAACGCACAACCTCCGCCGTTGCTGCAGTTGTTAAGCCTCATGTTAACATCAGCCAACGGGGCCAGGGTCTCTGCTCCGAGAAAACACCCCCGGATGAAGCGCTCCCTCCAGCTGCACTATAGAGCAGCGAGCGAGGAGGAAGTGTTGTCTCCTGCAGATTGCTCAAAGAAAACAATGTCCTCTTTTATTTTGAGCTCACCCCGGCTGAACTGGTATAGCTCCACTCAGTCCTCACATGCCCCGAGCGAGCGGTGCAGATTACATAACTGCCTCTTCTCGTATGGGTGTCTTCACTGAGTGTACAAACCCTGCCCTTACAAAACTGGGGAGGTAGACTGTAGTTTAAAATTCACTTTGTTGTTTTGCTATTTGTGTGAATGTGTCGGCAGTATATACACAAAGCATTCTTAACGGTTCAGGTTTTGTTTGTCATTTGCAGATTAAAAACTCAATTGAAAAAAGGTGTAACTATAAGTGACAAGAGGCAGGTCACACAAAAGGATAGGTGTATCATTTTGTTAAATACATTGGCAATGGCTTATGTTACGAGGGGGGTAGAGTTGACAAAATATGTACTGAATTATAAGTAACGTTACTGTAAAATAATATTACTCAAGTGGAAGTATTTGGAGAAACTGTTACTTTCAGTTTCGTAAAACGTATTTAAATATGACCTATAATTTGGGTTAATGTAATTGGACAGACAAAACATTAAATAATACACAGATTCTGTTATTTCCAAAGAATAGACACAAAAACAATGCATATCTGAAGGGTATAAGAGTTCAAAGCATTTAATGTTCTTCCACTTCCACTAAATCTTTAGCTTAAGTGAGAGATGTGTTACTTCAAACTAAATATCACTCAAGTAGGAGTAAAAGTAAGGCGTTTGAAAACCATAAAAAGTATGATTTCTTCTAAAAGTTACTTTAACTGTTCATTTAGTACTACCCACCTCTGGCTGTTGTGTACTTTTTTAACTTTCTGTTTATAGTATAGTTTTAAACACATCCAGAAGTGTTAACATTTCAGAAACACTCAAATATTTTAAATGCTAAACACTATTAAAAGTATCGTTATCTACATTTACCTCTGTGTATAATCACATACAGTTCACTAATAAAAGTACAAAGGAGCCACAATATACACTGCACACACTGCTTCGCTGAAAGTAGTGGCCTTGAGAGAGAAGATAAAATGAGAATTCTGTCTGTTGTCCTGAAGTAACATGGCTTAATAATGCAGAAGAAATCCATTTATAGATCTAGGCTCACGGTGAGGGATTGTTGAATATTAAATTGTTCAATATGCTTCACAGTGTCAACACAGGTCAGTCTTGTGTGCGCATGCAGTGTCTTTTTGGGTCAATGCAACAAAGTACGTTATAAATCCCTTGAGTTTTAAAATATGTATACTGAGGTAATGGGTTGTGTGGCATTGAAATAACATGTAACAAAACAATGATTAGAGTTCTTGGAAAGCAGTTTGCTTTGCTGCCTTGATAAACCATAAATTGCACAAGATTGAGGAAGTGAAGTAACGGTAATGGACGTTATAGGTTTGCAATCATGTAATGCAACAATGGTGTGGTCATAAAACACATTATTGACTTCAGCGTGTTTCTTTGCTTGTGGCCATATTTTTTCATTCAATCTATAATGATAACCACAAATGTTCTGCCCTATTATAGATATATAGTGTATCCTGATGGTATCTAATATGAATGAATAATAAAGTACTGCCTGACATTTGTGATGTATGTTCCATTTTCAGATACAATTTACACACTTTTTTCCTTTCGGCAAGAGAGTGTACCCCAGAAAAAATGGGCTTCCAGTGGTGCAAACTCTGGACAGTTGTTGTTAAGTTGTTGGACAAACACATAATTTCCTCAACATTTCACTTTGAGCAGTGTGTTTATCGATTCAAGTCATCCAACACATGGGGATTTGACTGACTGGAAATGAAAGCTCAGTAGCACTGGTTTGCCTAATATGCAGAGACAGGTACTAGTACTAGTTACTTGACTTAACTTTTGCAGAAATTATAGTTTTCAGAGTAGTTTTCTAACTCTTATTTTTTCTGCTACTTGAGTAATATTTTGTCTGAAATCACATTACTCAAACAAGTAAAGATTTTGGTTCTCCCCACTGTGAGTAATTCTAGTGACAAAAATGTTATTTGAATAACATTAAATGCTTCAAACTCTACACCTTCAGATGTGATTTGTTTTGTATTTGTTCTATGGAAACACCGGAATCTGCATTCTTAATTTTTTTTTCTATTCAATTACATTAACTCAAATCATAAATCCTATTTTAGACACATTTGATTATTTTATTCTTAAACACACCGAATTGTAGCCATGGGCTAATTTCCATTCACTCTTTCATTCATACAACAGAGTATTTAACTGTACTACACTTGAGGAAAACCTGCGTTCCAACTGTTACTCAGTTCTCAAGTATTAATTTCTCTAAATAATTTTTTACTCTTACTTGAATAATTATTTGGGCCACTACTTTTTGCTTCTACTTGAGTAATCTTATTTTAAAGTAACGTTACTCTTAAGTACATTACGGCTATTCTACCCACCTCTGACTGTCTGTCTCAAATGATCATGCAGCACATGTTTTGACATTCTGTATCCCTTTGGTCAAATTTATGAAGAGCTCTTGGCATTTATTAGTAGGACAGTCCAAACATCTCCGCTGCTACGCTGCATCACTTCACAATCACAATTATGCTTAAGTCGATGAAGACTATAATAGTCAATGGATTGATTATAATGCTGTATGTCATGTATATAGTAATTATGATTACACCTACATAGAATG
This sequence comes from Rhinogobius similis, assembly GCA_019453435.1. Taxonomy (NCBI): domain Eukaryota; kingdom Metazoa; phylum Chordata; class Actinopteri; order Gobiiformes; family Gobiidae; genus Rhinogobius; species Rhinogobius similis. The sequence continues at coordinate 19,936,484 of CM033622.1, forward strand.
ACTTGACAAGTCGGTGAATATTGGAGAGAATTCCCACATATTGTTTACATACTCTGTGACATGTGATTTTATCAATGCTTAGCCTAACAATATAATCAATGCAGTTCAGCACAGAGTAATTACCAGTTGAATATATTTAGATCAAATGAGACGATTAGACTTAACGTGTTCCAATGGAAACTTACACAGGATTACATAATACAGTCCTCTTCTGTCCTCTGCATATTTACAATGATTTAGATCCACAGCACATCCTTTTCTATTTATTATAGACCTTCTTATTATTGGGTGATTTAACTATATTCCTAAATTCAGTGCTTGTGGGCTGCTCAGTAATGTGATGAAAACTATTATTTGTCATAATCTGGCTGAATCAGAGTTACATAAGCAGATTGCCCTCTGACTGTAAACACACAGTACTCTGTTTACAGGTTTGCAGTGATGACAGACTGCCCTCTATTGGCCAGAGTCACGCATCACAGAAGCTCTTACATAATCCCGTGATTCATTCGAGTGACTCAAAAAGACGCATTATGATAAGAGGAGGTCGTCACTGTAAAACAACATACAAGTGGAGTCCAATTTACAGCTCCTATATTTTATTTAAAATACCATGACATAAAAAAAACACACTGTTAGAATATAAAACCTTCAACATTAATATAATCTTGATATAAAATATATGTCAATAAATATGTTGCTACTTTTTTAAACCTGAGAAAATAAAGTAACCCTTCAAAGAGAACATAAGGCACTTTTTAAATAAAACCTAGCACTCAGTGATCTATGGATAAAAAGTAAAGTTACAAAGGTTGGAGTTGTTTTAGTGTTTCAATGCCCAGTGTCTACAGTGTCTGTGTTTGGTCCCAGTGTCAGGTCTGCATCACTGAATGTATGCGGCACTTATAAATACTCAAATATATTCTCAGATGAGTGGTTTGTGAATATTTCTCTCCAAATGTTAGTAAATCTCTGGCATTGTTATTCTCATTAGTATGAACTGTATTCCTCACGCATGCCTCTTCATGTGCAGAGCTAGGTGGTCCGAGCGAGAGAAGGCCCTCTGGCACAGCAGGCACTCGTAGGGCTTCTGACCTGTGTGTTTGCGAAAGTGACGCGTCAGTTCATCTGAACGTGCAAACTTCCAGCTGCAGCCCTCCCAGGAGCAATGGTATGGCTTTTCACCTGATCAGACAAACTCTGTTATTATCATGTTATTATTACTCTTCTGAAGTATAAACATTTTTCTGCAGACCGAGCCGTACCTGTGTGGGTCCGGAGGTGAGCCTTCAGGTGGGAGCTCTTGGTGTAGGTCTTGGAGCAGCCGGGGTACTCGCAGCTGTGTATGGCGGGCCTCTTCTTGCCCAGGGTCCGGCGCCCACGTTTGCCCTCATGTGCCCCCGGGGGAAGAGGAGAGCCCAGTACCAGCCCGGGCTGGTTCAGGGGCACGTGGCCTACAGTCGGGCTGTAGTCACAGAAAACACTACTGCTGGGACCGAAGTGAGGCACATAGTGTGTATTATAGTGTCTTGGGTCGGGGTGCACAGTTTGAGGAGAGAGGAACCTGTGGTCTGTGTAAGACACCATAGAGGGCTGCTGAGGGCCGTAATATGGACTGAATTCCCAGGATGGGATCCTGGTAGGACCTCCTCTGTGCCGGTCTATGCTGCCTGCATGAGGAAAGCCAAACGGATCCATGTTTGGATTGGGGAGTGTCCGTGGGGGTTGAGGATCAGAATACCCAGGGTACAGCTCGGACTGGACAGAGGAGCTCTCGACTGTGGAGAGCAGTTCGGCCACATGAGCGCCGACCTGCTGGTCCTTAAAGGAACATGTTTCTATGAGCGCCTTGTTGATGCTGATCTTTGGGACTTCAGGGTATGTGTTTGCACAGGACTCGGGTGAGGGGCTCAGGGCCCAGTCTGAAAGTAAAAGATCGATGTCCCAAGACGTCTGGCTGCTGTTGTCAAGCTCCTCGAGGGTCAGATGTTGAGCCTGGATCTGCTCATGGTCTGGGGGTAATGTCTTGCTGCTAAGAGGGTCCACGGAGAGAGAGCTAACCTCCGAATCCCAAACCTGAAGGTTAAAGAATAAACACCTTTCATCCATTTGAATTGATGCTTGTTTGAAACTGTGTAGAGAATATAAGTTTAGACACACTGCAACTACATCCCAAGAGTTAATCTATCAGGGGAATCTTTTAGTGTAAAAAGGTCAGACCATAAAACCACCTCATACAGTACAAAACAGAACAATAAGTAATCAAAACATGCCCATATAGAACTGTATACTTAACATAAACATTTTCCTTACCTTCATATTTTCTGTGGAGGGGGTGAAGTTGGTGAAGGAGCTGAAGGAGGGGAGTGCGGCCTGTGTAACAGCCATCAAGCACCTCAAATATTACAGACTGACAGACTACAAATCTGACTTTCTGAACTTTAGAAATCGTTTGAAAATACTTCTAAATTGAATTTTAAAAAACTCGTCACCAAGCCCTCTCCCCCAGTTACAGTCCTGTTCAGAGGCTGCACAAACAGTTTCCTAAAGCTCCATAGCTCCACTGATATCTCACCTCCGTCTTGTCTATCTCTGTCAGCTGCAACTTCAACCCCAAATCTCAAGTTTTGACCGTTAGGAGGTGGAGCGTTTACTACTACGTTGTTTTATGCACTTACTACAAACATTAAGCTCACCAACTTCCTTCTCTGTGGTAGTTAGTTCAGATGAACTGTGCTAAAAATGAATGACAAGTCTGTGTTTTACCAAGAAACAAAAGTCAAAATGACACGTTTGAACAAAAAGGCTTAGGCTATGTGTCATGTTGTAGATGATGGTTTTAGTCATTTGATCATGGTTTTCCTGAGCCAATAATTACACATTACTTCACTGAGAGTTAACATAAAAATCACATAGGCTAGAGCTGTTCTTTTTTTTTAACACAGGTACAAATTTATACACTATTTGTCAAGCATCATGGGCTAAATATTTAGAAAAATGGTTTAAACCCATAAAATATAACAAAACACCATATGTAAAGAGAAGTAAAGACTTTTTGATAAAAATATATATAATAATAATAATATAATAATAACGATATATATATATATATATATATATATATATATATATATATTTTTTTTTTTTTTTTTTTTTTTTAATTTCTCCACGTTGTTCTGCTTGACTGTCGTGTCTTCTCTGTTGGGACTTGTGGTTTTGACTTCTGAGAAAGCCCCTGTTTTTCAGTGATATTTGTGTATCTGGAAGTTGGGGCAGAGACAGGCTGCTGTCTTTTCAGTGATAATGAACTTTAGAGTGCTGCTGGCCCCGATCAGGTGCCCACCGCTGATAACAAACCTCTGAGTGACGACATCTCCAGACACTCACTACAACAGGCCTCCAATTCAACGAAACAACATTAACATGACAAGCCTGTTTATGAGCTGACATTCTGGGAGATTGTTTGATAGCACTGACTAAGACCACCAGAGTTATTTGTAAAAAAAAGAAAAAAGGTTAATATAATCAGTATTAAAATATTCAAACTTAAACACGTTTTTTTATTTTTTATTATTCAACATTCGTCCTAATGGCCTTATTTGGCTTATTGGCAATGTCTAATTTAGACCTACTTTGTGCAGTAAGTGGAAAGTCTGATTTATTAGTAGTAGCCTTATATAAAACATATGAAAATACTGCTACACGACCCCACATAAAGACAACTTCAGCGTCTAACCCTCAACTGGACTTGTGTCACGTGTCAATACACACTTCCGCATTCTCCGCATCAATTTTCAAGTACTGAATAGAGCCTACATTTGGTTTTATGGGAAAATAAACCCACAAAACGCATGGAAAGTTCGTATTTTATTGGCGTCGTAAGCAAACTGAGAAGAAATCAGTTTAAAACACTGGACGATCACGGATGTGTTTTGAGCATGGTTTGTTGATGTTCGGTTGCTATGGTAACTACTACAGAAAGTGCATCCAGGACGTTTCATTTCTGATCTAAAAAGGTAGCCTACCGAAAACATCTGGACATTTACGCGATATAGGCTATTTTATTTAAACACGTGGGCGTATAATCTAATGTTCAAACCAATGAAATGCTTTGCAGATGGATAAACCGAGCACCACAGGAGGCCTTTGGAGCTGCGCTCGGCCCAGCGGCAGCACGTACAACCGCAGCCAGCAGACGCAAGAGCTGCTCCAGCGTGAGTGACTCTGCATGGACACAACGGGTCTAAAGGCCTATTAAAACACTAACCAGAGAGCTACATGCATTTTGTGTAGGCTATTTTAACGTCTCTGAAAACATTCTAAATTCCGCGATGGAGGCAAAAGTGAAGTGGAACATTCAAAGACGTCCTGCACAATTCACTGTTCACTGCAGGATCACTTTTCATTTTAGACTGACTGGACGAGAACCCCGTAGAATTAGACAGGATGTAATGAGCCAGCTATTTTAAAAATAAACAGACCAATTGCCACCTTGTGCACAGAGTCATATGGAGATTGGTTAGTTATTATCTCTCATCATTTTCCCTAGTGTTGATGGAGGAGTCCCATCTTGCCAATGCTCAGAAAAGACAGATCCGTGAATGCCTCAAAAGTAAGTAGCTTTTAAAAAAATGTACTATATCTACTCCCACTTTATGCAATAAAATAATTGTATATGTGAATCGATAAATGTATGACTTTTAGCTACTATTTTGCACTAGTATATTCTCTATTAGACTCTATAGTCTTTGAGTGTTTGATGTTCTCCTTTATTTATGCATATTAAATTCAGCTATACCCCAACACTAACTATGGTTTATCGTAAAAGATGAAAGTGCTATAATTGCGAATGATTGTCTTATAGCTGGAGTACCTTTGCAGTCAGCCTGCACCTTGAATCCACCACCTCCTCCTCCTCCTCCTCCGTCAAAACCAAATAGATCTACTTCACGCCGACTGCCAAGTAAACCACAAAAACGCAGCGCTGACCAGTGCAAAGCAGGGGGCAGCTACGTCAGGGAGAAGTTTCGGCCTGGTCCTACGCGTGAGTTTAGAAGTCAGGCTTTTGTTTTGTAGTTACAAATACACTCGAGTCTTAAATCTTGTATTCTTCTACAGGAGACCTTGAGAAGGAGAAACGGCACCTTCAAAACATCCTGGAGAATGGAAAAGATTACCCTAAAGTTACAATAAAACAAAGCCTTCCAGACTCAGACGCAGCTCCAGAAGGGAAGGACCGCATTGATGAAAGTAAGAATATCTGTGGGTTTTTCAGATTATGAAAAATTATGTCTTTTAAATGGTCACAAGCCCTACCTATAACAGAAAACTGAAACCCATGGTAAAAAAGGCTGTTGCATAAGATACAGTCATCTAAAATCCTAATCATTTAAAATTTTGATTGTGTCTTAGTTATGGAGGAGATTCAAGAAAGACGTCAGTTCCTGGACGATATGGCGTCTCTGGGACAAGAGAAGCACTACGTGAACATAATAAACTCTGAAATATCACAGGTAAAACAGCACACTTTGAATGAGTGCCCCATTTGGCATCTGCACTGATTTGGGGTAATGTGCTCTTTATTGTTGTAGAGAATCAGAGAGCTGGAGCTACTAAACAACTCAACAGTGAAAGAAGATTAATGGGAAAGAAGTATTGACGTTTTGGTGGATTTACGTGAGAGTCCAGTTTTGTGTGCAATGTTGAACCATAAACTGTAAAATACAATTTGTTAAAAGTAAGTATGATTCAGTAGCTGTGCTCACGTCACATTTATGAGAAAAGTGTGTTTGAAAACATAAACTCCAACACTTTGACTATGGAACAAAGCATAGCAATTTAATACACCAGATATTGATGTGTTTTGTTCAGGACATGGACATACACAGACAAATTAACAAGAGAATCCAAATGTTTATGGATAGTTTATAGACAATAAAGCTAAATCCATGAAAGCATTTAAATAGTTTCTTTTTACAGGTGACTTTTCGACACTTTAAGGCAAAATTGCATGAAAGGCATTGTCAAAAATATACAGTAATGATTGCATATTTATATTATAAGAGATACTTTCTTTGAGATGCCTGTTGCGATATGTTATTATTATGAAATGTTAAAAGGTGAAATTTATGAGTATTTGATATATTTTTCTACATTGATAGACCAAAATGTGATGTGGTTAATGAATAAATATACAGTATTCCTGTGATGTTATGCAGATAAAAACAATTAAAACAAGGCCTAACAATGGCAACTATAATAACCGCTTGATGAGTCTTTTGATGTTTGTTTGAAGGCATTTTAAAGCAGATAATTCCTGAAAAGTACCACAGGACTAAACAAACCATAATAATTTACAAAAGTCTCTAAGCTGAGTTTGAATGCCCAACATAAGAGATCGTGTTAAATTAAATTGAAAAGTATAGGCCATAGTTGTCTGAAATAATAATAAAACCTGCTTTTAACAGACTCCATATGTCACGAGTCAGTGTGGTTCATGTTAAGTGAAGCAGGCACCGGTACATCAGTGCATACGACGGGAGGAATCTCTACACTAGATTTGATGACGTTTGATAAACATGTTTTAAAGCAACACAAACGCTGCTGGAAATATTTTTGGCGCACTGCATAAAATCAAGTTGTCATTTTAAACAACAATTTAAACAATGAGTCGTCGTCAAAGAAGTAACAGAGTTTGGTCTTAGCCACAAACTATTCCTATTTCCCTCAAAAGGATTGGGTCCATCGGTGGCCTGTTTCAGCTCTTCTCTTTGCGTGGGCTGGGGCTCTTGCCTTGCTCTCCTTTGTGGCTCAGTCTTTTGAACACTTTTATGGGTTTGAACTTGGCCCCCTTTTTCTTTTGCTGGTCACAGTCTGGTTCCTTTGAAAAGTCTAATAAAAAAAAGTTTTACTGTGAATTTCTATCTTACAATACAACTTATTCACTGGTCTTTAATTAAATAAAAAGGAGGTGAAATTTTACCTTTTTTCTTCAACATGGCCTCCATCAGTTTATCCTCCTCTTCTTCCCTGGAACAGACATATTTTGGATGGGTGTTACAAAATGAAAGGCAAATGTTATAATGTTTATACAGTTTCCAGCTCAGTCTAGTTCTATTACTGTTTTAGTTATTGTAAACTATAATTGAAGAGGCGGTTCCTGGGCCACTAAAAGGTGCAGGTATCTGATGTTAATGTGCCACAAAAAAGAAAACATTCCCCTTGCGTGCAAAGAAAAGGGACACATGATAAATATTGAGCCCAAAAATATTACTGAGTGATTAAGTTAATATATTAATTATTGTGACAGTTAAAAGGAGAGACATATTATGTAAAACTGACATTTATGAGCGTCATGGGACATTTATGACCCTCTCAGTTCTGTGTTTAGAACAGGAAGTCATTGGACCAGTTTCTATTCTATTCTATTCTATTCTATGTATTTAGATCAATATTACAGTTTACAATGAACTAAATGTAATCTACGAATGTTATAGTGTAATACTGAATACTTGAGGTAAAGCATAGTATGTTTTCTTTAAATTACTCCTTACCTCTGTCTGTCCTGGTCCATGGTGTTGACAATTTGGTTTCGTTGTTCGATGATTGTGACGAGCTCAGCCATTAACTCCTGCTCCCGGCTCTTGTCCTCCTCCGTCCAGTCTTTCTCTGTACAAAAAAGTGAGAGTGAGTTTACAATTTATATAGTAAAACCCCAACATGTTGAAATACCCAAATGTAAGCCACACCTGGTTTATTGAGCAGACACCTCAGCTCATACTCTACATCAGCTTGTCTCTCCTCCAGATTTTGCTGCTTGGCCCTTGAATCACACAAAATTGTAACATTACAAAGGGACATTATTGATAAACGAGGCGGTATGACAACGTGCTTGTGCTTACGTGTAAACAAGTTCTGCTTCCCTGCGAACTAAAAGGTGTTTCTCGTGGATCAGAGTGAACCAATCCACCAACAAATGCTCCTCGTCTTCATCTGAAAATTAACAGTGCATTTAGATAATCTAATGACACTGACAACAATAACAATACACAAGCACAAAATCTAGTCTATATACATTTTGTGCCACAAGATTAAGTTGTTAATGCTGACGTACCCAACATTTTTGTCATAAATGAGTAAATTCTGTTTCCCCCCCAGAAAGTGTATCGGTTCATGGCAACAAACGTCAATATGAAGAATTGAGTAAAATTGCGGTCGGAGACATATTGTGTCTACGAGAAGTGACGAGTGTTTACTTTAAGTACTTTGCAATTTTATAAAATGCAAAATTGGGTCACAAATGTTGCTTGAAAGGTGTTGGTCTAACATCCCACAGGGCAGTCAGCGCAGATATCAGAGCTTTTAAACGGCTTTTTCACAACTTTACACAGACTTTTAACTGGCAAAGACCTCCATCTAGTAAGCACTAAAAGTCACACAAAAACTTAATTGGTACTTAGTGCAGCACTATTACCACATACAGGATACTTACAAGCCGTATTTCCGTTGATAGACGATTTCTTGGAGTCCATTATGTTTGACCTGTAGCTAATCACCAATGCTAATCATTTATTAGCATTTTCTACATAACTCGCTACAACAGAACCACATTTGCGGTTTAAAATGGCTGTACTTTTGCACAATGTCAGTTGTTGTTGTATAATTGTCAGCACCACAGCTGACATTAAAGATTAGGACTGTTCTTATATATAAATCTATATCTGTATCTATATATATATATGGCGTACAGGTCACGTGTCTGGCATGAACCAATAGTAAAAATCACTGTGTAAGGATTGTCCACCTTGCTTCACTTTTCTGTCTGAAAAAGCTGTGCTAAAGCAAAAGCAAAGCATCCAAGCCAATACTAGCAAAGTGCAATTAAGGGTTTATGAGGGCAAGTCAAGTTTGATAAGTTTCAATATCCCTCCTGTGCTCCCTTAAATATGTTTCACAGGATGAAAATTAGGTACCCCAGCTTTAAGTTGAAGAAAAAGGAAGTATATGAACAAAACCAATATATATTTCTAGTGACAAAAGTGTCTCGTTTACCATTGGGGTTGTCTCGTAGCTTCTTCTCCAGCTCCACGCCCCTCTGTTCAAGCTCGTCCAGTTGTTTTTCCAGTTGACTCATCTCTCCATAGATGTCTTCTGCCGGGATGTACTGGTCTGACTGCACCTGTAGAGATGATACGACACAATACTTTTAAGTATCTGCCAAAGATAGATTTACAATGCTTGGTTTTTGTGGTTAAAGGGCTTTCTTACTTTGCGTTTGATGAGTGGAAAGCCATGGCCGGGCGCTGGAGGTCTGGCAGGTCGGGGGCCTTTTGGTGGTTTGCCTTTAGACTTGGATGAAGACGGAGCCTTTCTGTTAAAGGGGTTCTCCTTGCAGATCCGCTACAAATACAGCGATTCATTTCATTAGCATGTTTCAAAAACACAAATCAGTTATAATTATATAACCTGACACGCAACAAGCTTTCTATGAATATATAAGTCATGTAACTGCCATGTTCTCAAAAGTTCCTCCCATGTTGTTATCATGACCGTTATCACTGAACTGATCTACTTATCTAGCTTTATGCTCCTTAAGTTCTCAGTAAAGCTATTTCCATCTGTTTCTAGCTCATGTTTTATTGCCAAGTGTCACACTCTGCATCAGTTTATGGTGGTGATAGAAAATATAGGCCCCAATATCAATATGCTGATATGGAGGATTTTTTCATATGTCATACCAGTCAAAAGAATGGAAATAACAACTAACTAAACTAAGCTAACTAAAACAACTTTACTGCAATTTGTGGGACTTGCTATACATTTTAAAATATTGATATTGACATTGGCCACTATTGGTTATTAGAATTAAAACAGTAAGGGAAATATTAGACATAATTTATGCTGGCTTGAAAAATATATACTGGACTCATTTATATACTTTATAGCAGTGTTTTTCTTGAGGACACTTTTGTTGTTGTAAAGATACCACGGCACACAGCCATTACCAAAATAAGACCTTTTAGTAAAAAATGTGCTTCAGTAGTAGTGCTTCAAAGTTGGCTATGGTCATTGTTTTGGTTTATTTTTTCTTACAGAAGTATGTTCAGGACTCTCGAAAATGGTAAATATTTCAATTACATCTATGTGTGAATCCAAATTGGACATGTCTTCAAGGCTCAAGGCTAGTGTTCCCTGGCACAATTTTTGAAAAATCAAGGGTTTATATCTATATTTTATATACTTTATGGTTTATTTAGTTCACACTCTCACCTTGTGGTTTGAGGCCAGTGGACTTGGTGCTAATGACCCGTTTGAACTGCGACTTGTCTGAGGAGTGGCTGGTGCTGAACTGGCATATGAAGGAACATGAGGTGGACCGGGGCTGAGGGAGGCCTGCTGGTCATTTGAAGAGGACAGTGTGGAGTTATCCGGAGAGGCGATGGAGGGCTCCGAGGTGCTTTTGGTGATGGGTTGCTCCTGGTCACTGCTGGCACCACCGGCCGACCGCTGCTCCGAGCCAGACGAAAGGCTCTCTGTGCTCAGGGCCGGAGAGGCCGAGCAGGAGGAGGGCTGCGAGGGCGACAGGACTGAGGGAAACAGAAAACAGGTCACTTCAGCGTATTATGTTATTGTGATGTTTAATTTAGGGTTGTACAAATATCAAAATAGCAATATATAGTGATTGAGGTGCTGTAATGTGAGCCTTTTAAACTAGATGAATTTATTATAAACTGACAACTTATACAATCATCTACCTACTTACAACTGCATTAAGGATCACGCTGCTGAGATGAAAAAAGTGAGTAATTTATAAATTAATTGGTATTGTGAATATGAATTTCCACTATATTTTGTTACTCTATAATAAAACATCTGTAAACATTCAGTAAACCTTTAAGACACGTTTTAGGGATGTATCCATATTTGGGTTCGGACTCACAGTGAGGTTTTTCTGTTCAGGACAAACCTTGGTGGGAGGTTGGTGGTGGCGGGACTCGAGGCGCAGGTCGTTTCTTGCTTTTTCCAGATGCGGGGCTTTCAGAGCGCCCTCTGCTGGGGGAGGCGTCTGCTGCAGGAGAGTCGGCCGCCCGCCTGATGCTGTACCAGGGGTGAGTCGCTGCCAGTGTGGAGGGAACGCTCTCATCACCGGCCTCTTCTTCTTCCTCGATCACTTCATCTTCATCGTCCTCAAACGGATTGGCGGGGACGGGCGGAGTGCTGGACCTGGAGTCGTCCCCCTTGAAAGAGGACACAGAGCCCGAGTTTGGAGGAGTGGCCAGTCCAGGGACAGGAGGGGGAGGGGCTTTCTTCTTCTTGGACTCTTGTGATTGGACCAGGGCAAGCCATGGGGGGTCTTTGGATTTTTGGGAACCACCAGACAGACTACAGACATGGACACAAAGATTGGGACGACAGCACCATGAAGTCACAAATGGAATGGTGAACAATAAATGGCGACATCCTGAAGTTAAAACATGTGAAATACAGAAAAACAATGTCTTCTGGGGAACAAAAATCGGCAAAAAAATGTACTATTAATTAACGTTGGGTGACATTGCCGAAAACAAAGATTTTGTTTTTGTTGCATTAACTTGAAAACAATATTCAGACGATATGTGCAAAAATATGTCTTCCTTGAGGCACAAAACTTGAATGGACGATAAAATTTTACCACAAAAGGGCAGAAATATCACTTTATACCTTTGTTTGAGACATTACACTAGACTAGCTCTCTCTGGTGTAAATGTTTTAGACGTGCACCATGTAACTTTTCCAGTGAGGGGTCTTACTGCTTGTCTCCATGGAGACACCTTATTCCTTTTTCCGTTGTATTAGTTTACATATGCATATGAACTCAACAGGAAATCGATGCATTGTTGACTTCTTATTGCACATGTACATTAAACATTTTACACAAATCAATCTACTTTATATAATGTTTTAGCAGCGAGACTTTTCCCTCGTTCACCATTGCATGAACGGGGTTCTCAACCAACCAGAAGTGCGTTTACTAGGCAAAGGAATTAAACTTATCTAGTTTAATCTGTTTTTACTGCCATAAATCCCTTGAAAAATATGGATTCTTACTGTAAGCTGGCTCACCTCCTCACAGATCTGACCGGTAACTTGGCAATAGAGGAGATAAGAGACAAGCTGGTGGTGGACCCTCCACCAGAAATGTTACATAGTGCACCTTTAATAATAAACAATATACTTGACTTATTTTGCAGATCTCTAAAAAGACAATTGTGATATTATCAATTTTTAAACCTATCTCCCAACTCTATTTATCACATTATGGTTTATTTTTTTATATACAATTTTAGTTTTAGATCCAGGAATGTTTTTATGTTGTAAACTAAAAAACAGATTTACACAGTGTCCCAATTGTTTGCGGAGTAGTAAAAATTGAATACTACCAAGACAAAACTGATGAAATGATAAATGACATAAAAAGTATTGAAGAAAAAGTTCAAGTTACCTTCCTGGAGACCGTGATCTTTCCCGTGGTTTTGGTGGAATAAGAGGCTTCTGCGGTTCACCTGTAACACAAATCAATCGCTCTTAGAAAATCCTTTTATTGAAACAAATTGACGCACAGTATATGTTATTAAAAGCATACTGGCTGTTGCAGGGCTCGCTGTGAGAGGAAGCCGGACTCGTGGGGCGGGTCGAGGGGGCGGGGTGGGGTCAGACACTCTTCTCGGAGCGGGAACAGGTCGACTCAGACATTCGGGCTGACTGACAGCAGCAGAGGGTAGATCGCCATTGATGGAGTGTCCCGCTGTTGTATCAGTCTGCTCGTCTTTTACAGCATCCTCCTCCTCTTCCTCTTCGTCACTCTCATCAAATGGATTAGGAGGAGTTGAAGGTCGAGTGCTTGCCTCATTGTCACTTAAACTTTCCTTTTCTTTAGAATCTTCTTGAACGGTTATAACAGGAGTGACTGTAACAGTGTCTTTGCTTGCCTTTTCATCACTGCATAAATCTTCAGATATCTCCGTTTTACACGATGCAGAGGAAGAGTGAGGAACAGGACTGCGGCCAATCCTGGCAGACTCGACTATAACGGGTTTTTTGCTCAGTTCTGGTTTCTTGCTGAGGTCCGGTCGGCCGTTTTGATTAGACGAACCGTGGCGTGCGAAGTGATGTGTGCAGACCAAGGACCCAGATTTGCTCACCAGTTTGTAAGATCCAGGGAGTAACGTGCTGTGGCATTCAGTGCACCTGGGAGAACAAAACAGAACAATTTATACAAGTGGTGGGGTTTTAAATTATGGCTGCAACTAACGATTATTTGTCTAGTTGACATGTCAAATGATTATTTATGTAGTACATTGACATGAATACATTGTATGAAATTAAAAGAAGAGCAGCTGACCTATTCCAAGTTCCATTTTTTTATTAAGGTTTTAAATTTTAGACAAAATGTTAGGAAAATGATAGGTCAAGTGTAAAGATATTTGTCAAGCGTTGTGAATTGCATGTAAACAGTTATATCTATATCTGTCCTACTAAACTAAATAGAAGTAAATCAAAACTAAAGTTGTATATATATGTATTATGAGCTTTTAACTGTGCAATGACAGTGTTTCCTCATCATTGTCTGCAGTAAACAGAAAGTCAAATACAATTGATAAAATAAAAAATAACGGTCTATGTATGTAACAGTTTAGTATATTTTTTTATATTTAGGGAAATGTGTGTGTAATAACATGTGGCAGTTCACCTGAAGCAATTGCGATGGAAGAGCTTGCCATCCACGAGAATCCTCTGCACCAGGTGAACGTGTTTGTTGCAGACGGAGCAGGTGCTGCGCTTGACTTCGGCTCCTGTCTGCTGCAGTGACGGGACATCCCGGTGAAGAGGGGCCCGGTAACAGGAGAGAGGGGAAATGGAAAGCAATGTGGGACGGGGAGATCAGACATGGAGTCAGGATTTGAGGAAATGGTTTGATCAGTATGTTAGCTAGCTATGTCTAGGGCTAACCAAGTTAACTAAAATTTAAATTACAAATGATTAGTCGGTCACAGCAAATGTTTGTTAAGTGAAAAGAATAAAAAAGGTTTTTATTTTGGTGTGAAATTTTGAAAATTGATTGTTTTTAGTCAAAAAGTGGTTAGTAGCAATAAAATTTGTCACACAATATTAGAAAAGTTATATTGTTAGTATCAGAAACAAGTAGAGGTGGGCAATATATAAAAATTTAGATAATATTGTGAAAATGGTTTTGAAGATATGCTTAATTTGAAAATTTAGTATATTTTTGTTGTAAAAATGCTACAAAAATGGCTGATTATGAATAAAAAAAGTTATGCTGACAAATAAGGGTATAAGTGATATTTCTGCACTTTTGTGATTCCTTTTACAGACCTTGTTTTAACATATTTTAACACATTTCTATTGGATTTACGTAATATCGCCGGGATACTCCAGCAAAATATCAAGATATTCATATTAGTCAATATCACCCACCTCTAGAAACAAGACGTTTGGAGGAATAACTAACCTAACTTATTGGCTTTCCACTGCTCAACACCCCCACCCCTCCTACTGCCTAGACCCCGGAGCAGAGAGAGGAGGGCGGGGCAGATGTGAGGGGGGAGAGGATGGAGCGGGACAGTTTTCCATCTGAGAGAAACAGGGGAGTCCAGGAGGAAGGGGACAAGCCCAAATATGGAGCATGATGATGGGAGGATAGAGAAGAGAGACAGGATACAGAGGCTATCTTTATAGACTGGCTCTACCTCTAGTGCTCTGCTCTGCCCCCACTGTGCAACACAAAGCCCAAACAAGGAAGTAGGCATTAGGGGCCACATGTGCAGATATTGTTTTAGTCAAATGACAGGATGGGATTTGTATTGTACAGCGCTCAGTGACTTAATACCCCCACAATAGCCCGTGCAAAGTGATTATTCTGATAAACATGCTCCAACTCCAGCCAAGATTACAATAGAGTCTCTGGGGAAAATGCAGCTTGTGGACATGCAGCTGCAACAGAGTATCATGCAAATGTAATGGACATCAGTTTTTTCCATCAGTCAGAAAGCAGGAACTGCACAGAGTAAAGTCATGTTGAGTGTTGGGACTTAGCACTAACCTCAGTCTCAATCGTTTTGTCGTCTAAAGGCAAAGCAGGCTTCTTCTGGGCGAGTTCACCAATGGGACCAAGAGGGCTCGGCCGCTTCATACAGGGAGGGTTTACTATTGGGAAACAAAGGCATACGTTTGGTTCAATAATCAATTATTTTAGCAATTACACCCAAAAATAACTGAATAGATTGGTATTTTATAACATGATGCACATTATTCACAGTGAAGTGGAGAAACTGTGGCTGTCAAATGGCAAACCACTATCATGGGTTTTTGGAGTTTGTCCTGTTATTCAGAAATACTGGATTGAGATTAATAAGGCACTGAAGACTGTCCTCAATATTGACCTTTTGTTTAAGTTTAAAACAATGTATCTCAGATGTAAAACTCCAACAATGGAAATGATAGATGGATACCTGTGGAATGTATTTTTGGCTGCAGCAAAAAAAAGCAGTAAAAAGGAAGAGATGACAGGGACAGAGTCGACTGTCAGGGACATTGTACATTCATAAAATTCATAACATGTAAAGACTAACGCAATGAATTTGAAAATTTACAAATTTGCCCGACATTGGGACAAACTGGACATTTAGAAAAGTGGATATATGGCCTTTTGTTTTTTGTTATTATTCTTTCTGTGTCTGGTTCTGTTTGTTTTTATTTTGTTTTCATTGAATTCAATATTTAAAATTATATTTATAATAAACAAAAAGCCATAATAAAAATCTAACAGAAACTTTTTTCATGATATTCCTTTTTAGATATTTTTGAATATACTTGATTGAATAGTTTTGCGTACTTTGAGATTTGTTGTTGAAGAAGTTGTAATACTGGGAGACGTAGGTGATGACGCTGAGTCGGTCTGGAACTCTCATTGACACCATGTCTTCTGGGTCCAACAGCGCCGGGATTCCCAACTGTGACTCAGCCACTTCAAAGGCCTGCAGTCAGCACAAATGACAGGTAGTTTAGATAATCACAGTTTAGTACTTCAGAAAATGACTGCACTTATTTGGCAAAAGGAAATAAAAACATTTATTCTGCCACACACTATGTAAATGCAGAAGAAAACTGCGCAGTGCTTTCAAAACATCAGGGAACTGTTTCTTAAATACAGTGTGTCCTTGAGGAGCCATTAGTCTAATGAAACATTCCAGAAAAGAAAGAGCACCTGACGTTACACAACAGCGAGGGAACAAACTGGTATTCACTGGTCCACGTTCCGACATATAAAACTTGATTTTACAGAAATGCTGCTGAATTTACAGCTAAATGTCCAGTTTCCTCCTGTGCAGTTTGAAGTGGACACATTTGTGATTACACAGACGGATTTCACAGTTATGTGCTGCACAGAAAAGCAAACCCACTCAGTTCCACATAGTTATGCTGAAAAGCAAAGATTTTCCAAAGCACAAGCAAGTCAATGTTATGTGCACCTCAGCAGTCTTAACATTAAAACAGAAACTATTCAAATACAGGTTGAGTGAACTGTGCCAGAAATCCCTTTGCTGGCTTTGTGAATGTATATATTTTTTACTAACTTTTTTCTTTAACATTACAATGATCCAGTGTATAGATTGCTGCTGTCAGCTTACAACAATGAATAGCAGCATGGTCCATTTTGCACATTCCAGGACCTCATTTTGTTACACTGAATAACCAGCTCACTGGCCACTGGGCGTCCAATAAATGACAGAGAAACATGGATTTCCAGCAAAAGCTTAGCTCATGCTAAAACAGGGGACACTTCCATTTTTCCATGTCCAGCTGCGTGAAGAAGTCAATAACACTTTACCTACTCATGAGTCCCTTTGTCAGTAGAAGTGCAGTATTGAGCATAAAATCTTCAATAAAGATTTAAGTCAAGAAAGTGCTCCATAATGACAGTGAGTTGTCTTGTTTCCTCATCAATGTTCTGTAATCCTTGGGAAAGCTCCACAAACATTAGGTAACACAGTCAGATAGACATTACTGCATCAGGCAATGGACCCAGCATTTTGCTGAGTCAACGCTAGAAGCCAACACTGTTTACAAAGATAACTAGCCAAAATGTTATATTTCACCAATAATTGTACATTTTATAACGCAATATTTGCATGATTCAATAGTTTGTAACGAGTACCGGAGCTTCACCTAACCATCCTGGAACATTTGTGAAGCTCATCATCATAGCACGCTTGAAAATGACTCACCAGTCGGTTGTTCTCGTAGACATTTTCTTTGGACAAAGAAGAAAAGTCTCTGTAAAGAAAAAAAAATGACATCAGGAAGTGTAACAGCATGACCTAATCTGTTTCAGAGGTTTGACCTAAATACATGTGTGTCATGAATCACCCAAATTCTACAAATGGCCTTTCAGTGTTAAAACAGAAAATGTTGTAACATTCAAACAAGACAATGCTGTGTGGCGATCTGTGTAATCTCAGACCACACATAAACATAACAATAACAATAACAATACAAAAGCTGCTGGTGCAAACAGTATTGATGGGCTCATAATTACAAGGCTGTGCTTTGACAAACGGCCCGCAGCGAGGAACCTGGCTCCAGCAGTAAACATCCTGCTGTAGAAGTGGAAAAAGTATTGAGTCTGGACAACTGAAACTCTGAGAAGGGAGGGTTTTTGAAAGAAGTGTGAAACTGTTTGGACAAATTTACCAGCCACTGCCAAGGGCTCAACAAAGTATAAAGAAAAACAGAAACATTAAATAGTAATAATAATTATTTCTCAATAGTAAAGTCCATATAAGAACGGTAATGTTGAACTTCAATATGCTGAATGTGAATATGAACTTTAATTAGAACTGAAACTAACAGTTATTTTGCAAATTGGTAAATTTGTTCATGACCGTTTCAGTTCATCAGTTACCCTAAAGCCTGTGAATTTAACACTTCAACTAAATTTGATGAAGCCAATACAATACATGTATGCGTTTCCGTGTTTGAGCGTATAATTTAGATAATTAATATTTGATGACTTAAATGGTTGAAGATTATTTCAATGATTGGTAATTGAGATTGATCCGATTACTTGTGTTAGCCATATTATAAATGCAGATGGGTTCTCTGTGCAACATTGAGTCAGTTTTTGTTAAGGGTGCACTGTTTACGTTTTTTGGTGGAGGGTGCCTGGAATGTTCCACAGTATGATATAAACCCATCCATCTTCCATTTATTCTTATTCTTCTTATTTATATAACCCTAACCCTCGCAATTTTCTTGAAGCCAGACCATGATTTCGGTTTTATGATAATTCGTGAAAACATAAACTTAAGCCCTCTGCTTCTACAGAAAGTTCAAACTTGTTTGTTAAATCCACCTGTCACTCTATCAGAGCATTTCTGAGACCAATAGGACTTTCGGTGGGAAGTGTCTTTATTTTAAAATAGCGCTGCATTAAAGAGAAATTTTCCAAAAATCGAAATATGTCAATGTTACCAAAACAGCAGATCAACACAGGAATGAGATCATCTTTCGGTTTTGATCACCATATCACCAAGACAACAACATACCCATGGAGAAAAGAATGCATTGTTCTCCCCACCTAAAAACTCACACACTGCCCCTTAAGTACATTTTCTGTAGGTTGTGGATTTTGTCTGGCTGGTGTCTTGGTTTAGCCCTTATTCATGTTTTTTATTCAATATTTAAGTCAGCTTTGTTAATAGTGTTTGCTTTTATGGTAAACTGTGTATTAATAATCACATTACTAATGGAAATCAAATCGGACCCGTCCCATCTGTGGGAGTCTGTGGTGACCATGTGGAGCTCTCGAAGAGGAAAAAACAACTGAATGAGTCCGGTGTTGGTGCGGACAAAGTCTCCTCTGTTCCCCTTAATCTTGTTCTCATGGTTCGCAAACACACATACCAGCAGCTTTGATATCAAGGTCATGTCAAAGAAAGTCTGCTCCACTCGGTCCACCTTGATATGGAGAGAATTGTAAGAAAATATTTGAACTTCTGACGACCCAAAGTGAATCTGGTTGAACAGGCGGCACCAGGTGACACAGACGTAGATGAAAGAAGCAAACTCAAGCCTCTGTCTGTCAGATTATTTTGGGAATGGGGACAGCTAAAAGTGAGAGCGCAAGAGCTGAGCCTATTTTTAAATCTATATGATCAGTAACAGTGCACTAGTAATGTTTAAAGGCAATGTTCATAGCAATGTTAACTAAGAGATCGCTGTTGATGGATTATTTACATCTGTATAGTAACTAAATTATTAATTAGTTGATATACATAACCATATTCCATTCAATTCAATTTGATTTTCAGAGACCTGGAGTTTGTTGCCCTTGACATTTTGAACCCAAGTTGTTTAACTACTTTTTTTTTTTAATTTAATCACTACTACTTATTTAGATAAATGTACACGATTCTTTGCCTCTTCATTTTTAAAATCACATGACTATATTTGAAGCACTGTATAGTTGTCAAAAGTATCAAAAACCAAATACAAACTGATCTAAAACTATTATTGATCATTTGAACAATTATTTGATACTAAAGAAAATCAATAAATATGACAAAATATGATTATGATCTTTCCTGAACCGATTTAGAATGATCTTGATCTGTATCAGAATAGTAAAATATCAAATGGTAATATTAGAGAAAGTACTATTATTCTAGGCTGAAAATTACACTCTATTGTCTAACAAGAGTGTGAGAGTTTTTTTTAGTATCATTGTGTTATACGTATCGAGTCTTGAGCCTTTTCCTCATCCATCAAAACTGAGTTTGAAATTTTAGTACACTACTATCTAGCTATGGGGAGATGCATTTTATTTCAAAAGGATTAGTTTAATAGAAAGATTAACGAAAATTCTAAGTAAAGCATAAATGGACTTTAGGTAATACCCCATATGTTAACCAGGCCATTGTGACTATTAAACTATGTTAAATCACTGACAAATGGTTCTGGATGAGCAGTTTAGACAGAGACATTTACAGTTATATTGACTCTGCACGGCTTAATGTACTGTGATGAAAATACATTGGCTTGAGGGCTATTACAGTACAGTGGCCTCAGCATTAGAGCTAAAGCCATTTTGACAGGCCGAGGTCCCAGCCACAGATTACATTGACACGCTGTCTGCTCGAATCATAGTTAGTAGTTTGTTGATTTGTCTGTTCGTTTGAAGATCCAGTGAGTACAAATTGTATTAGGTTAAAACACAGGTCATTTTGAGGAGGTAAAAATGCATTGAAGGTATGTCAGTAATTGTTCGTTAAGTGGTCTCGGGACAGCATTTGGGAAGTGAAACAAATCTAGGACAACTTTTGAGTTTATCTCCAAGAGTAATTGCTTTGAAATGAATTAGATTTGACACATAAAGCACTGATTGTTCTCATCAATATCTATGTCCAATGCAAAACAATATGAATATGCACACACTTGCAGATGAGAGCAATAGTACATTTTGCAGTGCAAGAGTTGACACTTAGGTCACTTCAACTTTTCTGATGCTTTCAGTTGTACTTTTAACAATTTCTGAGTTTGAATTCCTGGTTTGTCAAATTTCATATACATGTTGTGCATTGATTTCTTCATTCCTCACATAAATCATATAAATCCTGGTGTGGTGAAATGTGTTGTTGTGGTAGTCACTGAGCTGTCTGATTACAGTGGAGGGGTGTGTTGTTTCAGACAGGGCATGACATGTCAGTCTGAGTTAGTAACAGCACATTGGCCTTTGACTGCCACACACTCATAGGAGCTGGACAAGAGTTATAACATCATAATAAGTCTGCAGACATTTGGCAGCAGCAAATAATGTCTAACCTGTATGTTTTGTGACAAATGGGTTACACTATTTAATAAAAATAATATAATAAAATAGTATAACATTACGGTATCAATACACAAACAAAACTATAAAAATAATGTTTGCTTTAGTATCTTTATGCATTTTACCTCTTTTTTTTCTTAGAGACAGTTTTCTATCTTGTTATTTTTAAATCCCTGTCTAGCTCTGTAAATCATGAGTTATGAGAGAGTTACTTACATCAGCTCTGGCCTGTGTCTGTGGATAAGAGCACAGAAAGCCAGGCCGTCACGAAAGGACGTGGACATGTCCTTAATGACAACATCGTGGTAGTCTTCACACTGAATCCGACACCACTCCTGCAGCGCCTTCAGAGACCCCATTGTGTCAGAAAAACATTATATCCAAGTCAATATCCGAGGTTCAGGTTAGAGTTTGAGTCCCAATGCGAAGAGGACGAGGTGAAGTCTTCCTGCTGCAGTCAGACGATCATCAGCACAGATTCAGGAGCAGACAACACCCGCTGCGTTACATTTACATTGACTGAGTCACGTAAAACTAGCATGGTTAGCCGTATTAGCCACGTCTTCAAATGCATCCTGTGTCCTCACTGTACCAGGCCATTTTATACCTGCGGTTATCTCTGTGGTTCACACAGACCTTTGTCCATAAGCACAGCCAACATGGCTGATAATAAACAGTAGATAATAAGGAGACTTAACGCTAGACTAACTTCAGGAGGAAACTCTGCAGCAGCTACTTCTTCCTGTCGCTGGTTAAAAAGTTTGCAGATTTTCTTCATTCAAAGCATCACCGGAACATACAATTCTTTGAAGAAACAAGTCCAGTTTTGCTGTAGGGAGGTGGCGTCTCCTTCCTCCTTGTTTAGAGATAGAACAACGACAAGAGGCACTTGTAATGCCTTGTAATGATAAGTCAACAGCTCTTGGCAGCCACCAACACTTCATTGGCGGCTGAATCGCATCGCACACCAATGTCCCATATTTAGGCTATTTAAGCAAAAGAATATAAATGGGCCTATATATTGGACTGAATTGATGCTGAGCATCACGCCTTCTTCTAATACTTCAGTCTTGCTGCCTGTCCCCGTGGTCCTCTCATGGTCCGCTCAAAGTCACGGTGCAGTTCACCCATTGTCCGGAGGGTGGCGCTAAAGAGGGCACATTGACGTACTAAAAGACATTACACACATTGTTTTATTTACGTGAAAATCCTGTTTGACCACACCTAAAACGTTCGTGTATTCAAAAAGGTCTGTCACATGAAGCGCTTATTAATACAGTATTTAAATGTGACGTCGTCAAATCTCACACTTTGACCGGAAAATATCGCGTGATTTGCATCTGTTTAGTACTTGTCCAAGATGGCGGCGCCGCCTCCAGAAGAGGCCAGTCTGCAGTTTCGCATCAGTAAGTCACACTTACACCTCGGTATGTGTTTATATAAAGGGTTGTCTGGGCCATACGCTTCCATTTTAAATAGGATTAGCCTTGTGTCATTGGCACTTGATGACACTTCGTTAGCGCTCCATAGCACGTCTATGTCGATGCAGCTAATGTCAAAAGTGCAGCAGTCTCAATGATTTTGCTTTGCGTTTATGGAAAATTCAACCCCCACGCAGGGCAAGTATCACCGGGAACTAAGTGATTCTCAGTTTAAAAGTCCGGGCTGATAATACTATGCTTCCTTTAAGTCCACAGACAGGTATTTTTCACAACCAGGAACAGAGACACACCACCTGACTCGGGGTGGAGACCTGCAGCCTTTGAGCGCAACTTTTTTTTGTTTTTTGTTTGCAAAATACTTACAATGTTCACAGCTGATTGTGAAACTATGTCAGTAAATTGGTTATGTGTTTTGTTTAATCGTTTTTTTTAATGCAGACGCAGCTACTAGCCCCGAAAATAAAGAGACAGACTGGGACTGTATCAAAGATTTTTGTGAGCAGCTTAACAATGAACCTGAAGGGTAAGTCCTGTTGGAGTGTACACAGTCACACTGTTGTTACTACAGTGCAATGAAAAATCTTCTATCAGTCCCCAGCTCGCAACAAGACTTCTGGCCCACAAAATCCAATCTCCCCAGGAGTGGGAGGCTATGCAAGCGCTTACAGTAAGGCACTTAACATAATTATGTTATTGAAAAATATATGTTTTATGTATGTAGAATCTGTCTACTTATTTGTAATCTCAGGTTCTTGAGACCTGCATGAAGAACTGTGGGAGGAAATTTCATGCTGAAGTTGGCAAGTTTAGATTCCTCAATGAGCTCATCAAGGTGGTTTCACCCAAGGTAATTATCTATTTATCTAAATTCTGCTGCATAAAAATACATGATAGACTACACAATAATTTAACACATTGTGTTTGGTACCAGGTTTTCTTATGCACATGCACCAAATAAATACACTAGATATTCCGCACAAATTATACATATTAATTAAGCAATAACTCCACATAAACAATACATATATAAATACCTAAATATTATTTATGTGTCATAAGGTAACACTATTTGTCTTTCTTCTGCAGTATTTGGGCTCTCGTGCACCAGAACTAGTGAAGAAGAAAGTCATAGAAATCATGTACAGCTGGACAATAATGCTCCCAGATGAGGCCAAAATTTCAGAAGCCTATCACATGTTGAAAAAGCAGGGTGAGCCCATATATTTATTTATTTCAGTTAAAAGCTTTATTATGTATGTTATATTTATTCAGACATTTAGGTTCATGGTAAAGAAATGCCAATGTTTTTTGTTCATTTTTAATATTTTGTTTGTTTATGTCACTTCTCTTTTTATTGCAGTGACACATGAGCACAACCCTTGAGTAATTGAACAGTCACTGCCTATAGTTAGAATGCTGTTCTTGAATGTTACAAGTGATTGATGCAGACGATGACTCTGACTTATAGTGACCTCAAACTGTTAAAAACACATATAGACCTGGAGTTGTGTATCCATGCTTAGGTCAAACGTGTTCCTGTTCTCTTCCAGGTATTGTCAAGCAGGATCCAGTACTTCCTGATGACAAGCCCCTCCCACCACCTCCACCTAGAGCTAAAAGTGCCATCTTTGACGATGAAGAGAAGTCAAAGGTAAAATGGAGCATAATTTAAGCTGCTTTCATATACGGGCTGAGCAGTTTGGATGGAATATTTCTGTGTGGGCAGTGGTTGTTCACCCAACCTGCGTCTGTTCATGTGCTTTTGGGTCCAGATGCTGAAGAAAGTCATAGAAATCATGTACAGCTCTCTACTGTGATATGAGCAGAAATTATTTTCTTTATTTATACAGAGAAGACCGTTGAAAGCAAGCACTCATTTGTTGAAGTACCTTGTTAACACAATTTAACCTAGACACTGTACATTTCATACAAAATATCCCACTTCTTCTGCTCTGACTTGAGCAAATGACTGCAATGTATAACTTTCACCTGGGTGGGAAAATACTTTAAAGTAAACAGTTTATAATAACCTCTTCCTCTTTTGTGCCTATGTCTTATCCTGTTTTTGTAGGCACTGTCTCGATTATTGAAGAGCACACATCCTGATGATTTAAGAGCAGCAAACAAACTCATTAAGGAAATGGTCCAAGAGGTGAGTTTGGTCCAAAATAATGCAAGAGATGCTGCAATGTCAAAATGAAACATGGTGAATGCCATAATTATTGGTGTCAAGAAAAAAAAAATGTAGCAAAACATTTCAGAAAGATGTTTTTAGCATCTGAATGTGATATCCATAAAAAAAAAAAATCAAATATGTCGACAAAATGAAGCAGGAAACTTTTGATTTGATTTATATGCCCCAAATATGTGCAATTTTGGCAAATGTTATTCTGAAAATTGCTGTAAAATAACATCTATAATCAATAAGAAATGTTGAAGCACACTAAAACGTAATTAAAGAAAACACTTTTAGTTAGGTGTAGCAGTGACAGAAGTTTTTTCTGTTGTTAAATCAGGACCAGAAGCGTGTGGAAAAGGTATCAAAACGAGTTAATGCCATCCAGGAGGTGAACGAGAGTGTGAGCCTGCTGAGCCAGCTGCTGGAGGGCTACAGCAAGGAGAGCAGTTCTCAGAGCAACCAGGAACTCATTAAGGTCTGCACCGCTCAGCAATTTACACCATGCTTTGCACGAACACACTGCAAGAGAAAATAAAGTATCGAAGGTAATTGTTTTTTGCTTGTTTCCAGGATCTTTACCAGCGCTGTGAGAAAATGAGACCAACACTTTTCCGGTTAGCCAGCGACACCGAAGATAATGATGATGCTTTAGGTATTCTCGTGAATCTGATTTTTGACACTTGTGCTACATATGAAATGATTCATGGCATAAGCAAATTTCCTCTAAAGTGCACTATGTAACTAGGCATGAGACGATATTGAAATTTAGTGACATGATTATCATGACCAAACTAATTGCTGTTTAAAATTAATATCATATCATATATCATTTAAATTGCTGCTATGGATATAACTTTAATATTATGAATATGCTGCATGTTTAAACTGTTATAGTGTAACGATCTAGAAGAGAAAATCATGGTTCCTTATAGGGCTGGGCAATATGGCGATAAAAGTCAAATTGTGATCCTGTGATAATCTGCTTTTTTGATCAAATTGCCATATTGTGAGTCAGTCTCTAGTTTTCTTTTGAATTCAGCTCCATGTTCAAAGACATTTTTTCCCACCCACACCGCCTCTTGGTCAGCCTGAAAGAAGTGTATGAACATTTAGAAGAAGCAGATGACTTAAGGCAATATAAAGATTGTTACGTTTACATGAATCGTGAAAGAAAATCGGGATATACATTTTTTGGCATATCGTCCACCCCTAGTAATGTATTTATTTTTACTTTTTACAATCTAGTTACAATCATCACAATTATACAACAATAACATCTTCATGGAGACAAGCTGCTACCGAAAGGTTACCATGGGCACCTTTTTAAATTGTTAGGTTAAGGTTAAGGTTAAAATCAGGAAGGAATCCTTAAACCCACGAATAGCAATCAAATATAAAGACTTACTGATAATTATTGTTTGTTTAAATTATCATATTTGTCTTTTCTGTTTTAGGCGACATCTTGGAGGCCAATGACCAGTTGACCCAAGTTATAAACATGTACAGGCAGCTAATAAAAGGTGAAGTGATTAACAAAGATGACGAAACGCAATCACAAGAAGGTAATTTCAGTTTTTCTATAGAAAGGTTTATAAAGTTATTTTAAAGTATTTAAAGAAGCATTATCTCTCATTGGCCAATATCGATATCAGTCAACAGCAACTCAGCACTTTTAGACTTGGTGGGAATAAATCCACTGGTTGACTCGACACTGTCCAGCACAAACTCCTCCGGCCTCGAGACCCTTACCCAGAATATAGGCATCAGCCTTTTGGACGATGAACTCATGTCGCTGGGTAAGAACAACTCATTACCAGAAAATTATCCGACTTGTAAAAGCTCAATGTGGATTACTGACCTTTTATAAGCCATTAAAGTTTAGTTAGCAGCATAAGCACATGTTTGAACTATTAGGTGCTGTTCTGGCTGTCCAGGGTGCATCTGCCCTGCTGCTGCTGCACTCAGACTTCAAAAGGACACACCTGTGTAGACCACAAGAAAGAAAAAATGTTGTTCCTGGCCATTGTACAAACCGAATTTCAAAAAATGCCTGCAACACAGCAGATATAGTCAATAAAACCATGTATTTCCAAATGTCATTACAGTTGTTTTCTGTCAATATAACATACTTAAAAAATACTTAATTAATCATAATAACTAAGTTACACTGTGCCAATTTGTGTTGCATAAAACACGTTTGTTTTGTTTTCCTTAGGACTGAATGTAACAGAGAACAACACCCACACAACTTTTCAGGTAGAATTTATAATTATGTACCTCCCTCTTGTTTGTAAGTCAGTTAAGCTTATGCAAATGTGTCCTTGTTTTTTAGTTCCACAATAGTGCAGAAAACTCCACTTCTATCCCAGCTTCAGTGCTGCTCCCATCTGCTGTCCAGAAAGTACAACCTGCACCAATAGAGGGCAGTAGTGCACCAGCTAAAGCTTTGGATGACTTGGACTTACTGGGGAAGACTTTGTTACAGCAATCCTTACCACCAGAAAGCCAGCAGGTCAAATGGTACAACATTTATTAGATAATTAATCAATTAACTGGTTATAAGATTTTGAAATATTCCCTGGTGTAGTTGAGCAAATTTACACAAAAGGGTGATGGAGTTACTGTTTCTTTCTTGTAGAAATGTGTATACATAAACAACAGATTGAGCAGGTTAAGACTGATGGTCATATGTTAATACCTGACATAAAAAGAGAAATATGCCAAAAGAGGTTAGAGAAGTATTGACACATTTTATTCTTTGATTTTCACATAGGGACAAACTTCAGACCCACAGTAAGGTCTCATTACGAGACTTGCAGAGTAAAGCTAACTCTACACTCAGTCCTGCACTTTTGGATCCACCCCTAACCTCTTCAACACCTTTGTCCACGACGGCGATTGACCCTCAACAAAGCATTTCCTTGTCTGATGTCACGGTCCCGCTGGAATCAATCAGACCGAGTAAACTTACTTCAGTTCTATTAAAATGTTTATCTCATCTCATTTTGGATTTGAGTATTACTTGTGTTTCTTATTATCAGGTACCTTGTTACCCGTTACTGTCATGGACAAGCACAGTCTCCGAGCCTTGTTTACTTTTGCCCGCGACAGTCCGACTTCTCGGCCAGATGTGCTCGTTGTGATCATCTCCATGTTGTCCTCGGCCCCTGTTCCCATCACCAATATACGCTTCCAGGCAGCTGTACCCAAGGTAAGATACTATATACATTATGTGAGGTTTTCAAATGCTAAATAATATCTGAAGCTGTTGCATCTATATTAGTTATAATCTTTTTATATGTGGTTTAGATAATGAAGGTCAAGTTACAGCCGCCCACTGCAACTGAACTTCCAGCTTTCAACCCCATTCTGCCTCCAGCTGCCATTACACAGATTCTGCTGTTGGCAAATCCTCAAAAGGTACACTTTAAATTGTTATTTTATTTAACAGGGCCTATTGTTGTGATCTGATACTATTATTGTATTCAACTTGCAAGTTTTACACTTATTTTAGATCTCTCAGCAAAAAGATATTTAACAGCTTAAAAATGTAATAATGTAATAATAATAAATTGTGGAGTAATAAGTAAGTAAATTTGGGGAAAAAGCCACAATGGAAATAATGTACAAAAATTGAAAAGAAAAATTCCAAACAACTCCACACCAAAAGGTCCTAAGAAACCATTTTAGGTTCCACTGATGCAATTGACCGGTACATTTGTTTTTCAGGAGAAGGTGCGGCTGCGGTACAAGCTCACATTTAATATAAATGAAAACTTTTATGACGTATCTGGAGACATCGACCAGTTTCCTCCTCCAAACACATGGGGCAACCTCTGAGATGAGAGGCCTCAAGAAACTTTATGAAGAGATTGTTTATTACATTTTAAAAAGACCAACTGTGCAATTCTCTACTGGTCTTGTGCTTACTTTGTGCCTTCCTCCATTGTCTCTCCTTTCAGCAAATGGCAAAAGAGACTCGATCAAGTGCAATGGTCTGTTTTATGTTGATGGGGAAAAAAAAATTCCCCCATTTTATGTGAATTTAACGGTATGTATTTTAAAATCCCTGTATAGTAAATGTTTTCTCAATGAAAAGTGAGCCATGCTTTGAATTAACAAATCTGATGCTGGAAATTATAGCATGTCCTGTTTTAGCAAGTACAATATAAATGGGTGTTTTACATACGTTGGTGAGATCTATAAAAAAATTATTTCACTAATCATTACAAAGATTAAATTACGTGAAATTATTATTTAATGCTGGCAAATACGGAAGAGTAATAATGTATGACTGGTGTTACTGTTTTTTTTTTTTTTATAACTCCTCAAACTGTGTTCAACAGATGGATTTGGTTTACAGTTTTGTGTCACTGTGTCAAAATGGTAAAGGGATTATATAGTATTACGCCTCTTAATCATATCCACAATGTATATTTTTTATTTTTGCACTTTCTCTAAAACTTGTATGCTCAGGATTTTGATTTGTAATTGTCCTGTTATTTTTCTTTCTTGCATGTTTTGTTCTAACTTCTGAAGTACAATGTTGATTTTCCTTTGCTGCCTATCAGTTTGACCCAAAGATGTACAAGTTAAATTATTTTATCCTGATTCTACCACATATGTGCCTAAAACTGTACATACTGTATACATGCATAGTATAAAGTCACAAATGGGAGAAACAGAAAAGTTTGAGATTTTGACACGGCTTATGAAGAAATAAAGTGGTGCAATGGTGAGACTCTGGATATCTACGCATAACTTTAATTTACTATTTCCAACATCATACTACTTTAGCACTTTGGGTAACAGTCTGTAAACAGTATAAAACTTTCACCATTCATTAGGGACACACTAGTCAGTTTTTTTTCAAGGGCCAATAAATAGTCTCATTACATCAATTTATACTCCCAAGCAATATCAGCTGAACGATATTTTGGTACCGATACCCAATTCTGATTCTGGATCAGCACCAACATCTGATGCCACTACTGGTATGCATACATATCCCTACTCTTCATTTTATGTGTATGGCCTCACCCACATAATTACTTGTATTTCAGTCAATATTTATTTGTATTAGAGTGAATGTGTAATGAGGCTACTACTATTACTAGAAGTTGAGTAATACGAATAAAATATGTTTTTTTTCTTTTGATGACAAGACACAGTTCCATTAAACACAATTTATTGCGGAAAGAGTACTGCAAAAATGATCTATTATTAATCTGAGTATTACAAGTAACGGGGGTTAAACAACAGGCTGGAAAAGGCATGCGTCTAACTATAAAGCAAGAGGGAAACGGCAGCAGAGGGTTGATTGTGTAAAAACAATTAGGCTAGTACAGTTTAGTACAAGCACGTTCTATACATTTCTACAGAAAGTTACTGCTCCACCCTTTTTTAAATCATATAAATTTGACTCTAAAAAGGTAAGGACGAGTAACACTGGAATGTGAGAATATTGATTCAAAGAACAGATTTCTGCAGCACACTCTGAAGTTCTACTTTAGATAGTACTAAGTTTCACAGAAAATTTGACAACCAAGGCTTTCATACACGCGTAGGCAGTGTGGAGACAAAGAAATGATGACTACAAATATATAAGCCCTTACTACACCATACGAAAGAACTGGGCATACAAGTAAAGATGCACTGTAAACACAAAATAAAAACAATGTTACTTTCGAGGAGGTGGGGGTCCTGGAGGGGGAGGAGGTGGGGCGTTGAAGGGGTACGGAGGCTGGCCCATGAAGCCCATCAGGGGAGGCTGAGGTGGGGGGAACTGCTGAGCCATGAGGGGCTGAGGGGCTCCCGTGGGTGGAGGTGGGGCTGGCTGGCCATACTGACCCTGGGGCTGGTTGGGCTGGTCCGGTCCACCTCCCCCTGACGGTCCATTGCGGGAGTTGTAGTTGTTGTACTGGTCCGAGTTGCTGAAGTTGTTTCTGCGGTCACGGTCACGGTCTCGATCTCTGAAGGACGATGAGGAGTTGGAGCGGTCTCCATCACGGCTATTGCGGCTGTCCCGGTTGAAGCTGCTGCGCCCATCTTTGCCAGCCCCACCAGTGCGCATGCGGCGCTCAGTTTCTTCTTGATACATGAGATTGGGGTTGTTGGAATTGTTGCCACGGAAACGCATGCGTCCACCTGTGACAGAGGGTTTAGTGGTAAAAAACAGTACATGACAGACACATTAGCCCA
Source organism: Rhinogobius similis (assembly GCA_019453435.1). NCBI lineage: Eukaryota > Metazoa > Chordata > Actinopteri > Gobiiformes > Gobiidae > Rhinogobius > Rhinogobius similis. Next base: position 19,967,193 of record CM033622.1, read on the forward strand.
TTATGGTAGAGGTGTGTCTTACCGCCTCCTCCACGTCCTGAGTCCAGCAGCTGCAGCAGTTTGGGGTTGATGGCCTGCCGTGCCTCTTCCAAAACTCGTACCAGGTCTCGGGCCTGGCGCAGGTTTCCTGGAGTAAAGAAGGTGTAGGCAGTGCCTTTGTTGGTGCTGCGGGCTGTGCGTCCTATACGGTGAACGTAGTCCTCGGAAGAACTGGGATAGTCATAGTTGATAACGAACTTGACATCCTCCACATCTGTTACATGTAAACATTTGGTGTTTGGGGGGGGAAAGGGTAATGTTTAAAACCACAAGAAAACAAGCCTTTTATTTTGTACTAAATACTATGATGACTTTAATATACAAACCTGGAAATCTATTAAATAAAATGATGAACCCTACTGAGCTGAACTTACCTGTGAAAATCATCACCATTCAAACATTCTCAAAGCCAATGATGACATTAAAATAATGTAGAATCCGTGTAAATTCAGACACCGTTTTGCTAAATTGAATTGAAGTATGACATAAATCATGGTCTGTTTTGGTTGACCTGATTCGCAAAATGTGACAGCTGATCAGAATGTGTGAATCCGCAGAGTCTGTTTCTCATTACAGAGGTGTGGGGCTCTGACAGCACTGCATAACCAGTCTCCTCCTTGATTTCAGATTTCATCACCATCTTCTTCAATAATACAATGTGCTGTGATGAAATTGGACTAATATACAGGCGTGATGGAAGTAGCTGCATGTGCGCTGAGGTTGTAGAGGACATAAGAGAAAAGGGGCGTTGCGGTACTTACCCCCTTCGTGTTGTTTTTACAAAGGTAGCCAGTCCCCCCTGATCAGTCCTGGTTGATAGACGGGGCTGAGGCGGCAGGAGACAGACGGGAGCAGAACACGGGCTGGTTCTGTTGCTCTCTCGTCGCACTGCGGGATCCGCCTCAGACCCTGGACCAGGACTGGATCCAGACGAGCCCTCTATAACTCTCTCTCCTGTCTGTCTGCTTTTGGGACGGGCCGGTGGGCAGACATACAGGAACCTCAGGCTTCTCCCAAGGAAGGCTCGCTGGATTTACAAACTTTGAGGGTACTGGGCAGGGGGGGCTCTGAGTTACCCAAGAAGTACAGAAGAGGGGTTTTAAACCCTCCTCTAAAACTAGCCAAGCCTGTACTTTAGCATGACTGAGGGGGCAGAAACAGCAGCTCAGAGAGTTACAGCTGCAGTGAGCTGCCAAACCCTGAGAGGAGAAGAGGGGAAAAGAGAAAATATGTCAAATTCTTTGTCATAAACAATTTACCTGCCCCCCTTTCTCTGATTATAAACTGACCTAAGCCTAAAACTGACACTAAAAACAAAAACTGTAAATACGCCAAGTAAAATCTACAAATAAATGTGTAACTGGAGCAAATATTTGTATCTAAAACAATATGGAGACAAGAAAAGGTGCACAGGAGCCTTTGCCCCATACACCCCTCCTTTGGGCAGCGTGCCAGAGAGCCCCAGGTGAAGGAGGTTTGAACTGCAGTAACAAGAAACAGACTAGAAATCCAGCGAACCATAAGGTCCTTGGCACTGTCACAAACTCCGCATTACTTTATCACGGCAGTTGTTTAAAATCTTCATCCACATTTTAAGTACATTTGGAGCCGTCTTCAGATTTTTTGGCCGTTATACTTACCGCAAACAATCAAGAAAACTGAATCAAACAATTATTAAGATGACAATTGTTTACATTAGCATTTAACGTCTAGTTTATAGAACAGACAAATATTGTTATCAGACATATAACTGCTATATCAGATAAGATAAGAAGTGTGACTTGTCTGTCATTTTGTGCAAATGTATAAAGACATACCCAGACCACGTGAAGCTACATCCGTGGCAATCAAAATGGGAGCTTTGCCACTTCTGAATTCTGAAACAAATAAAACAAAACAAAAAAAACATACATACAAGTTATATAGACAAGAAATAATTCCTTTCAAACTGCCTTTTTGTACCTGTGAGCACCCAGTCTCTTTCTGGTTGGCTCTTATCTCCGTGGATACACATGGCAGGCCAACTATAATTAAAGGATAAATTAAGGACTTTAAGCTAGTAACTAGTAACTAGTCAGGAAAATGTTGCAATGATCCTCACCCATCTCGTCTCATCCTCCGAGTCAGATCATCACAACGCTTCTTGGTCTCTACAAAAATGATAGTTTTGTTCTCCTTTTCAGCCATAATCTCCTCCATAAGCTGAATAAGTCTAAAATGCAAGCAGAGCAGTTAACACAGGCTCATAAATACCACCAGCAAGGCTCTTCTTACTTGTTGTCCTTTTCAGTTTCCATGCAAACATCCACTATTTGTAGTATATTGTGGTTGGCACTCAGCTCAAGTGCACCAACGTTGATTTGGATGTAGTCTCTGAGAAAGTCTTCAGCAAGCTGTCGAACTTCCTTTGGCCAGGTTGCACTCCACATCAAGGTTTGTCGATCAGGCTAAGTACAATATACACTCTCAATAAAATAGCAATAATGGGTGCAAGTCAAAACCTGGTAAAGAAATGTAACATACCCTGATTTGCTCCACTATTTTGCGAATTTGAGGCTCAAAGCCCATGTCAAGCATGCGGTCTGCCTCGTCCAGCACTAAGTAAGTGCATCGACGTAGGTTAGTTTTTCCTGCCTCCAAAAAGTCTATGAGACGGCCAGGTGTAGCAATGCAAATCTCCACACCTAAAGAAGAAAGAGTGGGATGTACTCATATAAATAAACACATACTAAACTATTTCCTTTATTGACAATTTCTTTTATTGACAACACCTACCCCTCTCAAGATCTCGGATCTGAGGTCCTTTGGGCGCTCCACCATAGACACAAGTGCTTTTGATCCGTGAGGACTTTCCGTAGTCATATGCAACTTGCTGGACCTGCTGAGCCAGCTCTCTGGTAGGTGCAAGCACCAAACACTACAAAAATGGTCCATGAAGTGAATCACCACAAAAAGAACCATTTTAAAACTTCCATTTTCATTCCATATGAACTTACGATTGGCCCATCACCCCTCTCCAGGTACGGCTGGTGATTGATGTGCACAATAGCGGGGAGAAGATACTTAAAAAAATAAACATCAGAAGGAATATGTTGAAACATTATTATGTTTAAAATGTTTGAAAAATACTACTAATTACCCCAATGTACTTACAGACAGTGTCTTTCCAGAACCAGTCTGCGCAATGCCCACCATGTCTCTGCCACTCAAAGCTACAGGGAAACCCTGAGCCTGAATAGCTGTAGGTTCTTTGAAGTTCTGCTGCATCAACGTATCCATTACATATTCTACAAGTTAAAAGAAATATATGTGTGTAAAACAAACCCTAAGCATGGACACAAAACAAACTACATTTATGAATAAATAAATGTTTTCAGTTATGCAGAGGCCTAATGTGCATGTGGATTACTCACGAGGAAACTGGGCCTGGTGAAAAGCTGTGACAGGCCGCGGACATCCAGAGCCTCGCAGTGTGATCTCCTTCTTTCGGCGAAACTCATCAACGTCAAACTGAATTTGAGGGGAAAGGAAGATAATTAGATAACACATGCAATATTAAAAGTTTAAGTATGTGGGGGGAGAAACATGCCTGAGACATTCGCTGGACTTCCTGATGTTCAGTGTAGAAGTTCTTTTCAAACTTGGGAAGTTCATCCAGGTTCCACCTCTTTTTGCGAAGGCGGTCCCCTGGATTTCCAAACTTCATGGGTGGAGGGCCACTGCTTCGACCACTTGGTGCCCCAAATCGGGGTCTGTATGGAAAGACATTACATTTTAGAAATGTAATACAAGCAAATAAACGAAGCATGAAACATTGTACTTGTTATTGTTGCTGTAATTGTTAATGGTGTGAAGTGATATTTCTTCTTGTAAACAACACTGTCATGTGGCTTTGCTAAACTTCATACATGTAACAGAATGATATATATATATCAACACAATCAACAGAGTAAACAACCGCACATGATGAGCTAGCGTTGATAACATTTTCGTGCACGGTGAGGCCTACTCAGGGATGAAGACAACAACACAGTTAGCAGCAGATTGCATTAACAGCAAATCAATGTATATTTTAAAACACCTAACGTTACAATAGGAATTATTAATACTTTGCATGCATATTAATAATGAAGAAATTTACCTGTCTCGACCACGGTCTCGGTCCCTGTCCCTGTCTCGGTCTCCATAAGAGCCACCGCGCATTTTGCAGCGTTAGCTTTAGTCGCCTTTTTACAAGTTCGGTACGTATCAAACGAGTACATACGCATGCAAATTCAAATCCAAATAGGTTATTTCACAATTTTTAGAAGAAATTGTCCAAAATAAAACAACGGCTCGTTTACAACTATGGCATTTATCGCATTGCAAACAGCGATGAGCGTTGTAATCTTACCAATCGGCCTGCCCTTTTTTGCAACGTACCGTGAAACGGAATGTAGCGTAAACACGGACCATTCTATGGTCACTACGCAAAAATATTTACTAGCTACAATAGTGAATAACACCAAAGCGCAACGGGTTTACGTAGGAAGGAAGGAAACAAGTGAGATTTCCTGGAAGCACGAGCCCGAGGTTAACCTCCATGTACAGTGCTATTTTAGAGTCAAATGGGAACATTATAGTTAATTGATTAGCTAGGACCTTCAAAGTCTTGCAGACGGTGCAGTAACATCCTAAAGTGGACTTGATGTAAGGTCATGCCTTTGTTAATTCAGAATCAAGGACTTGACCGCATAAGCTCGTCAGGGGACCTGTATGAGAGATACCCGCATTTACAGGTATGTTTATACTTTTAACTGACTCCAATTATTTTGTAATTACTACAGAGTAATAAAGGTCTACAGCAGGGGTGTCCAAACTTTTTCCATCGAGGGCCACATATTGAAATATAGACCAAGCGGAGGGCCACAAATCAATCGTGAAACGTTGAAAAAAGCTGCATTTATCTGATGTTTTAAGCGCCGCAACATCTACATTCAGTCTCAGTGCCTTAATATCAGGTCTTTATTGCACCAAAATGTTAGTTATTTGGGTTGGAATTGTAGAATTGTATGGCCCCAGGGCCTTAGTTTGCACATACCTGGTCTACAGCATTGACAAAGCCCAGGTCTATCAAAAACGAAAGCTTCGATGTTGATTTTTTTAAGCTTCAGTTAGTTGCATAGGTCAGTACCACATACTGTGTCCTGTAGATTAAATGCTGTCCATTTGTTTTGAAGGAAAACGCAAGACAGTTTCGTTCTAGGCCACTTGTGGATGTGGACCCAAAATGTGTTTTGTATGTTCAGCAAAGAGAGTATGCAGCAACAACACCCACAGACAGTAAGTACAACAAAACAGAAACTCTAAAGAACAAAAATAAGCAACAATTTTTTTTACTGCAACTATGTTGTTTTTCCTGCGACAGAATTTGTTTCTATCATCGGATCAGATGATGCAACCACTTGCCATTTAGTTGCCCTTCGACACACAGGTAATGTTAGCGGTTTGTACACTATACTCAGTCTATTGTAACAGTATACATTAAAACTTCTTTACTTTACTCTTCTCAGGAAGTGGAGCAGTTTGTGTTGCTCACTTGGATGGCTCCAGTACTTGGGCAGAAGTTCTACTTATTATCAAAGCTGTGATGTCTCTCAGTCATCACTGCAAAGACGGCAGGTATGATGAAACTGTCTTCAGTCCACTGCTTGCATTTATATTTATTTAACTGCATTATTACTGTGTCATGTTTAGACTAGAGCTTCATCTTGTTGGGGGATTCAAAGATGACTCCAAGACATCTGATAATTTAAGCCTTAGCATTTTGGGTTAGTGACTTTGAAAATGTAATGTTAATCTACCAGGAACACAATTTTAATAACATAATGTAATGCATTTTACATTTACAGCTGCTTTTCATAAACAAAAAGAAAATGTCCACCTAGAAACATGTTGCATAACAGGTAACCATGAATTAAACATTTACAAACTTTAACTATAATTTTAACTATTGTCTATCACTGACACAACATCTCTTTTGCAGAAATGAATGATACAGTTGTTAATGGGACTCATAGACCCATAGTGTATGGAATAGGTAAGACACGGTATCACAAAGTAAGGTTGGGCTTATCATAAAAGTTTTATGATGTTATTAATTCTTCACAGGCGTAGATGTAAAAACCGGCGATGTGTTCCCCACTTTGTTCACCTGTAAAGGACCTGCAGAGGAACTGCGCTCAGCAAGAACCTTCACTGGGGGACAGGTAAAGAAACACATGCTACAGGCATCTTTTCACATTTATAAAGAGCTGCATTTGTATGTATGCTAAAAAGCTCTTTAACATTTTTTTCATATGTTGCAGATGGCAGAAATATATGATTCAAGTAGGGGATTGGTCAAAATTGGCCCTTGCAAGTGGTCTCCTAATTTGGAAATTGGTTTCTGGTTAGCACAAAATGATGCTACCATTTTAAAGGTATTGATAATGTCTGGATATTGTTTGTGCACATATTTATTGTATTGTGTTTTTCTTGTATACAGTACCTGTCAACCTCTCCCAAGGCTGAACCACCTCACTTTGTCCAGCACATGAAGTCTACCATCCAATTCATTTTAGACCATCCAAATCCAGATAGCCTCTTTCCATCAGGACAACCACAGCTCTATCACAGGACAGAACAAGGAGAATGGGAAAGAACTGTCCAGTCATAGAAGTATTCTGTATCATCACTAACCTTAATATGGAGCCTATGTTGCCTCTCTGCTCATGGTGCACATGGAATGCATTGCCTGCTGTAATTGTTCAGTGTTTCCAATGTGTCTTATATTGGTGACGCTACTTCCAAATAGAGATGTTTCATGTTGTTTCAGTGATAACAACAATGTGCTTTACAAAGGACAGTATGAAACCCTCATATATCAAGGCCTACAGTTGATAAGCTGTATATGTATTCTAATATTTTCTTTTCTACTTTCTGGCTGGCCCAGGGGACTGCTTTCTGATGTGTGGTGATATTGTCATGTGAATGTTTAAAATTTCTTGATTTGTCTAAAGCATTATGCACGATTACCTGATCTAACATGTATTTTTCTTTCTCTAAGAATTGACGCAAGTGCTTTAAAAACAAATTGTAAGCAAAGCTCACAGACCTCTGTGAGCAAACTATGAAAGTTAAAGTATACTCTGTATTTTATCCACCCATCAGTGCCACTGGAGCAGTGAGTCGCTGCCATAGAGTGCTCGGGGATTTGGAGCTCGGCTCTGTCAGGAGTACTGTAGCTGGTGCGTGCTTTAGGTTGATGGGGGAAATTGGAGTGCCAACTGTGAGGTGTGAATTCTACCCACTCTGCCACTGTGACACTAGCTTGCTTGTATTAATATATTAGCATCCTGATCTAGTTTGTGATAACATTAACTTTGTATATAACCAGAAATAATGACAATGTGCTTGTATTTATAGGGTATTGTATTAGTTGCTGTGTGTCTTGACTTCTGGTAACTTAATAGCAAATGTTCATATATTATTTTTTCAGTTGACTAAACATTGAAGTTTAACTGCTGATGCATTATTAATTACAGGGGAAACAGTCATTTTAAATTGTTTAAATATGTTATCAGATTTTTATTATTATTATTATTATTGATTTCCGCCATTAAAAACTTGTTTTCATTAAATCTTTTGTTTTCAAAGGTTATTGTTCTTCTGCCGTACACTGCATAATGACACTGTAAAAGATCCCTGGTTGGAAGCTGCTAGAAAGACACGCATGGGTTTTCTCATTGGTTTTGCTGTATTCGTGTGGCCCCGCCCACTACGCCTTTCACTGAGGCTCAGCGGAGCAATGAACGATGCACTGTCAACCACCGGGACAGCGGAGACCAGGCAGAGACCAGGCGGGCCCTGGACAGGCAGCACAGTTAACGTGTAACAGTCTTACCGCTATTGCCAGATTTTAATAAGTTTACAAAGGAATGTGCCACATACGAGATCATTCGCACCGCGACAGACGCTGCGTAATGTTGGTGGGACCTTTCTACGGTGAATACATTGGTGCGTTATGATCGAAGTGGACGTGAATAAAAGGGGCTGAGCGTGTCAAGCGGTTATTTTATATCACCGCGGTGTTAGAATGTTTAAGACTATCCGGCGTTTTCCGTGGGTCACAAATGTCACCCTGTACGGCTCCCTTTTCGCCGGGGGAGATTTCGTGCACCAGTACTTTTCACAAACCGATGGAATCAACTGGACTCAAACGCGGAACGTCGCCATAGTAGCGTTTAGTTTCCATGGCAACTTCAACTTCTTCTGGATGCGGTTTTTGGAGCGCACGTTCCCCGGAAACTCCGCCGGGATGGTGCTGCGTAAACTAGTCCTGGACCAGACCACAGCGGCGCCCCTCGCCACCAGTGTCTTCTACACAGGTCAGTGTGGGACAGGTCCAGTCAGAGGGACCAAGTGGACATGTGGACATGTGTGTGGGACAGCTGGCTCACTCACAATGGTCAACCTGTAACCTGAGCGTTACCACACAGAGCTCACGTGAAGGCACTGATTATTGCAGGTCAGAGGTCACATGAAAGGCATTTAGAGGATAGTGTTTCAATCTTTTTCGAGTCACGGCAACTAAAACATTACCAACTCACATATGAAAAAAACGTTGTATAGCCTAGGCATATATCATTGTCTGGTTCTTCACATTGGTGGTTTTGTTTTCTTTTTTGGACCAGAAATTTGCCCAGCACTACACTGGTTGAAAATCAAGAATGGTTCAGATACGATACAATGTGACCAAAAACCTACTGCAACAACAGTGAAATGAAACTGAAATGAAATCAACTGAATTGAATCTTGTGACAGCAAATGATTCAGATTGATTTGCTAATAAAATAATGTCTCCAACCACATGGGTCAGTTCCAATGCCTGCACTTTCAAGTATCAGCACTTTTCAGGAATGTTTGATAGTTTAAATAAATTAAATGGTTGAAATTTTAATTGAATTATGTACTATTTAATTGGTTACATTCATAATTTTGTATTTATTGCAGGCGTGAGTTTTCTTGAGGGCAAAGAAGACATAACACAAGACTGGAGAGAAAAGTTTCTCAATACATACAAGGTAAATTACATACAATATAGTTTAACTACTCTGTGAAGTTAAGTCAAGTCTAACTAAACATTGTTTATCTTTTAGACAGGACTGATGTTCTGGCCTTTTGTACAGGTAATACTTCATCATGTTTGCTCTTATGGATTTAATAGGGTCATCGTAGGTTTTTCTTATGACATATATCATTTATCTTTATGTATTTTGTGTGTTTTAAACAATAGACAATAGAATAGAATAAAATGTTTTAGTAGGTCACTACTACTTAATCATTATTGCTTAAATTCATTGCAAACCTTGGCTTGTACAAACGCAAAATTCTTGTTTAATTCTTAACTATTCTTGTTTCCAGTTGCTTAACTTTGCACTGGTGCCCCTGTACGTACGGACCACCTTCACCGGCTGCTGTGCATTTGTTTGGGCGACTTTCTTGTGTTTCTCACGGCAGAGTGGTGATGGCACGGCAGCTGCAGCTATTTCGTGGATGTTCCCCAACAAAGATAAAACCAGCCAGGACGAGGTGAACTCAACTGACAAGGTCAGTGGATCCGAAGAGAAAAAACAACCAACCAAAGCATCTTAAAAATGATCTTAACAAATAAAAGCACACACCGTATAACTTGAGCTAAAACATGAATTACAATCTTCCAATTCAACACCCACGATCTCCGTATTGATTCCAAAAGCACAATATGATATGTACTTATTGATTATTTTTCATCTGTTAATGGGCTCTGTGCACAAAATTCAGTTGGCTATTTATGTTTCAAATGGCTGTACTCCTGAGCAGGAGTACAATGAGGACAGGAGTACTTTCTGTCCAATCCTAGCTGTTTGGGTTTTTTGCAGAGTCACACTAAAATGAACAAATCCGTAAAGTCAGGCAGTGAACAGTGAGCTGCAGGTGGATGTCACTGACACTAGACGGGTTTGTGGGTCAATGCTAACACTAATGTTAACGTTGAAGTAGAGCATAATAAAGATTAAAAAACAATTAGGCAGTCTTTACATTACATTTTAAGTGTGTGTTTCTTTTACCATATTAACCTTATTTTATGGTTTGATAAAAGTTAGCTTAGCCAACTGCTGATGTGCACAGAGTCCATTTAAGCATGTATTCCTATGGGACAAGTAAAGCCTGAAACAAAAATCAAACAACTGCTGCTATGTGAACGTGAAAGATGATCATATCAAAATTGTTGGTTTCAGAAGACAACATATCTGGCCTGTAGTGTTTCACAAATAGCCATTGCGTTGCTACTGATTTTGTGTCGTAGTTGGATAAATATAGAGTGTAATGGACCATTTTACTTGTTCAGGTTCACATTTTTGTATTTTTCTTAATTCCTTATATGAATATATCATACAGTTTATACAGAACACAGAGGCCAGAGTCAGTCCATGTGTGGCAGCATAACTCTGAAATTCAACAGGCCACAGCACAAAGTCCACAACTGCTTCCATGTCATGAAGCTGACTCTGAGATCTGTAGACCGCAGAGACCAAAGAAGGCAAACAGGTCCAGGTCACAATAAGAATAGCAAAGGAGTACGGTGTAGTTGTAGTTTAAATAAGGCAATGGAGAATCATATAAATCGTATATGGTGCAAGACTAGAGGTTACATAAGCCATTAATAAATAACATAAGTGGAGACAGACTTTGGAGTGGCAGCTAACTCTATGACTTTCTGCTCTAAATGAAAAGGTGCTTTACTTCCGTGCCTCAAACACTGGTGGAGATGAGTGGATTGTGTTGTTTACAACATTATACAAACATGCACATTAGCTAATACATTTTGTATGAAATGAAGTTGTTAAAATCAATAATATAATATAATAATAATAATAACATATTTTGTTGTTGTTTTTTTCAATATACTGAATGTAATTTTAATATTGCACATATCACAATGTATGAAATTGGTTGCAGACAAAATTGTAGTGATTTCTTTTTTTGTTTGTTTGAATGTTGAAAATGAAGTTTATAATAGATAATATATGGATAGTGTGAACATATGTTTTATCTCTAAAGGCATGAATAAGATGTTTATGAGATGTTTGATGTAGTTGATGTAGCATTTGTAGTTGTCATAGCAACAATGTTATGTTTTTACTGATTCATCCTGACTGTGTCCAGTCTAAAATGATGTTTGCACAATTTTTGTGAAATGGTTGAACTGTTTTAAACTAATTATTTGTGTTGATTAAATAAAACATGATATATTGTGTGAGTGAGTGATTATTTGTCATAAACTACTAAACAATAGCTTACTTTAGGTCAGTCTGAGCAGATCAGTCATCTCTGGTCTTTGATGTTCAAATAATTTCTGAACTTTACCACTAAAGGTGTAAGGTCTGGTAAGACATTTAAAGATGATGGACTAATTTATTGTTAATTCATTCAGGCTTTATTATTATTAGCAAAGCTGCTATTACTTACAGTGGTCCACACAATAAATGTAAATTAACAATACAGAGTTGTTGATGTAACTTTTCTTTTTGCTTGTTTTGGAAAACAAAAACAATATAGGCTAAAATAAGCTGATATGTAATCATGAATGTAACATCTTATTTATGTCATCTTATCAACTGCTCTGTTGCTGTGGTGTTTTTTGTGCGTGCTCACGTCATGTCCGTGTCAGAGGGTGACTCCCAGTCCCTCTCATCTGTGCTCCAACTGCGCATGCTCCCTGAATCCTCTTCATCCACACAGCGTCCAGAGACTTCAAAGCTCGGATAAAGATGCACAGCGTCGCGGGTCGCCGCAGCCTCGTCACTGGGTGAAACGGACTTTTCCTGAAGCACCGCCGGAACAGTAAAACACTCAACTATCAAGACAAGAATTACATTTAGAAACACCGGTATGGAGCTGAAGAAATCTATTTCAGACACCGAGCGCGCTTTGAGGAGCTACGGAGCTGTGTCTGAAACGGCGTGGACCACCGACAAAGGTGAGCGTCCTGAAGGAAGCGTGTCCCGTGGTCTTTTAGTTTGATTTAAACAGCGGCGACTCACGCAGCTCTGGGACCACAAAGCCCTGATGTGGCGCTGTACCTGGAGCTTTAGGGCCAATGATCAGTTCACATTAGCCTAAAGCGTCAGGGAAATCTTCGAATGAATGAGACACAGCTAAATAATGCAGAATAATGACACTACAGACATTTGAATGATAAACATAGCTTTTATTAAACTTGTGATATAAACTCAACCTTTTGTTTTTATTGTGCCCTAAAATAAATAATATAACACAAAATCATGATGCATTTTGCTCGTTACAGGTACCTACATAAAACAACGAACTTTTTGAAGTGTTGCAGCTTAACTGAGAAATATTTATGCTTTCTCATTCTCTGAAATAGCCCAAGCGTCATTGCATTTTTTTAATGATCTAAATATTACTCAGGAATGAAACTAAAGTGCAATAGGCTGGTCCCTTTGTGGTTTGGAAATGCCTGAGCAGACATCAAAATAGCTGCACCTTTTGAAAGCATGTCAAAGTGGAAGTGAGTTGTGAGGACATTTTCATGAAAGCGATGGATATTTATAGAAACACCTGTCCATTTGTGAGCCCCCTAAACACAAACCTACATAAAACCCAACAGAAGCGACTCCATTTCCCTCATATAACCCAACAGATGTTTTTGCATTTTCTTATTACTGCCTGGAGGTGCGTTTAGTGGGTCTTTTCCATGTTTACTGAGCGTAGCTGCAGCCTGTCTATCTGCATTGGCTGCTGACGTCTCCAGTTGTCAAGCTCTGTTGTGGAAACCTACATGCACGTTTAGTGATAATGAAATCTATTAGGGATGACACTGAGCAGACTGGTTTACAATCGTGGATGATTTAAGGAGCAACGGGTCGACTCCCAGGTGGATGCTGAGCTTTTAATTAGAAAAGTGTTTAAGCGATTGGCTCTTGTAATAATTCAGACACGAGGGTACGAGAGTGAGTTGCTCAGACAAGCTGGCTCTTTGCCACTTTTAACAGCCCGTTGAGATTTAATGCAGCTTCCCCTGATGGATGTGGCTGAAAGTGAGAAACAAAGGGTTAAAAAAGGGGAAAAGAAGAAGTTACTGCTGGGAAAAAGTGCAACTCTGGTAGTGTCACTGTTTACTGTTAGCACATCACTTTGGGCGATGATTCAATATGAGATGCACACAAACAAATGGGCCCCCTGCGCAGCTCCAGTCTGCCGTGGTGAGTCAGCTGTCCTCATCTATGTAAAGGTCTGCCGCAGCTGAAGTTACTGCAAAACCACCAAACCACTCCTCTAATGTTACCAGACACTGCAGAGAAAAACTTAATGCTCAAAATGACAGCGAGCGGCTGTGTAGAAGTCTATTGTTCTCAGGTGTTGCAGTCTGTGTAAGCCTCTCTTCTATCTTGAATAAAGTCCAGATCCCCCAGTCAGCTGTTTACCCTTTGTGTCTAGAGGGTGCATTTCTGTGGACCGTGAATAATTCATGATGAAAAGTGCATGAAGTCTGTGATTTGGTCGAGGGACAAGTGACATTTGACACCGAAATGACACAAACTGAAATCCTATGTGTTGTTAAATGCATGTTTTACACCATGCACAGACACTGATGGTAGGTTTTTACAGTATTTTCAAATCAAGCAGCATTTTTAAAGATGGGCAATAAGATACTGTAGATAGAATTGTTGCATAATGTGACAACCGGGAGTGTGTTTTTGTGTTTATTGCAGCCCTAATGTTTTGCCATAAAACTCATAACTAATTTTTACATGTATCCTCTGTGTAAACTGTATTATGAAGTTTTACATAGCTTTTTATTTGCCCACAGGAATGTCCATCTCAATGTAAACAAATGAAAAATAAAATAAATGTTTTAATGTGTGGCTTGAATATAATGGACCACTGGCAAAATATACTTTATTTTTTACAAATTTAACTTTTTGTGTTGTTTGTTTTGCATATTTTCACTCAATTTCGATTCACTCTTTACTCATTTTAGTTCAGTGTTTTAGACAATAGACTGACACATTTAACACAAAAATAATAGTACTTTCTTTATGTTACCGTGTGGTCTTGTACTAGTTCTGGTAAAGCTCAAGATTGCGTTCTAAAACCGTTCAGAAAAGGTCACATTATTTTTTAGTATCAATACTTACTCAAATGAGAATCTAGTTTGGATGCCAGTTTTAGTATTGATTAGTATCTGATTGTTGATACTTTGGACAAGCCTAATTTGCACTGTACATACTGTTTCTACTGTTTGCCCTTTGCTCAGAAGCACAGATTTGATGGAATGGTTTTGAGTGCATTTGCGGAGGTTGTGCCCACAGCAATTAGTGTTTCCCCCCGTTCTCTCTCTGCAGTGGCAGTGGTTTACTTTGAGAGCAGATCCAGCCGGTCTATGTCAGTTTAACCATTCATTCACAATCAGATCTATGATGAGTTAAATGTTGATTGTTAAAGTTGTTTTGATTAGGCTGTAAACAAGCTGGTCTTCTGCTTCACTTTTATCAGTGATCGTGAAAGAAAAACTCACATGGCAACAGCATGTGCCTGCACAGCCGCTGTGTCCTCAAACTTCAAAACATCGCTCAGTAACAGCAGCTGCGGGATGACACATAAAAGATCGAGCTTTTTATTCAAGAAAATGTTTGATTATTAGTGCAGAAGGTAAACGGTTTTCACATTGGCGCCTATGTTGCTGGGAAGCACATTATATAACGAGGCAGTGGCTCAGTGGTTAGAGTAGACTGTCCTTTGATAGTTTGAAGGTCCAATACCGTCTGCCAGAGGTGAATACAGTCGTGTGTCCTCTACCTCTGTGTCTGTGAACACTGGTACATGAATGTGTGAGGGACTGGGTGAGTTCTTTGATGTAAAGTGCTTTGAATGCCTTGAAGGTGAAAAGGCGATGAGAAATAGTGATCATATGTCCATAAATTATCTTAAAAACAAATCTATTATCTTGGATATAATTTGTTGTATCATTTAACATAAAGCCATATTTTTAGTTTCATGGCTCTTCTATTTCCATTTTTACTGATTAGTCAAAAAGACAAATTTGATAAACAAAATGTTCCATTTACAACTAATACCAATATCTAGTATACCCCCCAACATTACTGATGCCAATGTTTGAGCAAATGGACTATCCCTAATATTGATTTTATAGTGTTTTGTGCTGTGACTTCCAATCTAACATACATTAAACATTGTGCACATTTCAAATAACAACCAGCATGAACATTTGCATCCACCCGGGCCAGCCTTCATGCCTCACATGCACATGCAACTATTGACAGTTTACAAGAGCTGCATTTTTGGAAATGCTCTGAGTAAGGAGAATTGTCATTGTCACTTGTAGATGCTTCCTGAATGTTCCATCATCTGGAACATCTACTTTTAACCTTCCCTTAAACTGCAAAAAACAAAGCACTCAACAAGTGCCATGATGAAGAGATTGCATCCGCACACACCTGTTACACCCCTTACATCTTTCTCTTGTCAGTGCCATCATATTATCATTTCGTCATATTATGGACTTGGTCTTTTCTGCACAGGCCACTCAGATGTGTCCATGGCCGAGAGCACAATGTCTCCAGAAGAGATCGAAGTGGAGATGGCTCGTATCCAGCGCCTGAGGGAGGTCTTGGTGCGTCGGGAGTCTGAACTGCGCTTCATGTAAGTCTACTCTATCGCTCTCATCAGGGTAATCAGCCCTAATTATTGGTGTGGTCTAATGACGGCGATCACTGTCAGAGACTTTTCTGCTGTGACGCATTTCACGATAAGCACTGGCAACTCTCTGCAAAATGTCACTATTTACAGATTATACAAAAGTTATAAATAGAAGCTGAGTGAGTCACCGCTCAGCTGAACTTGTTTACACCCCAGGGCTATGATAACGGCAAAACGTCCCTGTCACGTTTTAGATTTTAGGCAAAAAAAGTGCAGGTAAGGTAAGCTGAATGTGTTACATCAGTGATTCTCAAACTGTGGAACAGGTCACAGATAATGTTCATTGGTATTTTCAGAAGCTGTACATTTTATTTCAGTTTTGTAATAATAATATCATTTAATCTTAGGAAAGATTACAGTGACAAATTGACCACTGTGAAATGTATACAGATTTATACAAATGTAGTTTGAATTTAAACATGGAATTCACATTTATGACCAAGTTTGGCCCTGGTTTTGTTCTGGTTTACAAATATAAAAATATAGTCCTATACAGTAGACCTGTGTAGTGTTGGTGTAGATCTCATTAAGTCCTGGTTTTGTCTTATGTTTCGTGCTTTAGTATAGCTAAATTCAGCTGCGTTTCCAAACCAAATACTTGAATTTCAAAGTACAAAAAGTAATGAAATTGAACAGATCACATACTATTAAACTGATTTACTTTATACAAAAAGTATACTTTATACAAAAAGTGATGAAATTGAACAGTTCGAATACTATTAAACTTGTTGCAAGATGATTTTGTACCTAAATTATGAAGATGAACATTTCAAAATAATATCAATCAATCACTGTACAAGCCACTGGTTATGGGATTGTCAAGACAAAAAGGTTAGGTTACTATTATCTGTCTGAGGTGGTGTGAAAAGTTTGGGAACCACTGCATTTACAGCAAAATAGTTTCACAAAACAGTGTCTGATGGTAGCGAGTTGATAATGTCAGTTCACACGCCCACGTCAGAAGCATCATTATGTGTCGTCCCGTTGTCACGCTCCGAGTGAGATTTAAACTTGCTTTAACGAGCACACGGAGTGTCAGAGCTCTGGAGCGGCTGCAGAGAATAGACAGGGTTCAGCACAGAACATGAGGCAGAAAAACAGAAGTGTGAAGCGGCGAGGAGGGGTCACAGAGGGAGGAGGCTGTGGATGAGTCATCAAGCCTGATCTATCACGGGCTGAATTAAGTCTGTGCTCACTGTCACTTCTCTGCAGAGGAACAGGGGAGAGAAGGAAAGAGGGGGAGAGGAGAGAAAGGCAGAGAGGGGAGAAGGGAAAGAGGGGCAGAGGAGGGACAAGAGAGAAGAAAGGAGGAGAGGAGGGCGATGGGGGAGTAGGTAAGAGAGCGAGGAGAGAGTACAAGCGCGAAAGAAAGGCTAAGAGGTAGAAAGACTGGGGGAAAGAGGGGTAGAAGTTAGAGAGGAGGGGAAAGAGAGAGAATGAGAGGGAGAGAGCAGGGAGGGAGAGAGGGAGAGGAAAGAGGAACGGAGGAAGATGGGCGAGTAGGTAAGAAAACGATGAGAGAGTGGAAGAGAGAATGAGAGCGAGAGAGAAAGGCTAAGAGGTAGAAAGACTGGGGAAAGAGGGGTAGAAGTTAGAGAGGAGGGGAAAGAGGGGGAATGAGAGGGAGAGAGGCAAAGGAAGGAGGAGAGAGGGAAGGGGGATAAGAGGAAGATGGGGGAGTAGGTAAGAGAGAGAGAAGAAGGAGAAGAGGGAGGGAGAGGGGAAAGGAGGAGAGAAAAGGTAAAAGGTAGAGAGACAGGGGAAAGAGGGGAAAGAGGGGTAGGAGTTAGAGAGGAGGGGAAAGAGGGAGAATGAGAGGGAGAGAGTGGGGAGGGAGAGAGGAGCAGAGGAAGGAGGAGAGAGGGAAAGAGGAGGAAATAGGCAATACATTGATTTTTGTTATGATTATCCTATTGATACTAATGGGTTTGTATTGAAATGCATTGAAACTCTTACTATAAACTATTTTACCTCGGCTTATAGAGGTTAAAACATGAACAATAGGGAAAATCATCCAGCTACGGTACTCCTGACCAAACCTAGCCCAAAATCTGGACCTCGAGCCCACAGGATGTGTCAAACCGAGACAATAAAGTGTACCTTTATCTATCATGATCTTAGCTCCAACCTCGAAATGATATACAAATTAAATGTATACGCAGAAAAACAAAACAACTTATTTATTAAGTTGATTATGTTCAATATTTTGGCATCGATCTGTCCATAACTAGGAGGAAGAGGAGATGAGGAGGTTGTGTATGATGAAGAGTGTAATGGAGCAGGAGGCTACATGTCACGGCTGTAGGCGATCGGGACAGATTGATTTACAGTGTGTTTTTTCATCTAACACCGTTGAGCTCGAGGCAGCGAGGCTTCATGGTCAGGGCAGGACGTTACCTCTGCACCTTTCAGATTGGACTAAGACGGATGGAGATGAAGTATTGACATATCTCTTAAGAATAAACTTGTATGCATTGATTGTTAGGTTTACCTGTGACGGCTGGTTCGTCCTCAGTACATTTGTAATTTGGTTACATTAAGAGGTTGAGATAAGATTGTGTTGCAATGTCGATACGAGATGGTGCAGAATTTCTTGTGTGAATTATGGTGGACAGAAAAAAACAAATCAATGTCATATAATAAGAAATTGGTAGAAATGAACAGGGGCAGTTACTAAAATAAATGTTGGTTTAAATATGTAAGTATTTGTTTTCTATCCAAATATGTTATGCCAGTTGAAAAAAAATGTATATTTATTCATCATATTTTTGTGTGAACACTAACAACAAAAAACTTAACCATCCACAAACTTCTTTTTTGGACTTTTTGACCTCTCTTAAATACCACTAGAGTTGAACAGATTTCTCATATCTCTTTGAGACTGCCAATGTACTGCTCCGTGTGGGATGAAGTCAACCACACAAGAATTTCTTTAAATGTAAAGCAATGATGATGATAAAAAGGCCACATGGTTCAGCTAGTTTGTGCATAACTACTTGTTGATACGTAACATTTTGCCAAGAGCAATTCCTGTCAAGGTTTGTATTGAGCCCTATTAAAAACTCTTCTATTGCCTGTGTGCCCTTTGTTTTTTAATGTCCATTTAAAGCCCCCAATTTATGTTGTGCAATAAAACAGTCAGTCCATGAACAAAATACAAGTGTTTCAATATTAGAAACGATCTCTGCTTGATTTGCAGTAAAACGTCACTATAACGCTATAACGTTTGCATGAGTCAAAATACCAGGCAACAACAAACTAAAAATAAATAAAACAACATGATGAAATGCAAAGTAGTGTCTTTGTATTTACACACACACACACACACAAAAATCAGAATTATATTGCAAGACTATTCAAATGCAGTTATCTGAGGTCAGTTGTGTGGAAAAGCCTCCAATCTTTGCTAATCAGATAACATGGATCAGATCTGGCATGCGCTAATAGTATTTTATGTTCTTTAATGCAATTGTTGATTCTTGTGTTTTTGTTTCCAGGATGGACGACATTCAGCTTTGCAAAGACATCATGAGTTTGAAGCAGGAGCTGAGGCAGATTGTGGCTGTGCCAGGTGAGTAGACACCTTTAGAGAGAAAGTGAGACGTCCTTCAAAACTATCCCATGGCTCAGGCAGGACTATAAATAGATATTTGGCTTTTCTCTGTGTCTCACCGGAGTCCCATAAACTCGGCTGCTGTAGTAAAGATTTACACAGACTGTTGCTCTAAACCACACACTTCATTGATCCCAAGTCTTGGTTATGTCTTGATTTATGTGTGCAATAGTTTTCTGCAAAACGGTTCGGGGTCTGAGTTTTAGGTGCCTGTGAAAAACTAATTGAGGGCTATATGTACTGAATGAGTCTGAAAATCAATTAGACATAGAAAGGGATATTGCTCCAATATTTCATTAAGTTAGATTAGCCTTTATTGTCTCCACAGACACACAAAACTGACAATAGACAGCCCAATTCACTCAACCAAGTACATACAACAGGCTTCCATGCAAACTTGGCAATATCCATTACCATCTGTCCCAGTCTGAGGCAGCTACAGACAAAAAACAAAAACAAACACACCTACATACAGCACCACTCTACAACTCTATTGCACCTTACATCAGTCCAAAAGTAAACACTGGTAAGTTACTATCAATGATCACTTTAGCAAATAATATTTATAAGATTTGTTTGTCTTTTGTTCTGCTGCTCTTTCTTTGGTCAGGGGTTTTGATTGCATGGACATTTGGCAGATTGTTTAAGTCAGACGCCCTTCCAGACACCATCAGTGGGCAATGAGCATTAGGTGTCATTACACGTTTTACGACTTTTCAGATTGATGCCAGCCAGGTCTCCCTCCGCTTCTCAAAGGGGCATAGTAGTTGTTTACAGTGTGCTATCCCAGTGCTGCTCTTGTGGCTGTCGTCATTTAGTCACACGAGTCACATTTATCACATAGTAACACATACAGTCACCCGCCCCCTGTCACTAGTACATACGTGTTTCTACTGTACAGAGATGGGAGCGAGTCATGTGCAAGGACAAGTCAGCTATTTTTGGACCTGAACTATAGCCTTTACAACCCCAAACAGAAACACTGTATTGTAATGTATAACTCAAGGTAGAAACATAACAATGGCTTTAAATCTGGGCATTTGATTTAGAAGGAAGAGTAGGAACTTAGCAGGTTTATAGGTGCCATTTTGAGCACTTTTAAAGATTTTTTTGGTTCGAATTGTTAAATGATATGGCAACGCAGGTCATTTTTCATCACCCTGAAACCCATGGATATTTACATTCTTTTGGATCTTTTGCAGTTATGTCAGTTATTAAAATGCACACTAGCTAACAATAATGTGCTTTTCCAGCTTCTCTGACATTGAGATTTACGTGGAACACCCTTGTGGATAGATTGTCCTGGGCCCCTGGGGGAAGCATAGCGCTGCTCTACTTATTTCTGTTGGAAGAAAAAGCCGACGTTGCAGAAATTTCTCTACAGTGCCCTAAATACAGCCAGTCATAAACAGTCCAATTTTCGCTTTTTTATGGAAAAGGTTTGAAAAGACATATAGAAGTGGACTATATTACTGTATGCTGATACTAAGATCTTTGGGCAAGGAAACAAAAAGAGCTTTATGGTATTAACATAATGAAGTCAGAGGCTTAGATGCAATGAATTATACATGAGGCCAGGTTTAAAGGAGAATTCAAGATGGTGAATTACTGAAATAGAAATGTTTCTGTCATATCAAACTAAAGCACAAATATAAAAAATATTAATTTATCCAAGTTTAACACTTACTGTGCTGTACTGTACAACTTTTCAACTTGAAGCTACACTGAGTAAAATGTACCGGTTGAATTTTGTTGAATCATTCACATCACAGTTTGATTTCAGTGGCATCAACTTTATGCCAATGGATAATTATAGAAACTTCTTCTTCTAAGGCACACAAATGCTGGGTATCCATGCTTTTGGGGGACATTACATTGACTTATTCTCCATATGATTACACAACAACTCATCCCAGGGCTTGTTGAAATGGAAAAAAAAAAAAAGAATTCTTCACATCAGTCGATCTCGATTTTCTTTACAATTTTATTTGGCCTTTAAAAAAAAGTGTTTTTATTAATTAGTTTAGTAATTTCATGAATTAACAACACAGAATTTTAATCTGCACCATTTAAAAGAAAGCATAATCCAAAATCTTCCTGCAAAGTCTGACCTCTATTCTACTGACAGAGTATTGGCTGTTGACCTCTTGATTCAAAAACCCTAACCATATCCTTGATGATTAGACATCACTGAATCTCGATCTCTTGATATTTTGCTTAATTATCCAACCCTAACTCACCCCTATTTCAGAGATGACTTAATGTCAGTGCACAATTTTTGTATCTCCTCATCCATCATCTTGTATATAGTCTTGGTATATTTAGATATACAGTATATTTATTTACTTTTATTCGGTTCTGCTTGTACATATGCTTACCAAAACATCTAACCATTTTTGCTACTTAAATTATATTCCTCTGGAGACGTATCGACTTCCATCCAAAAGTAATTCTCAATCAGTAGAGCTGTAGCACAGTAGCACACGTCTACTCACAGTCTGAGCTGTGAAAGTCCTGGCCACAGGGAGCAGTTCCTGACAATGGCCTGTCTTTGTTTTGTTACCACTTATTGTAATTTTGAGTGGCCAAAATATTTTACTTGTGGATGAGTAAAGTTTGTCTAAATCTAAGTCATTTCCTGGAGACTGATCCTAAGCTTAGCTACAGTCTCTATTTTCCTGACCTTAACCTTAACCTTAACCTAAACCCAAATCTTATCCTATTTTAAATGCGAACACAGTGAACATTTTGAGCCAGAATAATGTCTTTGTATGATCATTTTAATATTTCCTCTGCTTACAATTCTTCTATACCTCATATCCCGCAGAGAAAGACAAGACCAAGAAACATCGGCAGCGAGAAGAGGAGCTGATCCTGAAGATCCATAAACTGGTTCAGAAGAGGGACTTCCTGGTGGACGACGCGGAGGTGGAAAGACTAAGGTACAGATAAACAACATGTGTCAGATACGACGTTGATAAGAAAACAGCAGAAAAGATCTCATTAGGGTACACTGCGAGTTTGTGGCTGTGAAGGGGGAAGAGGGGAGGGTTTGTGACTGATGAGAACTGCTTTGTTCCCCGCTGCTCTGGCTGATAAACTAACATACAGCGTGACTCACAGATAAACCACAAGATAGAGGTGGTAAAAGAGGAAGATACAGGCTAAAAAGAAATCTTTGTTTCTAAGCAACAGCACCCACGGCCTCCAGTGGCTGTCAGTTAATTTACACTACAGGTCTTAATGTAAAATGTGTAAAATCTAAACCTTACCAACTTTACGTATCCTGCTTTCAAGTTGGGTCCAGTTAGACTTTGTTTGGTCCATGGCTTGGTTTAGTCATGATCCAGTCCAGGTTTAGTCCCAGTATAATTCACTCACATTTGGTGGCCCCTCCATGTCTGGCCCAAAGACACAATACAACTGGAAAATGGTCACAGAAAAATACAGAAAATGAAGACAATTTCTACTCGCACAAAACATGCAAAATAATACTCTCACTGTGCCTTGTAGATTTTACTACCAGTAGTCAGTGCTTAGTGTAGAAAGCACTCACAGTTGAACTTGGTTCTTGTCTCATCAGGGAGCGAGAGGAGGACAAAGAGATGGCAGACTTTCTCAGACTGAAGCTGATGCCGCTGGAGAACAAACTCAAAGCAGCACAGAGTGAGTGAACTTGAACCACAATACTACACTTGAGCTTGTATGTGCTCACATTTTTGCTTTTCTTTATCAGAAGATCCCCCAAAATCCAAGAGATTCATTCCAGAACCGCCTCCAAACAAACCATCCATTACAAAGTCAGGAGCGGCCATTATCAAGGACTGCTGTGGAGCGACTCAGTGTGCCATCATGTAACGGGACGTCCCAGGGCCCAACACAAACAACTGCTGTCCTCACTACACTATAAGAAACCTCCAGTATCTATGCTCACTTCTGCCACACAGTTTGGGTAATACTGCATGTGTGGTACAAAACATCCTTAAATTTTGTTTTTGAGATCACATGAACTAATACAAGCACAAGCTTAATTTGACTTAATTGTCTTACTTAATAAACTGTCTTACTTACTTATACTTCACATTGGAAATTAAACATTTAGGGTTAAGACATTTTCTCTTTTTAATTATCTAGTATTCAATACAGGTGAGATTAAAAACCTTACTAAATAAAGGTGGTTAGCTGACAGCTTGACCAAGAAAAGTTTGTTGGAGTTTTGATGTCAATTTCCAAACAGTTACCATTTGCAGGCCTTCGTCATTCGTTCCACACTCCACACCAGAATATAATGCAACAGTTATGTGCGATTTACAATGTATATCGCCTTGCCTTCTGTATTTGCATACAGGCTGATGTATATGATAATTTATCAACAAATCATTTAAACAGTACTAATTCAAAACCAACTTTATCAATTTGTCATTGCTGCCTTCAGCTAAGAAGGGACAATGGACTGTGGTTCCAACATAATTGCATTATTGATATTAAGATTATATTGTCCTGCATTTTTAATGACCTAATCTTGTGAAATGAATGCACCTCTTGTAAATGCCTACAGTGTACGTACATGTTTGAGTGTATTTAGGACCAGTAGCTCATGTGGAGGCAGGTGTTGCCATCACTTTCTTCTGATGAAGTAGCTTTCTGTATTGGTAGTGACTTTGAGTGTGATTGTTTAACTATATGCAGAGAATAAGCTGAAATACCTGTACATATATGTTTAAATAAAGAGCATCTTTCAAGAAGGCACTACGTGTGTTGTCAAACAAGTAAAACAGACAATGAATGCTTGCAACGTTTATTAAATAACTCTTCTTGGTCCCCTTTAACAATGTTCAACTGTTACAGGAATTGTTTGGGATAGTTGAGAAGGTCTGCACATCAGTAACAGTTAACAAAAGGCAGAAGACATACGCTTTAGACACACAGGAGATTAAGTAAATTCACATTTGTTGCACTAAACCATAAAACAGCAGTGTAATTTGTAAAATGTTTAAAATGGTAAACATAATGTGATCAAACTTAGGGCGAATCAAGTGGAGACGATTAATCTTACGAAAATATGCAGAGTGCATATTATTCAAACAAAGCAGTAGTTCCAAACTGATGTGCCCAAAGGAAGAATCAAATTAAGTTAGTTGTCACTGTTCAAAATTGCTTCACTAAATGAGTTCTTTTAGTATTTAAATCATTATATCTCAATCAAAATAAGATCTTTCCAGACTGTCAGTAAAGCACCTGCAGTGCACCAAAGTAGACCATTTAAAAACATTGATTACACTTTTGGTCATCATGGAAGTTGACCGTAAGAACTCCAAATTACAAACCCGTCCTACAAAAAGGAAACTCCGAGAACATATTTCTACACAGAAACTGGCTCAATGGACTTTGTGCCATATTTATCTAAAATCAAACTTGCTAACTTTGGTGTTACTGGGGTCCTGCTCATCTCAACAGCCAACAGTGTTACATTATGACCAATAGAAACTAATGCTTAGGTAAAACATTCTACCTGTGAGGGAAAGGGAGGGACATGGCATATCTTTTAGCGCCGTGGCAAATACAAGCCATTGTAAAAGCCAGGCAGATCCCAGAGCGCCACAGTGGGTACAAGAGTCCATCTTCATAGACTCCCACCCATACAACCAGCCTACCTCCCCACTGCACCCTCCAAAAACCCACACCTATTCACCCTTTTATTAAATAAAAACTGGACCAGGAGTGCCCTCTGCTGCCGTCGACATGTCATCTAAAAGATGTGTCTACCAGCGACAAGGTTCACTCAAACCTTGAACTGACAAAGCAGCACAAAAGCAGCGTCTCCTGGATCCAAAAACATCACGTCTGCGCACTGTGGGTTAACACTTTGCATAAGCTCTGTTATGCACTCATGGCATATTTCACAACACCTACTCCAGTGTCAACCCCTAACAGACCACTAAAGTTAAAAGAAGTTTCTGTTGGCTGCAGCTGAAGACAAAAACAAACTTCAGTAACTCATGTGCAGACACACAGCATTTGAAAGGACACACTTGGGTCAAAAGCTAAATATCTGTAGCACTAGTTTTAAATATGCTTCCAACCATTTAATTCTTGACCAGTCCTATCGGTAATAAAACAGAACTCATGAGTATTTGGTGCCATTGAATGGCTCCATGAATTAAGGCCTTCTACAAACTATCTTTACCCATAATAGAAAAAATGTCTTGGGGCTTTTGACACAGACAAAAGACAGGAATTCAGCTTTAACAGAAAAGTAAACTTAAACAGAATCACTTAATGTTAGCCCAAAAAGACAAACTTTTTAAATTGGTGCCTTTTCTCTGGTCCCACTAACAAATCTAAGTTTACCTGACAAGGAACTTACAAACCGAATAGACTGAATTGACTTACTTTTGTCAGACATAATATGTTAAACATATTTAACTTGATAATGTCTTAAACTATCATTTTAAACTGATAATGTTAGAAACTATTCTTTGATCTAAAAGACCAACTAACAGATTGCCTAATTACAGTGACAACTAACTAATTTTAGACAGTTTTTTTTGTTTTTTAAACATACATTTTGAACCATTTTCCACTGAAACATTATTTAAGCTGAACACTTGCAGAAAATCTGCAAAACGAAAATGCACGTGGAGTGAAAATCAACAGGAAAAGGGCCTCAGAAAGGAGTCAAAGAGGGACCAAATAAGATTAGAAGGTTCAGAGAGCACATTGCCAATACTCTAAGGGCACTCGGAATCTTTTTTAATACTGCCAACTCTTTTATCAGAGTTATACCTGTGAAGACCTCTTCAACATGTGTAAATCTGCCGGAGGAAAGACTTAGAGCCCTGTGTTGAAGGTGAAATTAGCTGCAAGCTTGAACCTGCTGCGGGACACTCTCCTGGGACTGTTGGATCCATTTGAAGGGAGCTGCTGAGCTGGAACTTCAGTTTCCTCGGTGTTCTCTTGCTTTGGTGGATCGGACGTCCCCTCAGCTGCAGCTTCAGAACTCTCTAAAACACAAACGGATACAAGAGCCAGTAATTAGTTATTTTAGTTTAAATATTTATTTATCATATTACTCTACACTATTAAGTACAGTTGGTACCAGTTCGTAGTTTTTCCTCAAAATGAATCAAGTCTAACTGAAGAACAGGGTCAGGGTGCAGCTGAGGGGAGGGGAGGCAGGACGGGACAGGTCCGCACAGGAGGTCCACTGGAGATGCCAAAGACCGCAGCTCTGCACCACCTGCAAGATCACCAAGACTTTACTTTTTCGGTAAACAACTGCACAGCATAGTGCATGTTCAGCATTTGTGTATGAATTGGTAAACAAACACCCAAATGCAGACTTTGCATGCACAGACACTCAAGAGAAAGTGGAGTCCTTCTACGTGGCCTTTAGATACAGTACCTGAACTATGGGAGTCTGAAATCACACTGCTGACTGGACTCTCCCTTGGACTTTCCGTGTTGTCACTGGGCTGTGGGCTGTTGCTGGCTGATGTGCTTACTCTCCCTATACACAAAGATATCAGTGAATGTCATGATTTCTTTCTGCACATAAAAAACTGAGAAGTCACCATTACCTTTCATATCGTTTTTCAAAACGATAATTCTCTTGTGACTGTGCCCTTTGATCCAGACCACCTGACAACAGTGAAAGAAATCTTCATTTCTGCTATACTTTTCTTTAACCTTTCTTTGCGAAATAATTTCTACCTGTGGGATGGCATTGAGCAGCTCATCAATGTTGTTGTATCCAAATGAACGTGGCTCAAGACTGCAGCCTGTAAATTTGTGATAAGCCCCCGGAAACTCAGTCAGGAAGATCTGGTTGTAGTGATATGTTTGCAGCAGTGCACGGACACTACGTGCAAACTGGTAAAGCCTGGTGAGCCTCACTCTCTCATCTGTCGAGCTGCTGTCCTCACCTTCTTCATTGTACAACTGTTATGGCAACAGATTCATATAAAGACGCGTCAAGGACATGTAGTGCTAGGGCTTAGAATCAAGTATAAGGAAAAATAACAGATACTGACTTCAACAAGATAAGGCAGGCTCTTGAGGAGCTCGCTGAGAGAGAGGAACCCATATTCACATGGGTTGAGAGGTGCTGCATACACAGTCATGTACAGACCGCTGACTTCGTCCACCCTCAAACCCCTGGACACCTGCTCCTCTTCCTGGGACATGAGCAGAGCCAGGATCTGGGAGGTTAATGAACGCAGAGACTTCCTGTTGATCAGCTGCACCTCACGACCCTCACTCCCATCCTCCACCTGGAATAAGTTGGCACAAGTTAAAAAAAAAAAAAAGTAGCACTTTAACTTAAACTTCAGAGGTCATTACCTTGACAACATGGCAGAGCTTTGTGAGCAGAGCAGGGAGGGAGCTAGCATCATAGTCCTGCAGACGGAGCCCATAGCCAAAGGTCTTGCTGTACTCAGTCAGCAGCTGGTTCACAGGGAGACTGGAGTTCTTTTGGGCTCTGAGCAGTTTGACCATCTGTGCGGCCAGAGCCTTGATCCGCTCCACTTCTGTCAGAGTCAGCACTTTCTCCTCTCCACAATCCAGCACCTAACCCACAGAAGATCCAATAAAATCAAGATATTAGTAATATTTTATAATCCAATTGAGGTCTTAGTTATTTTACTTATGATGTCCAAACAAGTAAATAAATAAAAGTAACGGACCGTGAGTATCTCAGGAATGGCTTCAAAGAGCTCTATGAGTTTTATGAAGCCGTAGTAGCTGAGCTTGCACTGACGTCCAAAATGATGGTGGTATGTGGGAATGAATTTACTGAAGAGCATCCTGCAGTGAGGCTGATGGCGGAGAAGATCTACCACCTCCTTCCCAAACTGTTTGGTGCGATCCATCTCGTCTGAGGTACGTTCTACCAAAAGAGTAGAATGATGAAAAAAAAAAGTATAAAAAGTGCAATATTTTCGCGACTGGTGCCTGCAGGTCATGGTACCTCTTTTGGGAACCGAGATGACAGTGTCTGAGTCCTGGAGCGATATGGTGACGGTTGTGTCAGGAATCTCATTTAGTAGGTCCATCAAGTCACACACGCCATAGTCAATGACCCGCCAGTCTCTGGAGAAGCACCTAGAACAGTGCGATGTACTGGTTAGAAACCCCTTCCAAAATGAAATGAATAAATAAAACAGCATTGGCCGGACCAGTGGTATGCTTGCATGAAGTCCTTGATGGCCACTTGTTTGCTGGCTTGAAATTTTAGCAGTTTGAGCAGATCCTGGGTGAAACGCTTCACTTGAGCGCGATGAGTTAAAGTCAGCAGTCTCTTTGTTCCCATGCCCAAAATCTAAAAACAGTAAATGACAATCACAATAAAAATATGAACTCCATGTTGAACAAATTCAAGATCTGTACCTGAAGCACATGTGGCACCGCCTCAAGCAGCTCTAATAGCTTGGCGAAACCGTAGTCTGAGACACGACATTGTTTAGCAAAGTGATGGTGGTATGAGGGGATGAACATGCTGAGGGGCATAATGCAGGACGCCTGGCTCTTCAAAAGGTCAATTATCTCACGGCTGAACTGAATGAGCTGAGGGTTACCCACTGGACTCTTGCAGCGCTGTATCCACGGCTCTGCGGGGACAGCAGTTTAAAAACAGTGCCCAGTGTTTTAACTGTAAACAATGATATGTAGTTTATACCACTGTTGGGTGCGGGTGGTTTATTGTGAATCCACTTTATGATCTTGAAGCCATTCTGAGCTGTGACAATTGTGATACTGGGAACAGAGGTTATGAGATGCTCTAAAGGAACACCTCCCTCTAGTGTCTCATTTCCCAACTTCAGGGGGCTGAATTTAGCAGCATAGCAGTCTGGAAAACTACAAATACAAACAAACTATAATTAAAATTCCCCTCAAACAGTCCAATAAAATGTAAAGTCACATCGCCTCTCTTTACACTGGTTTCAAAAAAGGAATGTTCTTACCTGAGCAGTGGAAGGGTTCCCTCATGAGAATGCAACAAAGTGTGAACATCAGAGGTCAAAGTGCTCACAGACATCACCACAAATGGGATTTTGTAGGAGTCAGGATCAAAATCAGCCTCACTACAAAATGACAAACCAAGAAACATACCGTAAGCAAAAATAACAGAATGTAAGCAATAATTTATAAGGTTACATGAAACTAACCTGAAGTCTTGCTGTGCATAGTGCTGTCTGCAGATAGGCTCATGGTACTCCAACTCTTCAAACACAACAGGGCTGCCACTGGCTGAAGACGATCCCTCCTGAGACTGAGAGGACCCCAGTGGGCTCTGACGGATCTGGCTGCTGTGTAAAAGACAAACAAGCCGTGATCCTCCTTGTTCACGCACTGAAACCACTTCAGGCAGTCTGTACAGATCTCCAACCATAAGCTTTCGGGAGAATCTGAAGAGGAAAAAATATATAAATTACACAAAAATTCAAACCATAATAAACATGTCAGTATAGTGGAAGAACCCCCGTACTTTTTCTCATAGATTTCAGTGAATTTGAAAAGCGGAAGGCAATTGGCAGGTGCATCCTGGAGGATACTTATAATCTCACCTCTGCACAACAAAAATAATGTATTTAATTAACATTTAATTAATTCACAAGTCATTGTGAATTAATTGTGAACTGTAAGTGAATCATTGTGAATTTTACCTGAGCAGGCCCAGAGATTTGTTACTGCCTCCAGTGACCAAAGACACTTGGATACGTTTCCCTCCAATTTTATAGCGGTGCAGACCACTAACTGCACTGATAGCATCCTGTAATGCTACCATTTGAACTGTTGCCTTCAGCTGATAGTCTGTGTGAGGACTCAGTTCCACCGACTTGACCTGAAATAAAAAGTGAAGTCATAGATTAAATAAGGACATTTACATAATCAAAGTCAAAATCTATGGTCAAATTTTTGGTAATGTAAACACAAACCGGTCCATATCTAAGGAATGTGTCGTGGAGAATTTGCTGGAGATCCTTTCGGGACATTCTGTAGTCTAGGTTGGCTGCTTGGACCTCAGCTCCATCAGAGAAAGGCTCGAGAGACGTTTCAGGGCAAGGACTACGAGGAGGAGCAAGCAAGGGCGAAGAGCGGCTTGACAAGCACGGTGAAGCGCTCCTTTTATAAAAGAGGGTAAAATTACTTATTTTACATTTAATACTGAACTTTATCAGCACTCACCTTGAAGACCATGACCCCTGTGAAAGCCCGAGGGGAGTGAAGCTCCTTTGCAGGTTCAGTTTGCTGAAAGCAGAGGGCGTGCTGATCTGAAACTCTCCCATGATGCGCTCTCCTTCAATAGGGAACTTGCTTGTACTTCGAGGACTTGAACCATCTCTTCTGCACAGTATAGTATTTTTGTAAACTATATGAAGCACATCCTACATAATTATTCTTATCCATACCTCCTTCTGTACGTAGATTCTCCAGTGAGGGCAGACTTGGCTACTTGAGCCAGAGTTCCTGTCTCATTGCGGCGCGGTGAAGATGATGTAACACGTGCCCCTTTATCCGTTGATATGTTAGGCTTACTGTCTTCACAGCTCACCTCCTAAGTCAGAGTCAGAATATATTAATAAACCAATACTATAAAAACACAGATTTGTTTGTGTAGTGGTAGCTATGATTATATGAAAATGGCACATGCAGCATGCAACAGCTCTCTGCAAAGGTTACACTGAAAGCAGACCCGAGGTTCTACAGCTTGTTTAAAATCTATATGACAGGTTCTCAAAATTTTCTAATAATAACTTGGTTTGATGGGATAGCACCTGTGGCAATTATTTATTATAGTTTTACATCTGTGAAGTTGCAGTTTTTGAAGAAAATTAAAAGTTAAAAAAATAAAAGTTTAAAATTACATGGAGTAGTGCAGAGTTCTAAAACCGAATCCTCCATTTATCAAAAAGCGATGTGCCATTGTAAGTAGAGAGACAATGTACACACACAACTGACACAATTTTCTGACAGTTTAAACTGTCATTCAATAAAATAAAGTTATGAGGCATAAATATTTGTCAAATCATAACTATTGTGCAATTTATGTGGATTTTGGCCCTTGTTTTCAAAATGGTTGCAAGGTAACAGTTGTGGAATTACCTCTTCCCATGTCATATTTAACACCCATGTTCAACTGGGAAGTAACATTTTAAGCATTACGAAAGCTGTCAAACTGAAGACAAATTAGGGCTGCACAATATATTGAAAAAAATATCGTTATCACAATATGCATATTGCAAAGATATGAGATAATAATAGTAATAATTTCAAATTGTTAAAAGGCATTAATCTTGTGTTTTTTGTGCCCGAGTTTGTTTTTACTTTTGACCAATCAGATGCACGCTTAAATGTTCAACCCCTAAAGTGCCGTTTTGCTAAGTACAGAAATAGCAAGAGAATGTTTAAGTGTTTTATTTTTCAATTCTTGCTTCAAAAATGTTTTAAATAATTAATAAATACATAAATGAAGGGGAATAAAATGCCTAAGTAATGTATTTTTATGGTTTGCAGAGTAATGGATAAAGCAACTCCAGGTTTTAACACTTCAAAAGGTCTCCAATGTGTGTATATTTGTGCCTAAGCTACTATATTATAAAGTAAGGGTTGAGTACTTAATTGTTATCCTTTATAAAAAAGGGAATATACCGCGATAATATCGTTATTGCGATACTCGACACCCATATCGCACTAATTTCCAATATCGTGCAGCCCTAGGACAAATAGGCAAAATGTTTAGTAAAATCTTAAAAGTAATACATTTCACTAGGTTTTAGTGAAATGTGTTGTCTAACCCATCATATAGACTCACAGTTTTCTTCAGTAATGTACAAGGAAACATGAGATACATGATGACCAAGAAGTAGAGGTGGGAGGTATATTGACAGAAAAATACTGAGAGATTCATTGAAGTCAATGTATTGCCCACCCGTAAACAGCATAAACACGAAAGCATGAACCTTAATTATCCATTGATTTAAGCATGGCAATGAGACCCATCGCAGCAACAACTGAAGCTACATGCAAGCACAAGCAGGGGGCAAGCAGGTAATGGAGCTACAAGCAGTTAGTTAAAGAAACATTTAGTAAGACTTTTTGAAAAAGGGTACTCTGACTACAGCAACCTAGAAAAGAACAGAGCGCAATGAAGCTGAAGGGGAAGCAGGCACTGGCGGGTGTCCTGACCTGAAGAGCTGTGAATGGAGCACCATGGGGAGGCCCACTGCACCCTCTTCTGGGGCTGTAGGGCCGCTCTGGGACTGGGCGGGTGGTTCGGAAGCGCGGCCTCCTGGGTGACCTGGCTTTGTCCAGGGGTAGAAAAGGTAAGGAAGAAAAGTGTGGGGCAAACATTGCGTTCTGGACTGGGAAGGGCTTGGGCAGAGCCTGAAGTACTTGATGGAGGTAAGCCTGAAGATTGTGTTCAGGTCTGGGCTCCTCTGTGGGCCAGGGCGAGAAAGACAGGCTGATGTGACGACCAAACACATCTTCATTCTCCATTCGTTTACATGCGCGTGCGGCTGCAGCAGGAGTGGCAAAACGCAGCACTGCTGTACCGTGGGAAACGCCCAGCACCTTGCCACCACAGTTAGAAGACAACCGGCGAAGCCTCACTTTCACAGCATTAAGTTGACTCTTGTCACGGGCGATGGGAAGGTTGTGCACATAGAGGAGGCTGAAAGTGGGCTGAAGGAGGGAAAACGCTGTCTGGTTTGTATGATTTTCAATAAAACAATAAAAGCAGCAGAACTTTCACTAAAACAAGAATGAGCCAATAACAATCTTCAATCGACAGTTTTCTGCCATCTACTTCCAGGTGATCTGGTGAAAACTTTTTTCTTCATAGTACAAAATACAAATTCACCACTGCATACCTTTTCATTGACCATTCGTGGTGGTAAATCAGCAGTGACCTCCTGAAAGGCCACATGGCAGTTGACAAGCTGCAGAAGAGCGGGCGAGGCGTGGTTATGAACGAGGATCACCCGGAAACCATGGCGATGGCGCAGATCACTCAGCTCACTAGCAAAGTTTACATCAGCTAATAAAAGAAATACATGTTAGCAAAGTGGCTGTGTCAATGTACTTAAATAAACATCAATCTACAAGCTACTCACAGGATACCAAAACAACTGTAGCAGGCGAAGTGTGGGTCTCAGCAAAGCGACGCAGACTTTGACGAAGCTTGTCATCAGCAGCATTTTTGGCTGTGGCATTAATATGGGCAACTGTGACCTAGAAAATAAAAATAATTTGACCAAGTATATATAAAATGGTAAACGTCATTTATGTGAATTGTACATGGTGTTCGTGTTCCCGGTACCTGGCAGTTGTTGAGCTCTTGGATGACGGATTTATTCTCTTTACTGATATCACACACACAGATGAATTCTGCCTCGCGGTGACCCTGAAAAAAACGGCTGCGTATTCGCGCGACCACAGCGGCTGCAGAGCGTCCACTGGGAACGCTACAGTTTTCGATATCCCAGAAAACCCCAACAGGAGGGATATTTTCAGGACCACTACTTTCAGGAGAACCTGAAAGATAAGGAGAAGATTCTTAAGCCTACATAGTTGCCTAGTAAATTATTTAAATAACCCTACTGACCATATTTTTGTCCTGTTTTTACGTCAGCATATGTACTACAGCCATTACAAATGGGGATGGGAGCAGTCTGGGGAAGAGGAACATTGGGCCACACTTTGTCAGGTTCAGGCACAACACGAGTTTCAGGCTAGAAAAGAAGCAAAGATCATAAAACGACCATTTCAAATCTTCACAACAAACTGAACAATACACAAGCCATGCCGTACAAGAAAGTTTGGACTGCAATAAACAATATAAACTTCTTTAATTAACCAGGATAGTCACACTAAGATTTGGAATCTTATTTTCAGGGGATTCCTGACCAATGTCATATTGGATTGACTTATTGGACATATTACTCTTAATAATTAGTATTAATACTAATAAAAGTGACCCATAAACTTGTAGTTAATAAAAAGAAAAAAAGAATCTGCACGCCCCATTATTGCACGCAATATTTACCAATACTATGTTTTTGATCTCCCTCAAATTTAGTGAGCAACTACTAGAAGTGTACGGAAATGTACCAACCTTCAGCAAGCACTCTTGGCAGTGCTGTGCCCCCTTCACACCAACCGTGCGTTCTACTTTAAGGTGCATAGGTATAGAGCAAAAGTGTGAGGAGGTGGTGGCAGTGGATATAGTGGTGGTGGTCTGTTCACCGAGTGTTGTGCTTCTTTGGGCTCTTCCGCTCAAAGGGCTGCAGTCCACACCACAGGGGTAGTAGCCAGAAGAAGCCAAACAGGAGCCATGCAAAGGTGCACATGTAGTGGGAAGAGAGGAGACCGAAGGTGCCAAAGAGGAAAATTGGTTTGATTGGCTGCATGACAGAGGTAGCGATGGATGCAGCAATCCTAAACAGCCAGGCGCATATGGATGTGATGATACAGGTTGTGAGGTAGCAACAGAAGAGGGCAGCTGGGATGTGTAACCATGACTGCTCCATGTAGCTAAAGATTCATTATGGCTTCCACTGCTTAAATTTTGTTTATACTGAACAGCTGATGCAATCGAACAAGGCCCAGGGCTGTAAACTTTGCTGTTAGGGATGGGTGCTCCCAAAGAGCTCGAAGTCATGTAAAAGGAGAGGGTACCCTCAATGCTACTGCTTGTGCTAACACCAGCTCCACCACCTGTAGCGTTATAGCTCCCTGAGCCACAGTATTCACAGTAGGAGCAAGTGCTTACTTTGGGGCTAGACCCCGGTTTCTGCTGGGATAGAGGTGGTGGGGCTGGCAGCTGAGGAATCTCAGGAGGTGGAGGCAAGCAAGGTGTCGGTGGAATGGGGAGAGGGGCGAGAGAGAAGCGCTGGGACGGCTGGGGAGAGGCATTGTGATGCAGAGGAGCAGGAGGAGGAGGGACATCTTTAAGGTCCAACACAGGCTTTCGGCCCTCCATGTAACTGCTCTGAAAAAAGATTAGTAACAACAAAATAAGTTTTGTATTTTTTTCCATTTCAAGTTATTAAGAATATTATTTTACGTTTTCTAATGATTCACAGTCAGTTACAGCTCAAGTTTATTTTCCAAGTAACACAAACAAGGTTATCAATGTTTATCTTAAGAGATGGCCTTGTGTATTCATACCATCAATGTTTTGATGCTGAAAAAGTTAAATATATTTTGATCCTGACAAATATTTTTGTAAATAAAGAATAAATAAAGCAATAACATTTATCAAACTTAAACTGGACAAAGCCAATGAAAAACAATCCCTGCAGTTCCCACTCACTTCTTTATCAGTGTTGGCTGACTGTGTTACATTGTTAGAAAAGCAGTCTTTGAGCTTCCACAGCAAGGTTGAGGCTTCTGTTTTGGTCGGGCCGAGCCATGGGAAGGGTCTAGAGCTGCATATGGATTGCTCTTTTCCAAGTCCTTCCATCGCTCATCCCAAAACGGTCCTTCACCTCACATTCGGTCCTCTTCTCTCTCATGCTGTTAATGTACATACAAAAACAGAGTAACGTCAGCTAGCTGTATCAATCAACGAGCCCAATCGACTCCCAATGATTGTTATATTTTTTCCTTTTTCAACTGATTTTCTGCTGTCTTGCAAGAGATAGAACTATTTAGTACAATTTAGAGCTGGCAAATGTTTCTCTTTGGGAAGAAAAGTTGCTAATGTGGGAAAACTAAGCTAACTTGAATTACATAAGTTTAGCTCGCCATGGTTTACTAATCGAAGGTAACCATAGGCATCAAACCGTAAGCTACATTGGTTTACGGATGTTGCAAGTCAGATGTATGATTGTAAATGAGTAAAATTATAGTTAAAGTAATCTAAAAATTGGAAATTTAACGTTCTTTTTGTACCTGGTGTCGTTACATTTTCCTCTCAGGACCGTTTCCCCTCTGATTGTCTCCACAGCAACACGGATCTATTTGTAACCTGCACACTGCCGCAAATGAGTCACAGCTGTCGAAAATATTTTGTACTTCTCGACCGTCGATGAATAATAACAATAACAATAACAATAACAATAACAATAATAACAATAATAATAATAATAATAATAATAATTGTGACTAGTCCGGTCAATTCAAATGATTATTAATAATATTGTAAATGGTGCCTTTTTAACCAAATAATGGTATAATATGATGAAAATGCAATGACTAGTAGCATACTGTAATACATGCTCAATAACACCATAACGAAGCGAAAATGAATGCACTCTAAATACATTTTTTTGGGAATCGATGACTTGTAGTGCATTGATTTAGCACAATGGCAGCCTCTAGCGGTTGATAGGGATAGTGCGCCCCCCTGTTGCAACTGCTCCTCCTGCTCTGTGACTGACGGGACAGGACAGCAGGTTTACCGTCATTCTCTTTGTCAGTGGCGATTGATTTTCAACTCATGGTCGTACAGGAGCCTTTCTATTATATTATCACATACAAGCGAGAAGATGGTGAATTGAAGAACACGCTGCAAGTTAACCCTTCAGTCTATTAGACAAAAAGCCGGGGCTTTTGTTCAGATTTATCATGGCGATCGCGCACGTTGCCACCGAATATGTCTTCAGCGACTTCTTATTGAAGGATCCAACAGAGGGACAGAGTAACAAATACAAAGGTGTGCGCCTGGAGCTGGCTGTGGACAAAATAGTCACGTTTCTTTCCGTGGGGCTACCTTTATTCCTAATCTCTCTCGCCTTTGCTCAAGAGGTTTCCGTGGGTGAGTTGTGTTTGTATTTATTTTTCAGTGGAAACGTGTTCTCATTCATAAAATAAAGTACTATGCTCATAATAGGATATTTCTGTGGATGTTCTTATGTGCGTTGATGGGGTGTGTTAGGGCGACTCCACCCTTCCCTGCATCACACCCAGACAAAACGCTGCTGCTGATGTTGATAATGATGACACCAAATTCACATAGCAGCTGTTTTGAAAGTAACCAATGACATATGGACACTGGGTCTGGGTCTCTTTAACTGGACCTCTATAATCCTCTTAAAACTTTAGTCACGCTGTCTGTTGTTATCAAATAGCCATTTGTCAGTCCTTTGAGTAGGATATACTTATAGTGCTGCTTACAGTGCTAACAAGTGCTTCACCCTTTGTTGGACTATATATGACATATATGGGAAAAACAACTTTTGAACTGAAAACCAGTTTAGAGCCAATTTAAAACACCTCTATCATAATAAGTACAAGTTGATAAGTGAAAGTGCAACTCTGTCAGTTCATGCATCAGAAATAGACTGCTATGCAATATTGACTGTTTCTTTATGTTCAAAGTAGGTCATTACAGTAGACCAGGGTTGCTATGTGCAGTGTCCATGGTCATATGACTCTGGTTATTTTCTATTTGTAAGTCCTCACATTGCTACTGCCAAAAACTCGTGGGCCATAATTGAATTATGCATGTGCGGTTGAGTCTCTTGTATTAATGGGTTTCAGCTTCCCGTTTATATGCAACATTTTGAGGACTCTTTTCCAATAGATAAAAGAAAGATATTGCCACAATAATGTCATTATTCTGAAACCCACAGATAGAGCATCCAGGAAGAACAACATAAGTTATTGTAACTGTCTACTTTGTATAAGTGGATAGTATAATATTCTGTTTTTATTGTGTCTTCTAGGTACACAGATCACTTGCTTTGCTCCAACAAACTTCTCCTGGAGACAAGCATACTATGTTGACTCATTTTGTTGGGCAGCAGTGCAGGAGCAATCTGAGAACACTCCACTATGGTTACATAAGGTACTGACATCAATGCATCGGACATAATTAAAACGCATTATCTTTTTCTGAAATAAATGATTCCTAATTAATTATTTTCTTTTATTGTTTTTAGTTTTTCCCGTACATCCTGCTCCTATTTGCTGTCCTCCTGTACATCCCTGCTCTGTTCTGGAGATTCACTGCTGCTCCACACCTTTCCTCAGACCTCAGTTTCATCATGGAGGAACTGGACCGTTTTTATAATCGCTCGATTCGTCTGGCCAAGAATATGGCGTTTTTAGATGGCAAGGATGGAGCTGAGGACTCTCAAAGGTAGGACATAGTGATTTTTAATACATTTATGTTATAGTAGAAAAGATTTCAAAGGTAGTCATCTGGACAATTTTTTTTTTTAATCAGCCCATTTGAAACTTTTTCTACTATGGACCACTTTTTCACAAATGAAGTATTACACCAACCAGTTTTTGTTATAAGGGTGTTCACATTTTTGCTTTTGATTAGTGTGATCCATATACCATTTTTAGCATCCATAAAAAAGAGTCAAATGTGTATATTGACTTTATATGTAACCTACTCATACTTTACATTGACTATGTTGTGGTGAAAAAAGTTGTTGCGATCTTATGCAGTGTCATAAATCATTGTCTGTTTTTAAGTATCTCTCTCTCTCTCTCTCTCTCTCTCTCTCTCTACTACTCTCTTTATATATATAATGTGATGTTATTTGCTCAGAAGTCCCAGGTAAAACCTAATGTGATTTTCACTTGGCATTTTTCCAGCTGACGTAACCTGTTTATAATGATATGTATGCTTCCTTCTACAGTGCCTTGGACCTGACAGAGGGCTGCTTCAAATACCCATTAGTGGAGCATTATCTCAAGACTAAGCGCTTCTCTCACAGCCTGGTGGTCAGATACTTGGCTTGTCGCAGTCTCACCCTGCTAATCCTGCTGTTAGCCTGCATATACCTTGGTTACTACATCCTGCTGGCCTCTCTCACAGACGAGTTTCCTTGTGACTTAAGAAAAGGCCTACTTCAAAACGATAGCTCCGTACCCTCGGCGGTGCAGTGCAAACTCGTGGCAGTGGGTGTGTTCAGGCTGCTCAGCTACATCAACCTGGTGGTCTACGTCTTCCTGGCTCCTCTGGTGATCTACGCAGCCATCGGACCGGCACGGCAGAGTTCAAGCTTCCTCCGGCCTTTCGACATGCTCCCAGGGTTCGGTTCTTTGGGAGTTGTTACCCCGGTTTACAATGATCTTAGCATATATTTACTGTTTCTCCAAGAAAATCTGAGCCAGCTGAAGTCATACAAGTGCCTGCAGGTGGGTTTGACTGAATCCACGCCAAAATATTAAAACTGTTTCACCTGATGATGTCTGCACTGGCGAATGACACATGACAAAATAACTTTGCCATAAAGTACATAAGACGTATGATATAGTATCTTTTTTTTTTAACAACGCCTCTAATGCAGTTATCAACACAACATATTTGACAAAAAAGTTTTCCTCATATACATCAATCACGACTTTCGATTTTATTTTATTTTGTCTGTTTAAAAAGAAATGGCTTTTAATATTAATTTCTTAATCATAAATTAGTTAGACTTTTATTGCCATTTAAAAACTATTTAATCCAAAATATTAAATATGCACCAAACCACATGCCTTTACTAACAGAGGATTGGTTGTAGACCTCTCATCTCGATAACGATTAAAATTCGATTAATTGCACAGCCCTACACTGTGGCTGCACTGAGCAAACAATCATGATGGTTGCAGCAGTCTGTTGTTGCTTAGACTTGGGAGATTGCCATTTGTCCATAAAAATATTGTTAGACCTTTGATTATCACAACATTGCCAACGTAACACTGTTAATATTAGTAGGTGAACCATTAGTCCTTAGAGTTGATGTTTTTGAGGCAGTTGAAAAAAGTTTGAGTTGGATAGAGTGGGTCAAGGTATTGTGATTTGTTCTGCAGTGGTCAGGATCTAATCTGTGTGGTTAGTTCATCAGTTAAACTATAATGAATGTAAAACATTGCAATGTGTTTTTACAGGTACTAGAGTTGTTACAAGAATCGGGTGATGAAGGATTTGACACCATGTGCCTGTTGCAAACTCTTGGTCAAGTGAAGACGGATGTGGTGGACTGTAAGAAGGGGTCCTTTGTACTCAAGAATGAAGTGAAAGACAATAAGAGAGTAGAAGAAAATTAAAAGTAAGTAAACATAAAGTCTAAAATTCTTTGTACAAATTATGACAAATCTAATTTATTTTTGCAGATAACACTGACATGCTGAAAACTAACAAAATCCATGCTTGTGTATGAATGAAAGGTTGTTACAACTTACAGTTTTTTTATTTACATTTTTTTTCTTAAAATGTTTTTTCTTATGTATTTTTTTTAAACTCAAATAAATGTTCTATGTTTTCATGTTCAGAGGCCTAAAAGCAAAAATGTCTGTTGTAATGGTTTATCGTAATATTTTCTCAGAATTACTAACAGTTATCTTTAAATTCACTATTCAGTTTTGCATGTTCATATGCTGTTTCATGTTCTAACTCAGGATCTCAAAATTAACATGGTATTTGAAATGGTGAATTTCATGGGGCTAGGCCATATTTTAATTTGCATAGAAGCTCGACTGTTGCATTTGATAACAAAAGCTTATCTTCAGTCAGTCACGTATTGCAATACATACATTATATGAAGAATGCTTGCCCAGTATTGTCAATGTCTAATTATTATCACCACCATTATTATTTTCAACTACCTCAGATTGTTGCACCTTTGGTCTATTCCTATTAATAAAGGCAAAGAAAATACATGTGTGCTGTTGCATTCACTGGATTGTTTACTGCACAAGATCTCTGCTGTAACTCTAGAAACATGTTGACATACAGTGACAGGGGGCTACATAAAATTCCTATATGAAATTTTACATACAGGCAGTGGTAGGGAAGCGCTGATTGGCTGAGCCCGCTCGGACAGTGTGACGTGATTGGATAATCCGGGATAATCGTCACTCTGATGGACCAATCACAGGTGAGCTCCACCTCCGTTTGTATTTGGATGAAACTCCTTTACTAAAGTAAAACGCCGAGCGAGATCAGATCGTGGATATTTTACTTTTTAGTTCGTTTTAAAGCATTTATTTCATGCAGGTTGGTTATTTGCGTTTGATATTTTACGTATTTTCTATCAGAGATGAACAACTAAAGCTCCGTGGACGCTAGATTAAATTTGCTAAAGTGCTAGCTAATGGTTAGCTAAAGTTGATGTGTAACTAAACAATGCAGTCAGTTGGCTTTTCATTTGTCATTTTGCTGTGCATCTACTGTGGGCTTTGGTTAAAGATTAGTAACATGTACACGCAAGGTATATTTATTGTGCGTTAAACAATGCTTTTTGAAATTGATAAAATGACTAGTGGATTCGCTTAGCTAACACTGCACTTTTACATGATTCAGATCTGAAAAGATGGTAGAGCCAACGCACAAGTTTACTTCGATGGAAGAGGAGCTGTATTTCTGGAAGGAGCAGGCAGAGAAACACCTACAAAGGTAGGAGGCGTTGGTAGCTGTACACATTTGTATCTTGCACAGTTCCACAATATGAATTACAAATGTGCTATTTAGGGCTGACGAGGTGCAAGAGGAGCTGCAGGAGTTTCAGCAGATGAGTCGTGATTATGAGGCTGAGCTGGAGTCAGAGCTGAAGCAGTGTGAAGGGCGAAACAAGGATCTTCTCCTGGACAACAACAGACTGCGCATGGAGCTGGAAAACGTGAAGGTACGCTCTTTAAAACTAAACTAGATTCCCCGCCCCTCAGTGCCATGCGCTCCACTGCTCCAGGAGTTGTAAAAGTAGTTTTAAAATCTGAAATGACCTCTTATAAAGGCCTCTATTGATCTCAAATCAGCGTGTTACTGCTGCTAGTAATATTGTTTGCTGGAATGTAAAACCATGGATTGATGTTTTAGAAGATAGCCACTGGAAAAATAAATTAATTATACTGTTATGAATGAAGAAATTGTGCAGAATTCCACATTGCTTAAAGGCTGTTCTGTACAAACAAGTTCATATAATTTATCCATGCTTTAGTATCACACCTGATAACATTTACTATCAAATGAAGTATCTTCATTGTTTGCATTTTTAACAGGAAAAATTTGAGACTCAGCACACGGAAGCTTCGAGGCACATTTCTACTCTAGAGGAGGAGCTGATGGAAACTAAAGCTATGAGAGATCACCTTCAGAAATACATCAGGGAGCTAGAACAGTCCAACGATGATCTAGAAAGGACCAAAAGGTTGGTTATGAAAAAAGAAACAGAAGATAAAGAATCGTATCATTCTCACTGTTTCTATCATAGGGCAACTATTATGTCGCTGGAGGACTTTGAGCAGAGGATGAACCAAGTAATAGAGCGAAATGCCTTCCTTGAAAGTGAGCTTGATGAGAAGGAGAACCTCCTGGAGTCAGTTCAGAGACTTAAGGATGAAGCTCGAGGTACATTATCAAATTTGCTTGTTTGTTCGTGTGTCTGAATCTAAACGTGTGTGTGTATTATTTTATATATATATTTTTTTATTACAAAATATTCCTATTGCAGACCTTCGTCAAGAGTTGGCTGTACGACAAGTAGAGAGACGACCGTCAAGCAGCTTAGGCAGAGACACAGAACGAGATCTGCAGTGCCCCTCTGCTATTAACCCTTCCCTCCCCGCTACACCAGCTAAACCGATTAGCTCATTTGACACGCCCCCTGCCTCCAGCATCCGCAGAGGTGAGTATTAGCTGCTATTGCAGTAATTATTGCTGCAAGGACTCTTGCAATTGTAATGCTACATGAAGTACATGTATATTAAGTAGTAAAGTAAAATTACTGTACTGTCACTTTGAAGGTGATGGGCTAACAGGTACTCCCTTGACAACATCTGCCCGGATATCTGCACTTAATATTGTCGGAGAACTACTGAGAAAAGTTGGGGTGAGAAAACAGATTAAAATGTTTAATGAAGTAATATGTGATACATCGAGTATAGGTTAAATGTATTTGATATGCTTAATCAGAACTTGGAGTCTAAGTTGGCATCTTGTCGAGACTTTGTGTATGACACGTCCATCAGCCGACCAGCTCTCCTACCAGCTCCTGCTAGTCCCGCCAGTTTAGGAGGAAGCTCTGAAGTCCATGTGAGCAGTCCACCCCCGCAGTATGACAGGTCAGTGCTGCCTTTCTTGTGGTTTAGCATGCTATGATTTGATTCACCTCATGTTTCCTCCTTTTATTTCTTTTTAGTGTTGTGAAGCAGCTTGAGTTTGGACCAGCTCCTCCGCGAGGCCTCTCCCAAGGTGCCCAGTCGCCTCAGGGAGGTGTGAAGATACTGCTATGAGACACCTGCCTCTGCTATAAACTGTCCTCCTGATCTTCTGACCTGCTCTACAAAGATGATTAGATTGACTTATTTCTCTCGACACTGTGTGTCCCATAGGATTTATTTGCTCCACATAATAAGTGCATGGACTACTGTTGCCTGTGGCTCGTATCACACATATCGCAAACAGAACTGCAGCTTATTTGGTTTGGCTTTATGGTGAGTCATGTCCAAACCTTTGATCTGTTTCAATTGTCCAGCCGTGTGGAGCAAAGTAGAGACCTCAAGAAGCTGTTAGATTTATTATAGGCTTTTGAACCATGTTGGAACAAAGCAATGTACTGAAATGTATTTTTAAATAGGTCCAAAAACTATTTAAACCAAACCAAAGTTTGTATCCTACACTGAACTG
This sequence comes from Rhinogobius similis, assembly GCA_019453435.1. Lineage (NCBI taxonomy): Eukaryota > Metazoa > Chordata > Actinopteri > Gobiiformes > Gobiidae > Rhinogobius > Rhinogobius similis. The sequence goes on from CM033622.1 coordinate 20,011,232, forward strand.
CCAAAACATGGGAACATTTGGCCTTGGAATTCTAATAACAAAGTCATGTGCTAGTGGCCTTTCAGACAACAAAACTTTTGATTTTGGTGTAAAGCGAGAGGTTACTTAATTTTTTTTTCTCCTTCATTTCTTGAAATGCCTCACTCATAGGGATACAGATTTCAATACTTTAGCATTAAGTATCTGCCAATACCCGGAATCAACAGATACTTCTACAGAGACTAAGAATAGCCTTTGTTTTCTTAATACAAAAATAACATGCGTTAAAACTGATCCAAATGGGTTGTGTCAGTTATTATTTAGCCTTCAACTAACTACAGAACAACTTTGTAGAAATTGAATGAAATGTACTAACCAACAATGGCCAGTTAATTGTCTTATTACATCAATCTATAGGCCCAACTGGGATATTGGCTGAAATGATATTTTTGAGCCAATAATGGATTCAGATTTTTTTTCTGGAACGGCACCAGTATTTGATACCACTATAAGTGCATTCCTCTCACTGCCTCAAGTTTAGGGGAGGTGGCTTCAAGAACATGAATTAAATTAGTTTACCATACACCATTTTGAATTTAATTTGACCCCTTTTTAATCATAATCTAACCAAAATACATTTAACTTAATCTATCATTCCACCCACTTGAGGTTTTTGGTTTTAGTCTTGATAATGCTTCTGCCTAACAGCTGCCTCAAAACGAATAACTGATAAAAAATGAAAGTAATGTTGCTGTTTGATTTATTTTGTGTTTTACTGTATGTCTAGATCAGCACATGTACAGTACTGAATGTGTAGTGACCAATGTTCGTCCAACTGTGGAAATCCCATTTCCGAAATGAAAATGGGACCAAGCAATAATTGATTTAACTGATAAGCACAGCATTTATTCTGTAGTTTTAAGGAGACAAAATGAGAATCTAGACTCGTACTATGTAACTGAAGTGAAAAGTTGAAATGTGAGTGGCTTTATACTGCCATTCATCAATGAAATGCCACATATCTTTCCTGAGGCAGTTTTCTGCCTGTAAAGCCTGTCTAGGATTTCATGGTTGCAAGTTCCTGCTCTTTGCTGTTACCCTTTTCTTTAATAGAAATGGGCTTACTGTAATTGTAATCTCTCACCACTGTGTACTGGGTGCATTTTCTAGCACCTATGCAACTGCTCTACTACAGACTATGTGCCTAAGACCTACGTTTAACCTGGTAACTATTTTTCTTTAGTCTTTCTAATCAGTCAACTTGTGAAATAAAGACAAACATTAAAAACATTGTCAAACTGATATATTTTATCTTTATTTTCAGTGCAGGTGCTTCAACAGTTAATAAAGTGTCATGTAAACATAATTTGATTATATAAAATATCTGGGTTGGGGTGCATATGGAGCTCTCTATACCTGTACAATAATTCTGACAAAGACAAATGGGCGATAAAGAGTACAAACAGTGAGTATTAAGTGTCTGTTAAATGACTTGGCCTATCATTTTAGGGAATCCCAAACCTTGTCTGGGTCTTGGGTTAAAAGGTGGAAATATTACATAAAGGTGACTAAAGCATATGTCCTCGGCTTCAGATAACCGCGCTGACTGGAGGGTCAATCCACTTCAGTGCAGCAGAAAAAGTAACAGCAGTCACAGGCAACAGGACCATCAACGTTACATCACATTTACATAATGTGTCTTTGCAAAGGAAAGAGTGAGTTACTGTGCAGATCTGAGGCTCTGATTTTAACAGTAGCGTGATAATTAGAGGCACCTATTGGTGTACAAAATTTTGCACCATTTAAAAAGTATGCAACCATTCAGTGAACAGTGAAAATAATGTTGAACCATGAATCACACTTCTGCGGGACATTATAAAAAACGGCTGATATCAAGTATTTTAGTTTGTGTCAAGAAAAGGTGCTCCATACACAACTGTAAATTGTAAAAAAAAAAAAAAAAACAATAATAAAAAAAAGGGACAAGATGACATTTCGGGCTTTTAATCTTCTGTGATGGGCATCAAGTCCATTATTCTGTGGACTTTCCATTGAAGTCGCTTTGGGAGTCGGCCTCCTCTTCAGAGGCATCCTCGATCACCCTCCGCCCGCCTCCAATCCGGCGAGGAGTGCTGCCAAAGGAGGGCTCGTTTCCACGCCTAAAACACCACAAAGACACAACGCACAGAGACAAACACAGAGAAAAATAATAGACTGTGAGTGCAGACTATGTGACAAGATATTTTATGTTTTCTGAAAACCACTCGTGGTTTATACTAAAAGAAGTTTCAGTAGAAAATGTGCCTTGGTTATGGGTTAAGCACGCCGGTTATCTTTGTAACTCATTTGAGTCCTGTTTCAGGACAATGAGTTTGGTTTAGGGCAGTTAAACCAAGCACTGAGAAAAAGATGGCCCCAGCTGTGAATTAGAGCAATGTTTAATGAGTTCGAGCCATTTTTGTCTCAGGTAGACAGATAGATAGAAATGGAAACAGTGATGAGAAGCTCTGGGCTGCAGTGGCTCAGTGGTACCTGCTGTGTTACTCCTTGGGTTCAGGGTTGCCTCTGTAATAGACACGGATAGGAATGTTTTCTATGTGGACATTTACGCAATAACAGTTTATTTTATCAATTGTACTTTGCCCTTTTTATGTTGGAACTGGGCTTATTAGTTGTGGGCGTTGATTTAATGTTGGCCTCCTCCTATGTTCAGATGATCGCTATTGTGTGGTGTTTATGGAGTTGACTCTCTCACCTGAGTTTGGTCTTGAGAGTGTTGACCTCACGGCTCATGGTGTCGTTGGCCTCAGTCGCCTCGTCCAGCTCACGCTGCAGTTTCCTGCGTGCGGCCGTAGCACGCTGGGACTCCTCCTCTGACTCCTCGAGCTGACGCTTCAGCTGCTTCATACGGGCATTTGCCTTCTCAGCCTGATGAGAGGAACAGAAACAAGAGGGTTGGTCTAAGGCAGGTTATGTTAATGAAAAGTGAATATATAATTTTAATAACCTGGTCCTTGTACTGCTCTGCCTGCTTCCTCTCATCTTCCACCTGCATCATCAGGTCCTTCATCTTCTTGTCCTTCTGACGTATGCTCTTTGCATTGGCCTGCTTATCCCTTATGAAAAAAACACATGGTCAAGATGAAGAACAATATGTCTGAAATGTAATCTTTTGTATTTTAACTGAATTGTTCTAATAGTGGAGAAATGTATTTGTTTATGAACCTGCTCCTCACCTGCTCTCCTGCTCCAGCTGCTCTTCCAGCTGAGCCACTTTAGCTTCCAGGGTCGTAATGGAGGATTTGAACTTAGACTTGACCTGGTTCTCCATCTCCTGCAGTTTAGCTTTTAGCTCCTTGTTCTGTCGCTCCAACAGCTGTCGAGCGCTCTCGTTCTTCTGAGAGGTGCTGCGCTCTGTCTGCAGCTCGTTGTTAATCTGATCCACCTGTGAACAGTAGAAAAGTTGAATCACGTATTCTGATTAAGCTTTTTACACATATATTTTACCTGTTGAGTGCTCTTGCGCAGCCTGTCATTGAGGATTTCCATGTTGCCTTGCTCCTCCTCCAACTCCTCCTCCAACTGAGCAATCTTGGCCTCAAGACGTCGCTTCTCATCTGCCAAGGCCGATCTGGAAAGAGTAAACCAGACGACTAAAATAAATCCTGTATTTTCAACATTAAACCACATCATCATACTTCAACTCACTTTCCAGAGGAATTGCTCGCCAGTTCATCAGACAACTCGTCTCTTTCTGCCTCGGCTTGTTTACGAGCTCTTTCTGCTGCAGCCAGTTCCTAACATATTATAAAACATGACAGAAATGGGAAGTATTTTTTATTTTAGATAATTTGTTTATTTAATGACTGGTTTCTACAGTAAAGTGTTCACCTCCTGCAGTTGGAAGAGCTCAGCCTCCAGACTCTTGGCCTTTTTCTCACTCTCTTTAGCCGTGACCAGCACCTCCTCCCGAGCGGCACGGGCGTCTTCCAGCTCTCTCTGATAGTCTTTCATCTGGGCCTAGAGTCCGCACATGCAGTACGTATCCTTTAAATATCTTTGTTTAGTCACATGTTTATGCACCCATTTTCCTTCTCTCACCTGAAGCTTGCGGAGCTGCTTGATGGCCTCTTCTCGCCCCTTGTTGGCGGTTTCGATCTGACCCTCCATATCCTTCATGTCGGTCTCTAGCTTCTTTTTGGCTGCGGCTGCACTCGCTCTCTGTTTACGCTCATCCTCCAGCTCTGTCTCCAGCTCGCGCACCTGCAATCATTGTATATTATATCAGTGCTCGTTCCACTGATGGAGCCGTACTAAAAATGTTAGAGATAAGAGGCCACTTCAAAATCAGTTTCATAGGTTTTGGCTTTAGCTTTTAAGAATTCACCACTCCTTTCCATTCCATTTTTAATTACATGTATAATACGTTTTGTTGGATAAAGATAATAATAATACAGTATAAAGAAATTTGACTTCAATATGTCATGGCTGACTGAAATACTGTACTTTATTTGGAATCGCAATGGTCTCTTTGTCTTGTTTTGAACTTGTTTGTATGAGTGGTGTCACCTGTTTGATCAGTTGTCTCTTCTTCTCTTCTCCCATCTCGTCGCGTCCCAGGAGGTCCCTCTCGAACTGGGCCTTGAGCGCCTGCATGTTCACCTCCAGCCTCAGCTTAGCGTCCTCCGCCGCCTGCAGCTCGTCCTCCAGCTCCTCCAGCTGAGTCTTCATCTCCTCCACTTGAGCCTCCAGACCGCGCTTTGACTTCTCCAGCTCATGCACCTGGTTCAGAAGATGAGGTAGACCATTAATATATGGTTAGGTTTGCAGTATATGTGTAACCCTCGTGCTCTCTTCGTTTGAGCTGTGCATCTCTGGTCAATGAGCAATACACTTTTTCATATCAGAAAGAATACTTATTTTTCTTTTATTTAAATTTAAAATTTTGCATAAATTGTTGAGTGATGTTTGGGATCGTCCATGAAAGTTTCATAATGATGAAATAAAATTAAAAAACCTAGACCGGGTCAAAATGACCTAAAGATTGATGTTTTTATGTCTCTGAGAGGTTATTTGTCCTCAGCATTTGACTCATTCTTCAACACTGGACCAACCTGTCAGGAGCAGAGGGCGATTATCTCCAAATCTTTAGCTTTAGATATCTACATTGTTTAGAGAGTTAACTCAGAGCAGAAATATTCAAATATTAAAGCATCTCTTTAGACAAAATAAAGTACATATGGCAGGAAAATGTGCATCAAAAACATTAAATAAAAGAAATGAAATAAAGAAAACACACACAATGACAAAATAAATAATAAATAGTAATCATGACAAATTATAATGGATGGGCCAAGATGGATGGGTCAAATTAAATGTGTCAAAAAGGCCACAGCGACTTTTTTGTTAAATGTTTTTACCTTGTTAAACTTCTTCTTAAGTTCCTGTGATGGTTATGTATGTATGTGTTTTCAGAGCATTTGAAGTGTTCGTCGTCTCCCTCTGCTGTCTCTGGATGGAAAACTAGCCAAAGACATCCTATCCTAAGAAACCCTGGCTGTTTTTTAAATTTGGCAGCGTTAAATCTTTTAGTATGTGGCTATTGCAGTTTATAAGATATTCCATATAGAACACTCAAAACTAGCCCTGGTTTAGATTAAAGGCCTACTTAAACTCTTACGTTCTTGCCCACGTCGTCCTTGGAGCTGATCAGATCCTCCATCTCCATCCTCAGGGCCTTGTTGACGCGCTCCAGCTCTTCGCGTGAGTCCTGGGCCTCTTCCAGAGCTCGGGCCAGAGACAGGGCCTTGGTCTCCTTCTCTCGTGCCTCTGCCTCCGCCCGGTCTCTCTCTTCTGCAAATTTACTGGAGATGCTCTTCTCCTCGGCAAGCATCTGAAAGTTTTTACAATAAATTTATTCACAGTATGACATAAAATTTTATCTCAAATTGTTTAAAAAAATTGCCATGGATGTCACAAATGTTTTACAAATTTTACCTGGTTAATGGTTAATGGTCTGTAATGTAACCAGACTATTTTTTTTTTAGTGGGCTTCTTTTGAATCCTTATTTTTCCATACATTTTTTGCTCTTAACTTTTAAAAGAGCTCTTAACTTTGCTATTGCATTGTTTACCCATTTTTAGATCAGAAATGAAACAGAAAAGACCAACAGAAAAGTTTAAGGTCTTCTTGATCAGCACAAAAACAAGTTTATGGACCCAATCCCTAACAAGAAATGAGGTTCAACATTTGTAGGTTTTCTTTTTCATTATTTTTATGTGAACATGTATTACTAACTCTAAACAAACCACTCTGATAACCTCATCTAACCTGATCAAATTTCTTCTGCTTCTTCTCGAGGTTGGACACAATCTGTCTCTGGTTGTCCAGGTCCATGAGTGTGTCCTCCAGCTCCTGTTGCAGTCGGTTTTTGGTCTTCTCAAGTTTGTCATACGCCGAGGCCTTCTCTTCAAACTGAGTGTTCGCCGCCTCCAGGTCCCTCTGGAGACGCTTTTTTCCCTCCTCCAGGAGCTCAATGTTCCCAGACATTTCATCAAGCTTCTTCTTTGCATCTGACAACTGGACAAATAACGTTTATTGATAAGTATGTTTTCACACATTCGCATTTAACACATGCCAGAGATGGCATGATCTAGCTGACTAATTTAGGATGAGTGCAATTTATGTGTGGATCAGGATTATTTGTGCATCCAGAAATCTTGAAAAATCTCTGAAAAATTATATGCAGCATATTTTTATTTATGCGCTTTATTTGTTTCAAATGTCCACAAAACTTTAACCGACCATGCATAAATCACTCAAGTACTCAACTACAATCATACAAACCAATATAACATGGTTAAAAGCTCATAAAAATCTATTTAGTATACTCTTTGACAGTTTCTGCATGTTTTCAATCATGGTTTCATCTGTGTATTTGTGTTTCTAGTTCAAAGTTCCAACTCTTTTGTAAACCTTGTACACTTTTGTTTTCTGACAAACACAAGTGTACAGACACATTTATCAGTATCAGTAACATCACAAAAATCTATTTAGATGTATTTTTCGTGTGTCGTACCTGAATGTTGAGTGTGGACACATGTCTCTCCACATTCCTCTTTGCCTCCATCTCCTCCTCGAGCTGCTCCTGTAAACTGTTCTTATCATCCTCAGATTGTCGTAACTTTGTAGACAGCTGAAGTTTCTGTCGTGTCTCTTCAGCAAGAAGCTCCTACGAACAATTAAAATACAAGTCAACACAAACCACAACAGGGCTTTAAAGACAGAAGGGTTGACAGTGACGGATAAACAAATGAAGAACGATGAAAATATTGTGATTCAATCTTTATCTCCAACTGATTTTATTCTTAAAATAGCAGATATACTAAATCGAAACTAAATAAAGCTTTAGTTGTCTCTTAAAAGAACTACTGCAAACATAAATTAACCCCTTCGGGCTATGGACAGGTTTTGATCTGCCAGACAGGAGGATGAAGGATGAGATTTATGTAGTGTTGGTTATTTCAGTGTAAGCTAGCTGACAATTGACTGATATGAAAAGAAATGAAATAATAAATGACTGTTCCAAATTCTGTGGAAATCTGCTGCCAGTACCTGTGTGTCTTGGAGTTGAGAGGAAAGACTGGTGACATCTTTGCTCAGTTTGATATTCTTGCCTTCTGCTTCATTCAGTAAGTTGGTCACGCTCTCCAGTTCAGCCTAAAACATGACAAACGAAAGGAAATACCAATTATACTACTTTATCACATTTCAATTACAAAAAAAGATATATTTACAGTTGTTTTGGCACATCTGTCCCCCAGCTCTGCCTTCTGTTTCTCGCTGTCGCTGAAGCGTGATTGCAAATCTGCCACTTGGTTTTCGAGCTTCTTCCTTTTGTTCTCTCCGTCCTGTTTGGCCTGGGACAGCGAGCGCACCTCCATCGTCAGCTCTGAGGTCTCCTTTTCCAAAGCCTGTTTAGCCTTCTCCAGGTTTGACTTGACCTAAACAAAAGGAAAAGACATGCAGAGTTTGAATAGTGACAAGTACCTGCAATATAGCTGGAATTACTATTACAATTTTATTTACATATACATTTTATTTCCTGACAATGGTGGTCACTACATAGTAAAAACAAGTATAGTTTATAGTAACAGGCATTCATCAAGTATTATAACTATGAATATTATCCACTTCACTCCACTTAATTTCTATAGCACATTTGACAAAGAAAGCCGGGTCCCAAGTTCTGCACAAATTAAACAAAATTCTGTTCCTACAAATTTTCATTTTTGATCCTTGTATCATGATGAGGATGATGTGTTGGAAAGTTGGATTGTGTCAGTTCACTGTATTGTTGCTATTTCCTTTTTTGATTTAGCACGTAGAACTTTGATACTTTGCTACCTTATTGATTTTAGCTTTATGTCATGTTATCATGTCTGGTATTATTCTGATCTCTAAACATAATATTTCTTGACAGTTTCCTCACTCGTTTGGACTGCTCCAGTTGGTCTGTCAGCTCCTCCACGGCCTGCGTGTGCTTCTGTCTCATCTCCTGGACCTGGGCCTCGTGGGTCCGGTTCTCGTCCTCTATCGCTCTCTTCAGCAAAGTCACCTCCTGTTCACGTTTAGCTCTGATCACAAAGGCAAATACTGAACATGAAGGATTTGGATAAAGTGAGTTATTAATTGGATATGCTACGTTAAGTTTTTTATATATCACACATACAACATTTAACACAAGCACATTTGTTTCAAATGTTTAGTTCAAAAGTCAAAACTGAAAAACAATTCATACAATATTATCTTAAAACCCAGACAAGAAATATCGAAATTCCAAAATATTAGTTTAATGTAAATGAAAGCAGATAAAAAAAGATACTGCCATTTATGACTAAAATACCAAAGGAAAGTATCTAAAACTAAACTTTAATATATGAATTACTATATTATTACAAGCAACAACTATTGTATGTAACTGCAGTTTAGATTTTCCTGTTAATCACCCCTACATTATCTCATGCAGGGGTAACACTGTATAATAACTACACTTTTAATAGCCTTAATAACGCACAAACAAAGACTAACCCTAAGCCTGAAGAACGATTCAGGTTGTGTAACTATTTCAATAATACACTAACCCTAACTCCTAACCCTGACGTCTTAATTATGTAGCTGAGTAGAAGCATTCTTAACAAACCATTTGTTCATTGTGAATCAAGTATTTATTCATGTTTTTATGTATTATGTATTAAGACCAATTAAGGTGCAGTTATTATAAAATAGGACCCATGGAGGTAATAAAAGTACTAATTAAGCAGCTCATTTGTTTTGCCTTCACACTGGTTTGCACTGACCTGAGCTCTTGCTGTGTGGCGGTGGTGTCCAGTGTGTCCTCCAGCTCGGACTTCAGCGCCTCCAGCTCCTCCCCCAGGTCTCTCTTGATCTTCTCGGCCTTGTTCCTCGCAGCCCGCTCTGAGTCCAGGTCCTCCTGAAGGTCCGAGATGTGTCCCTCCAACTCACGAATCTTCTTCAGTGCATTGTTCTTCTGGGCCGTCTCATCCTCTAGCCTGCAAATAAGATCGGCATAATAAAAAGACCAAATCAGGATTACAGCCGAGTAAGTGTAAGTAAATAATAATAATGCAGTCAAAGTCAATGAGGTTTGTGAATCTGTGTCATGGAGCTCACCAGTGACCGCCCACTTGGTTATGGAAGTAAATGTTCCATTTATTTTTCACAAAAAGATTCAGAAAAAAATTATATTAAATGTTTGAATGTTTGATCAGGACAAATCAGCTCTGTAGAAAGAAATGAACACAAGACCATGAATTTTATTTTAAATCGGTTTCTGACACGTTATAAACTTCTAAGTTATTAACATTTTGCCAATTTTTTTGTTTTAAATGCATTTTTTTGTGCTGAAAACAACCCTGTTATGGATATTAGTTACCACATACTGGTTCGCCTCTGTCGTGCCCGTAAGCTCTTAATATTTAAATGTTTCTAAACGTCTATGACAAAAAATAATGTGAAATCTACTTTTTGGAACCACGGTGAACTTCGGTGAAAGTGGTCAGCTCCATTGACCCTTCCAACTAAACACTAATTCACACACAACAGATTCATACACAGGCAAGGCAGGCAAAGTGTCGTTCCCAAGGATTACAATGATAGTTTTCTGTGTCCTTTTCCTTCCCATTTCAAATAATATCAAGTGATTTGCATATAGATTTGGGCATCTGTTTTAGTCAAGAATTTCTATTTGCCTCTGTTTTATTTTAACATTTATTTTTGCCTGTGTGGCGGATGCTGTATTATTTATGTCTCATGCTAAAAGTTTTATTGAGAGGGGCTTGAAGTTTTTGAATTGTTGTAATGTTGTACGAATTGCTATCATGTTAACAGTTGTTTTTGATTCATTGCTGTTCACTAAATAAGAGACTGAAGTGCTCTTCTTGTCTCTTGTTAAAACTTCCATGCATGCCTTCTTTAATCATAGCTTATATTTTGTATCATAAGTTATAGTTTTTACTTGTGCACCTATCGCTAAAGCAGGTACCTAGTTTGTGAGTTTTATTCACTGACAGTGGCAATAAAATGATTATGATTTACAAGATACTCTCCCAGATTTAACATTCTCCCTTCATCCAGACAGTAAAAAAAGTAATGATTTACTGCAGACTCTTTAGACTGCGGTAGTGGCCACTAACGTACATCCTGGCAACACATGTGTCTTTACCGAGCCAAGGCGTTCTGTAGCTCCTCCTCTTTTTTGGCGAGTTGTGCTTTGAGTTCAGCGATTTGAGCCTGGAGTTCTGCAATCTGCTCCTGCATATCGTTACACTCGGCCTCCAACTTCCGCTTGGCTTTGTCCAACTCCTGACGACCCTTCTCCTCCTTTTTCAAGCGAACTAAGAGCATGGAACAGAACTTAAAACTATATGGTCCATATATTATTTTTTATCAACACAGTTACTGAATCTATTCTACAGTTCTTTGCTATAATTTCTCAATATATTATTATTAATATTATTTTCACCTTCCAGTTCAGAGATCATAGACTCATGTTTGTTTTTGAGTTTTGTGAGGTTCTTTGATTTTTCTTCCTCCTCTGCCAAGTTTGCGCTGAAATCTGCAATCCTTTCTTCCATTAACTTTCTTTCCTGAAAACATCAATAATAAACAGTGAGACAATACAATTACACAAGTTTCAGGCTCAAGTGTTAGTTTGGCGCTTACCTTCAGTAGTTTGTTGTTCTGGTCTTCCATTACTAAAATATCATCCTCTAGCTTCTTTATCTTTCCCTCACAGGTCACCTTTTCCAATTGTAGTTTTTGCCGTGCATCTTCTTCCTCTTCTAAATGCTCCTCCAACTCCTAAAAATAGATAAGACGCACAATTATCACGCAAAACATTATGGCCACTGACAGAAGAAGTCTCATAGATTTATTTATCTTAATCACAGTATCAGTTTTTTGTTACTGTTGTTACTTGTTAGAACATAAGACAGCAATTCAATATTTTGTCTTCAATTGTTTAGAGTGATTTAACGTAACCTGAGATGTAAATTCAGGAAAAATAAGAGGGCTAATGTATACATTCAACACTGCAATACCATTTTACAATATTCAAATTCTACTCAAATTCTGATTTATGAAGAACTGACCAAAATCAGTCTCAAATCGTTATTATTTAAATAACGAATTAAATTAAAATTTTAATTTAATATAGGATTTAAGTATGTAAATAAACCACAATGAAATGTAAAAATACATTTCTATTTGCTGCTAAACATTGTGCAATGCTTAAATTATGTTTGTATTTTTTTCTCCCAGATGATGTTTTCATTGCACTGACCTGCATCTGTTGTTGCATCTTCTTCTTGTCCACGAGCAGTGATTGAGCCCGCTCCTCCTCTTCATCGAGTCGCGCCTCCATCTCGTGCAAGATCTCCTCCAGTTCCTGTTTCTTTGCGGCCAAGCGGACCCTCATCTCCTCTGCCTCAGCGTACAGCTCTGTCTCTGCCTGAAGCTGCTCCTGCAACGCGTTCCTCTCCTCCAGGACCTAAAGCATCAATGTCAGCAACATACACCAGAATCAGGTCTTGTTGAGGAGATATGAGTTAGGATTAAGGCATTACCTAATTAGTAAAAGTAAAAAATAAACCGTAATCACAGCCAGACAGACGTAAAAACCAAATCCTATGTAAAATGCATTGGAAGTCATTGAAAACAGTTCCTTACAGCTGTGTGTTTCAGTGATATCTCCTTGAGCTCAGATTCAAACTTTGTTGCAACTTCTTTGGCTTTCTGCAGCTCCTCTTCTTTCAGGCCCATCTCCTCCTCCTGCCGAGTCACCTGCAGCAGAGGCTTAACCTGCGAGTCAGAGACAAACACGATAAATTCAACTTTTAAATACCAATGAATGAAGATGTAAATGTATTACTAAGTAGGTAAGTAGGTAATATTATGTATAAATTAAACTACATAATTATTGAAATGACTAAACCTTTGTGAACAGCCTCCACCACTGCCAGTTCCTGAGTTTGAGGTAGGCGGCGCAGTTTCTCTGAATCACTTTCATGGCTGTGAGCTGCTGCTGTCTCTTTGCAAAAGCCCTTCAGAAAACATATAAAACCAATTAAAGTAAAATGTAAACATTGTCTTTTCATATCAACATACTTCATGCTCTTTTTATGAAATACATTGGTCTTCCACTTGGTTTCTTGCCAACTTCAAGATTCAATTTTTATTTGTTTATATTTATTTATCTAAGCTTTATTGGCCAAGAAAAGGAAAATTGTCTTATAATTGGCTAATATAATAACAACCCCTGCTGCAGCAAGTAGAGACAGACAAGTAATAGAAAGAAATGGAAAATAAAAATAAAAATACATCAGCCACAAATATGAACTCCATAAACTTCAGCATCCTTCATTTAGTGGATTCACTATCACCTGTTTGAACGCTTTATCCAGTCCAGTACAATGTCCTGAGTATCATTTGGCTACAAGTGTTTTTTGTCAATTGCATCTTGATGAATAGACTGTAGGATCATAAATGAACGAATGAAATAAAGTGTGTCATACTTTCTGGCGAGGAAGCCTCTGGCCTGGGCTTGGAAGGCGATGATGATGACGGTGATCTTCAGGTCTCTTTCCTCCTCAAGCTGCGCCAACACTCCGGTCCTGAAGAAGATCTTACTCTGTCCGATCCGGTACAGGTTTGGATCCAAGTCCAGGTGCTTGATCTACACACAGACAATTGTGAACAATAGTAAACAAAACATCTGCTTTTATTTCAGAAGATAGTCATTATAGATTACCATAAGGCAGCAAGCTTGTTTCCCGTCCATGAATCCCTTAGGAATGGCGTTCGCCGCCAGGATCTCATATCTAAAAGTTGAGCAAGTGATGTTGATATAAAAACATATTTGTGTAAATTGAAAATCACTGTTCAACAAACCTCTGACGGAATTCCTGGAACACAATGCGGTTTGGAAATCCTTGTCGGCAAATTCTGATTCCCTCCAAAACACCGTTACACCTGAGCTGCTCCAGGACGAGGTGGGCATCCAACTTCCCTGCCTGAACAAAAACAGATATATACAATGATTAATTTCCTTATATTGGTGAATTATTTATACAATATTTTGTGGGTTTGCTTAGTTTTACCCTCTTCTCGTGGTTGGGGATGATGCACCGGACAAAGTTGGGCTGTGTGTTGTGCAGAGTGGTCATGAGTTTAGCCAGAGATTCTTTGTAGAGCTGCCCCACGGTTCTGAACATGCCCTTTTTCGTCTTTGAGGCACTGGGCATCGAACTATCCGTCATCTTGGCAATCGTATCCAGACCGACCACTCTGTCAGCTGAAATTCACAACAAAGTGAGTTTATAAATCAATATTTTTTTGTCATTCACATCGATGACAAAAGGTGCTATGTTGATTTTGCATATTTAAGTTCATTTTAAGTGTATCGTCGATTTAAATTCTTACTGTCTTTCCATAGTTCCTGAACAAATTGGCTTGAGGAGTTGCTGAGAAGAGCTGTCACATTGTCATTCAAAGGGTCCATGTTTTTAGTCAGCCAGGCAGTAGCGTTATAGTCCACCTACAGACAAAAAAATAACAAAATTCAAACTACCTCCAACTATTTCAAACAAATCGAGCATGTATAATTTGTTCGAGTGCACTGATACTTACTCTACCAGCGTAATGAAAAAGTGAGAACTCTGTCTTGTCCTTGAGTTGCTTGGGTTTAGAAAATTTCACATGGTTTTCTTGTGTTTTTATGAGCTTCTCCACAAAGGACACATCCGTAGCTTTGGGGAACCAGCACTCTTCATCCAGCAAGGCCAAGACGCCAGGAGGGTTGTTCTGCACAAAATCAAAAAATCATTAAAAGGAATGACTTTTACAGTACTCTTGTGTTATGCATAGACGCTAGAGATGGACGATACATTGTCAACAAGATAATGTTGTAACTGATGATGCAAAATTAAATGTTATGTAACGCTCTCTGTTCCTAAAGTCCACAAATCTTCTGGCCACTCCTCTTTGTTTTTTGCAATTAACAGGAACCATTTGCAACAGACTTAAACTAAAACTCTCTCTCCATTCAAAATACCAATTCAGAGTATTTTGCAGGATCGGCGCACATGTTTTTAACACTTTTGTTTCTTGACAGCAAATCTTTAATGATTGATGTGTGTACATTCTCAATTAAACTACCTTGTAAAATATTGAATAAACAACAAAAAGTGAAAAATTGTGTATAAGGGTATAATTCTGCTAACATTTTTACTGTCTTTGTTTAATACTTCAACAAAACCTCAATAAAAAAAAACTTTTTTACATTTACATTTAGTCCCTTTTATGATTTATTTCAAAAATAGAATCTGATTATCATTATTGGGAGACAATGAGACATTCATTTTTCTCAATATTGTCCTGTCCACCTTTGGCAGAGTTATTTCCTTACTGGTCTCTCGATGAGCTCGATGCAGGGCTGCAGGTCCAGGCCAAAGTCGATGAAGTTCCACTCGATGCCCTCGCGCTGATACTCCTCCTGCTCCAGGATGAACATGGTGTGGTTGAAGAGCTGCTGCAGTTTCTCATTGGTGTAGTTGATGCACAGCTGCTCGAACGAGTTGTCCTGAAACAGAAAGGAAATGCAACAGTCACAATTTCTAGGGCCAGATACTAGACATAGAAAAACTGTAGTATAAGTGTAATAGTACATAATATAGTATAAAACAGAATGTATAGAACAAGTAAAAATGTATGTGGGTACAAATAAACAGATGTACAAGTAAAATATAAGTTAATATAATGTACAAGAGGTGGGTTGGGGATCTTTGCAATCTGGAATTTAATGCAAAAATGTAAAAAGTAAAAGTAAAAGAGTAAATTCTCTCTTTATTGAGCCGAAATCTCTAACTTCTTAGAATAGCAAAGAATCAAAACAAAAACAAAAATCTATACTAGTCTTTATTTTGTGTCAACTTTTTCACATTTCCTTAACGATCTGCAAGTTAACTTTTCATCATTTTAAAATAGGGTGAAGAGGAAAACAAACAACCCCTGTATTATTGTGTTTGTACCTCAAAGATTTCAAATCCTGCAATGTCCAGGATTCCCAGGAAGGAGGCCCCCTGACGTTTGGTTTTATCCAGGGCTTTGTTGACTCTGGACAGGATCCAGCGGAAAAGACGCTCGTAGATCGCTTTAGCCAAGGCTTCAATAGCAAAGTCAGCCTGGAAATGAAGACAACACAGAATTAGAGAGTAAAGGGGAGGAGCTACAATCAAATAGAGTAGTAATAATATCACTCTTAAGTTCATGGGAATTCGACAGAATGGTATTTATTGCAATTTTGATTGGAAGTTCAAAACAAACTCAATCAAAATTGGTCCTGCTGAGTCTATAAATACAGTCTAAAGTAAAGTATTCAATAACGTGGTTCAAGTAGTTCCCTATAAAGTGTATCTAGGCCCAGGACTGTATGATTTCATTGTGCCTGAATATTGTAGTTTGAATATTACTTCCCTAGCACTACACCGGGGTTACCTGCTCTTTGGTCTGGGCCTTCTGTACCACCTCTCGTCCCACTTTGATGCGAGGAGTGAGAATGGCTCGAGTGAAGTCGGTCACATTGATGCCCTGCAGGTGGCAGACCTTTTGGGCCGCTATAGATGCAAAATAAGGTTGTTATAAGATTACATTTCTAATTTTTTTTATTATTTAATGACGTGTTTGTATTTTACCAGTGTTGTCTGGCATAGTAGCCTGCTCCTGGTTCCTCTCTTTATTGAATTTAATGTTTCCAAGCTGCATGACTGTGGAGCACACTTTCAGGATGTCTGGAATACAGAAATACAGATGAAAATGGTGAAGAATATAAATGGGAAATGTTAGAGCTGAGCAAATTTAGGAAATGAGTCTAATTAAGATTTATCCGAAAAGCCTTGTGATTGTGATTAGTCTTGCAAATTATGTTTTTTATAGTAGGATTGTGTTAAAAGTTCACATTCTAAACACATAGTAGTAGAATTTGAGAGATGACTGAAATATGAACTACTAAACAAAAAATAATGTTCATAGAGGTGTGAGGTTATCCATAATAAGAATACATATTTAGTTTGCAGGAGCAATTATGTTAAATTTGATACATTTTAAAGATGTCTAACTGCATTCATTCAAATTTTTCAAGATTTGACCATGACTAATTCTAAATAAAACCCAACAGTGCTTAACATCGAGGAACTATTTGGTGAATGTCTGAACCAACTGACCTTATGCCACAAAAGAATGTCTATGTTAAAATAAACTCTGTTACCCAGTCTCTCCTCGTCTGTGAAGCCCATGATGCCCATAGCCTCCATCGTCTCTTCGTACATCTCGTCGTCCTGTTGTCCCGTGATCTGCACGTGTCCCGCACTCAGGAAACGGTAGTTACTGAACGGCTCCAGAAGAAGCTCCTCTGAAAATTACGTACATACAAAGTTACTACAAAGAAACATCTTAAAATACTGTATGGGGTGATAATAATGACAGATTCTCAGACGTTGATATTGTTCTGTGTAGTAAATGAATTTATACTGATTATACTGATTTAGTTCGACATTCAAAAATTTCCCTTTTGGACATTTATGATAAAAACACAAGGGCTGGAAGATATGCCAAAAAAAAAAGTTCCCCCCTCATATTGATTAAGTCTAAAAACAAATACAACTGCTTTCAGTATTAATTTCCTGAACATAAACAGACTTTTAAAAAATAAAATATTTTTTTATTTTTCCCACAATAATTTGAACTTTGCTCAAAACAGCATATTTTTACTGACAAACCTCTCAATTTAAAAAACCTAAGCATGTTATTAATGATTAGAAATGACAGAATGTTGATTAAATTTTGATTAGTTTCACAATCCGAATAAACACCATATAGCCAATCGATAAAAGAAATACTAGCTCTGTCTGAGTGACAGTTATAAAAAATCAAATCTGAAAACAATCTATTCATAACGAGTCTCACCCCTGTGTTTTTCCTTAGCACCAGCGATCATGTAGTAGAAGATATGGAAAGCTCTCTCTGTTTTTGCCTGTCTGATACAACGAGACTTTTCCAGAAGGTCTGCGGACATTCAGCTGTTAAGGAAAATTCTGAAAATATAAATCTTTGACTTAACAAACAGTGAATCGTCAGATTTCAGAATGTCACAGAGGATACAGGTCTCTATATTGGCTCCAACGATGTAACCCGTCACATCAAAGTTAATACGGATGAATTTGCCCTGCAATCAAAAATCACAAACCAGTTGAGAAATATTTTTGCACATTTTATCTTTAATATGATAACAGCAAACTTACAAATCTTGAAGAGTTGTCGTTTTTGATGGTCTTTGCATTTCCAAAGGCTTCAAGAATAGGGTTTGCCTGCAGAAGCTGTTTCTCCAGCTCCCCCTAGTGGCAACAGTGAGCAAGCATGAGCATAGTTAAAATGATCAGACGTTTGGGTAGAAATTAATTTGGCAGAAACCTTTGAAAGATTGAAAAGAATTTGTCAGAAACCTTTGAAAGATTTAAGTTACACGAGGTCACACACAACTAGTATAGCGCCTTCATACCTATTTTTTAATAAACCAAACTTAAACTACAAGACGTCTTAGCTGTGTATCATTTTATCACTATCAAAACAAAGTTGAGCACACTGTAGTACATTGGTGCTCAGGCAAACTCCTTTCACTTTGAATCGAGCTAATCCATTTGATCAAAGCAGTTAAGTTCAGGTACAGGACATCGCAACATCTCAAATCCCCTCTACCTGAAATACTCTGGACTCAGCAGTTCAAGGCGACATGTGATAAAGCTAAAGCAACATGGATAATAATGCTACAGTTTATCTACTGTCAAGTTTTGTTACAAGAAGAAAGGATAAGACAGACAGGTACAGACCAGCTGATGAAGGCAGATCAGAGTTGGCAAAGCAGAGTGAAGAGCTGTCTTGGTTGGAAAAGGAAATTATGACTAGAATACATACAAAAGTGACTTACTTCATAAAACTCACTTACTATTTTAAAACTGCACTTTACAATCTACAATTTACCTTTACATTACATGAGTTTCCATACATGTAAGACAGTCCGAGTTCAAGAAGAAAAAGTTACTAACCGCGATATTACATGTACATTACAGCATTTAACTGTAAAATTGCAGATGTTTGAGCCTGGTTTGTGTTAATATGTCTGTAATTACTGGACCTATCTATTTGAAGCAAAAACTGGCACAGAGTTAAAAGTATTCTCTCTCAGGATAAATAATCTATCTCGAAAAAGTGGTGCCATTATCTAATCACAAAGACATGACTGTTTTCAATCGAGAGGATCCAAAATATGTGCACTCAATCCCCGACAAAATAGTAAGGTTCAGAATTTACTCAAAAAGAAAGCATCACCCGTAGAGTTATAACAGCTGAAATCATGACATTGCCAAACTTAAAATGGTTTGTCAAAATGACCAGAAATAACGTCATAAGCTTAAAACTATGAGAAGTGTGTTTGAGAACGATTCATCCCTGTCATAAGTAAAATACATTTACTTTCACATTGAGTTGTCCACATTAAACATGAGAGGATCACGTTTAATGGACAATATTCAGGATCGCTCTGTGTAGATATTAAGTTAAGTAAAGAGGAATAGATGAGGTGATGTTTGATGTTTTTCAGAAAGGAGTTGGTTCATGCTCACACTGTGCATTGATCTGTGAAGAACACTTTCACTGTCAAAGAGGCCCCCGTCCCGCCTCAACTGGCAGTGGAAGTGTGTCAGGAAAACCAAAGTTCAGGACTAGGCCAGACGACACCGGGCGTCCTAACTGAGGCACTCTCTCGCTCCGTAATGTGTTTTCTAACAGGCATGCAGTCGAAATCAACACTACAGTGGTGTCAGAGATCAAGATGATGATTTTCTATGGAGCTCCAGTAACCGTTTGTGTAAAAAAACTACTGTCTTCATGCACTTTTTGAACCTAGAAAGAGACACACGTAAGCACCACACAAAACACACGCCAGGCCTTTACTCACGTAAGCAAACTGTGATCCTGATTGTTGCTATTTGGAGGAAATGGCGATATACAGCGTTAAACTTTTGGGCACTTTTCTCTTACATACATTGATCACCTCCTCCACCTCCTTCATAAGAGCGAGGAAAGTGCTTCATAACGTGTTTCAGAGACTTACCGCGTTGCTGTCCTTCTTGCCTTTGTGCGAAGAGGCCACGACAGCCAGGTACTGGATCACTTTCTTGGTGTTTTCAGTTTTACCAGCACCAGACTCTCCACTGAGAGAGAAGACATTTTAAATGGTGGATTAATTCTTTGGCAGATAGATTGTTATTTATTTATTTTTTATGAAGGGAATTATTCCAAGCATATTGGCTCTACTGCTTAGCAAACTCTACAACCGAACTATGCACAAAGTAATGAACATGAACGTGAAAAACTTTGCATGACACATACTATATCAAATAGGGCTATCAAATCACAATCACAATTTGAGTTGGCACAATTATCATATAAGATGCCGTTATTTTGGTAATTTAGTTTGCCCTGCAAACCATGAAACATATTTTGTATCTTTTCAACCCTGTACAACCCACTTACAAACACTTACAATCTTCTTCTTGTATTAGCTCATATATTTCAATCTTGAACATCGAATGAATCGTACTTTTTAAACCTGCATTGCAAATCTAATCGCTATTGAAAAACTTGGTCAAAAAATGCTATTAAGTTTCCCCAAAACGTGTAGCCCAACATAGATAGCACAATATTTTCTCAACACAAACTTTTATGTTTTAGTGTTGCTTAATTAAACATTGTAAGTATCTGTCTATGGATTCAGGGCTATGTTTTTTAAAACTCTTCACATCTTCCTTTTGTTCAAAGATCTATTTTCCAGGATTGCCAATGTCGTAATGAGCCAAATTATGGGTTAAAAAGAAGTGACTCCTCCTCCTGCCTACAATGATCACATTGCTGTGTTACTACATCATTAATGATATTTTTCCATCCAAGCAACAGTCCCCAGAGTTAATCACACAAACAAATCTAATCGAACACCATCTGTCCTGTGCACACTTCAGACAAGGGCCATAAAAGGCGCGGGACGTTCTCAGTGTTGGACGCTTCAGGCTCAAACTAATGTCCTGCTCTGGAGACGACAGCTGACATTTACAACTACTGTAAGCACACCAGACTTTTCAGACATTTACTGTAAATCACTCGAGATTAGAATTTTTTGAGCCAATACCCGATATATGTGTTACTGGTGTGGCCGATATTTACTCATCACAAATTTACATTAAGTTCTAGTGAAGTTCACAAATTTAACTTTTTACTTCAGTAAAAAAAAAAAAAAAGTATTTATATGGTATAGAAAACCCATTTCTGACACGACTGTGCAAACAAACAGTCTAATTGACCTCCTATTTTTGTTTTAACTCATTAGTTTGTTTAAAAAGACACAGCTTAAGCTCTGAGGACAATCTGGGAATGACACACAGACTGGGGCAGTGCAGTGCAGAAAAAATATTGGTACCAATTATCGGCAAAATTTCAGACCCATACTGATAAACCCTCCGCTATCACTGTTTTCTGATGGCGCATATACCATATTCAAGATGCTCCAAAAGACATTAACATTAATAGTTTATTAACTTTTTCATTATATTTTTAAAGATACAATACACAAACAAAACAAAAATATCTTAATCATGCTATATTATGATCTTCTAATATGTCTGGTTGCCTTTTTTCGTTTGCCTGTCACATTTTTCATCTTTCTCACATCAAACACAAATGATAATGAGTAAAGAGTATGTGTTATTAATACTTAAAGTAAACGAGTTCCCTAAAGTACCACCGTGCCCCGTGGTAAAGCCACTGCATACATGTTGGTTAAATGCTTCAACATGAGGAAGTCAGTTCCCATGTCAATTTACCATATAATTAGCCCTAAAATGGTGTAAAGAATAAGTACATATTTGAACCGCCAGACTCTCTCCCACAGTAGCTCATACATGACATTCCATGTTCTGCTCAAACGTTTCTGCCTTATAAGGCTCCAGCTGCAGCGCCGACTGAACTTCAGCTCTCACCCAAAATTAAACAATGACTTTTTCATGACTATAATTACTACGATTATTTATCAAACTAATGCTACTGCAGAATCTGACCAACGTCATTTTTTTTCCAATGAGGAAAAACTAACATTGAGTTAAGGGGTTTAAAACTACAATAAAAACATTTGGCCTGGCAGTACCAGTTAATCTTTCAGAAACACGGGCGCATTAAAGGCCACTACGCATTTCCTGATTCCTTCCTTCCTACTTTTGCAAATTATAATGGCCTGCATTGACTGGTTGTAAGAAATCTAAACCTCTAAACCTGTAAAACTCCATGTGCAAATAAAAAAGCTAAAAGAGTTATCGTTTTATCAGTGTATTACTTTATAAAGCCAGGGTTGCTACGGCAGACCGGTCACACACTAATATGATGTTTTTTGGTGTGTTTTTTTTTTGGTATGTGTGAGTGGAGTCGGTGTGCCATGGATCCTGTTTTGTATCCTTGTTTTCCATGTCTTGTTGTCTTTATTTTCTTTATTTTTTACTCTCTCTGGTGCCCTTGTTTTTCAGTTTTACTTCCGAATGTATTTCACCTGTTCCTGTTTCCAACTGTATTCAGGCCCCATGCTTCCCCTTGTCCTTTTTGATCCTGTCATCATAAGTTCCCAGTAACTGCTGTTTCAGTCTTGCATTTTTGGAATACCTCGAGTTTGGAGATTTCAGATTTCTCCTCCCTGGACATATTCTGCCATTTTTGGTCATTAAAGTATTATTTAGCAGTTTTGCATCTTGGGTCTTTCTTTTGATCCCCTCCATGTGACAATGAGGCACTGCCTTCTAGTTGGTGGGCGAGCATTCAACTCACATCACAAAACCAACCTTACGTTTTTTCCATTACATTAAATGCTTTTAGAGCGAGTCAAAGTGAAGATATGTGTCCCTAGACGCCTGATGCCAGAATCAAAGTCCTCAATAATCAGTTCCAAGTAAGTAAACAAACAACATGGAGTGCAAACATTTGGGAGGCTAATCTGGTCCTCACATCAGGATGCAGGGCCAACTTCCTGACCCGGGTCTGAGAGGAACCAAGGTCTTAGTCCACTGGGATCTTGGCCAAATCCTCCATGTTTTTGCTTAATACTAAACTACAGTACAATCAATGTCTATCTTTCTCTACCATGATTTCAAAGTCTTGTTCTTATTGGTTATAGATGTAATATTACAATCTTCTGTTACAATATTACAGACTGTTTATAGTTATGTGTTTACAAAATGTTATGTAACTCGCACATAAAGACAGGCTCGATTACACAGTGAAAGACAAAGATAGGAAAATCCCATTACTTACGTGCAAAGGATGGACTGATCTTCACGATCTGCAAAAGAAATTTAAAATTCTTAGTCTCTGTAAATATTTAATGACAAATTACATAACAAAGAAAGAGTCTCAAAACATAAGCAACTATTCTATTAAACAGTTTTTTTTGTTCAGCACTTTGTTGACTACATTCATCAAATTGAAGCTGTTATTATAGTTTGGTTTAAATGTTGCATCCTCTTTTTATAGATTAATTTATGCCAGGTATTCTCTTATTGCAACTTAATTCGAAATGATAAGAAGTTGTTCTGTCTAAGAAACATGTCCTTCCCTCAAAAGCTTAAAAATCAGATTTAAATGTCCCGAGTAATGACTAAGCTCAATACTCCTGGGAAACATGTCAAGTCCATGTAAGGCCATTTGGTTAAATATATCCTTAAATTCAATAGTCCCTGTCGTCAAGTGAGAGGGGCTACAAAGATAACATTGTTTAAAGTTTAATTAAATATATATCACATTACCCCAGACCTGTGCTGCTCTGATAATCCAGTGTGGGAACGGTGGCAGTTTTTTCTCTGCCTTTCGGAAAGATTTTTAAGTTGTTTTGGTGTTTTATTCTATCCCTTGAAACTTAAAAGTAAGATACAAAGCTTGCACTCATACTGGTTTAAAAGGGACGACAATCACTCAACTTAAACCTGAATCTTAACCCACAGATAGAAAACAAATACAAGTTTTTGCTCAATCAGTTTATGGACAGGCCATGCCTCAAGTGAAAGCTCAGAACCTCCAGATCATTATAATCCAAAAAGTGCAGATGGCTCCACAGTCAAAAAACAAAATGGTGACAAACAATCACTCTGGGACTTGAATGGTTTTATTGTTCTTAAATCAAAAGCACAAAGCCATATTTAGCCACAAATGGACTTTAATCTAAAACAACTGGAAGAAAGTCAGACAGATTTACACATTTTTTATTTTCACATGAACGTCTCAGTTTATCAATCAACATCTTATCATTATTTATTATTTATCTAGAGCCATTAAACAAAAATATTAATGTTGATTAAAGCCATTTTAGATATTATAATTTACTTCCAGAGACCTTCTTTATCGCTGTCCTTATCTTCTTCTTTTAAAATAATATAAATATTAAAAAAACAGCGAGTTCATTTGAAAATATCTTGGAGGTTTTATTTCATTTTCTCAAATACAACAATCCTGTTTAGTCTGGAATTACTGTTTTGTGCATGATTGAATGTTCACAAACTATATTTTGAAATCACAGCTGTATTCTTTCTCCATCAAGTGACGCTTGTCTAAACATCCACACAGCCGGTCTCCATCTTGTTTATGGTTTATGGAAGACATACAAACAATACTGTGTGTATGCTAATAACGCTTTAATGCACACAACATGTGGTACATTTGTTGGGTTATGTTGGTTTTATAATGACATGTAACATCCTGGCTTTCCTCTGTAGAAACAGATATACAGTTTCAAACTGATGTAATAGTTATGTAAGAAAATGCCCTCAAGCGCAGGAGGTTAAAACGCTAATAAGAACCAGAATGTCTTATGAGGAAGTAGATAAAGTGTCAAAGAGAAGAAAAGATGGCAAGACAGAGGGTAAATAAATGGACATTCACTGTTTAAGCCTAATTTAAAAAAAACAAAAAAACACTACATACTTTTGGGATGAAAACCTTCTAGTAAACTTTTACATTTCCAATAAATATACAAACCTATAGTTTATCATCACAAGGATACAGGGCTAAAATGGTTTGATAATCTCAAATATCCAAAAGTGTAAAGTTTACTTCACTAAGCTGAAAACAAATTTCTTCTGCTGGAGTAGGACTAGTTTTACTAAATGGATGACTGGATGAGTGACTGTATATTGCCATGTATACATTTATTGGCCATTTTATGTACAGTGATCCCTCGTTTATCGCGGGAGTTGCGTTCCAAAAATAACACGCGAAAAGTGAAATCCGTGAAGTAGTCACAGCTTTATTTTTTATTATTTTACAATGCAATACTGAACTATGGAATGAAACCAAAAATAAAAACCTGTTTTAAAGCCCAAAATTTGTTTAAAACAATAATTTTAATATAGTAATACAAGGTTGGAAACATTGTCACTGGCGTATTTCACAGTCTGTGCCTCTTCGTCCTGACTCCGCTCCGCTGTAGCGTCTGTTTCTACTGAAGGCGCAGTCTCTGAGTCTTCCTCCGAGAGAAGAACATTGTTATGGGGAGTTGTTGGCGCTCTTTCTTTTTCTGAGCAAGAAGATTTTTATAAACGGATATGCCACCTTCGATTATATTTGAGAACTGCAAAGAACGACTCATCAAAGGGTCCCGTTCTTGTGCCGTGCGCTGAAGTTCAGTGGATGCACTGTAAAAATAGCCGCACTGTAAAAATATCCGCACTGTAAAAATATCCGCACTGTAAAAAAAATCCGTGAAGCAGCGAAGCCGTGAAAGATGAAGCGCGATATAGCGAGGGATCACTGTACCTCATTTTTTACGTCAACCTGTCCAGGGACTTCAGGTGCAAATGAGCCACTTTGCTATAACCTGGCACCTTTCCTCTTTTGAGTCAATGTTTTTTATGTGCATTATCCCTGAATAAATAAAAACTAAACTACTAAACTAAACTGAAAAGTCCATGCTTATCATTGATGAAATGAAACAGTGGGATCTCAGTTTGATAAAAATTTGATTAATTGCACAGTCCCTGGTAAACTTTGAGTCTGCCTTTTAAATCTAAAAATACTCCCTTTAATTCTTAACTAAAGCTGTAACTAAAGCTGTGAAGACTTTCTGACAGAGCAGGGGGAGCACATAGTGAGGGATTTGGAGACAGGAAATGTTTGACTGCCCTCCACCCATCTCTCCATCCAGATGTTGACTCCTCTGGGAGCACATCGTCACGTCAACATGAGGCCGAGTGGGCACGACCCCTGGACACAGAGGAGACACTCCACTCGATGGGAAACAAGCTGCTCTGAAACCGCAGCCCTGACAGACAGTTTGCCAAAACATAATTTACTGTAAGCACAAAGTCTGGCAAATGCACAGTCACCACCTTTACGAAACACTGACTCTCAAATGAGCCGGAATAACTATGAAGGAAGGAGATACTTCATTTTAGAGTCGATTTCATTCACCTTTTTGTCCCCTTTTGTTGAAGCCCCAATTTAGAAGTCGATTAGGCTGGGTTTTGTCCTGATTTCGGAACACGTTTGTCTCATTATAAACCTGGTTTAGATCTACTTTGAAAACAAAGTATTTTTTTTGATGGAACTTGGGTGTGAAAAAAATATTTTCATAATAATTTACCATATACTGTGAAAGAGTTTAAAAAAAGGAGGAGGACATTAAACTTATCTATCTTGTATTTGTTCAATTACAGGTGTTTTTATGCTAATGAAAGGCAAAACAATAATATCTCCATGAACACAAGCAGATAGTGGACCCTCGACTGGAAACTTTACATAATGCACTTATTCACCTTATTCTGGACATTGCCTGTCGGCTGATGTCATTAATTGTGTTCCTCCTTGTCTTTGTAAGCTTTTGTTTTGCACAGAGCTGTCAATCTCAACAGTAAAAGGTCCTACACAGTCACAAAGACGTCTTCAAGCCGTCCAGAGAAACGGTGCAGTGTTAACTTGTTGTTGCACATGAACATTATATATTTTAGTGACAAGACTTTTCCCTCGTTCTCACTTAAGCAGACATTCCCGCTCAACCGGAAATGCCAAAACAAAGGAGGCAAATGGCATAATATGGTGAATAATCGTGACATTGATGGAGTTGTTGGTGAGGAAGAATACCTTGCATCATGTTCCTGTAGGCGTTGTCGGTGATGGAGTAGATGTGAGGGGGCACTTCATGTCGTTTCTTCCCTTTGTACATGTCGATGATCTTCTCTGAGTAAATGGGCAGCATTTTGTACGGGTTCACCACCACACAGAACAGCCCCGAGTATGTCTGAAAGAGAGGCATTTCAAAACGAAATAAAACACAAGAGGCTGAATGTAAACATTCTTCATGAGCTGTCCAATACATTAACATATTTACAGTATCTTTCTTTCTATTTTACATTTAACCAGCCACTGTTCAAGGTGTGCCATGTTCTAACTGGAATCATTTCCATTTAAATTATTATTATATAGACAGATTACACCATTTTAACACATGTTTAAGGTCAACTTATGTGTTACTGATAGCACAATGAATAATGCAACAGTTATGGCATTATTACAATGCATTACTCACTCGATTTTCTCATTATGTCGACAGGTTGCTGTAAAACACCTGGCCAGAGCTGACAACATTTAGAGACGACTTCAAAAATCTACTTTACATTTATTTTTCACCTGACAGTAATGTAACATACAATCAGTTTTTATTACAAGTACAAAAGCAAAACACAAATGCTCATTTGTCTCTCCTGAGGCTCTGTGGATAGTTCATTATTAATTATAAATCAGTTACACATGTGCAAAGTGTAATAATAGGATATTTTTGTTAGTACAATGCAACAATGCCCATACTTTTAAGGAGAAAAGAGTTCAATCTAAAAAAACATGGGAATGGGTATCAGTTCAGGATATCGATCAAGCCTTAACCCTAATCTACAGACTATTTACAGACCAATATTGACAACTGATTCATTTAAATAGACAGTAAAAATCAGATCAGCTGTAATCAGATAACCCAATAATTAGATCTGATTTTTGGTTTGTGTTTATTCACCTTATTCCTGAAGTTGTTGTGAGCGCCGCCATCTTTTTTCCGTTGTATTATTTTAAACAGGGCAGGCGAGCTCAACAGACAATAAGCTCTACACGGACCAAAAAGGCGTTTTCAGGCCAAGCAGGAAATCGGTGCATTGCTGACTTGTTGTTGCTTGTGTACATTAAACATTTTACACAAATCAATCTACTCTGGATAATGGTTTTAGCAGCGAGACTTTTCTCTCGTTCGTCGTTTGCATGACCGGGCTTCTCATCAAACCGGAAGTGCCTTTGCTACAGGAGTGCGGGTCTGTGGCAAAAAGAGGCAAAAGTGGGCGGGGCAGAATAAGGTGAATACGCACAAGAGAAATCTGATCATCCAAAACAGCTGGTGACATGTGTCAGTTTTTAGACAAACTGTTGTATTTGGAAAACAATAAACCCTTTCAATCTTTTAAATGTTTTTGTCTATTCCACATTAGTTTGTCCTTTTTTTGCATAATTTTCCTTGTCAAAACCTGCACATCAGAACTGTTTATAGGCCAATTCAGTAATCTCATAACACCAGAAATCAGATAATGATCAGATTTTCATGGACACCAAAATCTGATGATGTGACTTCTGGATTTTCTGGATTTAAGATTTTTTAAATGACATGCAAACCATAAAATAAGTGATCAGAGGGATAATGATGTAAAGAAAATCTGATGATTTTGCAGTTTACATATTATAATTTTAATAATCTCTTAATTATGAGATTTTGAGTGTGCATTTAAACCACCACCATTTGTAATTTAGTTTATATTATGCTGGAAAGTTTTGGTTGGTTTTGGACATATCAGTTAATCAAAACCCAAGTATCATGGTTCATCTCTCATAGAACATTCTCAATTGTTCTTATGCGTAAACTTGTAAAGTGTCATAAAGGGGTGATAATTCAGTAATAATTCAATAACTCAGAGTGTACTCACATAGATGAGTCCAGAGAAGTAGCGCTCCCTGAGGTTGTGCAGCACTGAGGCCTCGTTCAGGCAGGTGAGCTCGGCCATGTCCTCCACTTTGCTGAACTTGGGCGGGTTCATCTTCTGTATGTCGTCCTTGTTCACTGTCATCTTTTTAGCATTGTCGGCCAGCTCCACCAGCACCTCGTCACCTCGCTCCTCTTTGATGCTCGCCGCCTCAAAGCCATTCTTCTCCGATGGCACCCACACCAGCTTCTTGGCTGCCCAGTCCGCCTGCGCCATGGGGTTGTTCAACATGTCTTTGTCCACGTAGAGGAACTTCTCGTCCTCGGCTGGGGCCTTCTTGGACATGTTGGGTTTGGGTGGAGGGCCAGCTGCAAAACAGGACAGTATAATGACGCAGTGTTGCACAAATGTTTTATACTCAATTATCACTACAATTACGATATGGTGATTATTAAAAATGCATTTTTAGGTCAATATTTTACAATAGACCTTCCTTGTTAAACATTGTGGTCTTATACTAGTTCTGATAATGTCATTGTTTTAGTATTGATACTAGTTTTAGTGCCGATTAGTATGTGATTTTTGATACTTTTGACAACCTTCATGTCAAGAATATTCTGTTCATGGATAAATGTGATTATCCAAGTCACAACTACATGTTAGAAACAAAACTGAGAAAATTTCAACACACATTACACACATTGACTTTACTATCATTCAGAAAGTTTGATTTCATAAAGCTGGCCACATACTGTAGGAATAGTAATATATTAAACAATGAGAATGAAAAATAATTACTGTTACTAATGATTATTTTATTTGTCGACAAGTCTCAGAGAAACAAGATCCGCACATCAATATCTTCAAGCGGGTGCGTAGGAAGACAGGGAACAACCCAAAAAATGAAAAAGATTTCCCGCACACCGCCTTACTTGCAAAATATGTGAGTTTATTCAAGCAACGTTTCGGCACTGGGCCTTCATCAGGCTAAATTTGTCGACAAGTCAAAAAAATATTTCTATTGTACATTGAGACTTTTTAAATATATAAACAACCAAATAAAGATTGAAATATGGTGACTGAAGGATTTTAGATAAAGAATAGTTTACAAATAAAGTGTATTATTAACAAAAATCTGAACTTGCTTATTTTAATCATGCCACTTCCTGTTATAAAAACATATTTCAATATGTTTTTTTTGAGTCTGTATAGTCCACATAAAGATTACGATGATCAAAATACGACGGGTTCTTTTTGTAGTCGGCTGGTCACGATTAGTCCATTAATAATTGCAGCCCTACACGGTGCACGGTGGCAGAGCGGCTAGAGCTTCTGCCTCTCAATAAGGAGATCGTGGGTTCGAATCCCAGACCACCCCAACATCGTGGTTTCGAATTCCGAACCACCCTAACATCACACGATCTCTCTGGGTGGAGTCTGCATGTCCTCCCCGTGTTACCGTGGGTTCTCTCCAGGTTCTCCGGCTTCCTCCCACCGTCCAAAGACATGACTGTGTAGGTTAATTGAGAACTCTAAATTGTCCCTAGTGAATGAATGTGAGAGTGAATGGTTGTCTGTCCTTGTCTGTCTCTCTGTGTCAGCCCTGCGACGAGTTGGCCACTGTCCAGGGTGTACCCCGCCTAAGGCCCAAAGTCACTGGGATAGGCTCCAGTCACCCGTGACCCCTAACGGGAAAAAGCGGTAGAAAATGAATGAATGAATGAATGAATGAATGAATAATTGCAGCCCTAATAATACTGTAGTTGTGTCAATCGGCAATAGTTTTTAAATCCTTGAGATCGATTCTTGTAAAGATTGACCATTTTGAGACTCACTGACTATAGCCTATTTGCTTTACAGGACATATCCATGAACTTGAACAAGCATTTACACCTGTACTACTGTTCAAATATTATTAATGGAAGCATGAAACAAGATTAACGCAAGTTTCAAAAAGCACAGAAGCTTATTTTTGTGTTAATAGGAGGTGACAAATACAAGTGGTGGTTTAGACCCTATAGCCTACAATTGGCCAAACTACTTTTTAAAGGAAATGGTATTTTAAATGGCCAAAGAAACACTAGAAAGACATAGGCGGGTCTCAGATATTGTTTTGGTTGTACCTTGAAGAGTTAACATGTTTGATCCTTTGGGGATTTCACGCTGCTTCTCACAGACCTCCACCCTCAAACTACATTTTCACACACTCCACAAGAGACACATAAACTCTCTTTGATTTAGATACAAAACATAACGATGGGAAAGCAATTTTGTTTTCTTTCAATACCAAAAATAATAATACCATATCTTTAACGCTTGACAGCCTTATCTAGGATGTGCACGAAAGCTGACAACATATTGTAATTTAATCATTATGTAATACAGTAATTGACAACATACATTTTTTCCATGTCTCTCTCCCCTCCCTGTCTCTCTCTCTAAGAGTCTTGAGTCTCGTGCTGCAATGACCATATATGGGCTCCTTCTCTGTAGCAGTGCTCTTTTCATCGGACCTAAACAGCACGGCAAGTCCAGTCCCAAACAAAAGCCTTATACGGAATAGTATGTCTCCAACTGCTCCGCCGTTTACTTCAAAATGATAACAGCTAAGCAAAGAGGCCGAGGGGGGCCCGACTGCAGCGATCACACTGTAGTTTACGTGATGCTGTCTGAAATGCATCTGTGTGTGGGTCACAAACAAACAAACAACATCAAGGGAAATGTTCAAGTCTGATAATTAGGTTGACAAAAGCTTCAGAAAGTTGTAGTCTGGATATAACATCATTTTTAATCTGCAGATGTTTTTAGTGTTGAGTAATGAAACTTGCTATGTGTATGGAGCATAATCAACACTGGGGAAATGTACAAACTTGGTCAAAGCAGGAAGTAGATGACATAAAAACATTTTCAAAAAACCTCATAAAAACAGTTTGCAACCACATCCCCTCTGTCAGCACAAGTTAATGAACTAAGGTGCAATGTTTTACTGGTGTTTTGATATGCAAAGTTGATATAGTCTTAAGTATCAGATCTTCAGGTCATTTTGTTACTGGATATAAGTCTGGGTAATATGGCACATTTTACTAGTAATTATCAATGCAATTTTGCTGTTTCTTATTAAAACATATATATCATTGCAATTTAACGCCTAAAATAATACATTTTACTCCTCCAAAGCGGGACTCTCCTCTAAGCCACGTTTTTAGTGACAGAGGATCAACAGCAGATGATTAAAGGCCCTGTACCTTGGTTTGAAACAGATAAAAAAAGATCTAGTTGATGTTAAAGTCTTGTACCCATGTACCGCTCACTCACCTAAAGCAGTCCCAGCATCCTAAATATTTTTTAAATAGTTTTATAAGGACTTTTCTTGAGTCTCTGAGCCCAGAGTGTCACAGACCGTCCCGGGTAAAGCTAACAAACATTAGCATGCCAACGGTGCACTTCCTGCTTCTCTCGTAGGATAACAGGCTCTACAAATAAATGCAGATTAAAAGTTGTGGTCTCATTTTCACCCGAATAGATGCTTTTACATTATATCTGTGCAGGGACAAAGCAGATTTTTCTTTATTACACGCAAAAAATCGGAAAGAAGGACTAGTTCGGTTTTCCTGTTTCACAACAGTAAAAATCAGGTATAGCCCCTTTAAAAAGCACCAAACACATCACGATTTGAAAGAAGTGGATCTGGATCAGATTAAGATTTGTTTCATTGCAAATAATAGGGCTGCGCGATTTGATGAGTATGAGTATCCCAGAAATGATATTCACATGATATGTTCAGTCTAGCAGAAATGTGTTAAAATGTGTCTTTCATCGTATTAGTTGAGGTTTATTTATTATCACATAAATGTGAAATTTCTGTACATTTTATCACAAAAGTATAGAAATATCATCTTATTTTATTTGAAAGTTTAAAACATCTATTTTTTCAAGCATTTTATTACAAACAACATTCACAATATAATCTACATTTTTATATATCGTGCACTTCTAATTGCACAGCTCTAATTGGATATTTCTTTTGAATATAGTGTTAGACAGAGCAGGCCAATAAGAACACTCCATTCAGAAATGGCACCTGCTCCACTCAAACTCAGTGGTTGTAATAAAACATTGAGTCATACAGTAATAATCTGCCATCTTGGATCTACCATTGAGAAGCTGAAGGTAATTGCTTGGCGCTTGAGTTTCAAACAATTACTTACTGCAAACTTCAGGCTGTAACTGCTGCTGCCTCTCAGCCTTCAAACTGGCACTGGTGTAACTGAGTGGGAAGTAGGAACTATGGGAAAATAAACGTCCTTCTATGAAAGTCTATGAACGCACCCAAGGGATCTATAAAGCTGAAACATTCAAGGACTGATGAAATAATGAGTGAAAACGCACAAAGCTACGGCATTTGGCAAGCTTTGGATGCTGAAAGAATAAATCAAGGGTTTTCAAAGGTTTTTCACTATTGTTGATACTTCAGACAACAGAAGGGAGATTTAAACTAATAATATCGTTCTTGTTGTTTATTGAGTTATGGATTAATCTTTTTAGTCTGTGTCGCCTGTTCAAACTTCACACCTGAATCAGTCCTGGTTTAATCTTGATGTGCTCCTGATTCAAACCTGGCTTAGACATACTTTAGTCAATTGACAATGCTATATTTTAGTCCATTAAAACTTACAGATTCAGGAAGTGTCATCCAAGTTTATGGTTTCAAGTTGATATCTCTCATAAAGGAAGCTTTGCCAGTTATCTTGACACTACTTTTTCAAAACTTTTGTTGTTATTCAAGCTTCCTGAATGACTTAAAGATACACTATGGAAAGTTTCTGGAGCAGGGTTTGCCACCTATTTGTCTCTATGGAAAAAAATGTTCCACAATATGTCATTAAATTCCAAGCAGGTGGAGAAAAGAAAGTGACAACACTAGGCCAAATTCCAGGTCAGGAGTCTCATTTAAAAAAAACTTAAATAAGACTCAGGATCTGGAAAAGGCTCACAGTAAGAATGAATGTTTATCAAAGCATTACCAATAATAAACAAAACTATAACTGAAATAAAATGCTAGCTGGATGAGTTTAAAGCCATACTGTGGAAGATTCCAGCCAAAAGGAGATGGTGTTTCTGAAAATTTGGGGAACCTGACTTTTTGGGAGAAACACAAAAGCCGGTCACATCCACCACGCTGCTAACCCTTTAAACTTTGCTCGGCGCTTTATCTTAATATTATCACACCCTCCCCTCTTTTCCTGAGAGTTGTGTCAACACATCCCTGTAATCGTTCTGTCTGCAGAGCTGCTGCTGACTGGAGCGGACCAGGATAACAGACAAAATCAAAGAAGCAAAGTTTAAAGACGACAAAGAGACAGGAGATTAGTAAGTCCACGAGGCAGTGTTGTTCTTATGGATGAATGACCAGATCAAATTTACAGACGCTACAACTACTTTAAAGACAAGAAGATCTCATAAATACAGTTAACAAGTTGATATTTTTATCGCAGTGAAGGTTACAGTCCCCAACCACAATAATAAGCATTTTCCAAGCAATAATAAAGACATTTTACTCCTGAGACAAAGTGACCTTTCTATTTCTGGTTGACATAAAGGTCCTGTGAATGATTTAAGCTCATTTCCTCTGTTGGCTGCTTCACCACTACACTTCCTGTTGTAATTGTGCTGATAAACCCCAGTACATTGTGATTTCAATAGCTCAGTATGATGATAAATAGTGACAAGTTCAAATTCGGACACACAAGATTAATAGAAATCGTACTGGGTGGGCTTTAAATAAGATTCAAGTGATGTCAATATGACTTTGTACAGTTAAAATAAATACGGCAGAACTTAAATATTTTACATTTCTTATAATTAATTTTTGACCTGCCTAACTTAAGGATACATCAGCTGTAAATAAATCATGAACTTAACATTATTACAAGTTTATACAGATAATGAACTGAAAAAGTACAGTAACTCTTGCATGTATTGCAAAAACACATCGGTCACATGTTGTATTGTAGCTCGCAGAGCAGACTTACATTACCTTATTTGGGAAACAGGAAACTTCGTGGTCAATTAGGCGTCAAACAGGCACTTTGAACTTCTCATACCATAACCTTTTATTGTCAGTGCATTTAGATGCAGTTCTGGCAATGATAAAGAACTTTAGTTTCGTTTTGATTGAAAATGTTAGCTACAGCTTTTCCAGTTCAGACGTTGTTTTCGCTAAAGATGCACCACAAAAGCATTAGAGAAGTGCATTTGTTAGAAAAGTAGAAAACACGGACTGTACTTACACAATGACAGGAAAATCCGATTTGGGTTAATGAACTGGCGTTGATGTTACGAAAGGCTGTGACGAGGTACTCCAACAGTTACAGTCCAAATGACCCTCGTCTACTTCAGAGACGTAACATTTAAAGTGCGCCCTGTTGATAAAAGAGGCGGAGCCGCGTGGTCTGGAGGCAGCGGACATGCGCAGTGCGACCACAGCAGGTTGGACCGTGTAGCTGTGAGTGATGGAGAGTGGGACAATACTATACTGTCTATGGGGACAACAGAGGTGTAGTCTGCAGGGCGGGCTGTGTCAAAGTGAAGTAAAAGTGAACATTTTAAATGTCATTTGATAGACATTTTACAAGAACAGGGATTTCACACTTAAAGGCCTTATTGACCTCCCAGTAGAATAGAAAATCTGAATTATTATTTCAGTAAAACATAAAATTAAGACCATGCTGGACCATGAGTCCATAGCATATAATGAATTAAAAAAAATTTTTTTTAAAGATTATTATTATATAAAAACACCTTAAACCTTACAAGAGGGGTACGGTACAATAAGTTTTAAAACTTATTCCTATACTCCTTTCGACCATCATGAACTCTATACTCTATTATTTTTTATGTATTCCATTTTTATACAGTCACCACATGAATGCTTTCATGTTTTTTTGGGTTTTTTATTTATATATTTTTTTGTTTTTGTTGATTGATGCTCAAATAAATTAATAAACAATGAAAATCTAACACCACAAATGGAAAGGACCTTTATAGTAACAAGTTTAGAATGGGGTAATCTACTCTTAAAACAAACAAACAAACAAACAAACAAACAAACAAACAAACAAACAAACAAACTATAGTTTAAAGTTTGTTTATATGGGTGATGACTCTTACTGCCTTGCAATAAATTAACTGGTTGCTGACAAAGACATATTTAAAAGTTTGGCAAAAACAAAACACACACTTTTCTCCTCACAGAATAAGATCTATTGTGCAATGATTTGTGTGCCATAGTAGTCCACACTTTTTATCTTTTGTGACTTGATTCAAGATATACTACAATTATAATAGAAAATCTTTAATATAAGACACTAGAATTAAATCAATAAAAATAAAGCATGAAGTAAAGAATACAAAAACTAGGCCTAAATATTTTTTTATATGTCTCATTTATATGACTCCTTAAAAGTTCAGTTTTGCCTAATTTGCTTCAAATAGTTTTTAGTTTTTTTTCTAGTTAACATAGTGTTCTTTATTTCGAAGTTAATAAATGCAAAAGGACACAGAACACTCATAAAGCGGTGGGAGCTGTCATATGTATACAGCAAACCACAACTTCTTCCCGCTCCTCATAAGGAAACCTGCTGTCGCCCCCGTGTAAAAACATCAGAAAGAGCCCCACCACATAACTCATTATTCTCACAATAAACCTGTCTATTTAAGTGCGTATACATCCCAGACATATCTTCTGCTGTTATCACATTACCCAAAACCCTGCACCATCCAGGGCCGGTGTGCTGCTCCTCGCCTCTTCCTATATAAGGACACTCTTGTATTTGCTGAAATAAATCAAAGTGTTGGATGATATTGCAGGCCTGTTTAGTGCTGGTATGTGTGTGTATGTGTGTGTGTGTGTGTGTGTGTCTGTGTGTGAGAAACTCGATGATGGACCCAAAGACCTGCACAGTTACTGCATAAGAGCCACCTCTAAATGGCCATCGTTATAGGTGTGGCTATAGCTGTACTCTGTAAAAACTTCAGATGGTTCAGGGCATCGAAACGGCTCAAGTTTAATGATATATTCATATAGTAATAAAGCTAAATTGTGGTTTAATAATCGTATTGTTTACAATTTCTCTATGGGTTTCAAGTGAGGAACGTTGAAATGAAATCCAAATGTTAGACTGCAAATCAGGCAGTAGTGATTTCCCTAAAACGTATGAATTGTAAAACATCACAGTCAAGCATTAACATGTGTTCATGTGTCTCACCTGATTGAATTTGACAAAGGTTAAAGTTGTGATAAGTAAAAACCAGGGTCATATTTGCATAATTGCATCATTTATGAGGCGACTGCAGAGATCAATATCATCCGAAATAATAAAAAAAAAGAAATAATGTTTAAGTCTACCTGGAATTACTAAATTAATGATGGCCCTGATGATGCTTTTTAGATCATATGATTAATGCTGTATTTGAAACATTTGATCCAATTATGGCTCCCCTCCAACCTCCTAAAGCATCTTCTCTGTCCTTGGGAAACTCTTAATGAAAAACTGAGATCCCGGGACGGCGCAGAGGGGAGGGATGCAGAGCCAGACGGGAGGACAGGGGGGCCGGGGGTCCAGGGGGGCGTGGAGGGAGTGAGGCTGCAGATACTGAACAGAGTCTGCGGTCTGTGCCATATAAGGACAATGGGATCTGTGAGGAATCTTTGCAGCTTTCCTTGTTACTCTCTGTGGAGTCGGGCAGCACCTCAGGCCCTGCTGGTGACTAAATATGGTCCACCGGCAATAGTATTGTTCAAACAAACAAAGTCGCCTCTATGGGAATCACTCTTATTATTTACTCGCACTGAGCCAAATGGTTTGCGGCTTGTCCTCCCCTAAAGAGCAGGACAGAGAGAAAAGGGAGTAAATCTGATGAATGAAGTCTTTTTTTGTAACTACTAATTTAAATTGTCACAGAGAAATACAGTTTGAGCCCAGTCCAGTTTGAGAGCACGTCCAAATGTAGTACAACTCAGTACAAATCATTATCTGAATAAACGTATTGTGCACAATGATCTCAATATAGTCTACTGCTATAAGGTGCAATATGTACATTTGCTGTTCAGGCAGGAGGCAGATCCTTGTCTGTCTATGTCAGTGCTATGTGTGGAATGTTCCACTGTATAGCATTAAACATTTTTATCTTGCATGTACTTAATGACATTGATCAAAACAACTTGAAAATCAAGCACTCTTCATGTGACCTCTCCACAAATCTGAACTATAACTTCACCTGCTCCATGGAAATAGAAACGATTAATTCTTTATGGTGGAGCCAGAAAAGTTACATAATGCACCTTTAAAGATCAGATAGAATGCAAACTACAAAGCTGTCGAACCACGTTTTTTATGGACCATTTGGAAGAGAGCTCGGTTATATCAAGTAAAATATTGCACACCTTTATGTCCAACTCTCATAATATAAATAACGTGTAATTGTAATTGTAGTTGAGATGAAACCTAAGAAAATGTATTAGGATGTTTTCCTAGAAAGTAAAATGTAATAAAAATGTAATATAGAAAATGAAAGAAGAGGATCAACGTCATCGCTGAAAAATATGCGGGAATTACATAATCAAATAAATATGAAAAATTAAGCAGCAGCCACCAATAGAACAAAGCACACAAACTACTGTCTGTGAACAATAATGAGTAGAATATAAAGTGTATTTCTTTGCTGTTATGGCCATAGAAGGACATGTAGAGAAAATATGTTTATGGATATGTTTGACCCCAGAGGAATGCAAATGCAATCTAATTTGAGCCAGAGGCAAACTAACATCAGTCGAGAAAAAGCGACTGCAGCCACCACTGTTTGTACAACCGTCCCTTTAACAAATAACAGTTTTTATAATCGTTTTACTGTAGAAGTTAAATAACATTTTGGGTACTGCTACACACATCATGTAGGAGCCACTTAAACATTATTTAATTATAGAGACTTCAACTTCCCAGTCATAGGGGGAACAAACAGTTGAATGGTGGTGCAATAGTGTGACACCAAGGTAGAGATAAACCGTTTTATTTCCCAGACAATACTAACCATGTTTTGTAGTAATTTAAAGTGTTTATAGGATTAATCATATATGTAACTAAGTTGATAGTAGATGTGTCCTTTTTCCTTGAATCATATTGATATAATTGTAGTTCTCGTTGCTATTAGTGTGTTGTACAGTGCTCCAGAACATATTTGACAAAGATAACGTCTGTTCTTGACCTATTTGAAATGATGATGACGAGGTTTCACTTATTTTTCCAACCAAAAATATTTCAGTGAAGAAGTTGAAAACGTTATATTTCTAAGACTAAATGAAAATGGCATCACATTTGTGGCTGATGTTGGTGGTGTTCGGTGGCATGCACAATCAGTCTGCTAAATAATGACATGCCCCCTGCATAATCAGTTCCAGAGACTTTGGGCTTTAGTTTGTGCGAGATAAGAAAGTCATGTTCCCTTAAATGGTGAGAGAAGTCAAAAACATGAAAGACACTTAAAAATCCTTGCACAGATATAAAGGGCTCACATGTTAATGGTTCGGTTCTCACCATATTAAAATATATGTTCTCAAGCCAAAGAACTGTCATGTACTTGTAACTACTATTTTCCAGATACAAGTAAAAAGACTGTTTGCAGCAAAGAATCATCTCACCTGTTACAAAACATTATTACTTTTATCACAAGTGTAATAGCCCACCTTTGCTAACAACAATGAAATATTTGACGATCTATTTTTCCGAACTATAAGCTCAATATTTACTTTTAGGTTGCACCAGTGGTTTTAGGGAATGGTTCAAATTAGATAAATAACAGAACTTCAGATAGTTAAAAACACACCTTTTCTACTGTATGTAAATATGGTATGAACTAATAATAGTCAAAGTACAAAAAATGTGAGAGCCCGGACACATAAACATGGAGATAAATATCTCAATAGAGAAAGATTATTTATCTTAATGACACTAAAGTTTGGGTCATTCAAGTGGTTGAGTAGTTAGATAGTAAACGTTCAGGTTAAGTGGGTTTGGCTGTTTAAAACACAAAGAGTGACAAAAACATTCAATAGAATTAGAGAAAGACATTTTCTTTGCTTATGCTGTCAGAAATAACACAAGTATAGTTAAGATACAGAAATATGTTAACATTCATTATTGAAATCTATATTACAGCTGTATGAGGAAGCTCAGAATTTTGTCAACATGAAAAACTGTTCTGAAATATTAAAGCCTGAAATTCCCGAATACAGCATTTATACATTATTCATACTTTTTTATTGATATTACAGCAAGTTTTTGGGAGTTGCCTCTACTTTTATATTGTGTTTGTTTTGACTGCCATCTTGTGGTAGTTGATGAGAACAGCAGATTTCTTGATTTAAAAAATAAATAAAAAGTTTATTAAGACGTACAAAATACAATTATAAAACGTGGTAATCGTATGTGAACAAAGCTCAAACTCTATCTTTCTAATTCATTCATTTTCTACCACTTATTCCCGTTAGAGGTCGCGGGTGACTGGAGCCTATCCCAGTGACTTTGGGCCTTAGTGGTACACCCTGACAGTGGCCAACTCACCGCAGGGCTGACACAGAGACATGGACATGGACAGACAACCATTCACTCTCACATTCTAATTCAATTTTCAAATACTTGACATAATAACACCTGCTTATTTCATCAATGTTGATGATCTATTTTGTTCAAGGCATATTTTGAGTCCTTCAACAGATCTTCAGGTGTCAGTCCCCCGTGTGGAGGTGTTTGGACCTGGAGGATGAGATGAACCCCTCAGAAAGACTTTCCTTCCACTGTCATCACTGTTCACAAAGTGAGACACCAGACCGTAGAGAAGAGGTCTGCAGAACAATATGACAAATGCAAAAGTTTTTATGTCATGAAATAGACTAAGCAAGCTTATTTTTGGTCAATCAGGCGATGGTTAGTAATCGTGTGGAGGATTCTGCATTAAACTGTAAATGAAAATATAATATATGTTGTTATTTCTCCTTTAATTTCACAATAACCATAAGTAATACACCTAAAGGTTATAGGTGCACTTTGTAACTTTTCAGTGTTACTTTGCCTGGAATGTTTCACAGTATGGCATAATTACTCCTAGCTCCATGACACAAATCAAATCAAATCAAATCAATTAATTTTTATAATGCCCAAAATCACAACAACAGTTGCCTCGATGGGCCACAGGTGATGAGACCAGGCCAGCTTACACGTCAGATCTGTGAAGAGGCCGGTCTGTTCAGAGTAACAGTAAGGTATAAGTTTTAATAAAATTGTTTTGCAATTAAATAAAAGCAAAATAAAATTATATGCCATACTGTGGAACATTCTCTGCAAAGCAGTAATATCTCCATGGAGACAAGCAGTTGGCATATCCTTACCACAAAAGTGCTTCTTTATAAAACATATATTCCTGAACTCAAAAAGCATTTTCATAACTAATAAAGGACTTGATGCATGAGTGACGTCTTTAAACTTACACAGACTTGGAGCTTGCGTCTTCTGCAACATTCAGCTCATTTGCCAAAAACTGTCGGTCTAAAGGAACTTCGGGTTGGCCCGACTCTGAAAACACAAACATCATTGACTTTAGCAGAAGCATGGCTTTGGAATAACAGCTAAAATTTGAATTCTGAGTAACAGTCTGACAAAACATGCAAAATATGTAACCACTGAGGTCATTTGGTTTGAGGACCTCAGTTGTCCTCAGGTGAGATTGGTTCCTGCTTAAAAACATTGAGAAATGACTTGTTTTTATTCTGAGTATAAACTTGTGGCAGTCTAGTGGCATGTGAAACCTCACTGTGTAACTTATGTTTTAAATTCTGGTTATTTTAGTTTCAATGGGGTCATTGTTAAACTAAACGTGCGACGATTTGACAGAAATCTAAACTATTTGTGCAACGTGTGGTATCCAACTGTTAAGAAGCATTAACACAGTGGAGTGTGACAAACTATTAACCATAACCTTTTAAAAGTTAATGAAACACAGAGGCAGGCATCGATTAGAAATTATCACAATGAAATCCATTTGTTTTTATGCATTGATGATTGACGATTATGCAACTGAGCTTAGTTGAAATGCAACATTTCCAACATATTTTGTGGAGACTATGGTGATTCAGGGGGGTCCGATTTTTATTTCATACGATTTTTGGTGCATAGATGACACATATTGCATATAATTTATCTTAAAGAAGTTATTTTTCAAACAGTATAACTACTTTTTATATTTTTACAAAATGCAAATTATATATTTGTCATACAAGTTGTTCAGCTTGTTTATAAACTATAGGGGTCACCACAGTATCCTACATTTATGGCAAACATGGGGATGTGTGTTAATAGGGATGTATTGATACTGATACTGGTATTGCATATCCAGAATTGTTTTTTTTTAAATAAGGTATTGGCTTGAACCGATATCTTGGTTGGGCCTTCAATTGGATGTAATAAGACCTACTTGTAATAAGACTTAGAGATTTACTGGGTTGTGTTTGGCCACATCTCATCTTATTCACACAAACCTGTGCTGCGATTATTTCCGAGATACATAACAGCTAATAACATAATTGGGTTAATTTTGTAATAAGTTAATTGTGGTAAAGGGAAATAAATGCTACTTTCAGTTCTCACACTGGTATCGCTTAATATCGAGTATCAACAGATACTTAAAGCTGAAGTATCGATATCAGTACAGGAGAGCGACGCATGGTTAACTGTGCTGCATATGGCTTATCTATCTCATAACACTTGATGCAGAAAAGATGGCATAAGCCACAGACAAGCTTTAATGATCTACAAGTGTAATTACTTTGACACAGAAGCTCTCTTTCATGATTCCTTCTCTTTATACAGTAAAAGTGCTCTTCCTTCTTTACCTGCTGTGAGCACAGACGCAGAGTACTTGTACTTGTTGAACTCCAGGTACTCCCGGATGAGCTCGTTGATGAGGAGGTTTTCGTGGGACAGCTGTGGTCGTGGGGGCTGCTTGTCCTGCTCCAGGGCACTGAAGACCTCGGCCCTGATCCGGGCCTTGAGCTGTCCCAGAACCCCGCGGGACTCCAGCGTCTCTCTCACCGCTGGAGGACGACACATTTAGGTTTGACACTGACAGGTCAAAAATCTTTAACTGGTTCAACTGATTGGAAATTAATCAGACATACACCCATAGATGATCTTCATTGATTCCTTTGACTCTTATTACAACAGTAACGTTATATAATAGTCTCTGGTTTCTTTGTAATGTCTCAGATGTGTCTGTCGTCTATTAAGCTAACTTAGATTTAATGTTTAACATCTTATAATATCACGTAACGTAGTTAACTATATTTTGATGTCTAATTTTAGGACAAAGCTGCAGCTGACACGTTAACGTTAATTAATATACCCTGTCCCGATTAAAAAAAGTCCCTATCTCTAAAAAAAGACAAAAAACAACTGAGGCTTATTAAATAGCGGTGATAACTACAACAAACGTTACATTAAATACAATCAAATCTTATATAACATTAGTAATGATAATTATAAAGAAGGATTCGCCAAAAAAGTAAAGTTAACTGTTAGAGCTAACTTCAATACAAGCTTAACTTTGAACACTTTTTCATATTGTTTTGTTCGTCATCATCGCAAATCTTTGATTAACGTTATTACACCAAGCGTTATGTTTTTGTTTTTTTTTACCTTGTAACTACACTATATTCTGTGCACTTTAAAACATCAACAGCATAAGTTTCTCACCGCACTTCAGCTCTGTGATGGTCGCCATTGATACAAATGTAAACAAACTCGCTGCAGTTTTTGACAACTGCCGCCTGCTGACTGGTGGTCAGAACTACACCTACACCCACAGCGTGTGATCTTCAAGCGCTTCTCAAAATAACACATATTCTGAATGTTTTGCTCTACAAGGGGATCATGATCCTATAGAGCATCCTATTGTCATGAAAGAACATGTAATTTCGCCCAAAATATGTCCAATCAAACACCAAATTTATAAATGAGTTTTTATTTTCCAGCAAATACAGATCATTAAAATAAATTGTCAAATGTTATAAAAAGTATAAATACAAACTTTAATAAAAATGTAAGGACACTTAATACATTTCCAAATATGACATAAATAAAATAGCATTCCTTTGTGAATATTGCCTATACCAGTAAGACAAAAAACAGTGAATGCCTCAACTGAAGGTCATGGGATTTTCAGCTCACACGTGATAAGGTCAGTCAGGGATATTTACAGTTAGTCATGTCAGCACCAGAGTAACAATCCTGATTTCTTTGCACGGCCTAAGTCGTGTGGTGAAGCAGGGAGACAGTTGTGCACCAATAGATTTATCACTATTGTTTTGAAGAGAATTCTCTTCATTCATGGTGGTTTCTCTTACCGTTGTCAGGTTAAATCTAACCAACAAGGACTGTATGGACCTCTTTATGTGTTTACTTTGACAGAAATAAACAGGAGCCACAACATAGTTGGACCATCGCTAATGTGCTGGCTCATGTCAGTGTTTTCTCTCTTGCCCTGACATATAAAAACTCAGAATTGGCAACTTAAAGCTGAAATTTTGAAGGCTCAAAGCCTCATTTCCCCTGCATCTGCCAGGGTGACCCTTCTGAAGGTTAGTGTGTCAAAATGTTTCCTGTCCCAATTTATACGACAAGAATGCATAACAATAAAATCACTTATAGACCATTTACTTTGGGTATAAAAGATTAAAAGAGT
Organism: Rhinogobius similis; assembly: GCA_019453435.1. Taxonomy (NCBI): domain Eukaryota; kingdom Metazoa; phylum Chordata; class Actinopteri; order Gobiiformes; family Gobiidae; genus Rhinogobius; species Rhinogobius similis. Next base: position 20,055,668 of record CM033622.1, read on the forward strand.
AAACATGATCATTAAAAGCCTGAGAAATCAAATCATGGACATTTAAAATATGTCATGTGCTTCATAAAACTTATAAAAACTACAAAAATAGTATTACGGCCATTCAAAAAAGAGAATGAAAATTTGTGGCACTCTTTCATTCCAGCCCTTGGTTTAACTCTTTCATGGAACAAACGGACTCCACTTCAGTATTTACAGTATTTATAGCTTGTAGACTCTCCCCTCTCAGCAGCAGAGAAGTGTTTTCCTGAATTCAGACAGCATGTCTCCCACTGAGACTGTGTGCAGTTTACTTGAGATTCTTCAACAATGCCCTCACAGAGAGGCGATTTGAGCTGCCACATATTGTAGCTTGAAATGGTTATTTACTGTGTGCTGTTGAGACACACAAATATTGTCCTGCCTCTGTATTCAGCCCTTTTTGAGGCTTGGAGCCCTGCACTGATCTACACCAGACCAGCTTCTCGGCACATTCGGTAAAATTGTCCTCTCTGTGCAATGAGGTTGGCAGGGGAGTCATTTTCTGAGATGTGACCTCGGTCCATTACAATCACTCTGAGGAAAAGAAACAAGCAAGGTTTTAGAAACTATAATCTTTTTAGTGATTCATAAAGGCAGAATAAAAGTATTTTGCAAACCTAGTGTAGTCCATGATAGTGTTCAGGCGATGGGCAATGGTCAGCACAGTGCAGTCCTCAAACTGTGTGCGAATGGTTGACTGGATTAGTGTGTCGGTCTCCAAGTCTACAGCTGCTGTAGCTTCATCCAAAACCAGGATCTTGGTCTTTCTCAGTAAGGCCCGGGCCAGGCACACGAGCTGCCGCTGTCCCAGACTGAAACCAGACCGACAGACATAAGTACAAATACACACAGGTAGCAGTGGTTCGCAACTTATTTCTATTTTTAGAGATTAAATTAAACAATATTATTCATGATTTTAAAATTCAAAAACACACAAACTAAAGTTTCTTGTCACAGTCTAAGAACATTAAAATAACCACTGAACAGTATGCCAAATCACTGTAGTGATCGGTACCTGAGGTTTTCTCCTCCCTCTGAGCATTCGTAGTTGAGTTTGTCCGGCAAGTTGGAGACAAAATTCTTAAGGTGAGCCAGCTCCAGTGCACTCCACACTTCCTCATCTGAGTATGTATCAAACGGGTCGAGGTTCATGCGCAGAGAGCCAGAGAAAAGCACAGGGTCCTGGAGAGAATACAGACGATTTTAATGAACTGCTAGATAAAAAGTACAAAGTGTTATTTAACTCTGGGTCTAACTTGTGTAAACAGTTTATGTGAGAAAATCCAGAGCCCTGTGCTTGTGTTAATACTGAGGCTCTACCTGAGGAATGATGGTAATGCGCGAGCGGAGGTCATGCAGTCCAATGTCAGCAATGTTGACTCCATCTACAAAGATCTTTCCATTTGCAGCTTCTAAAATCCGAAAGATTCCCAGGGCAAGTGAGGATTTCCCTGCTCCGGTCCGACCCACAATCCCAACCTAGGAAAGATTTATTTATGGTTAAGACACTAGTGTGACAATGTTATGTGGAAATTACATCAACACTGTACACAACACTTTACACCGTAGTCCTTACTTTTTCTCTTTCTTGGACATTCAGAGTGATGCCTTTCAGAGCCAACTCCAAGCCTTTACGGTACTGCAGCCCATAGTCCTGGAATTCAATCATGCCTGTTTGGGGCCAAGCCAGGGGCAAAGCACTGCCCTCAATAGTCCAACTGGCCTGAGTGCGACAAGAAAAACAAGAATTGTGTTTAATTTGGCGTCCACTTGTCACTAGAGTAATAAAACGGAACATTAAAGTTGTTTTCTGTTCAAACTGCATGTGTAAAGACTGACCTCCTTGGCAGTATCAGCGTACTCATTGACTCTCTCCACTGAAACTATGTTGTTTTCCACATCCGTCCAAGCCCTCACGATCCAACTCAGGATGCCAGTCACCTGAAATAACCACCATAAGATTCTTTTATAAATGACTCAAGCTGAAATAGCATTTGCATTGCACAGTCTCCAGTTGTGTAAACATTTGTACACTTTGTTTGTATTCACCTGGAGGGAGTGGGACACTGCCAACCCGACAATGCCTGGGCTCAACGTACTTTTTCCCATTACAGAAAGTATAGCAGCAGCTAAGACAACGCCATTTCCAACAAACTCCAGATTGACTGCCAGCCACCTGTGGATTTATCACAACTTTAAGCAACTCTCCTTTAACTTTACATAATGACCTCTAAATTAAGCATCTTTCAACATAACATTTTAACTCACCGGGTGGCCACAAATCTAGGAAAGTAGGAGGTCTGATTGAAATCCACTCTCTCATTGGACTGCAGAATAAAGCGCGGCTGTTCCCCAAATGCACGGATCACACTGGCACCTTGCACCGTCTCATTGAAATGAGTGTAGATGGGAGATCGGCTCACGGCCTCGAGCCTCCGCAGCTGACAGGATGTGGCAACGTAGAAGCTCTTTGGGCACAACGGAAAAGTAAAACATGTTTTAATGAGCGGAGGAAGAAAGGAGCACTTAGCAGTTTCCCATAAATCTAGTTTGTATAACCAGTATGTCAGCAAGTCGAAGAAACAAAATACAGAGCGAACCCACAAAATCAACACTTTTACACGGGCAAGTGAACGCGAGAGTTTGTCAAGTGAAATTCAAGACATTTAAAAAAACATTTCATTGCCATGTGTATTGAGACTATTTAAAAGTGCATTGTGCAACATTTTTGGTGGATGGTTTTCCACGTGCTTGTCTCCATGGAGATGTTATTACTTTGCCTGCAATTTTCCACACAAGAAGGCAAGCAGGTGACAGATCTATGCCCAAGAAACACTTGGAGAATGTTGTAAATATGAAAAAGATTTGAAAGTGCATAATGGAAAACCCAATCTGTTTGCCCTTTACTGTTTCTGTTGTATTTGTCTTGTGTATTATCTGCCTAGGGACAACAGATGGAAACTATTTTGTCACATCTACACTGTAACTGTTTCAGGTGTTCATTAATATGCACTGTTCTATCAAATAAACTGTAAACAGTAAATACCTGGACACACGCGTAGAGGAAAGACAGTGGCAGAATGATCACTGCAGCGAAGGGTGTGGCCATCAGCACAATGATGCAGACCTCCATGAGTTTGAACACATAGCTCAGCATCATCTTCAGGCCTTCTGGGACCATGCAGTCAATAGCGTCGATCTCTTTGGCGAAACGGTTCAGGAGGTTTCCGCTGGGCGTGCTCTCGAAGAAGGACATGGGGGAGCGCAGCACGTTTATGAGCAGGTCCATGTGCAGCTCACGAGAGGCGATGATACCACAGATGGAGATGGCCACAGTAGTACCAAAAATGGCAACACCTATTTAGAGGAGCAACATATTGGTCAATAAAGTCTAAGTTAAGGATGCATTTATGGTGTCTGGTCTGATTTAAAATGATGATAAAATTATGTTTCCAATAAAGTTTCTTTTCCGGACTCATTCTTCTTTTTATGTTTATTTACCCCCAGTAGGCCAATACACATCAGTTATTATAGTTGGTGCACCAAATCATACTCAACAATTTGTGGCTTTTTATATGGGAACAGGTAAAACTATTTCCCTTGCTTTATGGGCAAATTAATTCAACAATGCATTGGTTGTAGTAGCTAACCTTGTGCAAAACCGAGCGCTCCAAAAACACCCAGCTTCAGGTCTGTGTCGATCTGAGTGCCATTCACAATAGGGTCGTCAGCCCACATACTGAGCCAGTAGTTGTAAGCCAACGAGGCTCCTTGCTGGAAGGCGTACAGGAACACGATAGGAATGATGAGAGCCAACCCAATGGTCTTGAAGTACTTCTTGTACATTTCCAATTTCACCTGTAAAAGGAATGGAACTGTTCAGAGCAAGACTATTTCGGGGATTATGTACAGTCAAAGAGAGATAAATACTTTCTTAATCACCCAAAAAGTGGAAGGTGTCCACGTAGCTCATTCACCACACAATAAAATAAGTAAAGAAAGAAAGAAAGAAAAAGTCTATGTGGCACATGCAAGTCCGTGTAAATAAACAGCCCAGTGTGCAATGAAGTCAAGCCAAGTATACAATCATCATTTTTGCAGCTGAAATTTGTCTAGACGCAATAATGATGACATGTTTTTGGAAACTGACACTGTCTTTTTTGCATAACCTTGATATAAGACATATTTCTGCAAATTCACAGTCAAGTTTTTGTCTGGAGTCATAGAAACTTGCCCTTGTTTATCACTATCATTGGCTGTAAAGAGTAAGTACAAGAACAAATTTGGGGTTAACAGTGTTTTAATCTTTTAGTCTTACCCGTCCAGTGAAAGCCTTATCAGCCTCTGTTAGTTTCCCAAGATCTTCTGGTATCTGCTCCTGGTCAATTTCCGACACTGGCTCCATATTCTGCAAGTTTGTATTAGTGGTGTCTCCCCTATAAATGAATAATAAATAAGTAAAGCTTGATAACTAGATCATAATTAATTAGTATAATTACAATCCTGATTCTGTACCCAATGAGCTGCTCTTGTGACAGATCTCTCGAAAAGGGCATAAAATCGATCATGCTGAGTCGCGCATTAGACCTCCTGGAACCAGCTATAAAAATGATAAAAATATTGTTGTTTAGAAATTAGCTGCGTTTAGTTGGAAATTATCAAAGGTTTTGCTTAAAAATACCTCTTTGCATGACACTTTCTTTCCTCTCTGTGTTGGCAAAGGTGCGTATGAATTCGGCGAAGGCCCCGTTGCGGCTGAGGAGTTCCTGGTACGACCCGCTCTCAGTGATCTCTCCGTCGACCAGGACCAGAATGAGGTCGGCCTGCGGCAGGAAGCTCATCCCATGGGTCACCAGAACACGGGTCTATTCAGCAAGCCACAGACAAATGAAAAAGGAAGGTAAGCACAATCTGCCGCCAAGTTTGAATTTTTGAAAACACAAATTTCGCCCGTCATGGTTTATATATCCCGAAAAGCCTAGAGTGCAGGTTATGTGGTGGTTTTAAGTGTAAGTACTACATGTTTTGACTTACCTTGTCTCTGAGAACTCCTTTGGGTCCAATGACCTTATCAAAGATGTGCTGTCCCACGTGTGCGTCTACAGCAGACAGAGGGTCATCCAGGAGGTAGACATCAGCCTTTCTGTAAACGGCTCTGGCCAGGCTCACGCGCTGCTTTTGACCTCCGGAGAGATTCAGTCCCTGAAAAAAAACCAAAAAAATGAAGACTACGTTACACAAAATATACTGTATACATGTGCTGTAGTACTTATATTAACATAACTATAATTTATACTTATATATTGAAACTAGGCAGTGTCTCAAATGATAATTTTTGTAGTCGACTGGTCAACAATTACTTTTTCTTTTTTCATTTTCTATTTAAGGATGTTTTGGCCCGTAGGCTTTATTCTTAATCTATAATTTATACTGTAAAAATAACAAATATTGCACAATCTAACAAACATGACAAACGGTATATACAGCACACAAACATAAACTCGACCTTCATTTTCAGTAGTAGTTTACTACAAGGAATTTAAAAGATTATGACAGAAATGTAATAATCCAGTCATTTTAAAAGTAACATTTTAGTTGACATTTTTTAACAATACTCTGGTCTATATATTCTGATACCTTCTCTCCAATTTCAGTGGCGTCTCCAGCTGGCAGTATGTCGAGGTCGGGTAGCAGGGCACAGGCCTCCAGCACTCGGTTGTACCAGGTTTTCAGTTTCTCTCGACCAAATGTGATGTTGTCCTGGACCGTGGCGTTCTGGATCCAAGCCTGCTGCGGCACATAGGCCACTGAGCCCTTCACAGAAACAGGACAAAATGATGTCAATGTTTTTGTCAAAGCTAAACTAAAATATATAAATAGACCTCCACCTGGAAACTGTGGTCATACCTTTACTGTGACGCTACCATTTCTCTTTTCTGTTTCGCCGAGCATGGCAGACAACAAAGATGACTTTCCACTGCCCACATGTCCGACTACAGCAACAAGTGACCCCCGCGGGACACAAACATTTATCCTTTCAACAAAGAAAGAGTTTTTGCCATGAGTTTTTGTTTGTTCAAAAGATATAAAAAGCATACGTGCATATTTGATGTTTTGGTCATACCTTTTCAGACATGGTTGCCCCTCTGCAGACCAGCTAAAGCTACCATTTTCGATGACGACTTGTTCCCCGTCTGAGAAAGATACAGAAATAACAATGTAGGGTGTGCTTTCAACCTCAGCGACAAACAAATTTCCCCTTGAAGTTCCACATCGAAGCACACCCAGGGCAAAATTACAAGTGAATTTGCCTAATCATACAAATTACAGAGGTGTTGCCTCTCACAAGCTGGCTTAGAAAGTGTTGACAGAATACAGACAGAAGAAAGGAGTTTTTTGTTTGGTTTCTCTATGAATCATATGTCTGAATTCATGCAGTGATTTATGTTCAACCACTAAACGGGAATATCCTATAATTATGCCGTCTACGAGTCGGCCAGGGACCCAGGAAGTGACAGCGTGCATGAGCCATACAAGGCTGTGGTAGTCCGCAGATATAAACAACAAAATCTCCTATTGATCATGGCCTTGATCAAGCCTATGATTTAATAAAGTATGATATTGTGGAACATGTTGACATTATAAAGCATGGAATAGTAGTTTATTCATTTGGTGTAATAACATGTATATAGACAAGGGTGGAGCTCGTACCAGAACTCAATGGAGCCTTTGAAACATTGTCCGTTTTGAGCTCTTCGGCACACAGGTACTTTCCCAGGCGGCGCAAGGAGACCACAGCCTACGACAACATACTTGTGTTTAATACACTGACCTACAAGCTTCATATAGGCACACACAAGTGTAATAACAGGCTATACATTTGGAAAAAGCTGTCAACATGCATTAAAGGGGAAGGGTTACGTACTTGCAAGGATGTGCTTATGGCAAACGGCAGCTGGCTCAGTGGTGTCTTCAGGATGTTGATCAGAGCCATGGACACAAACACTTTCTGTGCATCCAAGACATTTCTGGCATCGATTGTCACATAGACGCCAAACATGGCAAAAGCGATCTGGATGAAAAGCACAAATAATTTAAAGTGACTGGTAGCCAATTTTAAAACATGGGAAGAGACAGTACTAACTTAATTACCAGAAAAGACGAGGAGTTGAAAGAGGCAATTGAGATTGAATAAAGGATCTGAGACTTCTTCAAAGCCTTGAGCTCCTTTTCTCTATAGCCCAAAACTTGTTCAAGGAAAGCCTTCTCCCAGGCATAAAACTTCAGGATTTTTATTCCATTTAAAATCTCATTCATCAGTCTGATGCGGCCGTCCATAAACTTCATTTGGACCTCCTGTTGATCAAACAGAGCCTCTGTTATGTTTTGTTATTAAAAATAACCATAAAGTGAAACTCAGGCACCGGACAATTACCAGAACAAAGCGAATACATGTATATAAGGGTGTCAACACAGTTTTCCAAAGTTTAATTCGGTTTAATTCAGAAGGAATTTATAGCTTGTTACATTTTAGTGATTTTTTATGACGAGGAAACAACAAAGCACCAGGAATGCGGTTGCTGCATTCATGGCTTACTTCGATTAAATTGGCATCTAATTTTACTGAGGCCTCTGTTGTTTTTCCAAAGAAATGAAAAATGATTGTTTCTTACTGCCCACCCTTTCCTGTCATTGTTTTTCAATGCATTATATGAGGCAGACATCAAAAGGACAGAAGAGAGAATGTAGCGCCCAGGCCAAACACCCACACGCCTCTTTGGCCACTATCTAAACCAGCTGTGGCATCCCGGAGCGAACAGGCCAGATGTGGGCCTCCAAGTGTGAAACATTCCTGAAAGACGTTACCTGCAGCTTGCTCCTTTTCTTTGCAATGAAGCCATTTAGAGGAAAGATGAGGATGACAGTGGTTATTCCTGCCAATGCTGATGGTCCCAGATGCTGTAATGAAAATAAAACTATGAATAAGGCTAAAGTGCAAGAGTGTATTCAACGTCATGAAAACACCTTAATTCAATTTACCTGCCAGAGGAAGAAGAGACAAAGAGCAATTTCGATAGGAGCCAGCCAGACTGCGTTGAAATACACCACAAAGTCCATGAGTTTCTGAGTGTCGGCGGAGACCAAATTGACAATTTCGCCCACAGTGCATGTCCTCCTGGCAGAGCTGTTTATCACCAGAGACTGGATTGATGACAGAAGAGACAAAGACGTTTTGGCCTCCAGTGCATCCGTACAATATAATTTAAAACCTCATAAAACTTTGCAGACGATAATTCATCAAAGGTAAAAGCTGTTAATCATACACTGTGCACTGTTTCCCCCGTCTGGGAGTGGAGATAAATTGTTTGTTTGTGCAGCAGATACAGATTTTTGCCTACCTTTCTGTAAACCAGGCCCATAACAGCGGTCTTGACTCTCATTCCTACTGTGAAGCATGTGTACATGTACTGGTGGTTGAATAGAGACTGGAGACAGGAAAGCAAGAACATCAGAGTGGCGTAGAAGTAGCCTTTCCACAGAGGAGCGTCCTCATCTTTCATAAAACTCAGCAGAAGACTGTAGAAAGGAAAAAAACATATGTATATGTAAGTTCAAAGATCTAGTTTTGCACCAGTGAAAAAAGAAAGGGCTATAAGGCCGAAACGTTATCTAATAATAAAAAGACATTGACATCTGCAACCTGTACTTTTTGTGTGTTACTCTTTCTCTTTTTCTCTCTTTGGAAAAAGATCAGTATGGAAATTTGGCACCAATTTTTTTTTTAATTGACAGACTGAATGAGAAAAATGGAAATAGAAGCGCAATTAGGCTAAAAATATTGCCATATGTTTACATAATAATGCAACAAATGATTGTATATCCCACATAAAAACATTCTTCTTATTATTATATTTGTTTACTGTTATTATTATTTATTCATAAGTCAAAAGATAATTTGTGAACTTTACTTCAACTTTGATTTGAATTTAAAAAATATGAATATCGACTATTGGCAACAGCAGCAAGTTAAATATCAGGTACCAGGTATCATCTGTATTGAAAGAAAGAAAAAAAAGAAAAAATAGGCCATATCAGCCCATCCCTACTATTATCAATTACACATTGGTATTATCTCTTTTCTGGACGCTCAAACTTATTCAAATTCAAGCATTAGCCATTCACAACTCACAATGGTAAGCTACATTTGCACATTCTTAGTTAAGCTGGATGAAGTGTCTTGCCCACAGACACAAGGGCTGTATGCAGTGGTTTGAACCTTTGGATTTGTCTGAAAACACAGTAATCACTCACTTCTATCCTACTGATTTGTATTTCTTGTTTGGTTTTAGACTTGTCTATAAATATATTTCAACGAAACCTTCTATACTTCAGGAAAGAATAGTCATATGCAAAAGATGACTTGCTTATTTTGTTCAATAAGTATATCTTCTGTATACTGTCCATAAATCATCCCTTGCCATTGTCTAATTTGTACAAGGCTTTTAGTTTTTCTATTGAATGCGGTAGTATCTGATTCACTTTAGTTTTACTGGTCTTGGGTGCTGCTACTTGCACAACAGTGTTCATTCTGTGGCCAAACTGCACTCACACTGGACCAGCGGGCTGCCTTATTGTGGTGTCACTGCATTTCTGCCATTTAGAGGCTCCCTTCTCCCCCTACGTCTGTCTGCCCTTTGCTGTACTCTTTATTGGACCGGAGAAGCTGCGGTCACGTCTAACTTTTTCTTGCTCACAACTCCATGTCCGTAATTAACACTTCTGCTAATGCTGTCTTGTGCATCGACAACAACATTCCAGTCTGTCTAGAGGCGAGTGTGGCTACGACCTGCTTTCACTGCTGCCAGCGGCTGTTGTTGTGCCGTAAAGATGTTGACCCTTTGATTTAGCAGGCTGTGAGCGAGTCTGCCCGCCAGCCTTGCTCCATGTCCATTTGTCACAATCTACTAAATTTGAGTTGTCCCACATTATCGCACCGCAAAAACCTAATAGCCCTAAATCTTCAAATTGAACCTGACAGGGAACACAATAAAACATATTTTTACTTTGCCCTAGATCGCTGTCAGGTAATTGTAGTCTATGCTGTGGTCTGGGGACATTATCTAATACAGGGAATTGGTTCTGCTTTGGTTTGCGGTCTCCGAAAAAGTTATATTTTAAAATCCAGAAATGAAATATAGGGCACTATATACAGGACAAAGACTGCCCTATATTTCAATGGCACTGGGTCAAGAGCCACTGGCCCAGTGACCAGCGGGCAGGCAGTTCTATTCCCAGTCCCTCTTGTGCAAACTGCTGTTGTCCTCTTGGGCAACACACTTAAGTGTATTACCTCCCTCCAGTTTTGTAAAGTAAATGGTTACGGTAATATACAGTATATGTTATGTCAGGAGATTGGTTGAGCTAAGACTAATCGAGTATTGCTGGGTTTCAGAGCATCGCAACTTTATACTGACTAAATGTTTTTTTCAGGTGGTGGGAAAAAAATTGGTAAAAGCTAATTTTGTCACAAGGTTGAATACAAACATGGTGCAATTGTGGACTTTGTTATTTGTATAAAGTATTAGGTCTAATATGTATTGATTTTCCAATAAATATGCATTATAAATGGATGCAGAAATTACAGCTCCACATCTAGGTGTGAGACCGATAGGCCTTTCGTAAAGGTCTTACCTGAGCACTTGTGGGATGGCGAACATGAAGGCATCGTGGAAGATGATGCACAAGGTCCCCGTAAGAAAATACGGACCAAACTTTCTCGCAAGGGTCCTGAGCAGAAAAAAGCCCGAACTCTGTTCCTTCTGTAGCTTCCGCAGCAGCTGAGCCTGGTCGGGCAAACGGCTCCCTAACGCCACACCTGACGCCAAGGCTTTCTCCTGCCTGCCACGGGACAAGAATGAACGATACTATTACAGGCAGGAATCCTGTGCATGAAGACTCTGAGGTCACTGGCTTTCAAGTCTCTAATGTAACAAGAACTGCAATAAAGCAGTTGTTCTCTGCATCATTACAGAGGGATCAACAATTGACCCAGAGCTGTAAAAAATTATTCGTCCATAAAGTTGTAATTGGTAACCTTCAAAGTATAAATCCAAATAACAAGCTTTCACAATTACATAGTCTTTGCTTTGGCATTACTAGACTGTGGCTCATAATAGTGGGTCTATTTTAACAGACAACACAAAATGTAAATATCTAGTATATGTATATAAATATTTTTTTTGTCACTGAATCGATTTAATATTTCATAAAAAGTGTAAGCTAAACCTAAATGGCCCATATGTGTTAACTATATACTTACTGTATAAGGTCTTATGTATATCTGTTGTTGCTCAAAGTAATATTTAAGGATAAGGAGTCAGGGACATTACCTCTGCAGTTTGGCACACTCGGCAGTCCACTCCTGCTGTAGCTCTGAGATGATCTTCTGTGACGTGTCCTCCTCCCTCAGAGTCCACAGGTCTTCGGCCGCCAGCGGAGTCCGGTATCCTTTCACTACAAGCCTGAAGAGGGAGCAAACACCTCATTTACCACATAAAAACACTACATTAGTGTAAACATGTATAAACTGTTGCTCTAGTGACATGTTGTGATAGTGCCGTGACTCATCAGAAATGAGCGGTTTAAAGCTTACCCTGTGAACCACCAGAAGAGGATCTTTGACAGGAAGGAGGCATCTTTCACGGGACAAGGATTCTGCAACAGATTATAGGCCACACTTAAGGGTTACTTAAATCTTGCTTTTGGGAAGTACACCGCTACACCAACCCCAATGAAAAGGGCACACGAGGATAAAGTGTTACGTAAAGCAAATCTTTGTAAACAACCAATTAAAGACTAAAGGTGGTTCACAGAAGCACGTACAGTTGAATTACGGTTGCAAAGCAACTGTCATTTGGTGGTGCACTAAAAAAATGTCGATCTACACAAAACACAGTCACAAATGATTATGAAATAATATAAAATCAATAACTGTAATAACAATAATTCCCCTTTGAATACTAAATCGTATTCTTATTTTTTAAGGTAGCGCCGTAAAGGCCATGAACTCCTACAAAAGTGAGTAAATAAAGTTCAGTGTTGAGGTGACGTTTTGAGGTCTAGTGCAGACGGAGCGGAAATCTGTCATCACAAATGGTGGATTCATGTATGCTTTACGGCTGCTCTCCGCCCTGCCGCCCCCTTAGCGCACTGGCACTGGTGTTTACTCTCATTACTTCAACTCTTCATCCTTTGCTTCCGCTTTGCCTGTGAGTAACTGTGACCATAGCGTGGGGTTCAAAAACAGGAGGAGGAGGGAGGATGGGACACACCAAGGAACAACCGATGGGTGTGTCCAGGCCAGACTGTGGCTTCTGCCCCCTCAACCTCCTCACCACGCACCCCGCAATGTGGTGATCGGGACTTTTCCAGCTATTTCAATCATTTATCTCCAGGGAAATACAGTATTACAACATAAAGAGTAAATGTCCGCACGTGTTGTGATAAACATTACAATGTACATAATAATGTAACGCTTTTGAACAGGTACAACTGTAACTGTTGGGCCTTTTGAGGTTTAATCCAAGTTTAATCCTGGATATTTTTTGTGTAAATCCTGGATAGTACTAACATAGGTATTGTTATTATAAAGGCACAGATTAGAGCCCCATCGATATATATTTTGGGTTATTTTTATTACTAGATTACCTTACTCCTGGATGTTATAGAATACATTTCTCTATCACTGGATCAATCCTGATTCATATATATATATATATATATATATATATATATATATATATATATATATATATATATATATATATATATATATATATATATATATATATATATATATATTTTTCTTTTTTTTTCTTTTTGTTAATGTAATTTAAAACCACTGGCATTTTTAAGATGGTGAATAATAATTGAAGAGAAAGTAATTTCCAGAGACCTGTGAGAAACCCTCAATTACACCGACGTTTTACATAATAGTTATAATAATGTGATGAGCCAATCTAGTTCTAGACAGTAAGTATCACTGATGGTATGTGCAGAGGCTTACACAAACACATTGACATCAGTCACACAGGAAGCCCAAGTGTCTGAGTGAAAATAGCGAAGACGAGGGCGGTGGTGAATCACATCATATCCTCCAAAAGGGAAAGTGTCTTAACAACAAAAGTCGAAAACCACAAGGATCCCAGACATTTTCTTTCCTGGGTATTGGACCGGACTTAAAAATGCAGTGGGCCTACCTTTTCCAAAACGGTTTTCCCCTCCGGAGGCTGGTCAGCAAAACAGCACAAGAACAGCTCAGCCAGTTGGATTGTGAAATAGGAAAAGAAGGCGAGGTATCGTACAATATCTGAGGCGATCCCCTGTGAAAGAAGAAAAAAACATTGTGAGGATGGAGGAGCAGCGATTTCACATCTAGGGGTCAAAATGGTTAGCTTTCCGGCTGTGCACACTATCAAAAACAACACCACTACTTTGACAAATCACACGACATCCTGTGGTAAAAACTAATTTATCTTGACTGTGGCTTGTGTGCCATTTCACAGCCGCCCCAGTGCCACATTTATTTTACTGTTTCCCCATGCTTACACACTGTATAGCAGCTGAGGATATGGTTTATACGTCAACATCACAGACACATAAAAACGCATCTGGGGTCTTAAAACTAAATCGGGCTAAAGTCTTCAATTTAATGTAGATGATAGTAAAGTTTGCCTCATAGTCACGCTATGATTCTGCAGGTTCTGATTCTGAGTAGTGCTGATTTGCTATCCAGTATGTTTTTTATTCATTTTTATTAATGTTTTATTCATATTTATTAACTTAAGTTATTAATTATGTAATCAACTTTTTATCTAATTGGACTTGTGCATTTTTGGCCACTCCACCCAGATCTGAAAGTGTGTATCTGCAAATTCTATAAGATCCCTGATGCTTTTGCAAAGTAGTTCTGCTTACTTTCATGCAAGGGAGCAGCTGCATATTAGCCAGTAATGTGAAATGTAGAGCTGCCATGTTATTCTTGACATATAGAAAACTGTGGGATTTGGCCCACATATTGTTTACCGCAGGGTCAACACCACCACCGCAGCCAGCTTGTTATGCCGTAATACAGTGTACATGAAAAGTCGCCAGCCATAGTAAACACTAAAAAATGGCTTTTCAATGAATGTGTCTCGCTGTGCCCAGAAAGTCCAATGTGAGGGGCCCAATGGATCCGGCCACATATTGAAAAACAGGGTCAGGATGGTAGGACGTGTGGGGAAAATGTAGGTCAAGTGACCAAGAAAGGGTTTACAAACATGAACTCTGTCAACTCTCTGTTTCGTGCAGCAAAGAAAATACACTGTAAAAATGCTGAGATGGCAATGCTTTGTCACGTTGTTTGTTTATTGCAGCATGTCACTGTGAAAAGTCTGTTTCTTTCAGTTGTGATTATCCCACAGTAAAATAGGTATGAAGCATATCAAATGGTAAACATACAAAGTATGAGCACATTATGTCAAATAAAGACACACTAAGAAGTTGCAAGGCCACATATGCAGACGGGGAGAACTTTTTGTACATTGAATGATGAATAAAAATGTTTTGGCTGACAAAAATGTCTTGGTGGAAGTCTCTGAACTTTTCAGGGATGAAATTTTTTACCACTGGATACGTGTGTGTCTTCTTGGCACGTGTACAGTAGTATGAAGTGAAAACATGTGTCTGGACTGTGGATGGCCGTGCATCATGTCTGGATGCACAGATTTACATCTGGCTGCGTTTATGACGGTGCAGGCTCGTAAACAAAGCGCAACAGCTCCTCTGGTCTGACCCTCGGCTGCCATGTCTCACCAGCACTTATCCCAGGCCCATCATTATTCTCCCCCAAGCAGTGTGGGAACGTCACACTCAGGGCGATAACACAGAAATATGGATATATGTGTGTGTTTCAGTGTTTTTTATAGAAGTGCAAATGCAACTTCACCAGTGCTGTGAGCTTAAATAGACTCTTAGCCTGTGTAACAATGATTGCAGTGTCTGACAGAGACACAGGAAGAAAAGGGAAAAGTTAAACACACACAAGCTTGACCAGAATTGGCAGTGTCTTCCTCCAACACTTGGTTAACTTCAGGTTACTTCGGTCAGAATTGGGGGATGAAATAGAAACTGTTTTTTGCCACAGAGTATATTTCAAGGGCTGCTGTCCTGTGTCTAGACTTTGAGTTGACAATTGTGAGGGAGACATGATTAGATTAGATGTCTCAGCATGGTGTTTGGAAATGAAAGTTCAATAGGTTCATACCTGACAAACACCTTTCTCAGGCTAAGGACAATTTGCCATGTTTTCAATACATAAATAAAATATATGTTTGGACAATGAAACTGTAGATGTGATACTCTAGTGTTTGGTTCATAACATAGTAGTGATTTTGTTAAATAGGCTTCTTGTGTGATTTCAAGTTTAAATACTACATATCAAGCTCACTAAAAAGACCTACCTTTGTCATCATATTTAATTATGTATTGATTTCACACCATACCTCATCCAAAGCCAGTTGGATCTTTGCTCTGAGAGGCACAAGGGAACAGACGACTGCCAGGACCCAAAAGAGGAAGAGAAACACAGAGGAGCGACAGCCCCGGATCCGCTCCAGCTGGATGATGCACAAGGCTAATATCTGCACAGAAACAGAGGCGAAAAGAATAACATTGTTATACAGCAAGAATTCAACTGATATGAACTTAGATGTTATTGAAAACACTGACAAAAATAGACTAAGGATGACTCAGGCGCTTGTGAATAAAGTAGACATTCGATACAAGTGTTTACAGTGGTCCACAATAATTTATAATCCTATTTAACCCCATCGAATGTTGGTTGGTTTTGAAAAAACTTCATGGGACTTCCCTGGCCGCAGGCATTGATGTGAATTGGCTTCAATCTTAAGTCTATAAAAGCATGACACTGTATGGTTGGCCACATGTGCTCCACGCTCTGAGGTTTGCTTTTTCTTTACGCTGCAATGGCATGTGATGGAAAAATCTATATTGTTGTTGTTTTTTGTCAGAAAGCACCGATTCAGTCTTGGGTATTTTAATGTGTCCTCAAAAGACTTGTGTAGGATTTCAACTGTATAACTGTAATTTTTCTTGGCCAAAGTAGACGTCACCCTGTCATGCTAGCTCATCGCTAAGAGGGCAAAAGTGGATTTAGGTTTCATATTAAAAGCCACATTGGTTACTTTGGGCTACGGTAGTGTCTTCTTATAAACTGGTGGTCAGATAATTATATATGCTTTTTCTTTGCATGGTATTTGGTATTACAAGTAGATTTGTAAAGTTTTCTATATGGTGCCAGAGATGGGATAGGTCAATAAAAACACAGTGGTTTTCATATATACATACCACAGACATAAGGCTTGCTTTGTCTTAGTGGCTTTTTCTACGTGTGATAGTTTCTTTGTAAAGGAGAGAGGAACTAGCCAGCTCGACAGTCCGCTCAGAGATGAATGTAGATAGACAGATTCTCACATTCATGCCCATGGGGAATTTGGAGAGTCTTGTCCACCTGAGTCGCAGAGAGCCAAAGGCACAACTGAAGCCATGAGAGCACAGTCCAAGCACAACCAGCCAAGAAGTATATGTAACTAGTGGTGCCTATGGGTTTGATATGGTTAGCTTTAAGACTGGGGTGTCCAAACTATGGCCTGAGGTCCAAACAAGGCTCTAACCCAATTTCTCTTGAGAATTATCTTGAGACTGACTTTTTTCTACCATTACAACCTCAATAACTAACATCTTGGTGTAAAACAGACCTGACTTTAAGGTACTGAGACTGAATTAAGGTGTAGTAGCACTTTAATAAGTTAGACAAAAAAAAATAAGTTTTTTTAATGGTTCACATGGCCTTCTGCTTGGTCTTGTTTCAATATGCAGCCCTCAATGAAAAACAATTGGACAGCCCTGTTTTAAAGCTGTATAACAGAGCTTGGATTACTAGGAAAAAGTTCGGTTTGACTAAATGCTCTGATGATTAATCTATAGTACCAAAATACAGATCAGTAAAGGAAACACAAAAAGGCATTAATAAATGCTGTTTTCCTGACTTTTTATTACTTTTAATGGAGATAAGTCTGTTATCCGAAGTTCGGGAGCCGGACCACACCTCATCCACGCCCCTTCCATGTGGCTCGTCTATTTAAGCTTCCCGGTCACACATACCAGCGTTCGTTGTTTTGTGCCCCTCCCTCCCACCCGTCTCATCTCCTAGTCGGGGGTATCGAGGCCCGGGAGCCTGCAGCCCTCATCACTAGAAGCCCAAACACTGCATTTACCGTCTACTCTCATGCTTTTATCATTTATCGTTGTTCTCGTTTGCAATAAACTTTCCGCATCCAAGCTTGAGGTTGTGGTCCTTGATAGCGAAGTGTTATTATTTTGTAATGTGAGTGGTTCCTTGATGTAAAGTGATTTGAACGCGTACTCTTGATGTTATTTGTATTGTTTGCAATTATGCTCATTAATTGCAAACTATTATCAGTAAATCTAGAAAATTGTGTTTATTGTGTTTAGTGTTTAACAGTATTGGAAGGATCTCTGCAAACTTCTGTATCGCTAAGTTGCTGGCAATACAAGCTCTATAGGTCAGTATGTTTATTGTACATCTGACATTTACTTCTGAGGCATGATAATGATAAGCTGTATAACCCTATTTTTGTTTCAGCAGACTACCTGCTGATGGATTCGCCACTCGCTGTTTGTCTGGACTGTGGGGACATGGCGTACTGTACAAAGCCTGAGGGTACAGTGTCCTATATTCAGGCCCTAATTTAGGTAAAATGTACAGCTAACCTTGGGTCAGCATCTGAGGTCAGGTGGTGCTATTTCCAGCTTCATTCAGACTGGCCTTATTGCAGTAAAACCATCAGCCATCTGTTTGTGCGAGTCAGTGGGTGGAACAAGGCCCATCACTGAGCCCCAAATCGAAACCCACCTTATAATTATATGGGATGTGTGCAGTGCTGAGGAAGTAAAGGGGGTTTTACGTCATGGTATGGCTGATTATAGTCAATGTCATGCATACATCAATAGTATTTCGTTTGTGGCTTGAATGACTTGGGTGAAGCCTTTCCCATACATCCAACAAAACAAGCTGGTCAGGAACAAGGGCACAGTGTTCCCAGTCTTTGCCCAAGAGACTGGTGGAAGTGGGTGGCTGCGATCAGCGTCTACAAAATTATATGCTTTAATAGACAAATAATACAAGTGAGTAGATTTGAATGCAAGTCATGCGTCCAAACCATCTGTATCCATAAAAAATATATAGGCCGCCTAAAATATATGCTTCTGAAAAATGTCAGCCAATACAAGCAACATTTCAGTGTATTTTTACCTAAACACATGCTTATTTGCTTATGAGTCTAAGATGACCACAGGTGAGCCGCCCGTCTGGCTTGGAAAGAAAAAATAAAGAAACTTTGTGAGAAAAACTTATAGGCAAGAGTGCCGTGACTTAGCTAAAAAAACGCTTAATATGTAATAATCCTCTATTTCTTTAAATGTGATGTGCATTTAAACATGTACCACCCATGTTGTCAGCACTCCCTGGTTTTAGTCTAGTTTCATTTGAATCCTGCCTAAATGAGTGGGATTGATAATTTATTTGATTGCATACTGGCCCTTATTGTGTTGGGGTAATGTTGTGTATTCCACCCATGTGCCACCCAAACTGAGGGACATTTGGTCTCAATCATGACGTTGATGGAAAAACAATGTTCAATTATAGATTTTACAGAGGGAGATTGGGGTCTAAATATTTAAACTTTATGTTGTGTCTACACTATTGTTGTCACAATACTAAAATTTCAAACTTGATTTTAATACTAAGCAATAGGCTCGGTAGTCAATACCAATTGCAAAACCACAAAGATAATTAAAAATGACATTTTTGTGATCTTATACTAATTTTAATTGTATAATTTTTTTGTATTATACTTGAACATCTAGTTTTGAAACTAGTTTTAGTATCAATTAGTATCTGATTTTAATACTTTTGACAACTCTAGTCTACACGTGGATTTGAGAAATCACAACAATAGCCAGCTGAGATTTCAAGTCCAACTCATTTGGTCAACTACATTGAATATAATTGCTTTTGTAGATGCATGGGCTGCTGGAAAAAACTATAATTTACTTTAAATCATATAATTTGTCGAGACAAGTGAAACCACTAAACAGCCACTTGCTTTACATATTGGACATGAATCAGGAGTGAATGAGCACGGCTGGACGGACACGCGCTCACTGTCCACTTCACATTCACAAACAAGTCTGTAGTGGTCAGCCCAGCTGTAATCTGTAGCTCTGTGACAAAAGATATATTGTATTTATGAATGGAGGAGGCTATTTTTAGGGAAAACTTGAATGTTGTTCCTTATGGATCTCCTTATCTGTGAAGGGATAATAATACTAATAATGCATTTGATTTTTAGCACTTTTTGGATAGTCAAAAGTGCTTTAAATTGCATTATTCATTCAATCTAGATCTAGTGGTGAGCTACTACTGTACCCACAGCTGCCCTGGGGCAGATTGATGGAAGTGAGGCTGCCACTGCCACTCTGACCACCAGCAATCACTCACACACCACATTCATACTAGTCAATGTGGGCGAAGTGTCTTGTCTAAGGACACAACGGCAGTTTGCACTAGAGCCACAGCCGCCTCACTGTAGAACCTGGTTTTTCCCAGCGGTCTCCTGTCCAAGTACTGACCAGGTCCATCCCTTAGCTTTTGAGCTCTGACAAGATCGGGCATTGACAAAGGGGTATGGCCATTGTATTGGGATAACAGTTTTATTTCTACTGAGTTTGTGAGTGCTTTATGTAGGCAGATTCCACATCTTACAGTAAGTGATGTCAGTGTATATGTAGCGCTCGCCTGATGAGCTGTGGTCAAACACAGACTGCGTTTACAGTGAACTGTAATGTTTGCACTGCCTGCACTGCCATAAATCTGCCCCTGTTGGGCATCTTAGCACCTCCATGTTTAGCCAAAAAACTGTGACACATTATTCTGTATTTGTCCTTTGTTTCCACAGTCAGTTGTAAGCCAGTTGGACAGACTGAAATATTCCCAAAATGATTTAGTCTCCAATGGAGTGGTTTTACAATTATAACTGTCATTGTAATAGTATATTGCATATGCATGCTATGTTTGCAGTCTTGATGTGGTTTTAAATTGTAAAGAGTCAGGAGGAATGTGTTAAATGCATAATTAGATCAATTGTGGATAGTCAGTTGTATAGCTATATATAGTGTACGTATGGATATTACAGTTTGTGTAGGATGCAGCCCTGTACTTACGACTGTCATGCTGCGAATGATGGGACTGAGCAGGAAGACCATGTGGTGCTGGATATCTTGGCTCCTCTCCAACAGGATGTAGAAAAACTCCACAAAGCCAAAAGAAGCCAGCAGAAACCCCAAAACCTGGACAAAGGCATCTCAATGACAGACTGCCAAATATTTCTACAAAATGATATAACATTTTGAAAGACATGAAGGTCTTAAAATCCACAGGCAGGCCCTCACCATCTTGGCCGTGCACAGGCCCGACATCCTGATGCGTCCGCGGTCATGGCAGTAGAGGTGAAGGCAGTAGAAAGGTGCCAGGAGCCACAGGTATAAACAGGGCACCCACACCAAGACGGTGTTCTGAAAGCATTGCGTCAAGTCCGGGTTGGCCGTGTACCACGTTCGGTTCCAGTCCTGAAGAAAACAGTTGGTGATAAGAATTATACAGATGTAACATGTTGAGAATTGATTTGAATTCAGATTCTGCTGGTATTATTATTTCTCCTGAAGTCTTATGTTCTGTGAATGGATTTAGATGCTCCTTGATAAGGTTTTTATCTATGTGTTAAAAGCCTAAAACCACAGAAACAACGGTTGAACTCAGTGAACTGTGATGTAACATTTAGCCCGTGAAAGGCAAGTCCACAAATCAGACTTGGTACTGGTTTGTTTGATCCACCACTGCAATCAAACCACAGCCAGTCAGTCAATGGAGGACTTGTGTGCCGGTGCCAGCGAGGACTGGAAGGAGTCATCTTTTACTAAAAACCTGCTGAGTCGGTAAAGGGTTTTTCTGACCACAGCTTTGGATGGTTTCTTGTTTTGTTTTGTTTGGATGTAAAAGTTTGTGGTTCAGGGATTACACTAATAATGGAAGTCATAAACAATAGGCAGACAAGGTGTGTTTAGTTAAAGATTATGTAACAATTGGCAGAAAGATGAATAGCGCTTTGCAGGAAAATATTAAAAGACCAAATATAGGAAGAAGACTTCTCAACATTCTTCACAGATGTAGAATATTCTAACCAAAAGAACAACATCTCAGACAAGCAGGCCGAGTAAGAGTCGGGTACTGAGGCTTTAAGTATATAGCAGTGATTTGGTGGATATGATAGAAGAGACGAGTTAATATTGTTGGTAGCCCTCGGCTATAAAATGTACCCAATTTATTATATATTAGATATTACTTGTGAAGGTGAAATGCAGATTTAAATGATCACATCACTTATTCACACATTTCTTTATGTATAATTTACTATAATTGAAACCGATAAAAATAATGTTAGTAAAAAGATTATGTAACAGCGGGTAATGTGATGAAGAAAACTGTATTGTTATTTGTTGTTCCATAGTTTGTGGATCCTCTGGCTAATGAAGGGCCTGCCCTTTGGAGTTAGTCACTGCTCACCACAGGAAGTGGTTTAACGCTACAAGCACCGCAGAGCCAGGGAGCACGCTGATACTCACCCAAGGGCATCAGAGAGAGCGGCACAATTAAAAGCACCCATAAACCTATTTCTTGACGCAGACAGGTTATAGCCTTATAGGCTATGTCACTTACAGGCAATAGCAACATGTCACAGCGTGTTCAGTGATTAATTGCTTTCAAAGCCAACCGTTTTGGCACCTCCAGAGTTTTACACTACTGAATCATTAACCTGACTGGAAGTCTGAAGTTAAGAAAGCTACAGTGAATTTCACTATTTGCACCAGTGTGACAAAGCAATTTATCAGAGTGAGTGAGTGGGCAGGCTCTTTCACAGACCCCTCTGACTCCTGGCAGTAACAGAACCAGGGCACTTTTATGTAAAAACTTTAACAAACGTACTATAAGCACTTTCTTCTGACCCTGTCCCTCACCCTTGACTAAAGTACTTACATGTGAACTATTAGATGCACAATTGTTTCCCTGACAAAGATTTGAAACTTGCATGGAGATCTTTACTGTACATTAAATCTCACTTATATCCTTTTAACCACCTCCAATATTTTAAGGTTGGATATAAATCATCAAAATGTACATTTAGAACACACAATATGTCAGCATATGGGTCTATAGGAGGTTTTGACCCAGTATTTGAATTACAGTAATTAAAATGACATGATAGCACAGAGTCAGACATAAAACAACCCCAGTTTCCACATCAGTCATGTCACAAAGTTTTAAACGTTTCTGGTACAACTCCTCTGATTGGCTTAGGGTTATGTTGGTGCATGTGAACATTGAAACGGTTCTTAACAGTAAACAGTGAGTCAGATAACACTGGCGGCACTCAAAAATGTGTGAAAGGTTCATCACAGAATCTAATAGACAATGTGGAGCAAAACATATGTAAAACAACCTGGTGATGGATGTGCTGTAGATAAATGCATGTAAAATGTACTATAAAGTTAACAAGCCAGCTTTACTTTCTCTAGGCCAGTGTTCTGTTTGCAGATGAACCTGTGTAAAAATAGTAAAATGATAGTTGAAAAGGTAAATATTGATTCAATAATGCAGTTTTGGTGCCATTTCAGACTGAAAATGTGGAGATTTACTAAAACTATAACATCTTTTCTGGCAATCAGCTATAGGACAACTGACACTTGACTTTAGAGCATCTCATTGAGCTGAATCGGAGGGCAGACAAGGATATGAGCAAATGCAACTCTGACTTACATCCAAAGGCAGTTTAGGTTACATTTCTAATGCACTAATGTAGTTAAAGAGTGCAAACCGAGAAGGTCAGGGTATGCTATGGTGTCAACTTCCTCACTTCCACTGCCTATAATGATGCTGAATTCACTCCAAAACAGGCTGCAACTGAGCTCTTTCAAAGCTTAAGATGCTAATGTGGCTAGCGCTGGTCAATTGTGCAACCAATGAAATCTACTGTGACAAAAGGTCAACTTCCAAAGCACATCTGCATAGATTTTTCTACAGTGATATAAACAGCTTCATGTGACACAACAGTCAGTTTGTTTGTTGAACTCATGACTTACCCACAAAGGGTCCAGGCCACTGAGTCTGCAAAAGGCATCCATCCACTCTGCGCTCCTTCCCCAGAGATGCTCACCGGTTGATCAAACTTTTTGCTTTAGCGTGGCTTAGTAAATGACTACAGAATGCGTCTGGACTTTTCCTCTAGTCAGTGGTAGTTCCTGTCTGTCAGGTGAGTAGCTGCTGCAGGGTCACTCTATGTTTATTAATTTAAATCGGCTTGCCTTTACTAAAACATCTTCTCTCAATCAATGAAAGTCTGTCTCTAGTGTTTGAACTGCTGCTGGCCTAAGATCCTGTGTCTTACTGAGTGTCTCTCTGTCTGCTGGCCCTTTATGAGTGAGTGTCGTTGTTGGGTGGGTGGAAATATTTCTCTCTCTCTCTCCCTCTCTCTCTCTGTCACTCTTCCACACCCCACTTTTTTGTTGGATTTTGATCAAAACAGCGCCACAGCTTCACTGCCCTCAATAGGTTAACACACACACCCAGACAGACTCCTCCCACTTTCACCCGCTGCCCCTTGCCTCCTTTAGGGCGCACTCTCTCTCCCCTCCTTACTCTCCCCACAGCCCAAACCCAGCCGTCTGACCACACAGTATCTGTTTGTGTACAGACATACCTTTTAAATTGAGACTAGCGACACTGGAATAATTGCCATCCCTTTATAGTCACTCCACTAAACTCGCAACCAAGATATCAGCAGCAGCCTTGGTCAATGTTGTGTGACTAGAGCTAAATGGGGTTTTCGAAGCAGACACAGAGCTGCAGTTATCCATAATGTAACCTGTCACATGGACCGTCTGGCATTGCTTAACACGGAGAACTTGCTGATATGAAAATAGCAGACTATTAGTCATTTAGTGGGATTAACATTTGCTGTGTAAGTGGAAAGTAAATTAGGAAATTGACCAAGTGACACTATGGATTATGCATTTTGCATTAATCATTAACTGCAGTATGGAAAATATGCCAAAACAAAACCACCAGGAAAAGTAGGCAGTGACAAAGTAAAAAAGTCCCAAGTTTGATTCCTGCACTGTGTGGTGCCTTTCTGTCTTTCAATCAAAAATATGGCCTGATCCTTCAGCTAAACTGTCTTAACAAAGAACTAAGAATCCCAGATGCAACATTGCGGGGGTAGATCTAATCACAGTCGCTTTGAAGGTCAAATGCATATGACCAATTTCTGTACAAGAAAAAGTACTTTAGTAAACAATGTTTTTCAGGAAATTAATAATAAAAAACTATCAGCATCTAGGCTGGTTGTTTTTTTGTTCATTAAAAATTCTATTTTGTTTGCTCACAAGGGAAAACTACAGCAACAGCTGCTCAGGAAAGTCTGACAAGTCTGGACGAGACTAACAGCATCACTAGGATCACAGAAAAGAAGAAACATGGAAAGTCTGGCAAAGAAGCAGACCACCGCAGTCCGGGGTCTGGATATGTGCAAATGAGAGTCTCTCTAAACGTGACTCATCACTCTCTCTTTCTCTATGGCAGACAGGTGGCTCTTTCTCCCTCCTCTGCTTAAGACACCAAGCACTATGAATTATGTAATAAGTGTCAAACCTCTTTAAGGCTGATGACCAGACGATGTAAATTCAGTATTGGGGATTTTAAGTGTGAATAGAACACAAGTTAAAGAATTTTGTTTGACCTCTCCAGAGTTCACTTCATTATGACCTCTTACTTGACCAACATATAGCAAGTGCTTAAGTGAAAAAATTGTGGTTCACTGGACATAATGTAACTGTCAGACAAGCCTAAACAAATGAACACCTCTGGTCTAACCAACTATTGTGTTATGTCTCTTCCCACAGGGAGAAGTGAGTGCTGCTTTCACCAAGAAATGGACCGAAACACCTCAAGAGCTGCACCACAGTGTGCGTGGGTGCAGTGTTTACAGTGCACCTTTTGTCCCGAATAATACTGTCAAAAAAAGATTGGCCCAGTTTCTTTTTTAGCTCACTTAAGAGACGTGCTCAAATCTCTGTGGCTTTCTCTTGTTTGTGTTTTCTAATTAACTGTAGACACATGTCAACATCTGGAGCTCAGATCTGGTTCACGCGGATTGTTTTAGGGGCCTGTGAGAACATTATGTCAAGTGGGCCCCTGTGGAGTACCCAGATCATAGTTACATGTGTTGTATAGGTCACAAAGGAAATATGAGTAACTGTGTTCGTAAAGTAGCAATTGAACATATGGCTTTGTTTTCTGATCAGGAGGAATATGGTTGTTTTGTGCCTCTCCTGCTGCTTCCAGAATAAACTTAACTGCCTTAACTGGCCTCTCAGTTGATCGATCCCAGACTGGATCTTGACTTTTATTTGCAAAAGCTCTATGAAAAAAAGTTACAAAAAACAACACTGAGTAGTGCAACTAAAAGCTGTGCAAACCGCTGTTACAGGCCCAGAGCGGTGAATATACACAAACATATACACATCTGGCGTGTAAATAAGAGCTAAATCAGAGCTCTGCCAGGCCATGAGCAGACGGTAGACTGTTTACGCAAACGCTCTGGGGAGCGGGAGCACCCAGCACCCAGCAGAGCGCACCCAACGGGACACATGTGGTCGCGTGGTGTGCAGTACTAGCGATATGCTGAAGGGTGCAACGGCAGGCTGTGGGGGTGGCAGTGCCCTGCCGCCCCGCGGTGCAGCAGTGGTTAACCAGTCCTGGTCACCTACACTTCCTCTGGCCTCTCACTGCTTGGAGGAAAACAGTCTAGTCAAAATAATGGTGTCATTTTGGCCTCTTACGTTGATGCTGGCAAGACAAATTTAGCAACAGCAAATCAAAAGGAGGGGCCAAAAACAGTTTAAGAAACAACTGAAGAAAAAAATATCTGCTTGATGCATGAGGCTTAAACACAGTCTTAAATAAGTGGCGCAGCTCCAGGACGGCTGTAAATTCAGATGTGTCAGCCTACGCAAGCAATTATAGCTGGGCTTAGGGCTTAGCCCTTTCTCCCCCCCATTTTACCCACAGCTCTATCTTATACTCAGCAGAGCAAGACCTCAGTCTAGTCTAATTTGAGAATATGTGGCCTGATATAGTTTAACACACTTCAGGCACAACTCACAAGTCTCTGAGAGTGATATCAGTCTTAAAGTATGTATCACTGGACTATCCGGTTGTGAGTAGGTGCTCATTCACAACTCAGATCATTTTTTCTGTTTAGCAGAGGTCAAAACATACAGGATGACTGGCTTGTAATAGGCAAAACCAATTTAGCATCAAATACATTTTCCCAAAGAAAATAATTTAATGTTAAGGAGTAAGTGTGCCCCAAAACTCTACTCTCAACCACAGAATCAGGTTTAAATCCATGGGATTTTAGGAGAATTCAAAGAAAGGCTGACATAAACTGAAGCAAAGACCTCCTTACTGTTAGAAAAGAGTGCAATGACCAGTTTTCTTCCAAGTGGAGATGCAATAATAGAATTAGCCGTTGGCTCCAATCAAGAAAAGAAAAAATACCTGAATTATCAGTTGATATCCTTTCAGCCGAGCATAAGTATAATACTCATAAGTCTGGACCTAATTTAAATCCATGTAATAAGACCATTTTCTCTATAGGCCTTGAACTTCACATGTATGTAATGTATGAATTTACACATACACACAAAGCTGTCCTATAGTTACTTGAAGGATAAAGAACAATAGATAAGTGGATTTGTTTTGTCATAAGTTTATATATTTTTCCTAATATTATTAATATAACATACTAGTTTGTGATTTTTGTTAACAGACAATGGCAATAAAATGTTTTCTGATTCTGATGTTTTAAGGAATGAAAAGCTGTTTTAAGTCCCTGCACAACTCAAAGTTTTGGCTCAGATCAATAGCACAACTACAACATCACATGCTATAGAGGTGATATAGAAGTCACCATGAGTGGAACAAGCCAGCAGAATTTTGTTGAAATGTGAAGTGACAAATTGCATAACTCTAATTGTTAGTCTTTTCTTTGACACCACTCTCACCCCTGTCTAAAAACCTCAGACTCCCTAAAGATGCTCTTTCAGTTTCAGACAGTGCATTTCTCGCTGTTTTTTTCCTCATCTCCACTGGAGCACAAGGTGTTTCAGTGACCCCAGGCTGTGATTACTCTGTGAAGAAAGCCACCATGGCCCATCAGGGCAGATGTGGTGCATGACTGGATATGGCTTAAACACACCCATCTCTCAACATCTTACTTATTTGTGTTTACTCTGGCATTATGTCACCATTATTGTACTACTATTTATATGTTTTCTGTCCCAAAATATGGAAAGTATTTTTATTAACAGTCTGAACATTGTGCACTTGTCTATGGCATAGTGGTTTAGTCGATGCACTTATGTGGATGTTACAAACTAACAGTTACCGGAACGCTTCCTTGCCTTGACCATTTGCTGAATGTCTATACCCACTCTCTACCCATTTCACACGACATAGCCTATATAGCATAAATCTTTCAGAACAGAAAAATATAAAGAATCAGAACATTGGGAACCAGTCTTTATAGCTGAAAAAATACTATTGAAATATGTGGGGAACTGAAACCATGAAATCTCCTAAAGAAAGCTAAAGAATTTCTCATTATGTATCTCATTCTTAAGACACTGACAAGTGCTGAGAATATACAATGCTTATCAAAAAAAAGGTTGCCACTTGCATTAAACTAAGCAAATAGGTACAAGCCTCATATTGGTTAATAGCTGCAAAGGCAACAAATCTTGTGGTCGTGGAAAAGATGTCAGTGTGTTTGAGAAGGATCAAGTCATCGTCTGAGGAGCCAAGAAACAAATCTACCCTAATCTACAGATTTGAACCCCATTGGCCTTGAGAATCTTTGGGATGTGCTAGATACGGCTTTGTGCTCATCATCATCATTATCAGAACAAGATCTTTGTGAAAAATGAATGCAACACTGACATGTAATTCATCTTTTGACATTGCAGAAGCTTATTGAAACAATGGCACAGCGAAAGTGTACTATAATCAAAGCTAAAGGCACTCCAATGAAAGAGCATGTGACCTTTATATTCTGTACCTATATATTCTTTTTGTACAGGCAGTGTAATATTGGAGCTAAGTACAAAAGTAACCAAATCGAATTGCTTAACATTTTAAACCCTTATATTTGCCAATGTTTTCAGAGGTGAAGGTATAAGGTATGAGACACAAATGCATATACAAGGCAGAAAATTATGAACTAATGTCTAAAGTCCTTCTGACAGCGCTTTAACTGCCCACAAAGCACTGTGACCTGTCCTCACACTGTGTCCTCACACAGTGAACTACAACAGATAACATATAAGTGAAATATTTTAACTTATAGTGAAAAAAGGTAAGCAGGACCTGTGTATGACAAAAAGTGGTTATTATGAACAAATTAACAATCAATGACTTTCAATTTGTCTATAAGTTATACAGCACACAGCACTAAACTTGAGAAGTAGTGGTGAGAAGTTTGACCTTTCCTCTCAAAGCAGAGCGTCCACAGTGGCCTCAGATTTAGACAGGTCCTAAACAAAGAAGAGACACTGGACATGAGCCAACAGGTCACAGCACGACTCCTCTGCAGTCAAAACTTAAACATATCCATTTTGGTACTGTTGACTTTTTGCCCACACTTGGAGTTAAAAACATGTGACGTTGCAGTCCAAAGCAGAAATTAAGTTAAACAATTACTACAGGTGCCTGTTTTATTTATCCATCTGTCTGGATGTGGAGATATGTTTATGTGCAGCTGTAGTTCTCCTCACAAAAATAAGTCTTTCTTGAGTTAACACAGCACAGTTACTTAACGGTGCTTAATAGGATGTTGTGGTTTCATTCTTAACTCAAAACAGACCTTCACAGATCTTAAATAGCAGCAAGTGGAAATCAACGGGACGCTCCCCTGAGACTTGTTGGCCATAAGCTGTGTTTTTGGCTCTCCCCTTAATAAAGCACGGAGCCTACCGCCCACTCACTCCAGGCCATTGTGACGTACGAGTCACCAACTCATCAACAGTCATCCCAGTGAAGTGGTAAAACAGCCATCAACAAAAACAATTCCTCTTTTTACTTACACTGTAAACTGAGCTTTCTAAAAATACTTCTAGGACAAAGTGAGTGGGAGTCAAGGATTATGGTTGTGAGTGACGTTCATTAAAAAAAATCCTCCACTCCTCCCTGCACACTGTAAACCGTTCCTTTACGTTTTAGGCTGGAAAACAAATGGTATGAGTACAATGTGGTCAAAAGATGAAGTGATGACTAGCACTGTTCCTAGCACTGCACTTTTCTGCTGTTGCCACTCCTCCAGTTTGGGGGTCACTGCCCCGAGTGCTCCGATAACCACAGACACCACTTTGGCCTTCACCTTCCAGGCCTCTCCAGCTCTTCTCTGAACCTGTGATATTTCTCTAGTTTCTCATGTTCCTTTCTCCTCATGTTGCCATCAGTTGGTTTTGCCACGTCAACCACCATGTATTAGGAAATACATGGTCCATGATGGTGTAGTGCAGTGTTTCTCAACCAGGGGTATGGGGCCCTAGTGGGAATTACTGTATTCTCAAAATATCAGAGAGTTCTACACTCATGAATCTGCTGGGCTGAAAAAGTGACTTCAAAGAGCAATTGTATTCTGATATTAAGAGCAGCATGAAAATGAAATTCCAGTGCATTTTATTATTGATTTGTTGTATATGATTAAAATATTGTTTTAGTAAACTTTTTTAACACCAGGTTTTAGGACTATTCAATTATCAGGACACGTATAGAATCAAACTCCGAATATCGGAATACATCTTGTATTATGAGGTAATACCCAGCCCTATTTGGAATGGTATCAGATTTTAAAGAAAATGAAATTGAATAGTATTTGAATAGTATTATTTTCTTTAGAATGTTTCAGAGGAAAATATAGTTGAAGTAATTTAAAATACTCTACAATAGTAAACAAATTTAATTACATAGTACTCAAGTTATGTGGTAATAGCTGCATTATCTGAGGCAGTAATATAGCTTAGTAATAATAGATAAAGCAGAGCAAGACACTTCATCTATTATGTCTGTATCAATTTGGCAAGATATTGGCAGATATGGCAACTATACGTTTGTAGTAAAATAATATATATAATATATGAATATGCCACTGAATACTTACTAGCACAACAATATTTTGAATTGACTACAAACGTATACTTCTTCCAGCATGTTAATCTGAACTTAAGTCTGCACTTTTCTTTTACTAAATAAGAGAGTTCAAAACGTGACTTCCGGACAGCCATATAGGATCAGTCAGTCAGCGAGAAGGAGCCACATCCTGCGGCTAACAGGAAATGCTAGTTAAATGACGGGGTTTGGGAGCTGAAGTACTGCTTGTCTGGCCATCACACCCTGTAAATGAATTGTTTGACTAAATTTATCCACTTCTTGACATCATGTGTATACTGTTCTCCTTAGATCTGAGTGTAACCAGGTAATTCTTCAAAACACTTGTCTTTATATAAACCTTTACTTGTCTTTGAGATACAAATCTAATTCGTGCAGATTAAAGTCCACTTTTCCAAACTTGTTTACATGTTTCCATTGCAGTCTTGTGTGTTTTCTCTATTTGACGTCCCACCAAAACTAGCTATTATCTGACTGCTTCATTCAGAAAAATCACTCCACAACTTGACAGTGATTGCTTGAACATGTGCCAGCTAAATCTTTCTTTGGCATAAGCAGCACTTTAAGGCATTATCTTATCCCCTCATAAAAAATCACACAGGGCACACAGCCAGACAGACAAGAGCCATTTAACTTGTACCAGACAAGGCTAAATTCACTCTCCAGTGTCCGTGAAAAAAACAGGCGGGGACTTAACTTGGTTTGAATGGGAAACAAGATAAGTGTAAACAATTCAATAATAGAGTTCAGTGGCTTTTCAGGAGACATTGCAGATTTTCAAGTAATAAAATACATCTTGACTGAATGTGTTTTATGGGAAAAGCTCTATGTAAGAACAACAACAAACTATAAAATGTGTTAGCTCACAATGTTGCATAACTTTAATTTCTCATTTAACCTGGTTTAGAACAAATAACAGCATTAATAAAAAGCAATTACTCCCCATGTTAATTTCCAGCTCAATGTCATTAACTCAAATGTTAATTATTGTAAAGAACGCCCAAGTACAAATATGACCAGCAGCTAAATTTACGACATCATAAATTAACCAAAATGGTCGTAAATGTGCAAAGCATCTACCAAAGGCAACATTGCAGACCACAAGCACCTCTGGACACATTCTGCTAACTTGGTACTTAATATACACTGAATAGAGGAGACAAATGTTATTAACAATAACAATGGACAACTTACTTTTGGAGCCATATGTCCCATGTGATGTCTGTATTGTAAATTGTATTAAGATCATTTCTAATCATCAATATTCTTGGGTTGTTTTAGGTGAAAAGTTTACAGCCAGTCCTTTGTCAGTAAGTGGGAGTAAAGTTCAAAGTCTGTCTTGTTAGGGGTGCACGGTGGCAGAGCGGCTACAGCTCCTGCCTCCCAATAAGGAGATCGTGGGTTTGAATCCCGAACCAAACCAACATCACATGATCTCTCTGGGTGGAGTCTGCATGTCCTCCCTGTGTTACCGTGGGTTCTCTTCGGGTTCTCCGGCTTTCTCCCACCGTCCAAATACATGCAAGTGTAGGTTAATTGGCAACTCTAAATTGCCCGTAGTGAATGAGTGGATGGTTGTCTGTCTATGTCTCTGTGCTAACCCTGCGATTTTGGCATAATTTATTATAAATAAATGTTGCAGTTAGATTCAGTCCAAACACGTGGGGAAAAAATCTTACGTACGAGATATTGTCCCATCTCCAATATTCAGTGCAAAATTTAATGAAGTCTTCTGTGGCTTCATTGAGACAACCAACTTGTGGAAGCTAAAAGCAATCCTATAGATAGACATAAAACATGTTAGAAAAAAAATAAGCTACAAAAGTCTTTTCAGCAATTCCTATGCCTGGATAAACATTTTGTGTTTATCCACCATAAAATCTATGTTGAATGAAAACAATATGAAAATCACAGCACACAACAATAGCAACTAAACAAATAAGAGACAGATCATACACCTTAATGCCTCATTAACTATCCCTTAAGGCAATATAATCCTGTCCAAGTACTGGCTTTGTTGGGAAAGTAAGGGCATCAGCATAAAATCAGCATTAAAAAAAAAGAAAAAACAAAGAAAATAGGAGAAAAATATAACAGTGAGGGGTCTTCAAATCCATTTAGGGCATCGATCTAATTGGCTTCAAATCTACGAAGAATTTGGTCCAGAATTTGTTGTTCAGAATTATGAGTTCAATTATGAGTGCAGACACGTTAGAGATACATTTAAAATCCTACATTAAATTCATGGGAATGACTGTCACAAAGCCAGCTCTGGGTGTCCTGCCACATCCAAATGAGACAAGACCTATCACGTCTCTTTTTAGTGAAAGCAGACGTTGTTGACGCACTGAGCCCGCGTCCCACCACAGCTATGCACCGTCTGACCAGAGCCTCGGAGCAAGGGTGTGCAGACTACAGGTCCATGGATGCATGCAAACATCACATAAACAAAGTAAAAGCCACATATATGTAAAGGTGCGTAAACACAAGCTCCACTCTTGGTTGTAGTTGGCTCTTTAATCCGTTGGTCATTGCTCCTCTGAACTAGAAATCCTTTCGTTCTTTTAACTGAACCTCAGATTCACTACTGCTTACCTAATGCTGTATATACTTTCACATAGAAGAGAAAGTTTGTTTTTGGAGCATGGCTGGTACACCTGTCAGACATTCTTTAATGTCTCTCTGCAAAGAAGTCTAGTCTTACCCAGACTTTGAAAAGCAAACCATCAGCACCACCTAATTGAAGAATTCCTCAGACGGCACATGAAAAAAGTCATCTTAAAGAAAACAGTGTCATGATTGTCTTCTTGATTTGTTACTAAGTTACTAAGTTCATGGTAACATTAGATATCTAATCAAAGGAAGCTGAAAGACCGTGAGGGGTACTTGGAAGAAGAAAAACACAGCAAGTATTGGCATTGGTTGTGACATTGGATGCCCTTGCTCTCCCTTTACTGAACATCAAACTGGGACACAATATACACTGGGCTTATAAACCTGTGGCTGGATTTGGCAAATGTTACATAAACTTAACAATAAATTTAAAACAAATCTCATTTATCTCCAGTGTATTGATCTGTCTGTTTGCTGTCTCCACAAACACAGAGGATACATTATTATAGTGGTCAGGAAATTTTTCCAGCCTGATACATGAAAATCCAAATCTAGTCCTCATTAGGGTCAAAAAGGACAAAAAGCAGAGCGCACGTAGGCCATACGTATAAAAGCCCCACATGTGTAACCACCCACAGTCAGACAGACAGATAGGGAAGCACATAACCAATGTCTCACCACAAACACATACAGACCAAACCAGCACAGGGAGCAGGACCCAGGACTATCACAGCCGGCAGCCGAGACTCCAGTCATTCCTCAGATTCCTCTGTCCCAGTGTCCTGCACTCTACTTCAGCTGTAAAGAAGGAACAAATTTACACCTTAAATTCACATGACATGCCTGGTTTTGCAAAATATAGGCTATATGTTTTAGTTAACGTGTAAAGTAGCTTATTACAATAACAGTCTCTTCTCCTTCAGCGAAGTCTTCCAGATGAGGTACATGCTGTACAATACTGCCATCTTTAGAGCGTGTCCAAACATTTTTTTTTTTTTTTTGTAAAAAGGAACAACATGCTGATAACACAATACTAACAAGTAATTCGTTTGTATAAATAGCACACGTTTTTTTTTTTCCTTTTTTACAAAATTGGTATTTAGAGTTTTGCAGTTGTTTTTTTCTTCTTTTTTATTTCACAGCAAGTCGGTCATGTTATACTTGTGGACGGCCGAGAGGGTATTTCAATCAATCAATATGGGCAATATTTTAATGATCGACTGATGATTACTAAATCCGCACTGGTCGCCCTGCAGTGACGTCATACCTCTGCGCCTTACTCAGTTCAATGACAGTTGCCAAACCACACTAGTGTAGTTACCTTTGACTTTAACATTCTACTTTCACAGCCATGCAGAAAGCTGTACACGCCGGACTAACTGTATTTCCTCCGCTTACGGTTCGACAGTTTTTGAAACACTCAGGTAAGATGTAGGATATTTTAAACTCCAAAATAGTGGGTTAAGTGATGTTGTCAGCTTAGCTAGCTAATGCTAAAAACAAGTGCCCATCAGAGTCAGAATGCATTTTAAATATTTATTGACGTGCTTTTATGTTGGCCAAATAGAGAATTTGAGGGGGAGGTTTTGTTTCAAAATTTAACTTATACAGGCAATAAACTGTAACGTTTTTAATTATACATGCTCTTTTGTAAACACAATCTGTTATAGCGCCCCCTCTGGTGGTGAAATCACGGTGCTACAGCGTGATCCCGCCCCCACGAGACAGCGACGAGAAAGAGATGCTGGAGCAGATGCTGCGAGTGGACCACGCGGGTGAATACGGGGCCAACCGAATCTACGCGGGACAGATGGCAGTGTTGGGACGATCTCAGACCGGACCTCTAATACAGGTTAGGGTTAGGTTTATGGTCACCCAGTGCTTTATAGAGAGAGCTGTTACAACACTGATTGCAACCTTTGTGTGTCTTTTTTGCCGTCTTACCTACTCACACTTTTCGCTTTTTCTCAGGAAATGTGGAACCAAGAAAAAAAACACCTTGAGAAATTTAATGAAATACTTGCTGAGAACAGAGTTCGCCCCACAGCGCTTCTTCCTCTGTGGAATATGGCAGGATTTGTCTTAGGTTTGTCCTGATCAAATGAATAGAGTGCAAATTGCCTTGAGTTCATGTGTCATTTAATTGTTGGCCCACTGTAAACAAACAATGTTATATTGCTTGTGTTGGGTTACTGCAGGAGCATCTACTGCATTACTGGGGAAAGAGGGGGCAATGGCCTGCACTGTGGCTGTTGAGGAAAGCATCACTGAGCACTACAACAGTCAAATCAGAGCTCTAATGGAGAAAGACCCCGAGCGATACACTGAACTCTTACACGTGAGGCTTCTGCATCACTGAGAAAGATTAAATGATGCAAAGAACAGGTGCTAACCAACCTTATGGTGGGTGTGTTTGCTTGTTTATGTCTAATAGGTAATAAAGGAGTTCAGAGATGATGAAATGGAGCATCATGACACAGGATTACAGCATGATGCTGAAACTGTGAGTATTTCTTCATTTCTGAAGACACGACTATTAAATTATACAATTTTTTGCCTGAATCTTATGTTATAGTGGTATTCTTTTTTTGTAGATACCTGGATACTGGCTTCTAAAAACTGCAATACAACTGGGCTGCAAAGCGGCAATATCTCTTTCTCAACGGATCTAGTTACAAACATGTTTTGTGCATATGTTATGTCGACACAGAGCTCTCTGGCAGGTTGTGTTTTTAAAACCTGGGTGCTGGTTGATTATGTATAACTCACTGGGGCATCAGGAGAATATAGTTATCATAATGTAAGAACTTGCCAAAACTCATGAAAGCGAATACTTACATGATGCAACATGAGCCAAATGGGTACACCGTCTTAACATCATTATATACTTTAGTGGGGACAGTTTTATTGCCCTCTTGCAACTGTTTAAATAAAGCAACAAATACACATTTACAACTCCATTTTGGGTGATGAAACTATAAATAAATAAAACGGATTGCTGTGCTAATGTAGCTGGTAGTAGTCTGATGGGGAGAGTGAGGCATGTTGTCACACTGAGTACGTTGTCACACTGCAGTTTTTTCAAAAACGAAAAATTGGTCTCAAAAGTGAAATGGCAGTTTTGTGTAATTTAGGGTTTCCACTTCTGTCCTTAATATGAACTCATTTGAGCTTTCTTTGCTTGAGATATCTCCAGTAAAACATTTTTCAAAATCAACAAGCAATATTTTATTAAAACTTTACATGGAATTGAACTAAGCTAATAGTGGCCTATTTAAGTATTTATAACATGTGCTTTCTTGTAATGATAAATTAAACTAATTATGTTAGGGGCAAGTTGTGACATCGTTGACTCCCCTTTATTGATGTTAACATATTATAATAAAGGGATTTTTCACAGTCACATTTTTGCACTGAGTTAGTGTTAAAAATTACAGGATTTTGTCAGAATGGCACTTTGGTGGCTCTGACCGAATATCTTTAGATGCCCTCATCACATGGTACAGTCATCACTTCTGTTAAGTTTGTAAAAACATTTATTGTATAACCTAAAGCTAGGAAACACAATCATCGTAAAGAATCAAATTTTAGTTTTAAAAATGATTCATAAGATGATTGTGACAACCTGCCCACAGGATGGGACAACATACCCCGCGATGGGGCATGCTGTCACAGCCTTCCAGGACTGTTCAAACTCTAAAAACCCTTTGTGGATAGAAGACAGAAAGATGCAGAGATGTGTACTTATTAAATTTATGTTGTCTTTGGTTCCAGAAACAGGAATGAACAAAGTGCAACACTTTGTTTGCACATTGTCCTTTTGTAAATTCTTTAAGTTCTTTGAATATTGTTAAAAGGAATTTGCTGAAACATATGAGAACCTGGCAACGAGAACTTGAGAGGTTATAAAATATTCTCCTGTGAAAAATTGAGGTTGTAAATTTTGATACTTCAATAAAACAAATCCATAAAAGCTTTCGGATACAGGTTTTATTCCTTTCTGGCTTGTGTTTGCAGAATATTTCAGACAGTTATCAGCAAATATTACTTTGACATTTGACATCTAATTTAAAGTTAGATTAATTCATTTTATTATATTTTTTAATTATTATGTATTTATTTTCAATTTTTTTCAGTTTGTTAACACAACCTTATGTTCAATCCTGGTTTATCGTTTAATGTGCTGAAATGAGTGACATCTTAACTGGATGAAATGGAGACCCAATGTAACACGTGGCAGTGATGCATGTATACCTACTGAGGTAAGCGCTCCGGTTTCTACACGCTCCCTTCGTTTGGTGTCCCTTATACAGTGTCTTCTGCCTGGACGACAACCGTAAAGCACATTTAACTATATCATGTCCTATGACAATTTTAGTGCATACTTTTAGGAGGAAGCCACACACATTTGGTTTTACATGTTGTTCCTTTTTTCGTCATAAATCAAAGAGATACAGCGTTGACTAATGAAGTCAAGTCTACTTATCCTATTATTAAATTACAAGAATAATCATAATCCATCAAAAAATTTCATCCTGTCATTATCTGAATATAAACCAGACTGTGCACACACTGTGTTTGTGTGATATGTACACTATTTTGTACTGTGTGGCTGATGTGCAGTAGCAAGTTGCCATGTGCCCCTCAAATCTAAATGTGAATCATATGCCATTTATTAGAAAATGTTCTGCCCTGAGGCCCTCAGAAGAGAGAGGCCACGGGCTTAAATTGACTTAAATTGACAGTTTTTATGCTCTTCTGTGTATCCAGGTCACCTCTCCACATGTGAGCTAAAAACACTTAGTCAAGGCTAAAAATAGTAAACTTTAACAGTTCTACATTATATTTTTATATACATAAAAATACTTGTAGTGTGATGTCATGT
Organism: Rhinogobius similis; assembly: GCA_019453435.1. NCBI lineage: Eukaryota > Metazoa > Chordata > Actinopteri > Gobiiformes > Gobiidae > Rhinogobius > Rhinogobius similis. Next base: position 20,093,674 of record CM033622.1, read on the forward strand.
CATACTTCAAAAGCAGTGAGGCTCTGTTGGGCATGTTAAGGTGATTACTTTAAGTACATAAGTTAGATGGTTTATTACTGCTGTGTAATGCATATATGTATGTTCACATACATGCTACATGCATGTGAAATATTTCTGTTGATTGGGGGTGTGTACTCTGAGAGCTGTAGCCGTGTGCCTGCATGTCTTCACCTTGTGAAGTGACAACGCATGATGTAAAGGCCTGACATCACTTCACTGGGAATTAACTGACTCAAACGCAATATTATAGAAACAATATTTTAAAAATCTCGATGAAAATGAAAACTCAAACCCACTATTATACTCTCAAACAAGTCAGTCTATATTGTTTTTGTTTGTTTTGTTTTTTTTTTCAGAAAAAAAAGCTCCAGATTAGATTTTGTGTTCACTGTTTATGATGGAATAGCACCCTATAGATGCGTATTCGATGAGTTAATAGCAGGACATGACCTCTCCACTAGCATCCATCACTAGCATGACAGCTTGTTGATGCATCCAACACCTCTACAAGGCCACTATGGTCCTCCATTCTGACACTGCCTTGAAAAACAATACTTGTACAAGTATTCCTGCACAAGTGGTTTACCTAGAGAGCAGATGGTGATACTTGAGGCTCCTGACACTAACTATGACTACAACAGCACTTTAAGACAATGCTCTATTAAAGTGACACATCTGTAGTGTGTATGTTGTGAGCTCACCAATGTAACTTATTTGCATGAATGGGCAAGCAAGAGGATTTTTCTTTGTCAGCTCCTATCGGCAATGTCTGTTTCATCAATGTCCCAAATCCAACAGTTGTCCCTGCCTTACACCCCATGTGTCAAACTGATGTATTGACAGTTTGTGAAAGGGTAACATGCACGGCCTCTTAACACCTGGTTTGGGGCTCGCTGAGGCTGCTCCACCTGCTGGCCTCCTGTCGTGGCACCTCACTTCACACTGATCCCTCCTAAGACCACCTTGTCATCTTGTCTGATTCAGTGGCTGCATTACTCTGGTAAATGGCATATATCTCACTGGAGGCTTGTTTTGATGCCTTATATCTCCTATTTATCACGGGCTGCTCCTGCAGCTGTGCCCTCTGCTGCTGCTGACAGCCTGCACTCTCAGAGTGATGTTGTCACAGATTGTCAAATTACACACAACACTGAAAACATTGCACTTTAAAGTTTTGGAAGAAACACAGAATACTGACTGATCAAACAGTTAATTGAATATCTTCATAGTGCAGTTCAAGATCACCCACTTTTAAGTTTTTTTTTAAATCAAAACTCCAAAATATGACAAACTTTGGTTTGATCATCTTTGAAGCTGTCAGCTGACTGAGCCTCTAGCTCCTATGTCTGGTGATGACACACATGCTCAGCAGATAAAGGGCCTGGACCACCCGAGCTTTAGGTGTCCTGACCTTGAAGGTTGGCTGTGAAGAATAACAACAGAGAGAAGAAGAATGCCTCGTATGCTGCTCAAGGGGTCAGCCGTTGCCCCTGTCAGTCTGAAGTTCAACCTGTCTCTTGAGACCATCACACACTTTGCCACAAAACGTTTCTTCTCAGTGATCAGTGAGACACATTGTAGCATTGGGGAGGATTCAGGCCTTAGGGTTTAAAGTGCATATGGCAGGTTCTCATGTTTTTCTAGTTACTTTGTTTGATGGGATTGTACCTGTAGTAAATATTTCTCATAAATTTTCACCAGTCAAGTTGCAGTTTGTGAAGATCTTTTGATAAATGAATAGGACATAGTACTTCGCTTGAAAACAGAATCCTTCTAACTACGTCATCTATAAGTGACACACCATCGAAAATGTCAAGACAATTTTCACGTGACAGGTGCAATTTTGTTGAGACAATATTTAGGAAAATAGAGATGTTATCGGGTATTATTATTTGTCAAATCAAACTATTGTGTAATTGAAATGGATTTTGGCCATTGTTATGTGGTTATGATGTGGTTACTTGGTAAAAGTTATGGGATCGTACCTTTGTCACATCTGCTGCTTAATAAACCAAAATTGTCAATCTGGGGAAAAATAGGCAAATCTATTTGTAAGATATAATCATGTTCACTAGTTTTTGTGAAATTCATAATAAGGGCAAGACCACAAAGACAAACACAAACAATACAAACAATGCCATTTTTGTTTTTGTGATGATCAGGTAAAAATAATGATAGATTTACAGCGATATCTTTTGATTTTGAGATATTTGAGATATCTGTAAACCAGACAGTAGCCCTGATTTCTTGGAAGACAGATGGTGCAGTGCATGCTTCAAGACAACTTAAGGAATGAAGAAATGTTCAGTAGATCCAACTCACGGTAGTGATGTACTTGGGCCACATGTGAAAGCGTGAAAACTTCAGTTTTACCATAGTTGAAAGTGATTATAATATCATATGGTCAAAATGAAAAAAATTATACTGGGACAAAACAATGTTCCCACTGATAATAAAAGTGGCCTATCATCATATTAATGTACTTTTAGAAAGTTGTTCTGTGGCAAGTGTTCTAAAAACATCATACAACGATAGGTTTGCTTCAGTAAGTTCTTTGATTTAGCAGAATTGAGTTTGTCAAGTTTTGGATTTTGGTGTCCTTGTTGTTGCACTCCTGCAGCCTTACGTACCCCCATATGGGCCCAAGAGCTGCAGTTTCCAAGAGATCATTAATTGTTGTGATTGACAAGTTGGGATGGTGTGCATTTCATTGATGAGAATTTTACAGTCCAAGAGCTTGTGATCTTTCAGAGATCAGCGGTGCGTCACCCTGCAGCCATCCCAGAGGATCAGTGTCAGATTCGCCTTCTTCATAAATGCAAACTGCTCTTTTCTATGCACTGTGGGTCCAAATTTGAGATGGATGTAATGGTATATTTTATACCTACTAATGATAACAATTAAGTACAAGTTCAATATAGAATTAGCTAACTTTAATTGTGATGGACAACAACAAATCTTGATCAGTTTTTCAGAGTTTTCATAAAGCGTAAACAAAGGCAGTGATGTTGCATGATGGGTCTGATGCCAAAGGCATGATGTCATGCACCTGCTCCGTGTGTTGACCACTCTCTAACCTGCGGTCCTCTTCATTTCTGTTGAAGACAGTTTGAGGTGTGAGCTCCAATGACCCTGAGGTCACATACCACACAGAAGGTCCTTGCAGTTATGTCAGTCATGTAGAAGTTTAAATCAAATCACTGACCAGAGATGGACACTGCAGAGCTGCAGCTGATGACTCGCTCCAGTGGGAGAGTGTTTGTGGTGAGTGTGTGCACAAGATGTGAAGTATGCCTAAGAAATGTGTGTTATGCTCTCCTCATAGAGCATCAGGACCTCCCCTTGCCGTGTGTCGTCAGCTGCTTACCTAAGGTCCTGGCAGAAGCTCCACCACCAAACAGCGGGAAATCTGATCCATATGGTGGCACTATAAAGCTGACCGCCGATTTGAGTTGTCATCAAAACTCACGCAACTTTTCTTCTCTTTGAACGTCACTTCTTTTCGGCACCTGAGCACTGCCTCTGTCCCACCACCAGCACACAAGGTAAGTTATCTGGATTTAACACAGGCGTATTACCATTAATATCAATGAATTAATACAAAAGCCTAGGAACATAGGACTTGAATGAGAACATTTGAAGACTATGCCATGCTAATTTTTGTAGATATGAAGATACTTGGTCTTGCAGCTTTTCTACTTTTGCTTGGGGCAATTGTTTGCCAGAATAACCGCCAGAACAATGCCAAGACGGGTGGTAAGTCCACCAAAAAGACTGGTGGGACGCAGGGAGCAGATGTGAGCCAGTCCTCCACAGAGGTAGATCTGCCTCCCAGAAGCACTGGAAGTACTGCGGCGACAGGCTCCAGCAGAGAACGAGTCAGTGGGAACAGAGGAGCTGCAGCAGCTCCTGCTGGGGCCAGCAGTACCAGGGCACCTGGACAACAGGCAGAGGAGATGAGGCTGCACTTCCTCAAAAACACACAAGTTACATGCAACGATGGAACAGCCGCAGGGTGAGGCTAACTGCATCTCTCTCATCCATCACCTCACATCGTTATACTTTAATTCTGTATCTCAAAGTTCTGTCTTCATCATGATCGTTTGTTATTTTCTAATTTGTCTCTAGATGGCTGTATACTCTGTTAATCAGCTCCTCATTCTTGCTTATTTATGATGCCACAGGTTTTACCTAAGAGAATTCAGAGGGAGTCGTCGATGGCTGTTATTTCTGGAAGGTAAGTATTCAAAAACTCAACTGGTTAATTTGGTCCCAAAGGTCAGCTTGTTTTGGCGTGAGGCCCACACTGGAATTTTGATGGGATGTCGTCTTATGCTTTTCTGGTGGCTGCTTGTCACTTTGGTTATTGATTGTTTCACTTGGACTGTGCATCTTCATTTAAAATTTGACTTGATATTAACCCTGAAAATAGTGTAATGCAAAAAAGGGGAAAAGGCATACAAACAGTTCATTGACCTGTTCACGTGACAAATTTTCCAGCTCAATTTAAATATCTGTGTTGTAAATCATTTGAATGTGTTCTGATGTGGTCATGGGCAGGTTTAGCTGCAGGAGCATCCTCACCATACCCCACAGGCCTGTGTAATAGGCTAAACAGGGACCACTAAAACAGCCCTGTGTGCCGGATATGACACCCTAATTTTAGTACTTATATTTTTAGGAGGCTGGTGCTGCTACAGCAAAGAGACCTGTGATTTCAGGTTCCAAAATATCCCACGACTGATGAGCTCATCAGGGTGGCCCCAAACAAAGACAGGTTGGCCTTGTTTACATACATTTCAATGGAGCACATGTACTGGGCTAACTGTAATTTATACATTTACAGGAAGTGGCATATTGTCTTTTCAGGCTGAGGAAAATCCACATTGGCATAATGCTAACATTGTGTAAGTATGTTTGATCCACGCAGTATCATCAACAGCCATGTTTGATGGCTTTTCTGCCCTCACAGATTTATTCCATATTGTTCGAGTGATGTGTGGAGTGGAACAGGACCGACTCCAAGGCCAAGAGGCAGAGAGAAGGAGAAAGACCAAAATGCTAATTCAAGTATGCTCTCTAATTCAGTCTAATGATCCATTTAAAATTTCAATCTTGCATTTATCTATAGGTAATAATAATAAAATAAACTAGATTACCAATATACATTAAGGTCACTGTTCACTGTTATTCTTTTCAGCTGAATACATCTTCATGGGATCCTTGATCATCCGTGAGGTCATTAAAGACTTGATCCCCAAAGGAATAAAGCAGGCCAAGGTTGTCATGCTGACTGGCACAAGGTGAGCTCTTTAATCTCAGCTGTCAACAACAGACACTTGTAGGTGTCCTTTATTTAGTCATGAACTGAAGCTATGCCATTTTGCATTCAGGCTCTTAGGAATGATCTTAGCAGTGAGCTCTGACTCCCTTTTAAACAGCATCCCTGATAACATTAGCGGCATTAAAGATTTATAACAGTATAACTGTCAACACAGGGCAGCATTGTAATCACTTCATTTCATTCATAAAAGCCTATCCACTGTTAATTTGTTTGTCCACTTACAGTGCTGGGGGCACAGGTGTCTTACTGAACATTGACAGAGTGGCTGGTCAGCTGGAGCAGCTGGGGGCAGAGGCACAGGTCCGTGGCTTGGTGGATTCAGGCTGGTTTCTACAGAGTAAACAACCAAGATCTCCAAACTGCCCTGAGACAGTTTCATGTTCCCCTGAAGACGCCATCAAGATGGGACTCAGGTGAGAACACTGACTGTTTCATTTTAATAAAATTTCTTCTCATTTGTTTACATGCGTTTTCTCAGATTGTGGAATGGAGTTGTCCCTAATAGATGTCGGCAGCTGTATAAGAAAGGAGAAGAATGGCAGTGCTTCTTTGGCCATAAACTGTACTCAACAATGACATGTAAAATCCTTCATTCATGTAAATCTGTAGAAAATTCATATGGTCTTTTATTAAATGCACCATTGTTGTCATTGCAGCCCCATTGTTTGTAGTGCAGTGGCTTTTTGATGAGGAGCAGCTGAGAGTGGAGAACATTTATATGGGGAGCCAGCACATGACTCAAGAGCAATGGCAGTACATCCAGAACCTGGGTCGGGAGCTCAAAACATCTCTCAGTGATGTCACGTATGTGTTCCTTATAGTTAATGATATTATGACATATATGACAGTTAATGACATACGCACGCACGCACGCACACACACACACACACTAATTTTACATATATAACATATAACACATAAATAACACATAAAATGTTGACATCTGTTTTTCTATTTAAGGGCTGTGTTTGCTCCATCCTGTCTCTCACATACGATGCTTACAAAAAGGTAAGGTTCTTCTCCCTTCTTATCTTCTCTAGTATCTTAGAAATGAAATTTTCCTCAAATACATGTTTTGTAGTTGTTTACCTACAGTTACAATTAACATGTTTTGAAACTTTTTGTTTGGTATTTAGAAATTGGTTAACTTTCCAAGTGAAAGGCACTTCTCTGTCCCGAGCCTTGCAATGCTGGGACAAGAATCTAGAGGCAGCACGTAACAACAGGACCCCTGCAAGAGGCTGCCCCTTCCACTTAGTGGACACCTGCCAGTGGCCCCAGTGTAACCCCACCTGCCCAGCCCTGGTGGACCAGGCTACCCAGCAGGAGCTCACCCTGATGCAGCTGCTAGTGGCCTTAGGCCTGGACCTCCAGAGTCTGGGGGTAGATCAACAAGAGGATGTGGATTCCCTGGTTAGCATGGTTAGCAATGGAGGCTAAGTAAAAAAAATAAGAAAAAGAAAAAATAAGGCATAAATAAGCTTGGTGTTGAAATAACACATGTCAAATGACCATTGACACAGTACATAAACCTGGTAACTTGTTGCTGCTATGCATTCCATTATACTCCATGGGCCTGCCAGTTATGCCTTGGCTGGGGTAGCCTGTGTGGCAGTGAGAGAATGTAGCGCCCACTACTGGACACAAGACACAAGTAATTTATGAATCACGCTGTTCTGTATCAGCAAACGGTGTCAGTGATATACTTTGTCAACAGCACGTTAGTCTCAGAGAATAAGCATGAGATGCTTATAAAAGCTAAAACTTTGAGCTGGTCTGTGGATTTCACCACAGAGATTTGCTTGTATTATGTGTTTTACTTATTAAAAACTTTACTATTTAACAGTGATTACTCATAGTGATATGTTTGAAGTAAATAAAATCATTTAACTACTCTATTTTTTCTATATTTTTTATGAACCATCAAACATGTGGCTTTAATTACTTTTTCCCTGTGACCGCTGGTGACCCCTGGGGACCCCTGAGGATCCCTGGGCCATGAGTTGGGTGTCATTACTTGAATACTACAATTTCTTAACATATACAATCCCAAACATACTGTGTTTGTGAGGTAAACAGCTGCACCAATACAGTAGGGATAATGAGAAATGAAACTTTGATGCAAATGTAGTTATAAACATGGTTTGTACTTCTGAATTTTATTGCGATGCCAACGTGGAGAACGATAGGGGGTTTTTGAAATATTTTCATTCCGATGAGGGTTCCTGGTGAGGGGTCCCTGGTCTCAAAACGTTTGAGAACCGCTGATATCCTAACTTAATGTTGCTAAGGGCAAGATTTAGATAAAGACACTCCTAGTTGTAGGTCCATTCAAATTACTAGCGCATCTTCTTGTATTTATTTGATATTTTTATTATTAAACACATTCTCACCAAACCTCCCCAGAGACCTAAAGTTAAAAGTAAAAACATAAAGACTAAAATCTGAAACAAAATCAATAATAACTATGAAATTAAATAAATAAATATTAATCAAAATATTAATCAAAAGCTACTCTAAAAAGGTGGGCCATGAGCATGCTTTTAAAAACTTGAACGTTCTTTGCGCCCCCCCTGTAGCGTGAGGGTTTATATGGTAAAAGCATTTCTGAAAGATAAGAAGGGCCAAGACCATTAAGACATTTATAAACCAGTAAAAGAACCTTAAAAACTGCAGGTATTTATTTTTTCAACTACTATGAGAAAAAAACAACATAAAACAACATAAAATATGTTCCCCTTTGTAAATGTCAATATTGATCACTTATTTAACCCCACAAATAAAATATAAAGCTGGACTGAGTATTGCCATGAACCACATGATACAATAAGCCCTTGATTTTCAACCAGTGTGCCAGGGAACACTAGTGTGCCTTGACAAAATGTCCAACTTGGATTCACACATGGATTTAAATAAAAATTAAAAAAAACAATTTCAAGTGAAAGGAACATATTTCTATGACAAAAAAGAAAGCAAAACAACTGCAAAATTTAAAGAATTAGACAGCGCACAAACACTTTTGACACATTATACAGATTTTGTTTACCAAAAGGTGTAAAAGGTGGTGTGCTGTGGTAACTTTTCAACCAAAAAAGTGTGCCGCGACTCAGAAAAGGTTGAAAATCACTGCAATAAGCTATAGGCCTAAATATCCCAAATAAAAAAAAAAAAGCACAGTCTATTCCTTAAATGAAATTGATGTAACTTATTTTATTACAGTATAATACAGGCAAGTATCACAGGTGTGTACGGTGAGAAAAGAGGCCACAGACATGGGATTGCTTTTGCACACTCAAATTTATTGGAAGAAAAAAGACAGTTTAATCATTAACAATATGGGTCTCTAAAGGACAAAACAAAAATATCATAAGCACCATAATTAGACAACCCAATATTCCATAGTTGGCAGACTTTACATGTAACAAAAACAACAACAAAATAATTTAAACAACAATGTAAAGTCAAGAGGCTCTTATACCTCCACCAACTTCCATAAACCTTGCAGAGGGTTCTGCAAGCTGAGGAGAAAAAGAGCTGACCTGAAAGACCTATTACCTATCGTTACTCCTACCAACCAGTGGCTCTATGACCAATCAACACAGCATCACTTGGTGAAATTAAAAGACGTTTTACCTCTGTTCCACCGGCCTAGTTAATGTAGCCAATAACAATTTCTAGAGTCACGGCTCTCTTACAAACCCCCAAATACCACACAAATCCCAGGGCCCCCAACAATTGTATGTGTTTTTGTAATGTTTTTTTTTTCTTTTTGATTTACTTGCATCATATGCAAATAATATTCAGCTTAATATCTTTGGGGGCCCCCTCTGTAGTGCCTCCAAGGCCCTCTAGGCGGCCTCGAACCCCATTCTGAGATAGCCTAGCCTCCATTCTTTTCTTCGTCTTCTTTTTCTTCTTTTTCTTCTTCTTTTTCCGGTGGATTTTATGGCATACACGTACACATGCGCCATTACTGCCACCATCTGGAGCTTGAGTTTCTTCTTTGTGCTTTATTTACAGTGCCCCCATCTTCGGCCCCCATCACCCTGGTCCTGAGCCAATCCCTCCATTCTTTTAATCTGCATGTTTTATTCAGATTGAAAAAAATATTGAAAAATAGTGGGGATGTCAGGCTAACTCTGAGAATAAACAAATAAAAACTTTGCCTTTCAATTAACAGTATCCTTGTTGCGCTGAAGCTTTTCACAGTATTTGCCAGTAAGCAATATTAAGTATCCAGCCACAATGGGCTTATAGATAAAGACATACTCATTCATTCATTCATTCATTTTCTACCGCTTATTCCCGTTAGGGGTCGCGGGTGACTGGAGCCTATCCCAGTGACTTTGGGCCTTAGGCGGGTACACCCTGGACAGTGGCCAACTCGTCGCAGGGCTGACACAGATAATTTAAGCCTACTGTCCTATTTTAATAAACAAACGAATGAATACATAAATAAATAAGTTTTACTTTTAAAATAACAAATAGAGTTAAAGTTAATTCTTTCTCACTTGCACTTTCCTGTGACAACCATAACAAAACATACACATAAAACGCGTTTAAAACCGTGTCTATTTCATAAATATTGCTGTGATCTCGCCTAGAAAAGGTCTCAGGTTGTTTCCCATAGTGCATTGCGGAATCTTTCTACTTCCTCTTTCCGCCATATTGCAGAACCGGTAAGATGTCTTTTTACACTCCTTCACACAATCTATCAAATATCCCTAGCATCTAATCATCATCCCACACATAAAGGGAATATCATCATAATTCACAAACTGTGTAATCGTCGTGGATGATTATTGTTTCAATATTGTCGAAAATAATGAGTTAATAACACATTTCCCTCCCCCTCTTCTCTCGGCCCCTGAATCGATGCGCTCAAGCCGCCTTCACGAATACTGGCTTTTGGAGTTCTAATAACTCGTTCCGGAAAATGTAATTATTGTAGTCTACATAAAATGTTGATCGGAAAAGGCTATGTTTATTGTTAGACCCATATGGCATCTGATCCTTTTGGTTTTCCCCACGTAAAATGGTTTGCTGAAATGCTATGCGAAGCTACCGTGCTGTAGTAGAGCCATGCTTTAGGTTGGAGCACACTCTGTAGCGTAATATTGTCTGGCAAGCTCGGTGCTCTCTCCAAATATATATGTATGTTTAGTGCAAATCAATTCTTATTCTTAGTTGTGAGAGGTAACTTGTAGTTGTATAATATCTGACTGTTAAATGCTACTCGTTCAGCTCAAACCAGTTACAGCTGATGGGGTCTGGGGTCGTGATTTTGCAGTTGACAAAAAATATGCATTAAAGGTCAAACTCATGTGGCATAGACAACAATTAAAGTTGTTATAAAGTTAAATATGTCAAATATCGAAAGAACTAAACCAATCATTGCACTTTGTCTTTTCGAAGACGACTTTTAAAATGAAGCTGTTCATTAATTGGTATTTCTCCAGGTGGTTTTGATCAGATTTCTTTGTGCATTTAAACATATAAATCAGATTTCATTATCAGGTTAACAAAGGAAATGCAGTTGTGGATAATCTTTTTTTTTCTGCAGGCATCATGGTGCGCATGAACGTTCTTGCAGATGCCTTGAAAAGCATCAACAATGCAGAGAAGCGTGGGAAACGTCAGGTTCTCATCAGGCCCTGCTCCAAAGTCATTGTGCGCTTCCTAACCGTCATGATGAAGCACGGTGAGTAGCATTTGTGTCCATATTAATTGTGTATAATGCTGAGACAGTGACGGACAAGACTCAAATCTCACTTGATATGACTAGTGTCTGGCTGTTAAGTGCTCTGCGTGTTTTAGGTTACATTGGTGAGTTTGAGATTATCGACGACCACAGAGCCGGAAAAATAGTCGTCAATCTCACAGGCAGACTGAACAAGGTAAATGTGAAACACATACTTCTAATGAACGCTGCTAATTTCTAATTGTTTTTAAACTTTTTGCTTTTGTCTTTTTTTTTGTCCCCAGTGTGGCGTGATCAGCCCACGTTTTGATCTTCAGCTGAAGGATCTGGAGAAGTGGCAGAACAACTTGCTCCCCTCAAGACAGTTCGGGTGAGAACATTATTTTAACGCCTGAACTTGGTAGTGTCTTGTCCTGATGGTCAGTATGCTTGAGTTTATCTTTACTTGGCCTTTATTTGGTGTAAGATCTGTGTCATTGGTAAACTGCTTGCATTGACAGAGATATGTTATGATGTTAGTGTGAAACCTCCATGGCCAAAAAGGCATGAACAGCATTTTAAGTTTGTCATTGTCACACAGTTAACTGAAAATACTGTGGCACATTATTGTGGGTGTTGAAGAGGTAAAATAATAGTTATCCTTTAAAGATGAGTTCAATTATATAATGTGTGTATATGATTTCTATAGTGTTAGCCAAGAACAAGTCTTCATGAAATTAAAAAAATTAAGAGTGTAGTGTTTTTGAACACAAAATGTGAGATGACCAATGGCAGAATTGTTTCTGCTTTTGCCACAAAGTTGTCATTTTATAGTGAAATGTATTCATATGTGCACATTTTTTAGTTCCCCCCTCATTTGGGCCTGTGCCTCAGAGCCTCTGTTTGGAGGGTAGAGCACTAGGTCAGCATGGCCTGATGTAATTCAAAAGCCATGATGCGCTGCCTTGTCAAACGCTGACCGCTCGCTCAAGTAGCAATGTTGACGTGTGCACTCAGGTGCACTTGTTTAGCGGAGATGTGTTTATCACCCTGAACTTATAATGGCCAATTTCCTCATGATATAGATTAGAGCTTGCGCATGTTTAAGGCTATGTGCCTTAAACGTGCCTCTAATGAAGGCTTTCTGCTCAGCCATATGAAGCACTTGGGTCAAAACTGGCTCGTTGTGTGGACTGATCGAATAGAAGTCTATGGAATTGATCGCATTGTTTGGAGCACTTAACATCAGTTAAATGCTGAAACATTTTTCCCCCACAAAATGTTGTCCTCAGTTTTGGTGGACCAATAATAGCCATTTATGTCAGTCACCAGAAAGTACTGAACAAGTGTTTATCTATAGTTTCAGCTGTGAAATGTTACAATACACTGTAAATGGGAGGTTAAAAACATTTTAAATGGGCTGTTACTATTGCACTCGACCGTGTCCTGAGCCTACGGTCCAGACACATGACAGGCATCAAGAGCTCTATAAACATTAACTTTGTAGTAACTACATGGCTAGTTTCTGGAAATTAAAACTAGTTTAAAATGATCTTGATCTTTGACCTGTTAAGTTGAAATGTATTGATTCCATTTGCATCTCACTTCATACTTATACCCTTTTGTTTAAAGAAGGGTATTACAGTTTTAGTTCGATGTGTATTAACACGTAGCATACATAGATCACCATGTTACCTTTAGTTGGTTTGAAATGCTATATTTGCCAAAAACATCGCATCAAAATGTTCATTCTGGTTTTGACGCTCGGAATCTCTCCCTTCAGAATCACAACGATGACAGTAAAAAACGCACAAAGAGCATTTAAAATGTGTGTGATACCTCACCACTGGTGATAAGAGTCACTGCCAAAACAAGCAAATGACCAGACTTTATTGTAGTGAGGAAAGCCTTCTGTAGAGTCTGTGTTTTTGTTTGTCCATTATCAAACAAGCGTTTGTTGAAGACGCTATAGTCCTCGGAGAACATGGTGTAAACAAAGGACACTTTCTCAGATGGTGGCCTGTCAATGAAACAAACTCTAGACACTTTTCCCTGAGTTGTGTCTCTGGGAAGCGTGAATGGAAGTGTGTCTTCTGGGCACTCACACGAACTTTCTGTCTGGACACATTTTCAACAAAAAGCTAAAAGGAAAAGCGTAAATAAGTCATAAGATGTAGCTGTGTTGCTGCTATCTGTGGGAGCTGAATACCTGAAAAGAGGGGCCAAGTGGGAGAGCTCAGGCTCTTCCTGGTTACGTAAGCTTGTGGGCGGGACACTGTAGCAAGTCCAGAATGGTTCGTAGAGAGGATTGAGTTCTTACGTTGTGCACAGAAGAGGGCAAAGATTATTAAACATCCATGAATCCCATTTTAAACAACTTCAGGCATATTTGTTTTATAAATAGTGTTATAACATGATAGAAACGTCCAAAAAGTGGATTTGGCACAATGCCCCTCTTTAATGGTTTGTGCTGAAGCAAACTAGAAGGCTAAGTCAAAGGTTTCTGTACATTAATTGGTAATGAAGGTTGGGTTGGGAGATCTATTTTCATGAGATTTTGTGACTCAGATAAAGCAAGAAGGGCACAAGAAACGTGTATATTTAGGGTTTCTTATGAACCCTATATTTGTAAATTTCCTCAAGTGACATCACTTAAGTTTCATCAGTTAAATTGAATTAATCAAATTGAGGAAAGAGGATTAAAATCTCAGAAAAATAATTGTCTGGACATTTCTTTGCTGTCATCAGTGCACATTAAGAACTGACCACCGTGTAGCACCAGAAAAGTGTTTGAAGCGTGTCATTAAAGTGATCGCTGTGTATTTGGACAGGATATGCCTTTGTTTCATTTAACACCTGGATCAGTCCTTTTGTCCTTTGTGTACTTGAAATTTATATCCGAAGTGTGCGCCCTGGTGCATGAATGAATATTCATTGAATAAATGAATGAATATTCCACAGGGAGTGAAGAACATTGAGTCAGGCTTCCTCAAAACCGTGGTTCTATTGCCAAACTCTGATCTCATTAATTGTCAGATCTGCATTTAATTGTACATTATAGCACTTTGTCCTGGTAGGGGTTGACTGAAAGGAATCTCTTTTGGAGTATCTCTACTTTTCAATCCGAGTAAACAAAAAGCAAAAACATATTTTTTAAAATGAATTAAGATTTATGTATTGGGCAAATGTCAAGGGACTCTACAGTTACCCACAAAAGTGCAAAATGATCACTTTGTACCCTTTTTGATTTGGAACACTTTGAGTTAGCTCTTTTTGCAGCATTGTTAATTATAAACCATGTACTTCAAAATTTCCAAATAACCAAAACATATAAATATCAATATTTAATCTAATCAGTCATTCTAGACACAGGTTTATTGTGCAGCCATATCTGGTCTTGGCTCAGAAGGGTGGACTGCTCTAATACGTTTTCCCTAATATATTAAAACTGGATTTTACCATATTTTTTGGTTCTCGATTCTGCAAGACTAATTTAACAGGTTCTAAGTATTCAATGTTCGACACGCAGCTCTTCACATTTTGAACAGGGATTGGAGTAGTTCGACAGTACATATAATAAATCAAACTTTTTAAGCACTTTTGACGTTTACACGTCACGTTTACTTAATTTAAGCCATTCAGGTGATGGAGAACTGTTTTAAGTTTGTACATCTTGCAGTAACAATTATCCAGGGTTTAATCAATGTTATCACAGTGACATTGTGAGACTCAACTCAATGCATTTTCAGTAGTTTTGCACAAGTGTTAAACATGCGAGTGACCTGTCCCTTTGTTTCCACAGATACATTGTGCTGACCACCTCAGCTGGCATCATGGATCATGAAGAGGCCAGACGGAAACACACAGGAGGCAAAATCCTTGGATTCTTTTTCTAACATGTACAAACTGCAAATAAAAACAACCAAGGAAAACTGCTGGCCCCCATTTTGTTCATGTCTGTGGATTCTTATAGGGATGGGGTTTAAGAATTAGTTGTACACCACAAGAACAAACTGAGGGTTGCATAAAACGATGGGATGAGTTATTTAACATGAGCAAGTGATTCTTAGGGAAAACTTCAAAGATTGTGGCCCATTATGTTCTAAGTCCTTTGAGTTTCAGTAATTGATCATCCATGTTGCAAAGGTCCCCAGTGGCCCCACTACTGTTAGCTGGTTGTAAAAGTGGTGGTTTTTTTGCCCGTGTAGACCTCAATCCAGTGTGACCTTTCAGGGCTCCTGTGTTTTTCCTTGCCGTGTCTCTTCAGAGAATTGACCTCCACTTGGAGCCAGATGAGCTGCAGTAACAGCCGCTAATGCACCGTTCTGTCTAAAGGCTCAAGTGTGCAGCCTGGATCCTTCTCTCCAGGGTCCAGAGCACTTAAATGCTGCCTTGTAAAGTGGAAAACAACTTGCTCTGATCCAACCAAACTGTTGAGCTGTTCAATTGGACTGTCCGTGCTTTAACTCTGTTTGACCAAATTCAAGAAGCTGATTCATCCATGACTGTAGTGACTTCAAATGTCACTGCCTTATCTCAAGCGCAATCTGTGAAAAATCAAGTTACATTGCCTGTCAGTTGTAAAACAGTGTTACCGTTATGATAAACCTAAATACAAAAATTATTCAGCGACAGCTCAACACAGGAGTAAGCACTTTTTTTATTGTACCACACAATGCACTACAAACACGTGTCTATTAGGCCAATGGGAAAAGCTTAGTATTTCTGAAGAAATTTGAAGATTTGCCCTTTGTGTAATTGCACAAGAAAACTGGAAGAAGAAAGGGATTTTTTTTTTTTTTTGCTAAGATGTCTTCAAACGAATGCAGAAGATAATACAGATTCCTAAAAAGGCGTGTGTGCAAAAGTCACCTCTGCTTGTACACCAGAGGGGGACCAATTATGAGCTGCTTATTATCCTTTCAATCACTGCTTAAATTTTACAACCGCAGTTAAGTTTCGAAACCACTTGAGGGCAGCAAATACATTTCTAAGCTTCCCTCCTGCTTTTCCATGGCTACATTTGACAAGCAGATAGATCCCCCACACGCACTGGACGGCAGTGGTGGAAGAAGTACTTCATTTTGTTACTCAAAAGTTCAGATACGTGTGCAAAAAAATGATTCAAGTAAAAGTATCACATTAAAAAATCTTAAGTACAAATGTTGATGTACCTGTTGTACATGTACTTTAAGAGTTAAAAGTAAAAGTATTTCATGCTGATTATGAGACCAGTTTTACGTATTAAATGTCGTAATATTGGTAAAGAATTTTGCTTAATTTTGGTCAACAACAATCTATTCAAATTAATTTCTTAAAAAGAGAATTTTATGTGTATATTTTTGTTTGCTTGTTGTTGAGCTTGAACTCAAAACCTTCAGGCGGAATGTCACCATCAAAGTGCTATGAATAACCCTGAAACAAAGTGAAAAGTACTTTTTACCTTTCAGTCCAGATAAAATGTCAAATGTAGAGAAGTAAAAGTAAAAAGTACCCGCTGTCAAAACTACTTACAGTAAGAGTAGCACAGGTACCTAAAATGTTTACTTAAGTACAGTACTTTTACTTTTGTACTTCGTTACTTTCCACCACTGAAGAAGAAGAAGAAGAAGAAGAAGAATTTTTATTTATAGAGCGCTTTTCCACCTAATAGGCACCCAAAGCGCTGAGCGGAAATGTGGAGCCGTCAAATGAGAAAAGGAGAACTTAGAAAGGAGAAGTATTGCCTGGCTGTGCCTACATAAAATGCCAAAATAACCTGGTATTTTTTGTGCATATTTAACCTATTATGCGAACCCATTTTGTACTGTAGCCCAATAAGTTTGATATCCGAATTCAAGTTTCTTCTTCAGAAATTAGTTAAAGGGGACATATTATGCAAAATGCTTTTTTATTTATTTATTATCCTTTAACAATTTTATTACTATGCTCCCTCATCATCATTAATTTACTTAAAGTTTGATTGATTCATGCCTGTCTCCATTTGTTGCTAGAGTGTTCCTTATCCCCTCCCACTTCTATATAATATATGTTGGTTCGAAAATGTGTTGTGATTATTCAAAAATAAAAACACGAGATCAAAGTACCTGTTTATAATTTTAATTAAGTTTTGATCAATTTCGCGGAAAAGCATAATGTCCTCATTAAACTATAACACATGACAATGTATAGCCGGGCCTTCTTTGGGATTATCAAGGCTAATCTACATATTTTAGTGTGTCTAGGCCATCTTAGTGTTGAACTATATTGAATGTATGTCTACATTTTACATTTTACATTGTGAACAGCAACATTGATCCAAAATGGCTTAATAATAGAAATAGATCCAGAGCTGATAAGCCCCCCGTCTTCACAGTGAGCTTTCATTGCAACAACACGCCAATTATACGTGTTTTTATTTTCAAATAAAAACATGTTTTCATTTTTCAAACAATCACAACTAAGAACCCAGCAGTGGGCGGGGATAGGGGGTAGGTGAAAACAAGAATTTTCGGAGCACTTCAGCCGAAGTTGCAGAACAATACAGGATTATTCAAACGTGCAGGAATGCAAAATACAGCTTTGACTAAACTAATGATTTGGAAACACCATTGTAAGAAGATATAGTGTATAATATGCCCCCTTTAATAGACCTTTGGCATGTTTCTGAATCTGTCCAAATGTGAAAGTGTTTCTACCGAGTGGGATCATATTGTGCTCCCCAGTCTCTTCTTCTAGCAGCCATTTGATTTATTCCTGAAAGGTACCATATCTACAGAGAGGCTCGGAAACTTCTGTATAAACGGTGCCCAGCTGAGAGTAAGATATGAAAATGTCTTTTGTAGCACACCAAAAAGGACTGTTGTCTCCGAGCAAACCAAATGCATTCACACAATCCAAGGTGAAATAGAGGGCTGCACACTGTCATATGGCTATTCCAGCGATAGACTTATCTCATGTTTTCGCTCTTCTAGCCCTATCTCTGCCTATGCCTTATTTACTATGGGAGGTAGGAGTATTGTGGGTGGGAGCTGTGTAGTGTGCATATGATGAATGAGATAGTTAGGAAGCGGTGAATTTATAGCCGTGAGTGCAGCCATCCATTCTTGGCCCGCAGTCTCTGGGTGTCCTCAAGGGCAATCTGCTCCTTAGGGTCCCGGCTTAGGTGCTGCACAGGATTGTACAACTACTTCTGCTCTAGACTAGGCTTCTACTCCTCGGAAAGGCCTACTACTGCGGGTCTTAAGTGGGATAAAGTCAGAGGAGGGCAAATGGCACTCAAAATGATTACAATATTGCAGACTTCTAGAGTGAGTAATTTGTAATAGCCTGTTTACGGTTTAGAATAAATGTTTCTCTGCACCGCAAGTGACGCATATGGTAAATTCAGTGGTGAGAATACAGAAAATTTCTACTTAAGTAAACTGAAATTGTGGCTAAAAAGTGCACAATTACAAATACAAGTACTGCTGTCAAAATCTAACTAAAGTAAAAATAAAAAGTATGCATAAAAAGTAGTCTGCTAGTTACATTTTAATGCAAATTTAGAAGCATTTTTGAAAGCTGGATCAAGGGTTTATTGCTGAATTAAGTTGTTTTAAACTAAAATAAGAACTAAAATCAATCAAAGCAGGCAATGCAAGGCTGTTGTAAGATTTTACCTGTAGAAAGACACAGAGACAATGGTGAAACAAGCGTTGAGCGAGACCATTTTCTCAAATCAGTGATTTTAAATGTTACTCATTTCAAAAGAAATCCATTCAAAAAGTACAATTACCCCAACCAAACCTATCCAACTACAGTATTGTAAGTATTTGCAATTAGTTACTTTCCACCCCTGGGAAAATTTAACTGAACAAAATAGCATAGGCCTACTCTTAAGCACGGTTGGGTATTTTATTTTTGTCTAGGTGACACCCACTGCAGGCAAACTTCACGTGCAGCTGCTTGCTTCCCTTCTTGCTCGGTGTTAAGCAACGGTTAATTAACAAGCGGCAAACACAAGCTGCTAATGCACATATAATAAGTGCTAGGCCAAAAGGTGCCACACAGACACTGGCGTTATTAATTAGGGCTCTCATTTCGCAGGCATAGATCACCTTGTGCCTTGCAGCGCTGGTTTGGATGATGTACAGTGTGCCTGCAGTAAACCACAGCCACACGCGTGATTACAGCTCAGGCTAAAATAAAACAAGTGAGAAAATAATTATTACATTACATATAAGCTTTGCCACCTCACTGGAGCACGACATACTATCACATGCATGATCATGTGAACTTTAACTGTTGTTTTTCCTCCTTGTTACATTGCTCTAGAAAATAAACTCAGAAAATGATGTGTTTAAGATTTTAGAGACAGTGGATGTGAACAAGTTGAAGATGTTGAGGTTCTCTTTGTGAGTGGTCTTTGGATGAGATTTGGATATTTGGTCATACAGCCTTGTCAATGCTCGATCTCATCGATCAGCAGTGTTGGGCCTGGTTAGTACTCAGACCGCTGGGAACACCAGGAGTGAGGCGGCAATGGCTGTAGTGCACACTGTTGTTGTGTCTACAGTCCGGCGTGTTTACAGCATGTATATCAAGTACAGTATATCAAGTCAAAATAAGATTAAAGCAGGTCTAAAATGAGTCTAAATCATGGATATGGTTGTTCTAAATAATGATGAACCATAAGGACAACAAAAACATGATCAGAGTTGTCTTTAAACTGCATTAAGGCCCCTCGTAGGCCAGTAGTGGGAGTGGGTGGTACACAGTTGTGGGGTTGCCAGACTTACAACCAGAAAACAACACATATTGTGTAGTCGTGATAAACATTAAACCAAAAAATATATATAGCATAGTTTGATGCAAACTCCTTCATCTTTTATGCTCACAATACGTCTAAGAACATTTTTCATCAAATTATATGCTGTAAACCTTATAAATGTTCCATTGGCCGACAGCTAACACTCAGGTTCCCAAAAGCAATGTCAAACTTTTCATTTTAAGAGCAAACCAATCAATGTGCCTCCATTCTCTTTATTTGTTAGAAAGTCCTACGCTGTCAAAGCCCATGAAAATAGGCCACAATAAAATAGTCCCCTCCATTTCAAAGGCTGAAATGTTTTCCCTAATAAATTTATGTAAACACATTAACAAAACAATAATATTCTAGTTTGATGTGTAGACAAGCTTTGCATTTTGGCCCATATTCCCCCTTTGTGTCCTTTGTACATTAGACTGTTTGGAATGCAGGAATCACTGCATTCCAAACAGATTGACATTTTAGTTAGTCGTCTTGTTCGCTTCAGGCTCCCGTCTCCGATCTGGACTCATATCCGAGTCACTTTATTATTTGCAGCTGGTGAATCATCCTCTTTAAGGTGGAGTAGAAAAAGTAAGCCTGTTTTTCAATTATGCCCCCTGAGCACAAGCATTCTGTTTACAAAGATTATCAAAATACCTGAAACAAACGGGGCTTTTTCTGCAAGCCAAGGATTTTGTGATTCAAATCTGCTTATAATTTCAACATGACTTCAAGCATTCAGAAAATTCAGGGCCATTATGGAATACTGTTATTATGTTTTGTACTTTTATAAATAGACTTGAATTATGTGTAAATGCGTTAGTGCTGTCACAATATGACACAGTTTCACAGTAATAGTCATTTTAATTATAGTAACAGACATTGTTTTGGGGATCTATCTGTTTATGTTCTTTTATTTTAAGGATCTCAACGAATTTTCACAACACACAAATGAAAGACCCAAAAGTATGTGCCTTTTTTTTTGTTTTTTTTTTTTACAACAGTTGTCAAGCGTGACGTAGATGAAATATTTAGTCAGGAACTTAGACCTATGGTGGTGTGTTGGGACTAGTTTGTTACTTTCCTTCATTTGAAATGACATCAGTGCCCAATTACATCACTTTTTTATGTGGGCAAAGGGAACAATGACTGCTTTGAATGGCTGTGATGGGAAACAGTGAGGAGCTGTAGGGCCTGGAGCAAACACACTGTAAGTATACAAGTGCCTTTAGTGTGTAGTGTTTATACATGTGTGTGTTTGACAGAGGTGAGCAGCTGTAGGAGCCGGGGGCCCGGGGCTCACACAACGTCACTGCCAGCTGGACGCCCAAGGACAGGTCAAGTTCAGGACTGAAGAGGCGCAGGGGCGGTGTGCTATACCCAAAGAGATGCGCCCCAAAATGGACAAAATGACACAACACATTACGACATGGATCAGTCTAATTAACACTTGAGCAGGGGGTTCACTGTTTGAAGGAAGTGTCAGCTATTGGGATAAAAATGAACTTATGAAAAATGAAAGTTTATGTGTGAGGAGCAGATGTGTCTTCTTACACCCACTTATTTACGTTGCCACAAAGTCCAGGGCAAAGAAACTGAACACAAATATGCTAACAATGTACAACTTCAATGTAAGTCTGAACATATTTGTATCATCAAAAGAAATGTTATTTTTGCTGCAATAAGTTAAACAGTTGTGAGGTCCACTGCTTTCACTTTTATTTTACTTTTGCTATTTCATGATTTGCTTTGTTTTGATTTGGTCTTATTGTTTTGGGACAATTAAGATAAAATTTAGCCCTTTATATACCTTTTGTTGTTTTGTGTTTGCACTTTGGAAACTGTTTCTGTTTATAAAATGTGCTAGATAATTAAGTAATTTTAGATTTTGGATAAAAAGGTTCAATTATATTAGACAATAAGAATGATACAAATCACTTATAGAATGACCCTCATTACTCATTACAACAAACTAGCACTGGGGACAAAGGTCAGTGGCAATCCAGGATGCGTCTGGCCATTCCAGCTTCTTCTTCTCTCTGCTCGGCGGCCTCCATATTGATTTGATTAGCTGCTAATTAAAACTTGGCAGGATGGGCTGGGCACAAAGGAGATCGCTCAATTAACGTGGTGTCAGGAAATCTAATTCTCTCTATGTCACTTTGTCTTGCCTCTCTTCCTGCTCTATCACACATCTTCATTCTGTTTAATGAGTATAAAGGAGAGAGGATAACTCAGGAGACAAAAGCATCCAGCTCTGTAATTCTTGAACTAACCTTTGTTTAAACATGTGGTTTGCACCCAAGACCAACAAAACATGGCAGTATTCGAAGATGTATTTGAACAGTCTGGTACCCTTTATGCCCTTAAAGTAACAATCAAATCAAAGTTTATCAGGCTTAACATGACTGTGAAAATGGCATGTTTGATTTATCTTGAATTGGAAAAATTGCTCAGTCTAAAAAGTATTGGGAAAAAAAGACTGACTAGGTGAAAATGCTGCCAAATCTACAAAATTTAGGATTGTCAAAAAAACTGAAACACTGATACAAATGGTTACTAAAACTAGAATTGGTGGTAAAATGTATGGTTTTATGATTTGGATTGGATTTGACTGGTTGTATTGTTTTAGGACTAGTAAGATCAAATTGAGCACTTATTATTACATCTTTTGCTTTTTTATGTTTTGTGTCTGTGCAGCACTTTGGAAACAGTTATGTTTATAAAATGTGCTGTATAAATAAAGTGCATTTGGATATTGAAAGTAGTTATGTATAGAATCGAGCCTTATCCTTGGTGTAGAAATTTAGTTGGAAATTTCAGCATAGAATGAAGATTTCTTGTGCTACGAATGAAAACCTGGACCTATTTTTCTTAAACAGAGGCAGGGCTGAAGCAGCGGCCGGAGGGCAGAACTCAGAGAAAAAAGAGGATGCCCAGGGTCAGAAAGTATATTTTGGGTCTTATTTGCTGTTCTCTCTGAATAGATCTCTTCCAGGTTGAGCAGCTTTAGACTCAGCAGCTTGGAATTCACAGTCTTTCTTTAGCATTTTTCAGAGCTTCTGCTCTGTTCCCAAACCATCCCACAAGACAGTATCGTGACAAGTTGACAACATTATTAATACTGTAATTGTGCCTTTCACGTGGACCACAGAAACTGGTCATGTAATTACTTATCCAATGCTGTGTGCACCATTTTTCTTAAAATTCAAAGTGTAAGGTGATTAATGTGGAATACAGAATGTCCGAATATACAGATTATTACATTACATTACTTTGTTCAGGTTCAGGATTTGTTCAGGTTTGCATATTAGATCTGACAGAACATTAAAGTGCGTATGACACATTCTCACATTCTTGGGATAAGATCTGTAGTAAATATTTATGATAGTTTTACATCAGTCCGGTGGCAGTTTGTGAAGAAATATTAACAGACACAATTTTCTGACAGTTTAAACAATAATTTAACAAACTAAAGTTGTTCTCAGTCAAATTATGACAATTACATAATTATAACAATTACATAATTTATATGGATTTTGACCCTTGTTTACAGTATGGTTGCTAGGTACTAATTGTGGAATTACACACCTATTGCTGCATTCATGTGATCCTCGGAAACTGGTAAAATATGCACATGAACGATCGCACAAGTTGGAAAAACACCTCGGTAACTCGGATTGAAAACTGCTTCATGACTCCAACACTTGACGTTACCTGCTGTTTTGAAATGGACAAACTGTTGATTTGTCAATTAATGTTAATCAGTTGAGCTCTGTGACTAATCGTTAATACATTTAGGGGTTTACTCTTAGTCATGCAGATCATAAAAGCAACAGATTTGTGCAAGAAAGAACATTCCTTTTTAATTACCGATGTAACATTAACTCGTTAAAGTAAAAATGGTAAGATATTTTCCTAAACAAACATTTACTGTTAGTTTTTGGAAAGGCTAACAACAACTCATCTTACTGTTAGCACTGGTAACAGCTGTTAAAGAGCGGACTCTGTGATTTTATCACTGCTGATGTCAAAATTCCGACTTTCCAAGATAAGAGCACATAGTGAAAATGTAGTCCAACCTGTTATATGCTTTAAACAACTTTGATTAGATGGTCTGGTGGGCATAATGTTTATTCTTGTTGCTGTAGTTTTGTAGAGATTTGTTTCTGCAGAGAGCTTCTAAACCGAGCTTCCTTGTCCAGTTGTGGCTGACACTTTGTAGATAACTTTTTGTCTGCCCATGTCTCAAAGTGCATGTTCATTTTACAGGAAACATCTCTTTTGGAATACCACGCCGCTGCTCCTCTGGGGACCGAATTCACTCCTCACTGACTTTATCCTTTTATCCAAATAACAGGCTGCATGCACTCTGAGATGCTTGTCTGTCTGCAGCCTGCACCGAGGAGCTGACAAGGAGCTTGAAGTGTGTTATGTGTTTTTTATTGAAAAGAGATCCTTCGAGGCAGCACTATACAGGTCGATACGTATTAGTGCGTTCATGGGTTTTGCTCCACTTAAAATCCCTTACTGTCAAATGCAAGGCGCAGGGAGAGCATGATGTAGAACTGGGAGGGCTGGTTTGTGGTGTTATCAGTTCATTGCAGGAGTCTTGGCTTTTCTTCTTCTTCTTCATGTGTCTCTCCACACGGACCAGCTTAAAAACTACACGACATGAAATGGAATTAGACGTATACACAGTTAGCGTAGGCAGTCAAGGGCGTTGGCTTGTTTGGGGGAAATTCTGGGTTGTGTCAGAAGGATATAAACTTTAGGGTATTACTATTTATTATTTTGTGTATGTTTATGTTACACAAACTGTGGTTGCAAGCAAAGTAGCCCTATGGTTCCTAAAAGCACAATGGAAAATTCATTTCAGCGGAAAAGTGATGACGTTTATAGACATCTCTGCACAAGGAGTGAAATATTTTAAAGACACCATGTAAGTTTTCTGTTGGGGTGTCTGCTACATACCTGTTTTGTTGGAATTGTTATTGCGTTGCCTGGAATGTTCCACACTACAGCATTAAACTTTTTCTTTGGATCTTCAGTTGATTATGAAGAGTGAGTACGATCATCCTCCACTGCGTGTCGAGTCAAACTCAAAGAGAACTAATCAGATTCATTTATTTCTGTGACGCTTGTGAAACAAAGGAACTCACTGGTCATTTGGAACAATCATCTCTCAACTCAGTTTTGTGCTCCGCTCATTGATTCTGCAGAAATCTGTGATTTTTTTTCAGCCCCTCTGTTAGTTTTTTTACCTTCTTTTTTTCTCATAAGCAGTTGTATTCATTTTGATATGGATGGACAATGAGTGTCTCTGATTGGCTTATCCACCTGCCATTCATGTCCATTCTAACTCGCAGAGATTACACAGTGACTGATATCAATATAAAAAATAAACTGGACTTTTTAGGCAAATAAAACTTAACATCCAGCATTTATTCAATTACCTATGTTTTCATTACTAAGGCATTCTTACTGCCTCTCTGCCTCTCCGTGCACAGATCCGACCTGTAACTTGGTTTACATCTGCTTGTCTCAATGAAAATAGATAGCTTGAATGCCATATTGTGCAACATTCCAAGTAAAGCAAAAACATCTTGATGGAGACAAACAGGAGATGGACCCTTCACCAGAAAAAGTCACATAGTGCACCTTTAAGCAGAACAAATGTATTAAAATAAACCGTTGACTATTGTTAAACTACCATTGTATGCAAACCTATAGAGTCACACACAGTCAACGGTTGGGCAGCACAAGTAGTCCCCAACATTTGTGTGTATTTATGTAACACAAATGCAGTTTACTGACTTATAATGACTTATAACACTGCAAATATAAAGTTTAGCTCCCAAAGCCACATCCACACTCATGCACTGCCAACGGACAGGACCTGCATTCATTAGTCAACTTCTTATATAATATTTACAAGCTGCATTTTATGTGACTGCCGGGACCTGGGCATTCACACATTAGAGCTTGGTCATAGGCGTAATTCGTGTTTAGCTGATAGACCACAGACTTTATACCATTCTTCCATTTTGCATTGAAACTATCAGTGAGCTGCCAGCAGTGGATGCCAGTGGCCATGGCTCATAGGCTGGCACTGATTAGCTCTGAATAAGCCTTAATGGCAACCTGGTGTGTGGTGTACATAGTGGGCCATTGTCTGATGATGGCGCAGTGCAATCTCTGCGGATATCCCCACGACATGCACCAATAAAGTAGGCAGATTAGTCCTATTATTTATACAAAGAGCCCCTATAGAATACATTACTGCTGCAGAGCCCTGAGCTCCAGTCTAATGTCAGCACAATAGAATGAATCAATACACATCATTCATATTAGCACAATGTTATTGAGTAGCTTTATATTTGTGTTCCTGTGAATTTTCCTATACGTCAACAGAGATGGTAAAATGTGCAATTGCAGTGTACTTAAAGAGATAACTGGAGAAATGTGATGCTAGATGTGCATCAAGTTGACTGTTTAATTTTATGACTTCAGAACCAGCTCTAGTTCATGTCTTACAAATGAAAACTTGTGTCTGGAGGATTGTGGTGTAAGAGCCTTAAATGTGTCAATGCACAAAGTGAATTGGTTTGTAAATAGAAGTTGAGTAGATTGTAGTCGGATGCAAAATGATTTTATTATCCATTGCACTGGACCAGGGGAAACACTGAACACATCGTGGTAATATTAGAGAGACAGAGGTTATATCTGGTTGTAAAGCCTGTTTTGTTGATGAAGTATAGCTTGTCTAATTGTAAGGGAAAAGAACAAGTTTTAGATCTGAGAACAATTTTGGATAGTTTGTTAGGATTTTTGGTTCATGTGGATAAGAATGTTGGTAAAGTGGACAAAAAAATCAGACAAGCGAACAACCAAAAGGATGCAAGTGGATGTAAAAAAAAAAATGCAGTGGCAATGTATATCACTTTGACATATTGTTGTGTTTCATTTGACAATCATGTTGCAGCTCTAGTCTACATGAAACTGTAACTTAGATGTTAGAGCCAGTAAAAGTCAGCTTTTGTGTGACAGAAAACAAAGAAATGAGGGATTAAGAGGGATCTGAGAGGAGAGTTTAAAGCAGTTAAAGTGGAAGAAGTGAGGCGTGTGTGTGAGAGAGGGGAGAGAGAGGTGACAGAGAAGGATGGGGACATGGGCAGGTCCTGGTAATGAAGGACTGATAAGTCCCTATTTCAGGGGCTTGGGTTAATTGTGCCACAGATAAAGGGTAATAAATTGTAACAGGGTAATGGCAGGAGCTGAGGCTGGGCCCTGTCCCACATTCATCATGACTGGTCCATAGCAGCACACGACGGAGACTGAGGCAGAGAGACAACTCATGGGTATGTGGGAGCATAAAGTCTATAAGCACAGGGAACCAGAGAATCCTGCCATAGGTGCAAGTAAAATGTTCTGTCTTTCTTATAAACTACACATTTCTCTATTTGAGTTTGTTACACACACAATATATAATCGCAATGCACACATTCCTCCCTTTAGGATATCATCACTTCAAGCTTGATTTGGCCCCATTATTGTTTAATAATGATGTCACAGTGGGTCACATGACTCTCCAGCTGTGGCGCCTTCAGCCAACAAATAACTTCCAGTTGTTTTGACACAGCTGTAACCTACAGCATCCAAACACTTAGTGACATCTTACACTGTCTAATACTGAACCATGTGTATGTTTGTGGTGCCTGGATGGAAATTATGGGAAAATATGAATAAATGTCTCAGTGATTCTGATTAGATGTTGTTCAAACTAGTGTGGCACAAACATGTTTTATATTAAATGTTTTCTCTCATATAATTTGTGGAATATACGTCACATATTGCCTATATTTCATTTTTTCATGGATAATCATATCATCATCATCATCATCATCATCATCATCATCATCACAATAGCAAGAAAGCGTGATGTATAGTCCAAGTTGTTTTAAGGATCCTTTTTAGTACTCGTTTTTGTGTCAGATTGTTGTTAACTTACCCATCACTGTGAATTGTATACCAGAGCTGAGTGGCCCGCTTTGAGTGTTCAGATGTCTGTCTGTCTATCAATATCCATGAATGAATGATTGGGAGAAGCGTGCATTCAGTTATGCTGTTCCCGCAGCTTGGAACACTCTACAAACTGAACAACTTTGTGAGCTTGTTTGTTAAAGGGCTAAAAGACAAACTGTGAGAATTCTATTAACTGTTTTAATCTTTCATCTTGCAGTTTCACTTTGGCTGATGAATAAAATAAATAAACACTCACCAGTGAACATGACTCCTTCTCAGTGACAGAAGCACATTGCCCACCACCCGCGTGCTGTAGAAGAGGAGCTGGACACAGGGGGCTGATGGCCGCACACATAACGCCATAATGACACGCAGCATGCAGTGACATATGACGTGTGTACAAACAGAGAGCAGTGCGAAGGGGCACTGTTTTATGTGGGTCACACGAGGCGTACTGGGGCGCAGCGGGAGAGAGGGTGTTTTTCATGCAGCCCATAAAGACAAGCAAAACAATGCCCTTGAGATGTGCCTCGGAGTCCCACAGGAAATCACCCGCTCTGAGTTATGTGCTGCACGTCTGTGACATTGAACCTGTAGGAAAAAGTTGAGGTTTTGTCTTCTCTGTGCTATATCCACTATTCCATTTGCTTAAGATTTCGCCCTATCAAAATGTTTGTTACATTGTTGTGATCAGGTGTTTCTACAAATGCTTCATGTCTGTTTGATCCCTATGCACATGTGATAAAATAAGAAAACTTTAAGAAAACGATTTGTTCCTTAAATTGCCAAAGCACAGTATGAAAATCAGCAGGTTCTGAATGAATGATACTTATGTAAATTATAGTAAGGTTAATTATTAGTGGGTACTTTATATATATATATATATATATATATATATATATATATATATATATATATATATATATATATATATATATATATATATATATATTATAGAGGTAGAAAACATAATGAAAACTGTCACATTTTCAAGGGGGCGCTGTAGAGAAGTTTCAGTTCATTACTGTGACCAAGCAGCTTGTTATTGTAGTACTCAAGCTCTCCTTGTGTTTAATCTATATTTATTATGCATCAAATAATAACAGTTCTGTTGTCATATAAGATGGCTAGAACTATCAAAAAATGTCAGAAACTTCTCAAAGACAGAGAAAAGCCTAGCATTTTTATTGACATCGATGAACACTCCGACATCCAGAGCCAAAAGTCACTTAACTCAATGACCAGGCGACTCAGATTGAGCTTGGAACACCAGCCAATTGTGTCAAACCTGGGGACTGCTACTAACACAGTGTTTTCTCAATCACTGAGGAGAACCCTCTTTCATTGGAGGAGGTTTTGAGTGGTCTCTCTGAGATTGTGGAAAAAACATCAGTAGCAGGAGTAAATGATGTCCAGGCCACCTGAAGAGACCAGGGGAGGATGATGAAGAGCACACAAGCTGAAGATGCAAGTGTGGTCTTTTTGAACACCACCTCCCAAACCTCCCCACCTGAAACTGCCAATTGTGAAGACGACCAGAAGACACCGGCAGTTGAGCTAAACAAGGTCCAGACCACTAGCAAAACATAAAGGGGGGAAAAAGGATGAAGGGCTATTAAAACAGAATGAAGATATACCAGAGGATGGGTTCACTTGCTCTAGAACCAGAACCAGAAGCCTGAAGAGCTGTGTCTAGTTTGTTCTACTGAAATGCAAATAAGGAAATTACCATTATACGAGATTCATATGTAACTATTAAAGTGTTTTACAGAATTATAATCAACCGCATGATCATGTTTTGGGTTTTTTTTTTTTTGGTCACTGCTTCTTTTCCTCGGGAGTGAACCAATCATTCGAATTTGGCATATGGATTTTTTAGTAAGTGGTTATTCAAGTCCTAG
Organism: Rhinogobius similis; assembly: GCA_019453435.1. Lineage (NCBI taxonomy): Eukaryota > Metazoa > Chordata > Actinopteri > Gobiiformes > Gobiidae > Rhinogobius > Rhinogobius similis. The sequence goes on from CM033622.1 coordinate 20,123,415, forward strand.
TGTTTATAAAGCACTTTTTTCAGCTTGAAACCATAAAATAATATTGTCCCCGCATCAAAAACATATCTGTTGTATTTAATTTAATTCACGCTTGTTTGATTAATTCTGTTTAATAAGTTCTCTTCCCTCTGAGTGCCACAAATAACATGCATTCATTAAAACAATATGCTTACATTAGCATTTTGGCGGCAAGCTAGCTTTTGTATATTTCCCCTTGGTATTTCCCTTTGCTGTCAGTAGATGGTGTGAATCAGGGCCTATTCTCAAACTGAAATGTGCTACAAGTTTAGGTAGAAAAAAAACGTTATGGTACAGTCTGAGTCAACTCCATTTACAGGTTTTCTGTAATAGCCCTTAATTTCTAATGCATATTGTTAAAAGCTATTATAGAAAAGTGAAGTCATGAGGAAAGCTGAGACGAGAGTTTCACAGTGTAGAGGAAATACAGCCTGTGTGAAGGAGAAGATGAGATAGAAAACAGAAAAAGAGAGCGCAAAGACTGAAACTCAGCGAATCTTTAAATTCATTTGTTCTCTGTTTCTAGCTGGTCGCACACACCTGTCCGCTCCAGCAGCCAGTATTCACAGCCATAAATCTCCCAGTGACATTTGGGCCGTCGAGTGGCACATAAACATGACCAGTGAAATGTCAGAGCACGAGCCGACAGGCCTGACTCCGGACGAGCAGAGTAAGAGCCGTAATGTCACCACTCTTAAGCACCGCCGCCATCGCTCCTCGTGACATTTAGAGTTGAATCCCGCCTCACCCCGCTGGCCAATGAGCACAAAGGAAACATTTTTGGGAGTGGGGGTTAGGATCTCTGGTGCGGGCTATGGAGTAGTATAAAGCGATGAGCTGCTTCTCCTGTAGCCCACATACACACAGATATATACTTTAAAATCACTATTAAAACCACACACACTCATTTTATGTGCTTTTGGGGAACATTACATTGACTTACATTTATGTCCCGGAGACTGATCTTGCCCTTAACCATAATATGAAGTAGCTGTGTGTAAAGATTTCCATCCTCCAATGTAATGATTATTCCCTGGCCCCCAGAATAAAAAAAATTAAAAATCACAAGGGAAATAGTTGGACACAGTAACACAAAACACATCGCAAAACAAAATATGGCAACATCTACTACAATTTCGTTGTTCTCAAAATTAAGCCGATCTACCAAAAAGCGGGAGTAAAACTTTCACTATAGTTCATGATATAAAATATTTCTCAATAAGTATTACCTCCTTTAAAGTGTTTTTAACCTTTATGGTCAGCAGCTGTCCTCTTTAAAAGCCAGCATTAAAAAGTAAGAGTTGGATGTGGAGTTGGCGGATATAATTTGTTATTTTACGACCCTCTTTTACAACCAGACAAGTCATCGAGAAACACATTTTTCACTTTGATTTGTGTTGCGATTGACAGCCTCAAGCACCAGCAGTAAACCAGGCAGGGGACAGTGCGACTTAAAAATTCAGATTCTGTCCTTAAAATTTGATGGAAAAAGGAGGTAATAATGATCGCAAATTTAAACGGAAGTCACTTGAAATTCCTCTTCTTCCATCCCGATGCTCTTTCTTTAATCTGCACTCGGCTGCATGGAGCTGCTATTGATTTTAAATGAATAATTGAGAGAGCTGGCTTAACCGGCCTTTTAAAATCTCCATGGCCTGCTTTCATGATTTACTCCCATTGCCCTGACCTCTTTTTGCCTTTGCCCAGAGGTGCTGACGGTTATATTACATTTGATACAGATGTGGTTTTTATGTAGTATCAATACTCTTGAGTACAATTTGTGGCTAATCTGATGACATTATCCATGTTCTTTGTTTCATTTAGCATCGTCGCCTCAGCAGACAGAACCAGTGCTCTGTGATTTGAGCCTCTTTTTAGGAAGGCAAATGCTCACTGATGGTGCTACTGTTGCCTTCATTCACCATTTATGTTGTCCATATTACATTGACCAAGTACCACCACTAAGAAAAGATTTGGCTTTCTGAGTATCACCAGACCAGACCAGACTCTTCTAGATACTAAACCATTATTAATAGTTATTAATAGACCAAAAACAAAATAATAAGAATAATGCATTTACTTATATAATGCTTTTTTGGACACTCAAAGACACTTCACGTTGTGTTATTCATTCACTCCACACTCGATGGTGGTAAGATACTATTGTAGCCACAGCTGCCCTGGGGTTGACTAACGGAAGCGAGGCTGCCAGTGTGCGCCATCAGCCCCCACCACCAACCATTCACACACACCATTCTTATTCTAGACAATGTGGGTGTAGTGTCTTGCCTGAGGGCACAACGACATCTCCTCCTCCAATCGCCCCCCTGTGGCACCCGTGTTCCAGCGGTCTCCCATCCAAGCACTGACCAGGCCCTGACCTGCTGTTTTGTACAGTATTTTTCATGACCTTTTGACCTTTGCAATGCAGTCTCCTTCTCTTACTTTTTCACCCTCGCCGTTGCTGCTGTAGTAGATATTTTTATTGAAGTGAAGTTCTGCTGCAGAAACATTTTCACTGTGTGTCTCAGTTGCCTTGGTGTCTCAGTCAAAGGTTTCAGCGCAGCTTTATATATGTGACATATGTCACTTTATGCCTCTTTAATTACGTAAATTATACTATTACACTGTTTGCACTGCAAGTTTCCTCTATTGTTCTGATCCTGTCCTTATTTTTTTATTCTACACACATTTTATTTTGCATGCCTTTATTATTATCTTATTTTAGCATAGTCTATACTTTTTGCCTTAGAATTTCTGATTCTAATAACAGGAGTATTGTTTAGCAGATCATGTAACAGGGCAGTTTGAGGAGAGTAACAGCCCTCCGAACAAAATACTCTTGTTTCAGTTCGGTGATGAGGCGGGTCATTCCCTCTCATTCTTTTTGGTTTTGGTGAACAAAGTCTGTAGCATTTCTGTCATGGATGCAGTTAGTTCTTCCATCTTTGCTCCATCCTTCTCTCTCTCTCTCTTCTCTTCACTTCACACTTCTCACTCCTGTCCCGTCCCTTCCCTCTCCCTCCTTCCTTCACGTCCTCTCCTGGTGGGTTGCCGCTGTAGTGGAAGCTTCTGCTCGGTGACAGGTTGTTCAGGAGGGACCGGCTCTTTCTCATGGTTGGTTGCTCGGCCCTGGTCGGTGCGTATCATCCGTCAGAGAGACATGCTGTTGTTCTAGACCTCTGCTGGGAGCCGTCTCCTCGTCTCTGTCGCTTTGTCTGTGACTCTCTCTGTGATTGTCATTCTAAAGTCAAACTATACACAGCATTACTCATCAAATCTACGTCAATAAATGTTAAAAATCAAAAGTTCTGTTCTGAGTAGTAGTTTCCACAAACACTTTTTCTATTTACTCTCTTAACTTAAAATTTTTTGGACCACAATGTACTTTCACTTGAGTAATTATTTTTTAATCATTATTATTAGTAGTAGTAAATAAAATACAACAACATATAGAGTAAACAAATCATAGTAAATATAACCAAAAAAGGAAAAATGGGGAAATGTCATGGAGAGATTTACAAAAAATTGTGAAAGAGTTACCACAACAGAGAACAAGTTATACAGTAAAATAGTCCAAAAGTTTTGACAGCTTTAGGATTTGAAGACAGGGGGATGGTTTCTTTATAATTTTGAATGTCAGAAAGGAAACTCCGAAAAAGGGGCTTATGGTTATGGAATTTGTGTATGTGAAATGTAAAGCCCAAATAATTAGAAGGTCACTTATATAATATTGTTTACTTTCTGAGTAATGCGTTTTATGGAAACCAAACAGCACATTTTTAAACAAAAATAAGATATATTTTAACAAAATCCTTCCAAAAAGACTCTTGAGCACTCTACCTCTGTTTTTCCTCATGATTATTTGACAATCTCTGGGTTAATGGCTGTTGAGTGAGACTTGTGAAATGCTCTTGGAAAAAACAGATAAAAATGTAAATGTACAAATGCAAATACAACTTGAGGGATGTTTTAACATATGCAAATGATTCATAAACTGTGATTACCTCAGGAGCCGGTAATCAGTGAGATTGGCATCAGTTCTGTGATTGGTGCTCGCTCAGTGGTCATCATGGTTACATTTACAGGTGTTTCATAAGCTTCATATCTTTCATATTTCTGTTAAACATTTCTGACTCCAGCAAACAATAAAAATAACACTTACAGAATATATTTAGGTTTTATATATCTTTGATGTTTTGATGATGATGTATATAGTTCAAATTTTGCAACCAGCAGCAGTAGAGTGGTTGTTTTATTTATCCTGGATTAGGAGGCTTATGGTTGTTTATTTTCTGTGACTGTTGGTTGCTTGTCTTTGACTGATGACAGTTTCATTGTTTGATTTTCTAACTTTCTGTTAGTAAAATAAACCATTTTGTAAAGCTCTGCAAGTCGACTGCTGTTGTGATTTTGGGCACTGCAAAAATAAATTAAATTGAAAGAGCATACGGTTGTGTCCTTGTATGTCATGTGGGCAACAAAAATACCACCTACCACCTGATTGCTTCTAGCTGCAAACGGAAACAAGTGTAAACTCCAAAGGAAACATGCAGAAACTGCCCAGCATTTAATTTGAGCTTTCAGGTCTTAATAACAGCCTCAGCTCGTTGTAAGTCTAAAGTTTTAAAACAAGAAAAAGATACTTTATAGATCCAGTATTGCACTGTCTGCTCCGATATGTGAGCTGACTGCTCTGTGTCATCTTAAAAAACAATATGTGGAGTGAATGAATAGTGGGAATAGTGGCCTAGAGTTCTTTGAGAAGCATGGCACGTTAAAGTGTATATAAAAGCCTTTTTGGCCTATATTTTGCTTGTTAGAACATCTGAAAGCTTGGTATTGCAATATAATACAACCCGAAGCCCGAACGATTTCACAAAATCATATTTGTCATTTTCTGGGGACACCAAAGCAAATCATTTTCTTTGCGGTGTGCAGAGATTTGAAAAAATACACTTGCTTTATACCTTTGTCTGCTTGCTGTGACTCCAACAGGCTTCTTACATAATACATGCATTTTAAGACGGATCATTGTCCAACGGTGCTTGATTTCATGCCTTTTTCATGTGCAGCCCATCGTTCCTCTCGATTCATCTTCAGCATACATAAATGCATGAACTCTGTGTATGAACTTTTATTTCTCTCAGCCAGGTTTCCTCGATGGCGTCCATGTCTCCCCCCACTCTCCCTCTCTCTCTCTCTCTCTCTCTCTCTCTCTCTCTCTCTCTCTCTCACCTTGTAGCAGCAGGTGTAAGTGGAAGCACTGGCCCATTTTAGTGCCTAACTTTAGCCGCTGTTGTTATATGTCCGAAAGCTTATGTTTTCCGACACTTCCTCATGTAACACTCGCACAGACCTGTCACCTCTCGCTGTTGCTCCCACTGTGTTGCATTCAGGCCACTCTTTCCTTAACCCTCTTTCTCACAGTCTACCACTTGTTACTGAAATATTTAGCACCCACTCCAGGCTCAAACGCCGGCTCTTCCTTTTGCACCGTCTGCCTGGAAATGCATTTGCAGCCTTCAGTGCAGTCTGGGTTCTTGAAATGGGATTTGACTGCTACGTCCACACTCTCTACAAACTATTTCAGCTACTTCAATTGAGGACTTGGAAGATTTTTTTATTGCATGTTTTTCTTCTCCTGCTCTTTTGAACTGTATGTTATACAACACTGACATTTCCTCATTTTGGGACAAATAAAGGTTACATTTTCTTATATTATTTAATATTGAAACTAGAGCACAAAAGCAATTACTGAATAATCTTATGTAACCTAAACATAGTATATTGCAGTGCTACTTAAGTGGATATAAATAATTAAGTCATTTATTTTTGTAATGTTTCAGCTAAAAATTCAAGTTGCAAACCTGTACATTTGTATAAGTTTAAAATGTCTTTCAGCCACATGAAAAGAAGTTGTTCTGCTAGTTTTCACTAATTTAAAGTTAAGTAAAAAAAAAAGGAAAAAAAAGGCCTGAATCTTTTCATTGGGTATGTGTGTCACAATCAAAAGTGTTACATCACAATATTTTTGTTCATTATAATTAACACTGTGGCTAAAATATACATTTACTCTTTTATTCACTTGATTAGGCCTGTTGCGTCTCAGTTTTATGACATTCTGAAAGCAATACTGTTTAGATGTTTATGTGACACAAAAGCAAAATAAAACAGTACATTTATGCTCATACTTCTTTAGATTACACACAAATGAGTTATATTGCTTCTAAAAGAGGACTTTATAAACAGCTTATGATCATATTGTGATCGATTAATTGACTAAAACTTCCTGACCGTGGTTGAAAGTGACAATGTACAAAAGTAAAAGTATTATGCTCTTAGGAAAAGTTTTAGGTGTCTGTACAGTACTTTTAACATGGATACTTTTTACTTTTACTTCATCTTCTACTGCATTTGAGAGCAGGGATCTGTAGTCCACTACATTTTTAACTGGACTGCAAAGGTATTTTCCATATGGTTTGAGGTTTATTTTTTACATGTTCATGGTGACATTCTTACTGAAGGTTGTGAGTTCAACACCGAAAACTAAAATATTTTCTAAAAATTACTCAACAAGTACAATTCATTTGTTATTGTTGACCCAAAATTAGCGCAACTCTTTATCAAAATAATACATTTGACTCTTTATCAAAATAATACATTTGACTCTTTATCAAAATAATACATTTGACACTTTTTCTTCGATAAATATTTTTCTGATGTATCTGTACTACAAAATTGAGTGCTTCTTCCACCACTGACTTGTTGTGGAGGAGATAGCCTGGAGACTTAGCGTATAATGGCTTCTTTAAAGATATTTTGGTGAAGCCTGGATCCACTCTTTGGAGGCTTGGGTTGTTGGCTCTGAAGGATGATGTCATTATATTGTCCACTGGAGAGGCAATGCTGGAGATAAGTGTCATTACGGAGCAGCGGGTGATCAAAGCCTGACCATTTCCATCCAATTTAAATTTTTTTGTCCGCTATAGTGGTCTTAAATTGTTCCTCGCTGCTTTGTTTCAAGTCGATTCCCTACTCGTCTTCAGTTTCTAAGCTCCCTGTGTGAACATTTTTCCAAAGTCACACAGATTTTTTTAGGCAGTGCCAGAAATTCACAAAAAGGAATTGTTTAAAATGCATAACAGCGGGATGGGAAGACAACAAGCCGAGAAAGGGAAGTCGCTGGAGCTTGTCATATATTCGGTGCAGTTGATGAAGGAATACATGCTTACCCTTGGGCTGTCATATGGTCCTCCTCTGAATACGGTTAAAGCGCAGTGCAGTGATGATAAGAATTTGTTTTAGAAATGAAAAAGTAAGTGTCGAAGAAAGGACATCTTGACTCATGATAATAGTGGTATTTCAGGTTGGAGGTCAGAAAATAAGAAAGATCAAGTAGATTTTTTATTTTTGTATTATTAAAAGATGAACAGAACAAGACCAGAGAGTGAAAAGACAAAAGTAAAAGGAAATAGACTAGCCCAAATAATAAAACTTTAAAATATAACTATAAATATAAAATCAGTCAGGCATATGTTCCCTATGTATCATCCCATCAGACATTTATCCTCCATTTTAAATATCTTTTTTTTTTTTTTGCTTTAGCCCAAAGTACACTCCACATGTATCCATCAATTGTGTCCAATGTTGGAGTTTTAAATCCAAGATACATAGTTTTAAAATAAAATGGAATGCTGAGATTAAGTCAATTTTAAGTCATGCACAGGTTTTGTCTGTTATGGGATGAAATGTAAATCTGTCATTTTCAAGATTTTTATATTGTATCCAAACTTCAAGGAAAATTTGGTACTTTTTGTCCGTGGAGCTTTTGTTTTTGCTTTTGTTTTGTTCAGTGTAATGTAAAAAACGTAATGTAAACTGAAAGTAGTTTCTTGGTTGTTACTTCAACTGTGCAAAGCTTGGCTAACTTATTTGCCGACGGTAGTTGGAAATTCAGGACACTTTGCCGCACAATAATGAATTTCCTCAACAAAGGACGCTTCTTATTTAAGGACAGAAAGGTAAAGGGTTCAACAGTGATAAATGTGAGCATAGACTGCAGTGTTCCTGTTGTTTATCCGTTTTTCTCCAACTGTTTACTTTATTTTCTTTTTTTTAATATCAGGTACAAACTAAATATTTAGCTGAGTTGTAGACTTTTATATTTGTCATCAGACTTTAGCAGCTATTTCACATTTTAGTGTTAGTGTGCTTGAGCTTTTACGGGAGAAAATGTCACTCACCACTGACTCACAATTTTTTACTACTCACTGCTAAAATTCAGAATACTTTGACGTCATCTGCATAAACTTTGTAGCACACTTCTTCTTCTTTTTGTGATCAAAAAAACTGAATTGTACTGTCAAGTTATTAAAGGTTGTTTCTCTTCCTCTTGTTTCAGACGCTCATGCTACAACTGTAATTTTTCCTCTAGCTCAGCAGCAGAATCAGCCCTCCAACCCTCGTCTTCTCTTCTCCATCACTGCACATTTCTAGAGCTCGTTTTCCATGTTTAAGCTTCTCTTGGTTGAAATGTAGCTACAGTAAAATGCCTGTGCACAGTTGAGTGGCTCTCCAAACACGAAGCCTTCTCAGAGTCGCTCCATCTGCTGCCGTGGAGCCCAGATGGACACTCTATACTTTCTTGGACGAACACTTGACTTGGCCACTACACTACGGTACATGGAGGGATAAGCTCTGCATTGTTTTCAAATGGAGAGTGATGGATGAAGTGCGGACATCACACAGAGCGAACAGTGTTGTGCTAGGAGAGAGAAATGCGATTCACAAACTTCTCTGATAGTGGAAAACGAGGATATCATTGTTCCGCTGCAAATAGAAACATTTTCAATGCAACAATTCTGCAAGTTTGCTCCATAGTTTGCCATTGTGTAGTTTGTATATTGTTGGGTGTACAAAGCTTAAAACGATTCTACTGTTGTGCATTGTTGTTGACTATCTCAAAATGCCAGGCCGCACATTACGTTTTTGCATATACATCAAAACTCTATTGACTTTAAGAAGGGAAAAGCAAATCTTACAGCAATCTTAATACAATAATGCATTCATATAAAGGGTATTAAGAAAGTTGCACACAGCATGAAGTCAGCAGTATATTATCAAATCATATAGGCAGTAGAAACCAGTTTAACGACACTTACATCTTATATAGAGAGTACTTTCCCATGCTAAAGATAGACCTATGTTATCAGCATAATAACGGGCCCCTGTAGCCGCACACTCAATTACAGGAGCAATAATTCATCCAATGTAATGTTTAACGGCGATTGTGAGTTGAAAGCTTAGACCCATGATTGCTGTTTATCTGCTATTAATCCTGCTAATTTCCATCCTGTGACAGCAGGAGAGCTTTTAGCATTTCATTCTCTTTCAAACTCGACGGCATGTTTCCCGCGTGAACTCTCTCTACATATTCCAAAACCAGTTATTAAAAAGCTGTTCGCAAACTCCCATTACTTAGTCATACCATTTAAGAGCAGCACAGTCATTTAAGCCTGGATTAATTAGTCTTGTGGGATAGTATATTATGCGTTTTCACAGCAGGGTTCTTTTGATCATGCTTGGGAAACACAATAGTGCTTCATGTCTCCTATGGGAACAGCTATGGAAAAGATCTGAGTCAGAAATGATGGTCACTGATGCCTGTTTTAATGATGTATACAAATGGCTCGAGTGTTTTGTAACGTTACTTTGAAAAACAAAAAAAGATCATGTTTTAAAGTGACCTTGATGTGCTAATGTTGACCTTATTTGATGAGATAATACCTATTTTTCTATTGTAAATATAAATGTGAGCTTTACACCAATCAAGCAGCAGTTTATGAAGAAGAAGAAGCTGAAAAATACAGGAACAGAGCAGAGTTCTAAAACAGCAAGACGCAGAAATCATCCAAAAGGTTGGCACTGCTTACAACAAACACATTTTCTGACTCTTTAAACATGAATACAACAAAATAAAACTGTTCTCATATATATTTTGTTTGTCCAATAATAATTTGCATGACATTAGAGGAGTTTGGCCCAATGTACCACACGGTTGCTAGGTAACAGTAACAGTTATGGAAGTTTGATGTCGAAGTAAAATTTGAAGTAAAATTATAAAAAAAAAAAGATAAAAAATGCTGAACTGGACTTAAATTTGTGAACATGAAAAAAATACAAAAAAAAAAAAAAAAGTAACTGCGTTTTGGTCAAAAAGTCCAACGTGTGATAGGTACTTAAACTTTATTTCTCCCTTAAATCTGGATCTGACAGGTACAGAACTTCATTTTTTAATATTAAAGATGGATTTTTGTGAACAGGACAGAATGAAAGTGTGAAATAAGGGTGAAGAATGATGGATGACATACAGCAAACCACTGCAGCCAGGTATTGATCTCATGACACTGGGCTGCAGCCTGTCCTGCCACACTGTATTTCTACTTTTACTACAACCATCACTGCTTTATTAGAAGTACTACTGGTAAAACTCATTTCACGCAATAATTTTAGTCTTTGGGTCGAGGAAATAAAGAAACTGTCCATCCTATTCATAAAGTTAAATGTTCTAATACTTCATTGAATCAGTATACAGGTTTAAAGGAAATTGTGATTATACCAAAGGTTTCCCTAAAAGAGCAAAAATTTGAATTCTTATTATATTTTAAAGCACTATATAATTTACTCAGATACTGTTTTAGTATGAATTAAACAAACCAATAATTTAACCTTTATTCAGATTTATGTCGCTGAAATATATGCAGTTTGGGGTATTTCTACTCTTACAAAAGTATATCTGTAAATGTTTTTATCTGCAGTCTCACCTTATTTGACTTCAAGAACGTGTCTTGTTCTGTTCTTCTTCTGTGCACTGCTGTTCACTTAGTTTTTATTTTTGGTGCTTCAATGCTCTGAGTCACAATGTATTAAATATTACATAGAATTACAACAAGCCTCAATTCTCTGTGACACCACTGCACTATCACTTTTTGAGCTGGCAGTTGGTGTGAACATTTTGAGAAGATTTGAGCAGTGGATACCTTTTGATCCAAGCTCTATAGCTGCATTTCCTATGAATACCTGAATTTGTAGCACCACGTGATGCTTCAGAGTGTCCCATTTTATAGGCGAGCATCACTCACGCGGAGCGCTTCAAGTTTCTCCAGAGCCGCACATTAAAGAGCTGCTGTCTTGGGGATGTAGGCGGGAATCAGAGCAGTTTTGTGGAAAAACATATGGGAACAACTATAGCACTGCCCACAGTTAATGAGTTTGGTCAGGAAGACACCACTTTCTGCAATGATCTTTGACTAAGGGTTAGTGTAGGCGTATAAGCCTTTGCTTCACTCGACTCCTTTAGGGGTCTGTGCACTACTGTGTAATGACAAACTTTGTCCATGTTTGTAAATTGCACAAATAAACTAAGAATTAAGGATTTTGCATGGTAGCACTGATACAATTTTAACATAAAATGTCTGTTTTTGCAATGTTTTATGCATTTTGTAGATGAAAAAGTAATGGTTGGTAAATGTTTAGTTAAGTTTATCATTGTACAAACGACTTTATTACTAATGGGCTTGCAATTTATATTATGTTTGAGATGACATTACTTTCTTCAAGTACGCTAGTCTTCGTAAGTTGCAGCATCATATTTAGCCATTGGTGGTGGTAGATCCAGTGATAGTGAGTTGTTATACAAAGTAGTATTATTATTACTATTGTTATTATTATTACACAAGCACAATCACTTTTCAGCTTTTATTTTTAAAAAGCAGTCAGAGAAACATAAAATAAGCCAGTCAAGTACAACAAATGTCATTTTCAAAAAAGGCATAAAAACAAAAGGTGGTAAAGACAGAAGGCCTGATGATATGTACACAACAGCAGACATCTTTTTGGTGTTGCAGTACCAGCGAATCAAAGGCAGATTCATGGTCGTCTTCACACAAGGTAAAACAAAAGAAATACAAGTCATTTCAAAGACAGAGAAGGTTCTAAAGTCAGCTAAGGCACACAGAGCCTCCCCGAGAACGAAATGTAAAAATAATGTGGTGAAAATGTGAGACAGTTTGTGCAACAGTTGCTCGACAATACATTCCAGCAAGAATAACAACAATCTGGCATCAGATTCACTCTGAGGCCGCGAACAGGCGCTGTCCAAACACTGAAAGATTATGTATTTGACCGATAAACACCATCCATTTAATTTTCTTTTTGTGTCCAATTACTGTGACACCTCAAAAAGCTTTGAATAATTCACCATCTTTTTAAACCACATTTGTATTTTACATACATGTACAATACTCTTGAAACAATAATTCAATACAAAATTCTTATGTACATTTTCATCATTGTTAATCATTTTGTTACAAAATAGGACTTTCACATTAATAATGCACCATTCTCAAAAATTGTCTGTGAAATTATGTATTTACTAATAGTCGTATTTATTTTGTATGAGTAAAGTGACACTGCATGTTTCTCATTGTCTCTTTCAGATAGCAGAGGCAGCAGTAACCACCACACCTGACACACACACAAGGTGGACTTGACATTAATGAACAGTAATGTCTTTAATTAGGCTTCACTACAGCACTCAATGCTGGATAAACCCAAGTCACACACCGCGCGGCTAATGGACTTCAGGCGGAAATTATTTAAACTAAAACTAACAGAGACCTCATGATGTGTTCCTCATAGTTTCACTTGTCCCAAATGTCCAGATTGTCTTGATGGCTGAACTTCAGATGTTAAGTCAATTGAAAAGGTGCCATAACTTGATCTACTTCATTTTGTGTTCAGGCGCAGTAATATTTAGTGTCAGTGTCACATTATTGTCACAATGAAACACTACGATCACTATCACTCAGACAGACAGTGAAACAGTGTCCAGTGTATGTAATGTTCTCTCCATCTTCTCGGTTTGGTGACGTTGTTAGGTAGCTGACCTTTGACCTCACAGGTCAAAGTGAGACAGAACACAGACTGACACACAAGTGCGGCCATAGAAAGTACAGTTTGGGCTGTATGCCTTTGTAAATAAAGGCGGCTTTCTTTACAAAAAATATTTATCATGCTGCCAAGGCAGCGACGCACTTATTTAGTCACTGACTAAACTTATCACTATTCATATAAATTTATAAATAAATACTCATGGACTCTCATCATTCACACAAATTTGAGACTTCTAGAATTATATACAACATCAAGTGTCATTGAAACAACTGGAAGAAAGATAAAAATGACAGGACAAAATAAGAGTTTAAGGTCAGCTGAAGAGTTTCAAGTTTGAGGCAGTTTTGTTCCTTCGCCCCCTGCCTGTCACAACATGTGGGATTTATTAAAGACACCTACGCTATGAATGCTAAGTCTCCAAATATGACAAATGTAGCGATTATGACTTGAAACACAAAAATACCTACATTAGATTTTCATTACACTCCAAACAGAATGAATTATTCTTGGAAGGCCTCTGTATTTGCATTTGTCATTTCCATTTAGCACAACAGCTCTGATCAGGCACTGAACTGAAACACACTGAGCTGCTGCGGATTTACTCTGTGATGCACAGACACTTTTAAGTGTTGTGATGCTAAATTGTTCTCTTTAAATTATTTTAACGCCTCTGCAGTACGGCACATTAAAACAGTTAAATATCTTATTTACTTTGTGCTGACGTAACACCATGAGGCACATTATACTCTGTACCTCCTCTCCATAAACTATGTCCTAAACTAAGGCCTTTCACAGCAGGACACCCACAGCAGTGGTAAGAACATGGCCCTTGTCAGGCTCGATGCAGAGAAATATTAAAGGCTGGATATTTCTATGTTTGATCACAGTAAAACTCAGCCATGAGGAAACAAATAAACACACAAAAAAAGCAATGCCAGCATAATCCTCCACACAAGCGTCCCAGGAGCCGACTGATGCACTACTCTGCTTTACCAACATCGAGACCATAATCCACTTCCTCTGGAGACAGGAAGTGCATAGGCCCGTCCCTGAACCCTTTGAAATAAATAAACTGTAACAATCCTCAGCCCTCTGTCCCACTGGAGGCGTAGCTGCTACCTGATGCGCCCGTCAGCGCGCGGCTGCCCCAGGTGGGATTTCGGGTCTGGACTCAGGGAACTCCAGCGGTTCTTGGGACAGGTTTGCATGACGGGGCAGGCACTGAGGCCCACCGCGCACACGTCCACAGCCTCCCACATGTCCCCCACCACACTGTCCACCCAGCGCTCCAGCTCCGCACTCGTCAAGGCCGCATTCCTCTTGGAGCGCTCCACCAGCTCCAGGCTCACCGGGATGTTGAGCACTGGGTTCAGGCCATGGAAACTCTGCTCCATGTAGCTGTTCTTCACCGGGCCGTTGTGTAGCTTCAGAGCGTCCTCTGGAGAAACAGAAAAAGAACAACAGTTAGAGAGAGTTTGAGTGAACACTCAAACAAGTCTTAGAGACTGTCAAGTCAACATTTTGTGTCATTTTAATCCTCATTTCAGACTCCCTGGTGGGTGTGAGAATAACAAAAAATATGATCAAGCTCAGTTTTAACTTCAAATAATTCAATATAATTATATATATATAATTCAATATATGCTCACAATAATAGAAAAGAGAAACCATAACTCTGACTCCTACAAATGTATCTAAAATGATAACATACGATTTGTATTTGTTATTCACAGACTTAGCGACACTGACAAACAAAAATGTATAACTCAATATATTTTTGGATCATCCTGATCCTCGATATTCCGACAGTTTTACTGTGATCAAAAGTAGGTACTGCTTCTACCTCAAGCTCAACAGGATGTCTGCTCCTTTTCCCTGATGCAGTAGTAAATTCCTCACCGCAGCTCTAGCTGGGACATTTAGCCCACACGTTAGCCCACACATTTCTTTTCATGGGCTGGTGACAAGCAGAATCTGTCAGTCTGAGGAGCTCAATGCCCAGTGCCTGTGGCCAAAGCCTCTGCTTCCTGAGCTCAGGGCTTTGTGTGAAAAATGGTGCAGGGGTTAAGACACGTCCACTTGAAAAACATCATAGTGGACTGAGATGACGAGTAACATTACAACATCCTCACACATCATGATTAGATATGAACTTCTTCACCAAGGAATACAAATAATAATATAAATAACTTTTTTCCTGCTTGGTTCACCATAGTATTGCATTGGCAGAGGCTTAAATAACTCTGTGGGAGATTACACATTTTAAACCTCATCATTGTCTGCTAGGAATTCATTCGCCAAACAGTGTGGTTGAATAATGGCGTTACTCTTTGAAGGTTTTCTGAACAAATAATTCACTTATGCACTAGCACTTTGTGCTATGGTATGGTAGTTAAAGATTTTAACCAGAAACCAGGTCAACAAATCTAATTTAAGTTTTTGGTTTAAAAGCTCAATATGACAGTTTAGCATGTACATGAGAGCTATAATAGCTATAAACTATTATCTACCTCATGATAAAGGAAAAGAGATTCCTCCACCACTCACAAACCGAGAAAGGTAATAGTGACTACTCTCAGTAATAAAGCTGCTCTATATTTAAAGTAATGATCAGTTAAAGGTGCTGAGTGTAGGAGGTAAAGGGGGTGATTTGCATAAATGGAGCAGAGGATTCATAATTACTTTTCATTAATGAGCAATTATCTGGAATTAGTAATATGTGCAGATTGTTTAATCGTTGTCTTAGTGTGTTTGGATGTGCTTCTGCTGCTAAATGTACAGTTGACTTGAGGATCCCGTATGAGCTTAGTCGTGTTTATGTAAAGCTATTCAAATTTATGATCTTTACACTTAAATATCTGAAGGATTTAGCATATTAGTAATTGAACAAACACACAACTTTCGCCTTTATGTCTAAAATGAATTCAACAACATACAGGGCACCGTTGGATCTTTAAATATTTGTCTAAGTATGCCACTTAAAAATCAGCAGTAAGTTTTTGAAATAATAAAGCACATTACAAGTTGATATTGTGCAGCAAAATGTTGTCCTTTCCAAACAGATACTAATCAATACTGAAGCTAATTTTAACAAGTATTGATACTGTAAAAAAAAATAAAAATCATGTTGGACCTTATCCGAATAGTTTTAAAATTATTTTAATCTATTTTGGACCTATAGGTAAAAGACCACTTGGTAATATTGAAGAAAAGAAAGTTTTCAAGTCCGAGTCACACTCAAGTCCTCATTGTTAGAGTCCAAGTTGAGACCAAGTCAGGTCTAAGTCAAGCATCTTCCAGTCCAAACGGAGTCCTCGGTGTTCAAGTATGAGTCACTAAAATGAATAAAATTGAAAATAACACTCTGAGCTCTCACACAAAATCACACTTGTGCACTTAAATCAACAGTTTACTTTTTTCTTTTATTTAATCTTGTCAGTTTGATTAAAGACCAGCTCCTGCCCCTCAGAGACGCAGGTTAAAGACAAATCTGACTCTTCATTTGTTACCTCTCTTTATCATTAGAAGATTATTTAACGGTGAAAGGCGCGATTATTCGGCTTCAGCAGCACCGACTCTCCAGTGACTTTGAGAACCAACGGGCAGCTTATGGACCGGTACAATGTCGCGGTGCCCGTTATCCACGCTGCCTGATTGATTTAATTGTGCCATTGTTTTCGGATAGCTAAGTATGCTGTTGTTTAACACACTGTTTAATATGTATGAGCAGCTCTGCGGGTTATTAAGGTTGACTTGATGACAAACAACACGTCCTCAGAGGCCCGTGGGCTTGATTAGAAAGGACATCTCTGCAGATACAAGGATGTCTGCATACGTGTGTGTGTTTAGACCGCTGCTATTATTGTCTTAGATTGAATAATGGGCAAACAATGCTGGTAATTAATTTCAATAAGCCTTGCCTTTATTTCAGGTAAATACATGTTCAGTAAAGCAACATTATCTGATCTTTTGTGTCATCACCAGGAGAAATATCAGCTTTCTAACAATTAACTCATTTGTCACCATCAGTCATAATTATTTGACATATTACTGCGGTTGTCTACAAAGATCCATACCCAGATATGTAACAAAACGAGATACTCATTTGAACCAGTATCGATAATGTAAGAAATAACAAAAATAGTACAAAATGTTACTTTTCATAGTCTTGAGCTAAGTGGTAGTCATGGTAAATAATATTCTGTGTTGAATTATTATTATTATTGTTATTACTATGGTATCAGGTTTTGAGTGTTTTACATAGTATCAAAATCAAGTCTTAAAACATTTTACATTTTTAAGTATTATTTTAAGTATTCAAAAGTGAGCATAAAGAGGATAACAGTGTGCACAACGTAATAAATAAATGTGAAAGTGATTTATCTGTCTGGGTATATGTTGATGAATTATCTATATCAAGATAACTGAATGAAAAACCACAATATACCATTTAAAATACAAAATTAAAGCTTGGTTTGGATTAAAAACCCCACATAAGTCTGAGACACTATTTTTCCACAACATAACTTTTTATTTCAGTATCCGCAGAGTAAAGTACAGACCTGCCGATGGGCCCAGCTGTTGTTTATGGCCAAACTGATCCTGCCTGTTATGGATTTATTGCAGAGACACGGTAACTTCAGCCGACAATACTCTGCAGGTTTAAAAGCTCACAAACTCCTTTGGCTTCTGTCACAGCGCCACCAATTTAATAATGCTATAATAATTCAGAAAGCAGCCTCTCTCATGTGTGACAACAAAATAACACACAAACCACAAACCACTCGGTCTAAAAAATTACAAAAGAGCGCCGTGCATTCCTCTGTGAATGAGTGTCCACAAGCAACAAGGAAAACATTATATGTTTCTTTGTATGGGTTTATTACAGAGAATCCCGATTGGCTTGCACAGTACATTGTTCGGGTCACTGTAACACAACAACATGGACGATATTGTGTTATTGGTGGTGATGTCATCGCCACAGTAAGACTTTTGGAGAAATTCATCTTTTTGCCCGAATTGCAAACCCTAACCCTACAAATTAAACTAAAATATTGATTTTTTTAGGTCACTTTTTTGCCTTGGGCTGCGTTCGCACTTGTCACACGCTTTAGTCCCGGTTTGACCCCAGTTTAATTCTGATGTACTTAATATGGTCCTGTTTTAGTCCAGGTTTAGCCCTGGCTTTGTTCATGTCTAGTCCTAGTGTAGTCCCAATTTTAATGTGATGTTTGTGTAAGTGTGAACGTACCCTTTACTTCATTGTCAATATTCAGATAATTCAGAGAATCTTTAATTGTGCCACTGTGGTGGCACATGGTGGAAATTCCAGTTTTGCATTGCAACAATCAAGAATACAATAAATAATTAACAAACTAAAACAAAATATTCTATATTTTCAATGGAAAAATGTCCTCAGAATATTGCATATGACAGTAAGCTGAAACCCATGAAAAGGATGTTGAAGCTCTATTAAACCATACTGCTTGTCTCTTTATGTACACTGGATACTACAATTTCGCGTACACTAATAGTTTTCCATTTTGTTTTTCTTTCACCTGTATTGTTGGACGTACTGCTAGTAGTGCATTTTAACATGTAGAACATTTTTGAGGGTATGTATGGATTATTTTCCAAACCCAAACATTGTGTTCAGATGTCTTGGACATTGGACAGGACAGCTTAGCGTGAAATGGGGAAGAGGCAGGGGAAGGACATGCAACACTGCAGCCTGCCAACAGGACAGGCATGCGTACTATATGTTTTGATTTTTAATTATCTGGAAAAATTATTTCAAGATGTGGTTGTATTTGGACAAATACTGCTTCAAACCTTACCTTGTCTTATGGGCTGGTGCTTGCTGTAGGCCAGTGGTGCGATGAGGAAGCGCAACTCTGCCACAGGGCTCCAGTGGTGCAGGATCCTGACGCTCCACACTCCGGGACGCAGTGGCTGGTTCAGCGGAGGCCGGTAATGTGTGAACTCTGCACTGGCATCGATCAGGATGTCGTAGGTCGCGGCGATAACATTAGTCGGGTCAATCCACACCACTGTCACCGTCACGTTTGGGCCTTTGTTCCACTTCTGCATACCCACCGTCTCATCCATGGGGCCCATCAAACCACCGAAATTCCTGAACATACGCTCCTTGGCATCCCACTCTGTGCCGACCTGACAGGAAGAGAGTGGGAGAAAGAAAACAGGAAGAGTGCCTTGAGTGACAGAATGAGGTAAGCACAAACATCAAAAGCTTAGTCTGTAAAAGGCTGGGAAATCATTTGACTGTTTAACACAGCCCACAGTGAATAATTAAGCAGTGATTTCTGAAGAGAAGACAATTACGTTAACCAATACATGGGCTTAATTATCTCGGGGAATTATCTACTGTATAGCATATTTCAAACAGTGCCATACTCCCCCTCTGTCTCTCATGGATGCTATGCAAGTTCTACTATAGTTCTAATTATATTTTATGTGCAGAAGCATTTCAGAAATGTTATATATTTTATAACAAGGCTCAAGGAATAAATGTGCAAGTGTCGGAGAATGGGATTGATGCTACTGAAAAGTTGTAAATTTCCATGAGCTGCGAAAGCAATGGCACCTTAAAAAGCCTTTGTTAAAATATAATTAAAAATGGATCTGGCAGTGGCTTGAACACTGCAAGCACAATGCTACTAAAGCTACAACTTCTATCCAGAGGTGGTCCAAGTACTGCATTTCATGACTTGAGTAAAAGTAAAGAGATGGTAAAAGGCTGTTGTTATTGATTTGATGCGGCTATCAAAGTTCAAATCTGAGCCCATTATAACCCCCAGATTTCTAACTTGATACGTAGGTTTTAGAGAAAAAGTCTGAAGGTGACTGCTGACACTTTTTCTTTGTTTTTGTGGACCAAAGACAATGATTTCAGTCTTGTCTGAGTTTAGCTGGAGAAAGTTGTTTTGCATCCACACACTGATCTGTTGGATGCAGTGACAGAGTGAATCCACTGGTTCATATTCACCTGCCGTCAGTGAGACATGTCTGAGTGTCGTCTGCATAGTTGTGATAAGACACATTAGAAAAGATAGAAGTAGATTAACTGACACAATTTGCAGCTTCCAAAATAATACAAATACAGTCATCTCGTTCTAAAAACAAGAAGCAAGTTGTATTTTGATTATGTTAAGTCAAGTAACCCCATATATAATAGTATAAAGACATATTAGAAAGATGCATTTGGTTATAATGGGCACATTGGAAACAGGAATTCAATCAGTGTATACTTTGTATACTATTTCTAATGTAAAAGAACAAATAAGTCAACTCACAGCAGATATTGTCAACGACAAAAATAGTATGAAGCTAAATTACAACTGTCTAATCAGTGACATTGCACCCACAGCCTGTGCCGGGGCAATCCTTCTCTGGCGTGACTATTGACCAGGACATCTGCATACCTCAAGTCTTTATGAGCTTCATAAGGCTTTAACTGGGACATAAAGATGTGGAAAACTCCTCCACAAAACTACTTTATACTGGAACCTTTTTTTTTTTTTTTTAACGTAGTGGAGCAGACAGTTACAGACCACCTCCTCTTCAATCGCTGCAGTTACCAAGCAGAAGAGTCCACATCCTGAGCTAGTTTCATGGACAGAACAGGAATATTTTAGCTGGGGGAGAAGCCTATGGTTGGCTCCATATAGAGCCACTTTGACATGGTGTAGTTTCTTAGTTTGTTATAATTTTTGTCAAATTTCTTATTTATATTATTTATTTGTAATTTCATGTGTTTTATTTTGACACCCACGTTGCTTCCTTTTATGTTTCCTTGTTGGCCCCGCCCTAGACTTTCAATTCATTATTTGAGTCCTGTGTCCTCTTTGCTGGTTTTTTGTCATTGTCCGATAAATGTTTAATGTGTACCTTGCGTTTTTTTTTTTTTTTTACTTGGACAATTTAGTGTTTTTCTACCTTCTGGGCTTTCCCTCATTATCTTAAACTTTATTTTACAGCAACAGTTCAGCATTTTAGGTCTTTTCCCCTGTGTTTAATAAAAGCCTGTGACACATTTAGCCTATAGTCAAAGTAATTATCTTCACAAATGTTTGGAGACTGTAACTCAACTGGGGTGATGCTGAACTGCCGCATGGTCTGAATGATGTGGACGAATGTAGATTAACGACAGACACGGCCCAATCGAGAGGTGGGACGTCCTGACAATGACTGATGGCCGTGCTGCTGGCCGGGTGTGAGTGGCGTGGCTGCTTTAGGAGATGCTCAGTCTCACAATGCTGCTGATTAACACAGCTACACCCTTGTGTAGGATCGATGCCTGACGGGAACTGCCTCTCCATAACATCCTTGGAGAATACAGATTGCCACGTCCTGTATAAATAGCCCGCATAAATGAGACACATGGAGAAGAGCGTGTGTTTCACAGCTCTGCGTGTAAAACACACTTTAATCTCAATTATTGGACCGACCTCTGCTATTTGCACTGCACAGACCCCGGTGTTTTCTTTTCAAATCGTTAATCAACTCACTTGTCTTGTGTATAGCTCATTACTTTATTCAAGGCCATCTTGCTGGCCAGCTTTACATCCCTGATTGATTGGCAGCAGTCTTGTTTTAAAGCTGCAAAAATGAAGAGCGTATCGACATAGGATTTTCAATGTAATCCACTGGGAGAGAGGCTGAGGAAGTTGAGAGAGAAAGTCTATGGATGTTTGCATTCAGAGTAGAGAGGGCCCCTGGAGACGGAACTGCCCATAGTTCATTCTGCAACATACATCAGCCAAGAAAACACTAATTATATTCCACTGGTGTCAAGGTTGAGTCTGCAGGGCGAGCGTAGGAGCAGGATATTCAGGCCAGACGAGTGGGCAGCCGCCTCCTGCCTCCACCAGCCGCAGGCTCGCAGCTAACTCAACAAACCACAATGAATGGTACTCCCTTCAATTAATATAAAAGATACTTTTTTTTTTTTTTTTTTACAATTTTTACAAAAAATATTAAGACTAGAGGTGAGGAGAGTGTTGAAGGTGATTTTCTGCAACTTTCCATGGAAGTAGAAAGTTAAAACTACACTTCTGAACATTATTCATGGAAATAGATACGTTTTATTCCATACTGTGGAATATTATAGCTAAAGAAAATATTTCCATGGAAACAAGCAGGTAGAGACTCCTCCAGGCCAAATTAGAGCACATTTTGTAGAGATGCAAAAAATGCTGCAAAAGGAGCAGATTAAAAATGAAATGGAACAAAAATGTATGTGTAGGGATTTAAATTGATATTTCTTAATTTTTGTGGGTAATTTTACTTTTGTCTGATAAATAAAACACAACTAATGCAGTTAAAGATGTGTAACTGTTGGATTGACATAATCTTGTTTGAATATTGTTTTCAGCATACTAATTCATTTTTGATAATATTGCTCATTATCTGTTCCTGAAACATGTGTACATTCATTCAGTAATTTCACTTTCTTTTTTCTGATAATTTTGCTTTGGATAATTAATAAAGCCAAAGTAGTGGACCACCTTTCCTCCAGTATAGAAGTGGGTCAAACTGGGATTAACTTTTGGCCCATTTGAGCCTGAAGCTTAGATTGACCTCCACAATCGACCCGTTACTTCTACGGCCAATAAGCCAATAAGACTCATCCACCCTCTCACCAACTTAGAGTGAGCGCCTTATACATTTTGATTAATTTCTTCCAATTATTACCAAAAACTCTTATGTGATTACTCTAACTCCGGATGGGCAATTAATCAAACTGAAATCAAACCAAGATCTAATAATTTGAAGACTGCAGTGATTGGTTTGGTGTACAGCAAATGACAATAAAAATAAGAATCACAAAATTTACTAGTAATGTCTTTTTGCGATATTGACCAAATTGGATCATTTTGAGTGGGAAGGATTCATTTGTTGTTTAAGTCAAGGTTTATAAAAAAAAGTCTGCCTTTCTTTGTATATCAACCTTATTATTAAGCAATATATTTATTTGCTTGTCATAACAAACTTGAGGGACAAATTAACTCTAACAACTGGCTCTCTCTCTGGCAACGAGACAAGGGTTCACAAAGAGTAATGAACTATAAGGAAAAAACAAGGTTCCTTGGAAAGAAAAACAACAAAATTCCATTATTATTATTAATTATTTGTTAATACGTATTATTGTTTACTTTACTTTGGGCTTCTCTCCCTCACCTAACCCTTATAAATATGCACATTCTTTCTGTTTTTTGTTCACAGCAACTAAAATGAATTAAAAAGAACAACAAGTTTAGCTCAGGGCATCAGTTATCATTGAACAAGCACATTTTAGGCAAACAGGGTCACTTGGTGTTCGCCAATTAACTATTTTTGTCCAGCCTGAGCCTGGATTTGTAAAGAAGGTTGCAATTATTAAAAGATGCAAATTGTATATGCAAATTACCCTGAACAGGAAGCTGCTGATTAGTGGCTACTCATGAAGGGGAAAGCCAAATGAGCCTGGTGTACTTGAAAGAGTTATTTTATGGACATTTTATCATTCTCCTGGTTGTGCCATTTTCCAGTGTTAAGAATTTAACTGTATTTGTAGCAATACAGTATAGCCATGACTATAAACAGGTTCTCTCATAAAATCATCTCCTAGAACAAAGCTAATGGCTCCCATATTAGACATTTTACTGTTCTGTGTTTCATTTGATCCCACTCTCTCCACTTGATTTAATAGACGACATAAAATGCTCCCATCTTATTATTGAGCTCTTTCCCAGTGCTTCTCCGTAACCTCACGACCTCTGCTGACCTCTGCCCTCATGAGCGAGACACTGGCGCCTTGAGTCTGACACTTCTATTAAACATTACAGGTAAATTTAATCAGGCCCGACCCAGCCCATGACCAGGGCTGTGACCGCAGCCTGTAAACAGCCCTCGAGACTCTATTGGCATTTATTAGTGGCACTTTTGTGTGAGGTAATCACACACAGGTGTTCAATGCAGCGCATAAGGAGCCCCCAAGGACGCCAGCGACACAATGCAGGCACAGAGAAGACGCATTTACAGTGCTGTGCAAAAGCAGTTGCTGAATTGAATGAAAGAACAAGAAAGACCAAAAAGTGTGGCCTAACTCTGGGCTAAATGGTAAAGATTTGGGAGGATAGTTCAGGTGTTATGACAAAATGAGCAACAAAACCACATCCATGGGTTTAAAATGATGAAAAATGTAACATTATAACATTATATCTTTTAAATGGCCAAAAGTGCTCAAAATGACGCCAATAAAGTTGATCATGTCTGACAATGGTAACTGTATAAAAAGTACTTACGGCTATTTTATATTATATATAAAATGTACATGTGCATTTACGTCCATAACATACACCTAAACTAAACAATAATGACTTCAGAGCTGGACGTGGACGAATACAGCTACATTATGCCTGACCTTTCAAGTGTCCTTTGGTGTTCACAGCGTAAATACAAGAGGGCTAAATTAAATTATAGCAACTCCTTACCCTGTGTTATATAACTGATCTATGCTCTGTTGACATAGGGCAGTATTAACATAAAGGGCAACTTTTCATAATGACCTGTTTTTTCTTTACTTATTATTTTAATATTAGCTTCATATGGGACATCAAGTTCACAAAATTTGAAAAATCTCCACAAAATATGTATATAAAATAATGAAACAAAAGGGTTATGCTATAACCTTCTTGCTGTGTCTTTATGCTGTTGGCTATAATGAAGATATTGTTTCCTCAGTTAGCTGCTGTACTTTCTATCACAATTTGTGTATACATTTTGTACCAAGGACAAAGGCATCAGTCAGAGACTCATCCAGTGCCGGGAAAAACGGTATCTCTCAATGTCAAGTCTGTCTTGGGGTGAAATACTCATTTTAACAGTGCGGTCTGAAGCTGCTCACTCCATAAAAGTCCTTTGCAGGCAGCTGGGAGGCATCTATTGAAGAGTTTAAACAGACATAACTGTCCTTCTTTATATCTAAAGGAAGGCAGGGAACACATTGTTAAGCCAACCATATGGTTTATCTACCAAACCACATATTGCCCTAGCATAATAGCATATCTGCTAAGTCGACAAAGGGATAAAGCTATTGCTGTTTCTTATTTAAAGTCTTTCAGCTTTAAATGACACACGGACAAAGTGAGTGAGTGACAAGCACTATACAGCAACCGACAGAGAGGCCTTTCTTAGACTGAGCATCCTGATAAAGGCTACAGCTCAAATCACTTCACTGTCACTCAGGGTTTCACAGCTCTGACACCAGCACAGCTATGTTAAAGGAAGCGTTTTGCACTCGGTTGTGTGTAAAACCACTGAAAAGGTTCAACAAGGTCATAGCACATCTCGGAAAAAAAAAGAGGGAGTAAAACAAATTATTTTCTGACATTTCTACAAACCGTGCAAAGTGGAAAAAGTCGATTTGCATTCACATGGATAATTTTGTCCTTTTTAGACAGACATTCAGCGGCTGTCACATCAGAGGGGGGCTTTGTATCCTAACAGGCATCATGGTAAACAGAAACACAGATTAACATAACAAGACAATCAGAGAAGGCATGGGAGTGTGAAGGTGAGATGGAGTCCTATTAGGAGACAACAAATAAGCAGCACGCGCCGCGCTCGTCCCCATAAACTTCAATGAAGCCAGTCAATTTACATTTTACGGGGCAATTACAGTCTCTCCGTTTAATTGTCTGAAAATGTGCAGCTATGGGTCTGGGCAAGGGCGCTATAGCAATGAATGTAAGGTCAGGATGCCAATGAGCTGTATATTTCACCTCTAATTATATACTATAGGGCTGTGTTTCTGCTTACACTTTTAATGGAACTCATTTCCTCAGACGGGCAACGCTTGACTGATTGTTTTGCAAGCGACGCCAAGCGGGAGAGAGTTAACTATAAATGAAAAACAAATGCACAACACTGGGCTGATATGCTGACTCACCTCTGCGAACTGCAACCTGCTGAATGTGCTGCTGGAAGGAAGGGTGAGCTTAAAGTTTTTCTTAGGAGCCACCCAGGTCTCCATGGTTTCCAGTTTGCTGGTTGCCAGGTTGGTGGCGTGATGTCTGACCAGGTAGCCCTGAAACTGGTCCTCCTGGAAGTACAGATGCACCGATACGGGATGTCCCATGGGGAAGTACCTGGCAGCACACACAAGAACAGGACAGAGGAGAAAAAGTACAGTCATTAGCAAACCTGATCCGTGTTGACCTACCCGCTGTGCTGCTTTTAGGGCCCAGTGGTGTAAGACGAGTAGCATATCTTGATTCATCGGTGTAACGCTCGGCAAGCCTTGCACATGCTAATGCGACCGATGCTAATTTATGCTGCGAGTGAAGGTTACGGTGGCTCGTGATTGTGCGACATGCTAGACATTAATTCACTGACCTTTCGTAGAATACCGATTGGTCAAACACATGAGTACACCATGCTGATGAGCTTTTTGTTACTTTGGGTGCTCTAACACTATTTTAATACCAAAGGCTAAGTAGAAAAACGGTACATGTTCTGTCATAGGTGTATAGTTCAAGGGTAAATGCTCTTTCATTGAGTCATTCATGAAAAAAAAAAAGGATTTCACAATGGATATTGGTCTTAAGATTAAATAAAATCATTATTTTAGTGAGCAGTGTTGGTATTTTCGGTGCTCACCAAGTTACCACATTGTTTCACTCCCAAACTTTGGATAATTATTCGAATGGATCATGTTGCAAAGACTCAGATGAGCTCTTCCTTCAGTAATGAGCACTCAGGTGTCCTTGTCCTGCAGTATGTACCTTATTAACGGCCTATTTTTCACATACAACATTCGATTCAAATTATTTTTGTATAGCCCAAAAACAGAACAGGTGTTACCTTGCAGAAACACCTCACAGTAAACAATTAAATAGGTAACTGTCCCGGGGCGTCCGCTGTCCTCAAACCCTTTCTCTGCAAGGGAAAAGTCCATATTTTCTACACACGTTAAAGCAAAGTAATGGTTAGAGGTTAAGTTATAATTGTACTGTTGAACCTTTAAGTCTGTTAACAAGAACTGTCCTCTGTCTTAATTACCGTTTTAATTTGAAGCAGTGGCCTGAACATGTGCGGGGGCCCTGAAGCAGAATGGATGGTTAAATGTGATAAATGGCAGACAGGACCACAAGCGTTGACGAGGAACAGAAAATGATGGACTTTGTAGGACATCATAAGTTAAACCAGAAGTTGTTGTACTTTGTTTTACTTCTTGACTGCAGTAGTTTATTTGTGACGTAACAGCACTTAGTCCACTCTATGTTTCCTATAACATGAAGTTCTTGGTTCAGTTCTCAACAGGGAGTTTGTTAGTTTATGAGGGATATTCCTTGAAGAGGGTGAGGAAGCGAGGTCTTTAAAAGTTGGATGCTGATTGGCTGCGGCGGAATATACTTTTTATTGTACTGAGAGTAGTATGCATCAGAGACCTCGGCCCTGCTGCTGAGATTCTCTGTCCTTCCTCTCCTCTCTCTCCCCCTGGACCTCTCTGTGTGATCTGTCTCTACACAGACCCCTCTGCTCTCCAGTGCTATGGCCTCATCTGTATTCCTCTAAAGGCCCAGGAGTCAACTCGGCCCGGTAAATGCTACCCTGACAAGCAGAACAGCAAATATTTACACCCACAAGGATAGCAGCGAGCAGCCTGTCTCTTGCCCCCTTTTGCAATGCATGCAATTCTTCTTGTTTTGTCTTCCTCTTTTTCCTCACTGTATTTTCTATGTTGGTAGAGAGGCCAGAAGTTATATACTGTGTACTGTTGTTTCAAAAGAATGTTAACAGCATAGAAACGTTGCGATAAGCTACTCAACTCTCCAAAAAGTAAACCCTTATGATATATGACATGATGTATTTACCAAAACTTTCCTTGAAACAACTTTCTCTTTCCCTGTCATCACAATTATTTCTACAATGGCATATCGTTTTTCTTTTATTAAATTAAAAGGATGTAACCATTAGATTTATTTGGTTTCGATATGTTGTAACCAATACACTAATAGATAGATAGATAGCTACATAGATCTGAAAGTCGATCTGAAAATATATACAATATAAACTGCTGAGATTTTGACTTTTTAATTTTGATTTGAATTCTTGAACATGAACCCTATTGAGTAAAAGTAACTCATTGCTACCCATCTTAAGCACTGACTTTGAGACCCACAGTAGCTAGTGTTGAGGCGGTGGGAGAGGAACACTGGGCGTATTCTCCACAGAAGCTCTATTCAACCAGGCTCCTTCTCTGCAACCTTTCCAATCAAGTCACAGCGGACTCCCAGAAAAGCCGCGTCCAGGCCCGGCCCCTCGCTCCAGTCTCACTCTCTGTCCATCTGGAGCCAGCACATCTAAATTCTACACCAGCGCCGAACAAGGGCCCACACACGCCATATGGGTGTAGCAAAAAAACACACAAAAAAAACACCACTTAACTTAAAATGTAAAAAGTCTGTTTGTTCTTTACGACTGGGTTTTGGTAACGGGCAGTGCAAATCAATAAAGCAGAGCCTGTGTAGCCATGCCACACATCTCGTGTATTTAATTATTAGGCTCATAAAGCAGAGAGTGGCTGCATGAAGTCACAGCGCAGCACTTTTCAGACTTTATTTTTCCTCTTAGCGCAGCCAATGTATTGTCTCCTACTTATTGTTTCTCTTCAAATTAGCTTTCAACCTCACCCACCGACAGTTGTGGACAGATTCTTTACATTTATGTTTTGTTTCTGGCGCCTTGGGTATCGTTTGAATTGAAGATAAAGTTACAGTGCCAGCTTTCAAGAATTACACTCTATTCTTTATGTTCTATTCTTAGCAACTTAGCTTTAATCTAGCACTTGAACATCTTAACATTGACTGAGGATTTTTATGCTAACTTAGTTGTATCTAATGTAATATAATGAAAGGTAAAAGACGAGCTAGGCTTCCATATTGTAACTGTATGAATGCATAATAACACCAACTATTTTCAAAGAACAGCTGAGTTTTTAATGGATTTGAAGTTACACCATGAGAAACACACTCACTTTCTCACAATGTAGTTGAACAAGTATTGATCAAGTTGAAGTGCTAAATGTATATGAATCACATGAGCTGGTTTTCTCATTGTATCTTGTTGAAAGCGTAAAGGTGCAACTTGTTTAGTAGGTATTTTTGATGCATTTTTTATAAGCTGGGGAGGTTGACTTCATATCAGCACATCTCTGCATTATATTTTACTATTACAATAAAAACAAACTCTGTGCCTTTACAACTTAGCATACAGTATAACTTGTATAAAGAAAAATCAGATACTCGAAGAATTTTCCTTTGGACAAGAATATCTCAATCAATTTGAGTTGAATTTTTAAAAGTCTATTGTTCGTTTTATTGCACATGAAAGGTCACACTACTGGTAGCCTTGTTTAAAGTATGTATGAAGTCATTATCCTTGGGCTAAAGCGACAAGAGAGCTGTATCTTGTTTCAGAATGGATAGGACTACGCTAAGCTCCCTTCTGCTTATTGGAGAAAGCTATTGTGATGCGGTTGCTTTGACATATGATTAAGTTACATAGGAGCAAACACGACAGGTTTTCAAAGCATGTTGACTTCTCGTGCTTACAAAGGTGCGGTCCTCATAATGTCAATGCCCTGCATTGTCTGGACTGAAAAGACAATATTTGCATAAGTGTGTGTTGTTGAGAAGACCAACCTGCAGCTGTGGTCATTGGGGTTCCCTTGCAGAGAGGACGCAGCTCGAGACAGTCCCAGTCTGGAGAAGGAGTGGTAGTAGGTGAGCTGAGTGTCCGATAAACTGGCCACTCCATCGGGCTCGTCGTAGATGTTCTCCCAGTACGATTTCATGGCTGGTGTCCCCTGAGGCAGAGGGCCGAACAAGTACGAGTCCAACTGGTTCACAATCTCCTGGTTCACGCTGGCTTCAAACTTACGGGCGAAGAAGGTGGGACGGACGGTTTGCTGCATTAAAAAAAGGATATAAGACAGAGTTAAACAAAAATGGTTAGGTATTGTACTCAAGTTACATCTAGGGATTTCAAGAGTATTCGGTTAATCGATAATCGTGATTGTTTAGGTCACAATATAACCCAAAAATAACAATAATTGTGACTTTTTGCCTCAATGTATAATCCAAAAAATACACATAAAGTAAACATTTTTATATGACTGTTTTTGTGACATTAACTTTATCGTTTCATTCAGAAATAACAATTTCATTAACCTTGAACTTGAACAAACTTGAAGAGTAACGTGTCAGAAAATCTGAATTATCAGAATATTTTTTCTCGCATTAATCGCAAATCTTAAGTTTGATATCGTGACATCCCTAGTTGCATTTAAATAGTTTTACTCAATGAGAGGTCAAAATAGTAATAAAAAAAACTACACTACTCAATGCATGTTTTGGAGGCTTGATTTATAACTTGACTACTTGTGCCAAGAGTGACATTGGACAAATAAATACACTTTTGAAACCATATCTGCAACCTGGCTGTAAAAAGAGATACATACATGGATACAAATAAATAATACAAATTTAACAAATAGTTTAATTCAGGAGATTGGGGGCATTTATTTAACTGTGGGACCACATAAATTAAATATGGAACACCAAATAATTCATTGCATCACTTCAGCACATTAATTTGTAAATATAAAGAGTTAAAGTCAAAAGCTTTTCAAAGTTGTCGGATACTAAGAAAAGCATGAAATTTAATACATTTCAGTTCAGCATAATTCAACTACTGGGATTTACAAATGGAGAGTGTTGCGCAAGGAGGGTCATCTGGCCTTATCTAAATCAATGGATGTAGGCAGATGGTTTCTTCTAAATGAAAATAAAGATTATTCGATAACTTTAAATTCATTTCAAAAACATTTTAAAAGTTTATTTAATAGCTACAGATGGAATGTCTTGCAGTTCACCATCTAGTGGTGTAATCCCTCTCCTGAGCATCCCTCTGCTAAAGCACTATGTGGGAACTCAGATAGTTGCAACGTAATTATTCGTCTCATCTGCAAACCAAATTAAACAGTGCTTTAGTCCGTCTCTATCTTCCCGGTGCAAAGGTTCAAAGGGAAATTGGGATATTAAGCCACATTAATACTGGGGTTTGGCGGGCTCGAAGCGGGCTGTTGGAAGAGACCGTTTTTGTTCAAGGTTTTGGACTTTGCTGATCCCACAGACTCTGAGCGGTGATGCCAGAAGCCCGTGGTAATATGTTGGCACTGACCAGGGCCAGACTGCAGCCAGACAGCGGGCACACTCGCTAGGACAAGAAGCAGTGAGGTCAGCCTGACGCCTCTCACTGTGGTGTGAAGGACAGGGAGACCACAACTGTCCTCCAGGCATTAGGTCTCACTTGTGAAAATGAATTATCAATAGTCAATTCAGCTTCACTTTGAGATGATAATGGAACCTATCTTGTTTCCATTATACGGCGCCAAAGACAAAAATGGATTTCCAATGAAAAAATTAAACAAAAAATAGAAATAGAAAAATATTTAGAAAACATTTTTTTTTTTTTTTTAAAGATTTTTAGATTTTGGAAATAATCTAATCTAGATCTAACAGATCTAATGTACAATAAGCCTAAATAATATTGAGAACCAGTTACTTGTGGTTTTTATGTAACAATATCAGTAAAAATAGCACCCTACCCACCCTGTATTTAACATTTTTTTTATTTTACCTGACCTTAAATGCCACAGACTATTACTATAAACATTATAACCGTTAATGCAACCAATACTTCTTAAAGATACTACTAGTATTTCAGGTATTTCATCAAAATCAGTATCGAGTAAATAGCATGTTCCTTAGTATCGAAATCAAGTTTGAGATTTAAGTATTGTGACAACACTATTATACAATTATAAAATTAGAACTACTACTGACTACATTTCCCAATAAACATATAAGACAAAAAGTTACCTGGAAGCGGTGGAAGTCTGCAGGTTTGAAGTCATTGGGGGAGCAGCCGCACCAGTCCACGATGTGCTTGTACTGGCATTTACAGCCCAGTTTGCGGTTCCAGTTTGTGATGCGCAGATTGTTGTCCACCATGCTCTCACAGTAGGCGCTATTCTCCAGCACAGTGTGGAAGAATGACTGTAACAGGAAAAAAACACACAAAAAGAAAGAAGGAAAAAAAGCTGAAGTGAGAAGCAGTGAAATCAGAAAATTGTAAAGCCTTTTTATAGGTTTTGCCCACCATCCAATTCACAAGAGGAAATAGAGTAGTGCCACAGAAAGGCTCATGATAAACATCCCATTCGCCCAATTCAATTCTCATCCAATCCTTGTATTTGGCTGAAAAGGAAGGATTTACACCATGCTTTCACTTTACAGTTTTGTCTGCCTCCGTTCATTTTCAAGATAAACAGAACTGGCACAGGCAGAGAAATAAGGAACACTATTTTTGGGACACTCAGAAATGTGCCATGTGTAACAAAAAAGTGTATTCCACTCACATAAATTGGGGAAACAACTGCAACCCCATTTCAACAACAGAATTAAGGTTCATACAAGTTTACAGCTCAGTTCATATTAGGCCATTTGACTTGTCTTACCCAGGTATAAATCATGATAACTGTACTAATTTTGGATTCCTAAATATTAAGGCAGTGCAAGACATCGGACAGAAATGCATTGTATTTAATATTAAAATGTTGTCTGATTTTATTTATTTTTCCTTATTCAGTCTAAATTAGCCTTAATTAAGTTTTGGTTTTGTCTCAGTTTTTATCCTGACAGAGTTTGACTAATACATTAAAGTCTATATGACAGTCTAATTATGACTTAGTTTGGTGGGAGGGCACCTGTGGAAATATTTATCATAGTTGCATCAGTCAAGTTGCAGTTTGTGATAAAAGTTTAAAATTACAAGAAGTAGAGCTGAATTCTAAAATGGAATCCCTCCACTTCTTTCACTGCGGTATGACGCTGTGGTGTAGAGTGTACCTCGGCAGGCAGCAGGGTGTAGGCGTAGAAGCGCTTCATGTTGGTGACCAGGTCGTCCTGAGAGGTGATGACGTACTCCACAAACACACGATTGAGGAGGAACCAGTCCGAGCCGCCGTCCACCGAGATGCCCTCTGGGATCTTCCGGTCGCCGAGTCTCCACATGTGGGTGTCGCACTCGTAAAACAGACGGTCCAACCCCTGCTTACGGATGAACCTAGAACCAATGAAAATACTTAATAGTGATAAATCTTAATCAACTAGTATTTTTGTTTTTGTTTGTATACTTCATGACATCTGTTGTTGTAATGTACAGTAATCCATATCAGATTTGACATGTTGTACATTGTGCAGCGCAATATGGTCTGAAATTTGCATCATGATATAAAGTAGAAAATTAGTGATAATGATATTATTGACAATATTATTAAAGCTAAACAAAATCCTTAAAGTTGTAACTGATTTTTAAAGTCTGTTCATTTTAAAGTCTGTAGTCCCAGCATCCTGAATACTCACTGCGATGAGTTTATAAGCACTTCACGAGTCTCTGAGCCCAGAGCGAGTAATGCTAACAAACATTAGCATGCCAACGGCACACTTCCTGCTTCTTGTAAAATAAAACTGATTCGGAGAAAGCGCAATGGCCTCATTTTCACCCAAATAAATGTGTTTACAATATATCTGTACTGAGGCAAATTTACTTTATTAAATGCAAAAAATTGGGCACATGAACTAGTTCTGTTTTTCACGCTTCAAATCCATAAAAGTCAGGTACAGCACCTTTAATGGTACTTGTATATTTAATGTTTGTACTAACTTATTTAAGGATATTTTAGTGATAGTTATGCGTCCTGCATCCCCTTTTTTCATTAGTATTTTAGCCTCCACAGTCAGTGTTCATGCGTCTCTAGGCAATTAGCTGTATTCTTTGTATTGAAAATCAGTTGCAGTGTTTGTGGAATTATATTGCAATAGTCCAAATTTCATATTGCCCCTTAAACAAACCCCATTATATTATGAACAATATGATATGGCCCAGCCCTGTTTTGATGTATGTATGCAATAGACCAAGAAACACAAGGAGCAAACTGCTACTTCCAAACAAGAGGTCAAAAAGTGACAAATGAATATATAATAAGGGCTTTGTCAGAGGATAATTTGCAGATAAGACCCACTGCACATGAACTTTACCATTTGTGACTGAAGTCTAGGTCTGCATACCACATTAAGAATGGGAGATAGAGTTAAAGACCACTCTCTCAGCTTCTCATCTTGTCAATTACAATTTAACAGCATATTATTTGTGTTAGTAAATAAAAAAAACAACACAACTGTTATTCTACACTGCATTGTACAGTATTAAGACCCTAAATAATGCATGAACAGTTTCCATGGAGACAGTCAGACAACATGCATTATAGATAATCGGAGTCAGGTGACGGGGTCAAACTCTGCTCACACAGGACAGAGGAAACTGAGTTTGCGACTTTCAAACGTAAACAAAGACAAATTCAGGTGTAAACAGTGCTGAGTATAATATGCATAGTATCATTGTGGATTAGCGGAATTAATTATTTAGATAAACTAAATTAAATTAGGATTAAGCTGCCCCGCTTTATAATATAAAAAAGTGTCACTAAAAAGTGCCATTATGTATGGCTGAGTCATGGTGATGTATATGAAATAAGTTTTCCAAATGTGTACTTCGATAAATCAATAAGAGGAAGTCGTGAACAACAGTATGGTCACTTGGGTTGGGCAGTACTAAAAAATATTATCTCTAAAGCGAAAAAGTGTTTACTGCTTCAACAGCAACTGTAACAGAATTAAAATCACAATTCCACAGATAATTTTACAAGTCGCAGCTGTAACAACACGAATTACTGCTACTAACACTGTATTTTTTTAATTATACTGGTGTTAATAAAGCTTCAAAACCTTAATCTTAATTATTTCTACCACTAAATGTGTTTATACTTGTGAAATGTAAATTAGTCCTTGTGTAGTATCTAGAGTATCTAAGTATCTAGTGAGCGCTTGGAGAGGCATTTTGACTCATTCACAGTTGGTAATGATGTAGCAGCGGGACAGTAACAGCAGTGAGGGAAGTTCTGGCTCTCACCTCTCCCTCTCACCCCATCACCAAGGTTAATTAATAACGCCACAGATGGGAGCTAATTGTATTATGATTCAGTGACCACATCGCACTGGCAGCGCCGCGCCCTGAGAGAGGAGAGCCAGGCACTCCGAAAGGCGGGTACTTTAGAGGGCAAATGAAAATGAGGTTTGGAGGAGTGTCTCACCTGGCGTTATCTCTGCCATGGGACTTGATGAAGTTCATATCTCTGTATTTGGACAGGAAGGCCACCAGCTGGTTATTGGTCCTGAAATGGGACAAACGACTGAGTGAGACTGGGGGACATATGGTGGAGCTGAGCTGGGAGTGAAATATTGATTTAGCTGTAACATGCAATGCAGGTGCAGTGTAGCTGCCAGAAAAAGAGATCAAACCAGCTTTGCTTCTGAACCAGCCTGAGTATCTAATGTGCAGAGAAGAGATGCTCCAGTGATTTTACTCTTTGCGTAGTACAGTATTACAGTACAATATGCAGCTTACGTTTTGAGATAATTTTTCGGTTCTTGTTAACAACCCTCTCCACAGGTGATACAACTTCAAGAAAGTAGAGGTGAGCAACAAATTGTGTAAAAGAACATCCTAACTAACTTTGAACCTACAATAGCAGCTACAACTACAGCATTATTACCACAATGCCACGTATACAAGTCTCTTCACTATTAATCATTACTGTGCTAATTACTGTTTTACTTGATTGTTGCTTTTGTTTAAAGTATGAAAGAAAAACACACATACATATGATGGAGCTGCTTAAAGCCATGCCAAGATCAATTAAACTCCTTTTGCTGCGGCCCTTGAGTCTGTTCACGCTGTTAGTGGCGTTTAGGATAATACAAAAGATCGTGCTATCTATGATTTTGATGAATGACTGCATGCTGGCGTTACATTGTAAGGCCGTCTACTCCCTCATACACGGGCCAGACAGGCTAAAAGCTTTGCTCTGCAGGCTGTGCCCCAGTCAATGGCTTCAACATTTCATCTGCACTGAAGGCCTTTGATGATGGCTTGGGGTGGCTGTTCTAAAAGAGCAGCGAAGCCATGGTAAAAAGGCTCACGGATCAGTGGGGGGAGGGACCAGCGCATATTAATGTCATTTTCTCTTCAAGGAGCAATTTCACAGCCTAGGGGGTTTATCTTAGGAGGTCCTGAGCCACAAAGCCTAACTGATGATTCGCTCTAGACACTCTTCACTTCCTGAACGCACACACATGCCCAGGGTGCATCTGCTACACTGCACAAACGCTCCGGGCCACACTGACACATGCAGTCACACTCAACAAGGAAGTTCATGTAGAGCTCCAGATTTGCCACCTGAGCGGTCACCTCCTCCACCGGGTCTACTTTGTTCAGTGTCAGCCCTTGAATTTACACAACCACAGTTCTCTGAAATAAGCAAGGGGGCGTGAGTGTACAGAACAGGCTATTTAAAGTTGTATTCATTTGTGGAATTTTATCCTATAACTATAATTTAGTATATTAGTTTCCAAGCCTTTAAATTATCACAGTAATGAGTACCTCTAATGATGACTACACATTTGGATACCGCACCTTTTGAACAGGGACTGACAAAGTGGTGGAGATTAGAGATATGAGCCTGCAGCTACTCATTGTCTCATCAGCTTAGACCTCTTAAAGGCTGTGCTGAAGTCTATGAAAGGGCTTTAAAGGGAAAGGGGTAAAGCAGAAGACAGAATAGATTAAAGCTGGGGTGGAGGGCTGCACTGGGAAACTCTTCCTCTGGACTCAGATTCCCCCTGGACACTGCCCCTCTGCTGGTGTGAGGCGCTCCCGGCCTGCCTTTGAGAGGCAGCCATGCGGCAGCACAGATATTATCAGGGAATTAGAGGGGAAATAATGCTTGTCTCCAGTCCCACTGATAACAACAGCGCTAGTCAGAGCCGAGCAGGGCAGGGAGCCCCCCACATTCCTCTTGCACCAACTGCAAAGAGAGGGCTGCAATTCGGGCTCTGAGCCCCCAACCCATGACTGCTGTGCAACCGATCTCTGTTTTAACTGTCTCTATTGTAGTCAAGATCATATTTATTAATGTCCAGAGGGATGAAATTGTAATATTGTAGTAATGAGACCAACAGAAATACACTGCAACGAGGTAGTAATGATGTGGACAAATGTGACTGGCACTACTCTGCAGGCTGTTGTGTAAGGGTTTGTTTACTGCAGAGGCTTTGGGCTGATGCTGGAGTGGTCTGTGATGGTTTAATGTAATGCTGATGTGTTTATTCTGAGGGAGGAAGTTGCACAGATCACCAAGGTTGTCAGCAACAACTGCCTTGTTTTATTTTCCTGATTCAGGACACTCTGGATTCATTTTGACTTGGCAAAGAAAAGATAGTGCATTTGTCTACAATACTTCATACTGCACAAACAGGCAGCTCCTGTAGATGCCCTGGGGCATCTCTCGCTCCATCAATCCCTTCTCTACAGATGGGGCTTAAGTCTCACTGTCAGTATCAGCCTGATGCAAATGAGCAGATGAGGCAAAAGCAAAGGCAGAAAACCCACACCAATAGCTATAATCGGGCACTGAGGCTGACAGTGCCAATACGCATGAGTGTTAGACAGCTAGTGAGCAGGCTGAGGTAATAAACACATATATAACAGACAGGTAGTGAGCAGGCTGAGGTAATAAACACATATAACAGACAGGTAGTGAGCAGGCTGAGGTAATAAACACATATATAACAGACAGGTAGTGAGCAGGCTGAGGTAAAGCATGCACACGACATGTCTGCACCATGTACTGATACTGAGAAGACACAGGCCATCTGAGAACAGAGTCTACAGCTGTGGAGCTCCTTTTGCCCACTGGCCATAACAGTCTGTCCAATTCAACTGGTGGACATCTGGCTGTGCCGAGGAGATAACTCTCTCTTTAACAGGAGCTTTTTAATTGGCTGCCGTGGAGCTACATCAAAAACCCAGCAGACCTTGAACTCCAGCAAGGACCATAAACCCACATAAAAAGGTACACGTCCAAAAGACTATTTCCATGACTTCATGTCCAGCTCACACTCTTTTAATTACCTCTTAGAGCCTTTTAAAGCTCTGTTTTGGAGCTGAGACGAGTCTGGGACGGTACAGTACACAACAGGCCGGCACAGTCAATATGTATTGACCCTCAGCAATTAAATTGTAATCAGTTCAGCATGTTGCCCATTGAGTGCAGCTGAGGAAAGGAAACAGGGATGGGGAGGTGTGAATGAACCGTGCCTGCGAAAAGCAGAGGCTCTGCTTCATTGATCTGTTTGCTTTGGAGTGACTCTTTATTTAAAGCTTGCAGCTAACCACAGGGGCCCTGACCAGTCTGGATTGGATTTCCCATATTGGCTCAGAGCGCTCTGCTATTATTTTGCACACTGGACATCTGCCTTCGAGAGGAATACTGCAGGTATTTCGTATCAACACATGCTGCTTAACATCCATCTTAACACATAGCAATATTTGTATACGTATTACGTCTGTGCACCTGATAGGGTAGTCGGCTGCACTCAGATTGATAAAGAAGTCCCAGCCCCAGTCTCTCATGGCCAGCAGGTCGGCCATACTACGCAGGTACATGGTGAGGAGACTGGCCCCACCCCAAATGGTGGACATGCGCCATGGAGTTACCCTCACGTTGGGATAGTGCGACGCCAGAGACAGCACCTGTCTGTGTAGGTAGTTGGAGCGCTGGAAGACAATATAGTTTTACAATAACAACTGTATTGGTTTCCATTTCAAATGTACTTAATAAGAGGACAAGCTCTAAGAGGATAACACAGGACATACCTGGTCCACATGTATGTAGTAATAGTGTGAAGTGTGGTAGATGGCTTTGAAAAGGCGCTGCAGCTGTCGAGAGGCTCTTCCATGGACCACCAGCACAAAGGCGATCCTCACTGGTTTGTATGGAATAGTCTCAGCCGAGTCCTCATCCCACTGGACATTAACATTGGCTTTACCTGAGTGAGACAGATTGTTGAAGCCTTATTAGCTATATCAAATCTATAGGTGGTCACATTTAAGTTAATGGGATTACCTACACTGATAAAACATCACATTATAATTATAGACAGTTTCACAAAATACATTTTGTCACTGCAATGTGAAAATGTAATTTTTTTCTGCTTCTGAATACACACTAAAACAGTACATGGACTCCTACTTGCCACAGGGGTGCTTCTGTTTGCCTCTTGTTGTTAGAACTCCCCAAAGATGCTTTCAATTTCATACCGATGACAACAAAAAGCACAGAGCCAGCAGTCAAGCGGTGCCATGGTCACTGTCTGCCCATCCAGTATCAAATTAAACTATTCTCATCATCTCCGGATAGATGCTGCAAATATCTTTCCGCTGGGCAAGTTCATGCCATCATAAACCGCAGAAGAAAAAGATAAACATGTCCCAAAGCAGCCCTGGACCATCAAAGCTAAAAGCATTATGGCATTTTTAGTATTTGAATCTTCACTAATTGTTGCAGCTCAAGAAAGGCTTGTTCACAAAAGGACGTTTATGACTAAGAGTCTCCCCTCGTCATAAGCTTACTTTGAGTTAAATTTGAATGCCTTATACTGTACATGTTCTGCCTTGCTCTTCATTCAAGGTTTATTCCACCCCTTCTGTGTATTTGAGATTATACAAAAAAAAAAAAAAAAAAAATCAGATCATACATGTGTGCGGCCATTTTTCAACA
Organism: Rhinogobius similis; assembly: GCA_019453435.1. Lineage (NCBI taxonomy): Eukaryota > Metazoa > Chordata > Actinopteri > Gobiiformes > Gobiidae > Rhinogobius > Rhinogobius similis. Next base: position 20,163,199 of record CM033622.1, read on the forward strand.
AACAGCCATTTCTCAAATCTGCTGCTTGCGAAAGTGAAATGTCATGATTTGAAGAGGTGGGATCTATCAGTTCAGTAGTTTTGAATGTGAAGTCAGTGAACCCTTTTCTAATATTGTTTTTCAATAAACAACATGTAAAATAATTACATATGTATGTTTAAGTTTATTCCATCTTTAGGTTTTGTTCCTAAGAGGGCTACTCGGTAGATATAAGATAAAGGAAAACTGCAAGTGTGCATTTCCCTTAATCCACACCACTTTGACAAACTGGCTCTGTTCAAAACTGAGATTATTGTTCTTTGTTACAATAGTATTCAATTGAGTTCATGATGCAGCAAATAGCATATTTTAACTGGCAGTTCATTTAATATGCAGGAATAATGTTGGACACAATATTTTCTGATATTTTCTGTTACCACTCCTTCATTTATATTGTCCCGCTACAGGTGTCCCACTGTGGTGAATGAACCAATGCTAAACACCCAAAGTCCTGGTTAAATTTAGAGCCATTAAGAAACGGTTAATGACACGCTTGCCCAACTTGAACTTCTGTCAGTCATTTGTTCTATGTTTTTGTGTGTTTGTGTGAGCGAGCGAGAGAGACAGCCCAGGGGGGGGATCTGCTGCAGGCTATATCAGATTGAATGGTAATTGGTGGCCAGCTAAGAAGGTTCACTGGTTTGCTTTGCACACGGATAATTGGCCAGTCGCTCCACAAAGCACTTTGAGAGAGCGTGCGATGCTAGCTAGCTGAACTAATGAGCGTTGCGGTGTGTGTGAACCTCCATTTTACTGACAGCTCAGTTCAGCATGTGTGTGTTTGTACTGCTCAGTGTACGTGAGCTATTGTACCTGAGCAGAGGCCTACACTTGAACTCATCACTTTTTATCACAACGGTCTGAGCAATCAGGCTTTTAAACTGCCTCGATCTCATCTGCCATCACACCGCTCCATCTTCAACATGTGGATGCCACAGCCTTCCCTCCTTCAACAATCTAAAGGAGAAGAAATTTTCATTTTCTACCTTTCTGACTCAAAATATTATATTCATTTTTTAACATTACTTGCGTCAAACAAGTAAGTAACCTAAAAGTGTCTCGCAAATGGCAGCTTTTCATGCTTATCTTAACACTGAGGAAAAAATATGTACACTTTTTGGATGTTTGGATTGATAAATGAGACACATCACCACACTTCAAGGCAAGATTCATATCTAACAAGCTTAACTACGGAACTCTTTTATGTAAATCTAACACTATGAGACTTGCATTCGAATTAAATTAAAGCCATACTTGTAATAAACATTTCTATACATTTTAAAGACTATGAGATCTATTATGGCTCTTGAATATAGTCAGAGTTGACTTCACAAGCCAATGGTTGAAACTAATGCATTTTTCTGCAAAATGTAGTTGGCCTTGCTTGTTATAAACCACCCAAAGACCCACTGAAACTCATTTGCAATGTTAAATTATATGAATGAAATAAGTGCTCACTGGACATGGGCTTTGCAGTGGGTGTGAGGCGTAATAGGTCTCTCTCTTTAGTAAGAACAACAAGCAAAGAGTCTGGCCAGTAGGTTAATGCTTAATGCGCACAGGGTCGGCAAGTGACGGCAGGCTTCTTCTGCTACTGCCCACTCAACACATAATTAGTCAAGTTAGCGCATGGCAGAGGAAATGGTCGAACACACAGTTTGCTTGCAAATATCAGCGCTAATACAATTACTAATGTATCCAAGAGCTCAAGGACAGGACAGCTATCAAATCACATCGGACAATTTTGTGCTAACAAGGTTACAACTCAAATTGGGAGGGGAGCAGCAGAGGGGCAGGCAAAGAGAGCGATAATGCATTGGCAGGCAACAGACAGGCAGTGTAAGAAAGAAAAGTGATTTAATTTAGCTGTCGTGTTGTTACAGGCCAACCACCAGGGAAAGCCCTTTTTCAATTTCTTTGTCTCTTCTGATCAGACTGTCAGTTTGAGTGGGGCAGAGTTGAACCATGAGATGACAAGAGCTTAGGTGCTGACAAATGATACTGCGGCTCCTGGGACAACGGGGAATGCACAAAAGTTGCCCAGTCATTGGTGCAGCTTGAGTTATGGTAAAATAACAGTGAGCTAGGACTGACAGTGTGCGTAATAGCTTCCAGTCTCCAGTGCCCATTGTCTAGTGTGTGTGGATGCACCAGGCGTTTAAATTTGGCAAACTGATGGCATTATTGTGAGCCTTTGTGGACAGAATAAAACGGCCCATGTGTTTCTTTGAGTCCGTTTGAGTAAAGAAATCCTCTACTGTGTGGCCAGTTGGACAAAATAAATGAAAACGGGAAACTCATTTACACCAGACGAGCTCTAACCATATTTACTCCATCAATTTACTTCAGCAATTATACAATACAGATAAGAGGATGTTTGTTGCCTTTGAAAAGAGTTATAATTGCAGTGCATAAACTACAAATCTTCAGTTGGCAGACAAGGTTATTTTAATCTGTTTTGCTATTGCTGTATACAAAAAACAGTAATGGCTTGTGTCATCGGAAAAAAGGATGACATTTCAAGTTGTGCATCAAACAATAGGAAAAATAATGTGATGCTACAGTGACTCGACCCCTGAAAAATATCTTTCTTGAATTATTGTAGTTCTCGTCTGGACTTGTAATTCCATAGCAACAAGCTATATTAAAAAGAAGTATTATGGCCCGAGCCAATAGCTGGGGATTTTGAACGAGAGCTAAACACTACACTTTTAGTTTATTGCAGATAAGCATTTGCCTGGAAAGTCCAGAATGATATTTCTCCTTAAGTCTTATATAGATAGATCTCACGCCTCACACACACTGCCCTTGGTCCAACTTGGGCTGCTGTGTTGGAGCCGTGTTCTTGTGGTGGATGGCTCACATTAGGACCGAAACTCCACAATGCTGTAGCGGTCACCAGCTTTATGCACTCACAAAACCACGTGCTCACACAGTAACTAATCATTAGTATAGAGAAAAGGTTCCTCACATACTTTTAATGCTAGTAAGGCTGCGGTCACTGCACCGGAGCTGCACCGCTGTAATGTGAGCCCGGGGTCAACAGATTTAAATCAGGAAACTGATAAGAAAATTCATGTTTACTATAGGATTTACCATATTTATCTTTCTGCATAAGTTATTGCTTACTGTTCTTTAAATTTATCATTTTCTTATTGTTCTGTGAAGAGTCTTTGAGTGTCTTAAAAAGTAACAGTGGACCAGTCAATGGGATCGAATACTGTCCATATCATCAAAGTATCTTTTATGCCAACTTGTGATTGCACAACTTAGGTAGATAGAAAGCAATCTATCTTATAAACATCACAACTGACATTGAAATGCCTGATTAGTATTTACCAGCTGCTTGTAAATTTGCACCACTGAATACTAAACACTCCACTGTTATTTCCAAACATTGAAATGAACTGAAATCCAATAATCAATCACATTAATTATGAAGCCGTACTCACCTTCGATGGGACAGTAGCGTGTGACCTTGTCGGGCATCAGCTGTCCCTCTTTGTGCCTGCAGTAGACCTCTGCAATCTGCTGCCTGCACTCTTTGCTCTTGGCCCGGGACAGAGCAGAGATGGCCTCTTTACCGTTGATCTCACATTTTGGCGGCTGCTCGTAGGCGACGTCCAAGGGGGCCGCTGCCGTCTCCTGCCTCCTGTGAGGGTGTACGTGCCTGTGCTGGGGCTGCTGCGATGGGACACTGCGGTAGTGCTGGCCAACTTGTTGAGAGAAGTTGTTTATTCCCATTGGGAGGTGCTGGGAGTGCCCCACAGGGAGTACCTCGTTGGATGCTCGGCTCATGCTGGGTGCACTGTCCCGCCAGGCCTGCTGCTGTGCGTGGGCCCTTTCCTGGAAATGCGCTCTCTGCTGTTTACTCCCAGGAGCGCCTACAGTCTGTCTATGAGGCTGCGATCGTGCCCCAAAATTACTATTGTCTATATTTTCGAAGTCTTTGGGCACAGAGTTCTCATTGTTACTGTCCACTTTCTCCTTCGGCCGATGCGAGTAATACCCATCCTACAGTGAAAATGGGAAATGTAGGGGAAGAGGGGAGGAAGGAGGGAACAAACAAGAAAAACAAGATCAGAACTGAGCAAGCGTGGTGCATATCAAATGTCGGATTAACAATCAATGTGGCATGTATGCGCGGGCAGCTCCTCATCGAACCGTGAGCCATGAAATGAAGTAGCGAGGTATTGAGTTTGAGCGGTTACAAGGTGCAGGAGGTGAGGCAATGCTCGGGTCTCTGCCACTTCAAGCCATCATCAGATTAGCACCGGTTTCAATTAAATTCCGTCTCAAATGGGCCCAGCAGTCCGTAAATAGATTACCAAGAAGGGATAAAGGACAGAATATGAGTTTATGTGATGTGCGCTGGAGAAATTGCAGCGCCGAGGCTTGTCAGAGGAAAGATGTCAGAAATGTGTGTGTGTGCATAAGAAAACGTGTACAATCTTTATGCCAGAATAAACTGAAAGCACAAGAAAGAACAGAAGGGAGAGAGAGGGAAAAGGAGGCAACGAGTGTGATACAAGACACGAGTTCTTGTGTTGAAAAAAGCACAGTGTTTGCCGTGGCGAAAATGTGCAACAGTGCATCAAATGGGAGAAGCAACTTATAGCACTATAGGGGGGAGATAGCGCTGTTAAATCACGGCTATCCACAATGTGTTTCTCCGTTTTATGAGACAGATGCACGGCGAGGGAAAAGGCCATGGTGTTACAAGTGCAATAAAAGGTTTGTGCAGGTGAAGTGAAGGGAGCAGCGATTGTAGAACAGGGAAGCACTCAGCATGGAAATGTCTAACTGTGCAGCCCCCAAAGCCAGGCCTGTTATCAAGCCATCACGCTGCCCTCTCTGCAGACGCCTTGTACCAGTGCAATTACAAAGGCAAGGGCTGACACAACAGACAGGAAAGGTTGATATTACAGAGTAGAGACCCAGGACAAAACAAACAGCACAATAAAGAAGACATTGTTAGCAAGTCTTAAAGTGGGTTACTGGGCTCACAGCTGTCTTGTACAGAAAGTTCCTGTTCCTCGCAATGCAAATCAGTTGTTCTTTCTTTTCACCTTTTCTTTTACCATCAGTGAATGCTTCTGAAAATGTAGGATGGAAACTTCTGAGTTCAGAGGTCTTTTACAATTTAGGTTTAGTTACAATTTTATTCATTCCTAGTTTAGTCTCGATCTAGACCTGTTTTAGACCTGAAAAAGAACTGGTTAGCTTCTGGTTTAGTCCTGGCTAAGACTATTGTTGATTTACTGCAAATGCACAACAATACATTACTTTTTTTTTCCAAAATGGTATTCATTATAAACTGTTTCAACATGAAAGATCTGGTAGTGCATTTTGTACCCAAACTTTGTCTCTTCCAGTCTCTTCTCTTTAACTTACTGCCAGTTTAGACAGAGCATGTTATGTGAATGGCAGAACGTGCTAATCCGGCGTGTAACAGCTGCTTATACCAGTGATCACCTAAAAAGAAATCCCCACACGCCGACTTTCAAAGGGAATGCTTTAGCGGTCTAATCCGCACGCTGCTCGTCATGTTCGCGGAGGTAAAATGAGTTTGGGTGAGAGCACACGTGGCAGAAATCCTTTTACTAAAATTCACTTGCGTTTGTTTGAGACTTTGAGGGAAATTAAACAAGACAGTTTGTGAGTTGTCCTGGAAGAATACTACTCTTCCTTGTTGTGTGGAATGTGGAAGTACAAAGGATTTCATTGGAAAAATGCCCGCGTGAGCTAATGTTGCAACGTAATATTCTCTGAGTCACTTCAGTGGAACAAATCCACCTTGATTAAAACGGATACCATATACCTCCAAGTAAAGCATAATAATTACACACTACAAACTACCTTGAACTGCCAAATCCAATGTAACATGTTAATCTGCATCAAATAATGTGTAGAAAATACCATAGACAATTTAAGATGCACTATGTAACTTTTATGGCAGAATGGCAGTATAGCTGTGCCTAGAATGTTCAACAGTATGGCATAATATCTGTTTTGCATTTATTCAATTACAGTTGATTCAATTTCTAAAAATAAACGTTATGAAGTGAGCGGATTCTCCAGAGATCTGATCCGTACTTTGGCTGGTGTCGTCACATGCTTGTCTAAGATTAATGTCATATGACAAACATGCCAGCTACATCAAAACAACAAGTTGGTGGTGGACCCACCAGAATGGTGCAGTATTGTATACAGTAAGCCTTACACATAAAGTAAATTTTCTACAACAATAGAACTGGAGTACACTGTCTTCTGTTATTTACAGTGCTAACTAACAGGACGCTAAAAAGAAGCCCAAACCTTTCCAAATATCTAAGCTGCCTTTTTGACTTCACCTCAAGTAGTGGAATAATTATATTTTTTAAGGGGTGCAAATCTTCAGAGGGATGCTGCTGATCCAAATAAATTATCACCGATATGAATCCGTCGCAGTCAGCCCCTTGAGCTTATGAAGTGGAAATTAGTAATATTTGTTGTTTGATTAGAGATGTTCTCTTGGATAAACAGGTTTTACACTGTAGCCCCCCACAACTACCAATTAGGCATTACCTCACGTGTCCCCCTGCCCCCTCCCTATAAGCACCTGAGTGAGTGTGGATTTTAATCTGGGTTTGCTGCGCGCAGGAGTGGACCACAGGATGAACGGTGGTTGTGGGAGATAGGGCAGGGAGCCAGGGGATGCTATTGATTGTTACTGTGAATGTGTTTTCCTGGGGGAGTCCAAAAGAAGAGAATGGGCGGAGGGGCGGGCCGGGAATGCCTGGCATGTCTCTGCTGCTGACGAGAGAGGAAAAGGCACGGGTAAATGCTCATATCATCCATCAGTGAAAGGTACATTTAGGGAGAGGCCTGAAGGGAGTTAGCCCCCCCTCTTGGGAATGGTTTAGTCCATTCCTCAAACCCAAAGGTGCTCCCTTATTTCCTGTGCGCATGTGCGCAGTGGGGAATATTTCACCTGTCTTCTCTCGGTTTCTCTCTCTCTCTGTTTCTCTCTCTCTTCTTTTTTTCCCTCCGTGCAGCACAGAAAAGCACATATCTCTCTCTCAGCACCTGCCTGCCCCCCTCCCACCTCCGCCTCCCCTGTTCCCCATATCATCCCTGACTGTAAGAAAAAGGAGAGGACTGCTTGAGCGAACCCACCCCCTAATGCCATCACTTACTGTTGCGCTCCCCTGGTAGATGCCGTATCAGTTTCACCTGGTCCCCCTCGGTGTGCTCCCTCTAAAACATCAGTCCTGAGTCCTGAGGGGCAACTGCAGATAAGCAAGTGTGTGTGGCGGCTGCTTCTTACTACTGGAATATCTTAAATTTGATTTTGCATTTTTGGGCAAAAAACAAAACTAAATTTTGATGGCTCCAATACCAATGATTACATGAACAACAATAATAGATTATTAAATAAGTTGTTTATGTCAACATGCACACATTTGGTAATGTGCAACTATACAAGTATTTACAACGCTTTCATATTTGTTGGTTAATGAGAACATATTATGCTTTTGTCAGTTATATAGTGTATTATGTATGACATCATTAGTTCATATTTTGGACATTTTAAATCGCAATATTGAGCTAAAATGAATAAAAGAAACAAGTCAGCTGACTTCCGGTTGAAAACAGCAGAGCTGTGTTACTTGGCGGCCGAGTGGATAGCTTGTTTTTTTCAGGCTCCGTGTGCAGCCGCAGGGTTGTGAGTATGATACCCACTCTGACAATCCGATGAATGTCCTTCCCTCTCTCATCACCATTTCACGCCACACTGTCCTGTTCAATATCGCCTAAAGCAAAAAAAAAAAAATCCTTAAAAAAATAACAAAGAAACCTGCAGAGCTGGTTTCCTCCCAACCTCTTAACCGCATGTCACTGAAAACGTCACAACAAAGTGCTGTGCTGTCGGACCCTGCTGACGGCCCTGTCACTTGATAGTTACACTTCATGGTAGTGAGAAACAAATTTGTTTTAATTTGTACCAAAATGGCTTAACAATTCTGCGTATGTTACTGATATGTGCGTTACACATTTTATTCAATGTAATTCAAACACTGTATTTCCACAAAATGCAAGAAGCGCACAGAAATTCTGACTACCAACAGTTTGTATGTTTAATACTGTGCATGTTTAATATGGTGTTTAATACAGCAGCACCCCAAAATCCTTTATTTGTAAGTGACAGTTAGCTCATCAGTGCATCACCAAAGCTGCTGAGAAATATGAGGATTGCCCATGCAGCCTTGACATCCAGTGGAGTGAGCGGTGGACAGTGTGAGTGCTGAGTCACCTGGCCGCAGCCAGTCGACATGTGGCTAACGAGCTCAGATTAATGAAGTGGAATGAACCCTCTCACTCTGAGCACAGTGGCATCTGCTCGGACAGGGAGAAGGACACATGGACAGAGCAGGCTCACAGCTGCACCTCAAGCCCTCAGCAAACACCTCCAGAAGGAAAAGGTCACAGCAGGGATCAACTCAATGTTAAGACACACTACTGTGCATTTACAGTACATTGCAAGAAAGAGCTGATACAATTCTAAATAAATACTACATCCAATAAGGGCATTGCAAATTTACTTATTATTACAAGCAAAAACAAGTAATTTCAGTTCAAGCTAGCGTGCAAAAAAGTAACACTAAATGTGACATTCTTCATTATCTGGCTGCTTATGTCACAATAACTTAACTTTCAGAAAGTTTGATTTCATGAAGTCACATTCTCGAGAATTGGTGATCTATGTGAATGAATTGAGTTAAGGACTTCATTGTTGTTTTGGCACAACATCAATAAGTGTGCACAATCATAAATTGTGTGCGTCTTCTCACAATAATCATAATACAGTTTGAAATGGTGACATTCATGATATCATTTAAAGAGTAGTTCTTATACTCCTAACTCCAAACGACCAAAGACGTTGCATTTACTCACAAACACACACAAAAAAACAATAGTAGACTTAACTTGCCTGAAGGGTGAATATAGATATTTCAATGCAGTCAAGTATTATATAGTCCAGTAACTCTGCTATGATACTGAGACAGACTTCAGCCACCTTTTACCTCAGGAACAAGACAACAATGAATAAAGATGCATGTGCATACTGAAGGAACACATTTAGTTTCTTTTACATACATTCCATACATTCATGCCTTTCATAAAAATCAGTTTTGCCCCCAAAAATGTTCCTGGTTGTTTTCTTTTTCTTGAGCCAGACAATCCTTTCAATCTTACCTCACAGTCACATGTAATGTATCAGTGTACGTGTAGACAAGCACAAACAGCCAATTAGCAGTGCTTTTGAATGAACAGTCCTGGTTTGGTATGCACACAAGCCTCTTGTTGTGGGCCATGCGACAGGACGTCCCGATCAGAGCTCTGAAAGGCGCTGGTCTGCATGTCTGAGTGAGTGAGAGCTGCTTAGACACCTATAGGCGACAAACCCACAGCCCAAATGACTCCACAGTTTCAGCTCAGCCTGTTTTCCCCATTTAGCATTGTTTTGTTGATTTACATTTTAATAAAAAACATCTACAAATTCAACCAAATGTATTCTGGGCAGTGTGTCAAAAAGCCCAGACTTTTGTATTTTTAGCAAAATATATGCCCCAACTTGCATTCTTGTTTAAATCTCTTCCATAACATTGCTGCTAATTATGATTTTGTTGTGTGGTAGAAGCATTACTGGAAGGTCAGCAACATGTAATTATTAACATTTTTTTAACACTACAAGACAAAGCCCAACAGTAGCTTGAAAGCCAGCAGTAACTCTTAATAACTATTTGAGGTGCATGTGTGGTTTGATCTATTTCAAGAAAAAAAAAAAAAATCATTGTGGATTAAATTTGATCTAGTTCTTGTTAAGATGTGTGCGCTGTTACTGGAAATACGAAGGCCATAAGTACAGTAAGCGAGGGGGTATCACGTTTATTCCCTGTGGGGACTTTAGCCTAAATTGGATTAAGGAGAAACAGAGTTGAGAAACAGCCTTGAATAACCCTCTCAAATTTACTGTGGACCAACAGTGTACAAGAACTGAAATCCCCGAGGTCCGCTGTGTGGTACTGGAGCTGTACTGAGCTTGTGTGGATTAATACACACCAATATGCACCGCTTTCATTCACTAACTAGACTGCAATGTGATTTCTATTTTGTGTGAGACTTTAGAAGAGAGCTTTTAGCAAAACACTAAAGTTAATGTAAACCATCCCCAAAGGTTATTAGAATACATACACTAGCAGGCTAGGACAATTAATATACAATGTATTGTGCATGCTGTGGAATGTTTCACATTTAGTCAAGCTTTAGTCTCAATAAATGCTAGATATTTGGTAATGGTACACAGGGTCGTTTATCCATAGCATTAAATATTGTGCATGGCAATTCGGGAGTGGGTAAAGAGACTTTGAGACTTTTGTTTACTTTTAAAGATATGTTTTACGTTGTAAGCTTTTCTGAGTGGTTAGAGAACAGTGGAATTAAGCATAGACATTTAGAAGCTTTGAAGCCAAGACATGTAATTTGCCCTGCATATACTGCACTTTCACCACTAAGCCACAAGAGCAGACATCATTTTATATTTAGTTAGCAGTACCAAATGGAAGCATATACTTGTGCTTTGATGCTAGTTTAAAGGGTAAAAAGAGGCATAAAGTGCTGCCAATACAGAAGATCATCTTGATTGACCTAGTTATCAGAAAATGTTGGTATCAAACCTCAGGCTTAATCCTCATGTCGTGCTCCAAGTTCAGTGTTTTCCCACTGGATGCTTCTGGGCACAGTAAACTCTGAGAAGCACCTAACAAGCATGAAGACGGTGACCATTCTCTCCTTCCCTTATAGCCACCGCTTATTTTAACATCTCCCTCTCTGAAAGGGCCCCAGCAGACTATTTCTGCTCCATATCTCACCAGGGCACAAAACCCGCCACTCCCCACCTCCCCCTCACCTCCCTGTTCAGCAACGAAATGACACCCCTATTTAATCAATTGTGAATCATGAATTTTTGCACAAGAGACCCCTTTTCTTTGCACTTGACAGTGATTGAACTGCACAGCCATGCAATTCCATTCACCACGGCCATGAAAAGAAAAAAAAAAGCTTTTGGGGGAGGGGGAGAGATGAAGGAGATTTCCCCCTGACATCATGGACTGCTGCTGAATGGGGGAGCAGCACAGGGGCCCTACTATGTGTTGGGACCAGCTGATCTATAAGAGTCTGAGAGAAACACAAACTTTTTACAGGGGCCCTCCCAAGACCAGTTTTAGGAATAATAACAGGAATAGAATGAGTGTGTGTGGGGGTCGCACAGGGGGAGGGGGCCAAACAGAAACGCCCCATGATGAAAAAAGTCTATGTCTCCTCTCTTTTGTGTACACAGTAAATTTGTGTTTACGTTATAATGCCATAAATTACAAGCAGTGGTAAAATACTTAACATAACAAACTAAAACTAAAACTAAAAACACACACAAAAGACAGAATCTTCAAACTAAGCTGGTCCTGATCAACTCGAGCTCAAGATCAGCCTGACAGGTTGTCCCAGCGACACTGAAAGATGGGTCAAATGCAGAAGATTCATCCTCTGCATTTGATGTAATAAAAGTATACCTTAACAAGAGCTAATCAACTGAAAACAGGGACAAAAACTAAAACATGTTCACTGATGGGGTTTTCTTTCATTCTCAGATACACAAAATTGTGCTAAATTGCATACATTACATGAAAGATCCCTAAACTATTTAACAATGTATGTAGTTGTTTGTAGTTCTTTATTTACTTACTTCGACATTTTAAAGGGGGCAGTGTGACGTAAAGCTAGTTTACTTTGTGGTTCCATAGTTCATGTGACAGCCCGTGACCCCACATGACCCCAACACAGAGGTCACCACAGCAGACTGTTTAAAATATCCCACTGGCCTCACAGCTCAATGGAAGTTCCTAAGGTTTTGTTTTGGGACATAATGGCAAAACCAACTTGAACAATATCAGAGTTTGGTTTCAGTTCTGCAGCGATCACTGGAGGGCAGTGACCAGAAGTCCATTTTTGTATAAAAATAGAGAAGTAGAAAATCAATTGACCACAGAGATTTTAAAAATAACCCTTTTCCTGTAATCCAAAGAGAGGCTTTTCTTTAATTAAAACACAAAATTCACTTGTGGTTGAGAATGAAGATCTTGAGCATGAGATACATTATTACATAATACATTAATTATACAGACAAAATTACTAGTCACGAAAGTCACTAATAGCAGAAAAATCAAGTCAGCATTTGGAAATAACTCCAGACATCCCCATTTCAACGAATTTACACTTTTAACTACACATTATACTTACTTACTTATACATATGGCTTATTCTAGCATCATATATTCAATGAATGTGGTGTATAATAGTAAACAAAATTATTTGCAGCTCACTGTCTAATTTTGTCCAACCTCAAACCAGCAACTGAACATGTAATTACTTAAATCAAAGCTTCTCTAAATTAAAAGCATGTAGCTGAACTCATGAATATTTTGTCGGCCATAAAAGTACTGTAATCTGCTTGATTCATTTTGATAGACAATATTTCTGTTACACGATAGGCTCCAATGGGAATTTAATGCACCTATTAATTACCAGCAGTAATGAGGTTATGGTTTTCCACTGGCCTGGTGACTCATGCAGACAACATGGGGCCTGTGTTGCCACGAATCATACTATCTTTTATATGGGTTTTCCACCCATAGATAGTAGTGCTATAAATTGCTACAGTTACAAGTAATATTTGCTGCTGGAGTAGTACTTCTGGTAGTTTTTTGTATTAATGACATAAGAAGTAGCAGTGTCAGCAACAGAAGAACATATTTCAGTTGTATTTGAGGCTGAGATAATAAGAAAAACAATGTAGAGGACAGGTTACATTTACAAGAGATTGTGAAAATGCAAAATACACAAACTGTTCCAGGTTTAATTAAACATTACAGGAATACAGGGGAACCACAGGGGACCTAGTGAATGTGTTGTTGATGGTCAGCGCTGTAACCTTCAGACCACCAGGGCGCCCACAATGTAAGACCAGATCAAATATTCATAAGTGCGAGAGAGAGTACAATTGTGAGTGTCCAGGAGGAGCAACCATGCACACCTCGGGCATGTTGGTTTTCACAAGAAGAGTGACATGTTAACTGAATATTTATTACATATGAGACCAGGAAAGAAATCCTCATACAATATGTACTATATCACTGTACAAGGGAGACCTTAGTTCAAATAAATAAATACTGTAAATACTGTTCTCAAAGGTACTTGACTTGTTTTGTCCACAATTATTTAAACCAAAGTAATTATGAAAGCAAGAGCTAACCACTCTGCAACGTCACAACTCCATGTTAAACACTGCACATTAAGATTAGACTTCACTGTCATTACAGTGCAAGAAAGAGACTATGGGGTACTACTGAGATTCACATAACTTACTTACTCAAAATACAGTACAAACATTTGGTTGGAGTGAGAAAGGTAAAACTAACTAACAGGCTGCAAAGGAGAGTACTTCCCTTTCTGGACTGGCCTTTCAGAGGAATGTAAATGTTCTGTCTACCCAAGCAAAGAGACAAATGTAATTTTCAGTTCCCAATCTACTGGTGCCCCAGCAAACATTTAGAAAGGAGACTTGTACAAAAGAAAGAAAAGAAAAAAAAAAGGGAAAAAAGCATCAAATGAAACCCAGTGCTTGTTGGATGCACCTTTTTTCCCCTTGAGTCCCAAAGCTCTAATCATGTCATGTCAGTCACGTTGGAGACAGAGGGAGAATTAGAGGTGCAAATCTGTGCAGCACAAATGTTTGCTGAAGCAGGAATTGTGTAAAAATTGCTTTTCCAACAAGTCAATGGTCCATTGGCTGCATTTACATTCATTTAGTGTGTTTGTCCCGAATATAATTTTCCAAATGATTATAATCAATTCATTTGAAACTTGCCTCGCGCCGCTTGTATTTGCATTTATACAACACTCCCAAACAACGGATGGCTCTTGTCCAAACAGCTGCAATCTTCCCAATGGGTTTTTTCAACAACACACTGTCATGTCACTGCTACAGACTACAGCACTATTAAAGGAGAAAGGCTACAGTGGGATTAGCAAAACATGTACAAATATAAATTATGTGTAAACGTTTGAGAATGTATAACCACTGATTCAGTTTGTCTTGTTGTAATTTGAATGTTAGAATGAGCCAGTCCTTTTGTGTGATTGTTGCATAAATAACTGGATAAAATATGTCTGTGTTCAGTCAATAGACTGCTGAGCTAACTTAAGCTACAGATAACACATAAACGTTTCTCAGTACACTGCAACTGCAATAAAACTCAAGATTGGTGTTTGTTTCTGTTGCTCGGGAATTTGACTCACTTTTATGATTCAAGGCCACTGTTTATTCTGCCCAATTAGAGCAGAGCAGAGAGATGCTTGAGGTGACTGACATCTAATTTGTGAGTTGAAAATGAGAATGACAAGAATGACAAAACAAAAACTATGATGTTTGGCATTGAGGACAAAATATTTCTTCACTGGACAGATCGTTGGCTGGAACATCACTGACCACTTTTTACTTTTACTGGTTTGTTAATCCCTCCTTTTATACGGAACACGTAAAGGTGCATCCGTAATAGTCTTTTGTCCCTGGGACAGTTTGGCAGTAGGATTAGGCTCTGTATGTTTGGTGGTCTGAGAAGTGCCACTTTCCCCTGTTCTCTGCCATGACTCTAATCTGTTGGAAGCCAACGAGCTTGAAGCTAATGGTAAACCCTGATTGGACAAAGTGGATTGTCATCCTATTCAGTAGGTCACATGTTAATGCTCTGTATCTGTGTTAATGGACTAGAAGCACGCCACTGCTGGCAAAAACAGAAATACAAAATTAGGACTATGCATTTTCAGTCTCTTGAGAATTGCAGCTTTATCTCCTAATATGACTATACATGTTTTAACTATATACAATTAAATTTTTTTCTTTTAAATTTGTATTTTTTAATTTTCTCCAATAGAGTATTTTATAAAAAATATCCCTCTGTGATAAAAATCAGACTATTAGTGTGCATCCACCCTGACTTTCCTTTGCCATCTATGCACACGAAAATGTGCAAAAGGATCTGTGAGTCACAGAGCTAGGAACATAGATTCATTTAAATACATTTAAATATACTTCCATCTTGTGGTTTGAAAATTGTGTAATACAGCTTTAACAGAATAAAAACAAATAGAAAATAGTAATAATAAACATAAACTGTGATGGCAACTGGAGTGATTATGTAATGATTGTCTAGATTTCGCATAATATAATAAAGTACATCTTGGGAATATACAGTTCATATATCTCTGCATGAAAGCTAATGAAAAACAATGGCATTCCTCTGTAAAATCCCCAATCCCTCTATCAAAAACCCCACCAAATCTTTCAGACCTTTTAACCCTCACATCAAAAGCCATTTGTCTCCAGCAGCGCAGCCCGGACCGAGCCACACCCGTGACAAGTCCCCATCTAATCTGGTCAAATTACAGTGCTCACCTCCATGTTGTTGGTCTTTAAAGGGCACGTAAACGCCCCTGTTGTGGACCACTGGTGTGCTATCAGAGCTGCTATCCCCGCGGAGAGAGGAGGGACAGCAGCAACACTTGTGCCTTTCATTTCCTCTACCACAGCGGGGCATGTAGGTCTGAGCCAAAGCCTGGATCAGCCTCAAAGAACAAATCACAAAGATGGCCAAGAAAGGGTGTTTAGAGTCATCATTTGAGTGTTTGTTCACAAACTGAAGCGTGAAATAAGGCATCATAGATACAAGGCAATGTAATGATCATTTAATAATCAATAAATGAACAAAGGCATTAAGATGTTGGGTGCTGAAATGTAGACATTATTTAATACTATTTTGTTGAATTATCATTGCAGTGGCTTTTGACTGAGCTCTGTGTGTGGTTCCCAAAACAAGCTTGTGCCAAGGCTTAGCTGATAGGCTAATTAAGCTCACCACAGGGAATAAATGTTTCTTCTGTGCCTGCCATTTGTCACACCTGGCATGGAAATGTCACTAAGAAGGCACACACACACATACGCACACACATATACGATGCAGACAAGAGAAGGGCTGAGACGAGAGCGCCAATCAGAAACAGGAGAGACAAATGAGAGAGAAGCAGCTCGAATTCTGCAGGGTATATGCAGGGATCCCAAAGTCAATTTAAAAACCTTTTCAAGACCTTTATGGAACTCTTTAAGACCTTATCACAACACATCTAGCATTTTTTGGAACTACAAACACACCCTATATTTAGGAAAAGATAACATATTTTAAGTAAATGGTATACAATATCAATGGTATATTTTACTGTGCGGTCTTAGAATTTACAATTCAACTAAAAGTGAATGTATAAAACATGTAATGCACAAAAACAGAGGACCACGGCTGTTCAAACTAGGGCTGTAGGCGACTAAACGAATCCTCTCCATGTAAACCAAACTGCGCTCAAAAGACAACTGTACAGGGGTTCATGTAAAAATAAGTATTTATGCAGAAAAGTACTGGTAAAGAGGACATTTAGATGTTAGGGATACATAAAGTAGATTAAACTTACTTTATAGCTTTTTGCTAGTCAACCTTTGGCTAAAATGTATTTAAAAAGTTGATAATTTTACTAATTGAAAATATAATTAAACTAGTAGTTTAAATATTGTAGTTTATTGTGATATTTTCTGCAGAAATATATAGCTCATTAAAATGTGTTGTTGTGAAAGGCTAGTTCATGCACTGAGGAAATATAAAAATATGGTATGGTAATATTGAAAAGAACAGTGAGCTCCAGTTGCAATGGTCCCTGTCCCTCTGTAATGATACAATATCAGTAGAGATTGCATTGCTGTCGACACTTTGCAGGCGGTGAACGATGTTGTAGCCTGTCTTTATAAGCCCTATAATTAAAACACATGAAACAACAGGTGCTGGACAATGTGGCTGCTGTCAGTTCAGCAGAGCTCACCTGCTGCTGGCACAGGTTCGCGCTGCTTTGATACGAGGCGCTTCATACATAAATCTGTGGTTATTACAGCCGAGACAGCTTAAGTCAAGAGCAGCCCCAGAGCCACTGTCACACGAACAGAGAGACCGGCACTGCACCACAGCAGCCGCAGAGCAGGCGAGAGGCGGAGTTTAGCCATGCCAAAACCAAAATTACACATTTAATACAAAGAAGATCGAACTTTAATTATATTTTATTTTATTTTATTGCAAAGTTGAACCCTGGGTTTATGGAATGCACTTTACCAGGGGAAGTATATTAAAGCTTCTCAGTCAGCATAAAAACTGTTTAATGTGTTGGAACGTAAAAGTATAATTAAAGGACAGTCCATTTACTTTTTAGATTAAATATTCAATAATAAACCCTTGTTGAGCTCATAAAATGTATCTACATATTGTATATATTACATACTTTACCACCAATTACACTTTAAGAATCTTAAATACAATTTTGAGGCTAGAAAATTGTATATTCTTCATCATTTTGTAATAGAGAAGCAAACCAACTTTCTTTTAATTTCTTCCCTAGAAATACAAAATGGTTGGTTATTTTTTTACAGTAAAGACTTTTCTCCTCGTTTTTCCTCCATTCTGATGACACTTGAAGATTCTATAGAGTAAGGTCAAGTGGTAATGTTATGGAACTGAGTTGAAAATGACCTATTCCTTTGTACTGAAATCGAGTTTTGTTGAACCCATCTCATGTCCGCAGTTTAAAAAAGTTCAGCTCAAACATGGAGATGTCAGATAAAATACTGTAAGAACACAGCAGGCATCTCAGAGGAAACCCCACGTACAGTAGTGTCAATCCCTGAGCACATCACCCTAAGTGCCGCTGCTGCAACAGACGCGGCTCTTTTCCTCCTCCAGAGTGAAATCCATGCGTGCCACATGGAGTTATTTCAGCAGATCACTTCAAAGCCAAGTCAAATCAAAGATGTGGGACTTCCATGGCATCAGAAGATCAAGATAGTGGACTGTTTCATCTTTGTTCCACAGCACTGCTTTATCTGCCTCTTGTCAACACGTCACTTAGCCATCCCACAGATTTCTCAGATGCCCTGCCCCTCTTCAGCTTTTCCAATCCCACTCCTCTCTCATTGCTCGTCCAATTATTTGCGTCCTGGTTGTTGACAGTAGACATGGCGCTAAAGCTGTTATCTGCAGGCTACACGCTGCATGCAGTGAGACAGGGCCCCATATGGAGACTCCCAATAGGATGAAGAGATCTGGGACACTTGGTGGCAGCTTGCAAGGATCACAGCACGTCTCAATATAGAGCTACATCGTGTCATAATTATTGCAGTGATTGGAAAAAGTTGGCGACGGTCTGAAACAATTGCACTGGAAAGGCAGAGTTTTTTTTCCTTCAATTCAGGGCTGCACGATTAATCGAATAGAAATCGCGATTTTAATGCGTGCAGTTAGCAAATCGCAAAAGCTGCAATTACAAACAAACAACAAAATACCCTGTAAATACTGCATAAAAATGGCTAACCCTGTAGATTAGATTTGTTAAAACCTTTTCTGAAAAAACAAAAACATGACTAAAGGTGGCAAAAATGTGACTAAAAGCAACAAAAGCGTGACTATAAGTGACATACAACAACAAACGCAACTAAAAGCGACACAAAAACACCTTAAAGTGACTAAAATGTGACTAAAAGTGACTTAAAGTGACAAAAGCGCAACTAAAAGTGACAAATCGCAACTAAAAAGTGACAAAATGCAATTAAAAAGTGACAAAAAGCACTAGTTTGTAAGTCCCATTATTAAACATAAATCGCAAATCTATTCACAATCGCAGTAGTGGTCAGAAAAATTGCTAACTTTTCATCAGTCCAACAGTAAAGACAAAACAAGTATTTAGATTTTTACGGTCTTAAAACGTGACAAACAGAACTCACTCACTTAATGCGTTCTGACCATCCTAAATATTTAACTCTCTGTGGCCTGCATGCAAACATCGCACTACCTACTTCACGGAGAATAAAACACTCTATAATTAGAAGCAGAGAAAGTGCGGTGGTCTCGTTTTGACCCATATAGATGTATTTATCTGTACTACTTAACTACATGAGCCACTTCAACTGATTGGGGAAATTTCATGTTTTGAAGATAAAAGGAGAGAATCTAGGGTGCAGAGAGAATAAAGTCATGAGGAGATGCTGAAGGATGCCAGGTACAAGTCTTCATTCTCTACATAAATAAATTGAACAGAACGTTTTAAGCAGATTTTAGTCAAACCTTGGAGCTAAGGATACAGACCTCGAAACTTAGATAATCATGTTGGCTTAAAGCAATGAATTAGGGCTGCACAATATTGGAAATTATTGTGATATGTAATATGGCAGTTAAGTGCAGTTATTTCAGTCATATTAAAACTACATGTTTTAAGGTATTAATCAAACTCTAAAAAGCTATACAGAGAGAAAATTGAGACTAAATAATGGTGCTTGAATAAGGAAAGGCATGACTTAAATCAGCCTTTTTCAACATTTTCATTTGAAGAACTACATACAGATGGAGGACTTTAGTCACTTTAGTTTTGCGATTTGTCTAATTTGTTGTGATATTGATTATTTCTTGTGATATCGATACTTTTGTAATATATTTTGCAGCTCTATCATGAATACTTAATGAACACTTGCAACTTTTAACAGCTGGTTGACACTTTTTATCCACCTCTTCTTTAGGCAGGTACTTACTATTTATCTCTTAATGTCCTTAAATCATTTCCCATGCCTCCACAAATCCACATTGTCTTTCAGTGCCGCCCGTGGTTCTGTGGCAGTGATAACGCAAGCGGGAATCAGACAGTATTTATTTTTTAGCGTCTTAATCTGCGTTCCTCCGGCTCAGCCTAACTGACATTTCCTTCATTTATTCCAACCAGGATTCCAACATTTTAATTAGGTCACTCCAAATCTCCTCCCACGCACTGTTATGGCAAAAAAACTTTTTATTTCATCATGTTTGTCATTTTCTCCTTTTCTTTCACACTTGTCAGTTTGGGCTCAGCGGGTTATCTCACTAATGATGTATAGTAGTCGCCCGAGCAAATCCCACCACAGCTGCCAGTTATACAGCAGAGGTAAACGCATAATTGAATGTTTGAATTGAATACATGATTGACTTTAAAGTAGGATGTCTCTTTGCAGTGTGTGCATGATTGGGAATATAAGCAGATGATTCATTATTTGGTATACATGTAGGAAATGTGTGCAAAGCTACTGGTTATAGCACAGAAGTCTTAAGAAAAGACAGACAGTTTGCTCTCTGAAATCCAAGCTTTCACATGAGTACAACAGTATTGTCCAATGTCCAACTAAAGATGTTTTCGTAACTCAATTTACTAAACTTGCACATCGATGGATTTATGGTACATTGTAACTTTTTTCTCACATAGGACATAAAGATCACTCTTTAAGCAGAACCTACACAAAACTTTCTAATCGTTTACTTTTGATGGATTGAACAGAAGAACGTATTGATATCTAATCTTAATTGTGATTATGATTTTATATATACGATCTAGTTTTCTCTCATAGTAAATGTGATGTCCAAAAGCCGTGTCTCTATTCTTTTTTTTTTAGATTTGTATATCCCAAATATGTGCAATACACAAATTACACACAGTTTCCTAATTACTATGAAAACAGTACATGATAAAGAACCTGTAATATATATTTTTCTTCCATTTATGTAAGTAAACTACAGAATATGTTTCAATTTGATGTCTACTCTATGTTTAAATTGTTTTCTATTAACCTGCAGAGACTTGCCTTTAAAGGAAAAAATATCATGCATTTTTTATATTGTCATTAGCCTTTAATCATGCTCTTGAATACTTTAAATTTGACATCTCATGTTTTGAAACAAAAATATAATTATAATTACACTTGTTAATATGAACACTTGTTCATATAGTGCATAATATTTTTTATGCACTATATGTCTGGCGTGACACTTACTGACGCCTAGGGCTTACACAATTTAGTTATGTTACGGTCAGGTTAGCAGTAGCAGTTATTGTGTTTAGACGGCGGAAATGGAACATTGTTAGAACATGTTTAAAAGCTCAAAAAGGTCACTGTAGTAGAATATGTGTCCTTTAACAAAATACTAGTTTTATGAGTACTTATACTCATAAAAGTTCGTTTATTAACACATCTACTGTCATGTTTGTGATTATGCACAAAACACGTCTTTCCAAAGTAACTGACGAGGCAAAATCTCGAGCAGGTTTTGCATCTGAGCAGCAGGTCATTTATGTGATTTAAGTGCTTAAAGAGCTGAAGTGTGTGATGTGGTGAAAGCAGCCGTCTTTACGATCCATGTGGGCGGCTACAAGCTCCACACACGGAGGTGACTGCTGAGTGCCACTGGACCCGAGCCAGGCTGGTTTAGGACATCGAGTGTACAAGTTCAGGATAAAATACAAAAACAATGGAGTTACATCAAGAACTAAACAGTGCTTAAACCATGGATCTATTAAAATAACTGGACAGGGTATTGCTAGCTTAAACCTGTCGACAGTTGTCACTTGAGACCTGTCCATTGGTACTGCAGCAAAAAAATCAACAGTCCAGAAAGTATTTTTCCCATATAGTGCAATGTAAAAACAAACTGCTCCATCCACTGATTTGAAGGTCGGATTTTGTGATGAAAAAAAAAAAAAAGTAGTTTTAAAGGACTGTCGGTAAGGGTTTCCTTTGGGTGCACAGACCTCTATTTTCAAAAAAGCTGAAGCGACAGATTAGATGTAAAATATTAACAACGTCCTCATACAAGTTAATTTTGATAAGCAAGCTCAAAAGTTCAAGTTTGTCTAATTTGGCAAACGGATGTGAGTTATTCGGATCATGACAAAGACAAAGGTAGTAAAGCTACATGAAAACAACAAATAATTAATCCGACTGACACACTAATCCACTTCCTCGGATCCGCTCACTGCTGACAGTGAACCTTTGATGTGGCGCACACAGGAACACAACAGTGGGAAGATTCTGTGTTTGGTGAAGAACAACAGTGTAGTACTTGGAAGCATTTCCTGACTGAGTGTGTCTTCACTTCCTGTGATTTAAACAGGATGTAACTAAAGGAAATGTAAGTCCTCTCAGTCTGCACACACCTCACTTATGTGTCTATTAATATATATTTTTGGGTAGGGGAATAAGTCTATATTTCTTCCTTCTTTCTTTTGCACATCATTGCAAGATCTTTCACAAATCATATTAATCAATAAAACAGACTATTGATAGTATATTGACAAACAAGATCATTGCACAAGTTTCAAAATAAATTAAAATAAAAAACCAAATCAAAGTTCTTCTCCCACTGGTACATGGGACAAATATCAGTCCAGTCCAAATCACCAGAGCCTCCTCCCACAGCTCGGAGCATTTCAAACTGCAGGCTGCTGTATTGACAGATCCATAGCAGTGAATGTGAGACTGACTTCATTGCTACAAGGCCCAAGGATGGCTAATCCATGACCTTCTGAGAGCGATAAGCTGAGAGTCAGCTGTACAAGCAGCACACTGCAGCGAGGGTTAGAGGGCTGAGCAGAGCCTTGTGGTCTCAGGCAGCGCTCTGCTTTAGGATCAACCTCTGCTCTGGGACGAGGAGATCCAACCAGCTGAGTGCCGTCATTATGTGGTTAGGCCTGGCAAGAGCCACAGCTCAGATTATTAGAGCCACTGAAGGCTGCCGCTACAGTGGTGCACTGTTTGGCAAACCAAACCAAGTCCTCTTAGAGAGAGAAGACGGAGCAGCCGCACAGAGCAGCTTCTGTTACTGAAGGATGCCAAAAAGCACCTTTCCTCAGCAGCAGCAGAGCGGTTCACTGGGTTTATGGTCAGTGCACAAACTGCTTTGTGTAGAGTTTTTGGCTGCATATGGGCACATGCATCAGACCGGTACATTACGCTGCCAGGCTGAAGGATAACCACAATGCAAGCACACAGTCAACAAACTGCTAAGCAGAACTACAGATAAATTCTCGTTTCACCATTTGGCTGACCCTAATTACTCACCAAAACTAAATAACTTCTTAGATAGTCAACATAATCTGCACTAAATCACACTCATGAGACCATTATCACGGCTGTATTGTGGGACAAATTGACGGGTTTAATTACAATATAAAACAAATGAGAAAACAAAGTGATAGATCAACTCTAATGCTTAGCAGTACATACGGGAACCATATGGGCTTGTCACCACAGTTAAGACGGCTTCTGCTGTGCTAATCACTCTGACAGAGCAGATGCACACTCTCAGGCATTATTGGCTAAATTAAAGCTATTTTCCTCTTTTCGCTCTGTGTGGAACAGCCGTTCTGGTCTGAATAGAGCCAGAGGACTGAAGCAGAGGACCAGAGTAGTGGCCAGTGTCCAGACTCCAGGCGATGCTCCGATCCCACCGAGGCAGGATTAGGTCCTGATCCAGATTTGGGGCTGGATTTAGGCATTCTCCTCAAGCTGGGCCCAGCTGAAATTCAGATATTAGCCGATGATGTCATTGTTTGTGTGGGGAAACAAAAGGCTTGCAGCGCTCACTTGGTATTCAGAGCATGTTTGGTCAGTGCCATCCACAAAAGGAGCAGTTAGCCCGAGCAGCAGCATCAGTCTGTCAGCATTTTCCACAAATATAAGGTTGTGTGGCCCCTGGGAGCCTCAGCAGGGCACTGGCACAGACACAGAGGGCCTGGAGTGAGGCAGCAGGCACCAAACACACACACACACACACACACATCCACTACACACACGCACTCGCCTCACATTCAATACTGACTAACATTCACTTCCTGCCCCACTGCCCTTGCTGCTTCTGGACAAGTCTAAAGTATGTAAACAGGGCTCCAGCTGCAGCGCGCCCTACAGCTGGAGATGAGAGGGTCAGAGACAGTCATGTGACCTGCGTCCACTGCAAACTCAGACCATGTGGAGACCAACGCACAAAGTCAACCTCCCTGACCCCTGATGTCTAATACATCACATACGCTACTGTATACAAGGCAACATATGGTACTGCGGGCCATTTCAAACTCGACACACTTCATCTATTAATCAACACAGCAGCGCACAAGCCTCTGCGCTGAATACAAATGCACTGTACATTGCAGAAAACAAACACACTGATTTGAAATGCTTCACACATGTCAGTCAGTAACCTCCAATAAGAATGGAGCAAACTAAAACATGTTCACTGGTCAAATTACAGTCAAGCAAGTAACAGTTTTACACTATTGAGCTGTACAAAAACCCTCTGCTTTCTCAAACTAAACAGATTCATTGTTATAGCTAATGGAACATGTCAATGAAAAAAGCATTTAATCAGTGACTTTGAATCATAATCATACCCAAGTTGTACATTTTTTCTCAAGGCCTATTGCCAAAAGTCCAGTCACATAAATGTAACCAGTAAGTGGAAAGGCTGAATGAATGAATTAAAAAAATACTTAATTTAAAGAAAGAAAATAAAAAGACTTTATTTAAAGAATCTTTGGTGTGGTGTTTGCCATCTGATTGAGTCCATGGAGACAGTTAAATACCATGCCATGGACCATTCCAAGCAATAATATACGTGAACCCTTCAACAGAAAAGTTAGTGTATTTTCAAAGTGAATGAAGAGGCTACTTGATCGTGATTTTATGGAAATGTATTTTTTTGTAGAGGTGGGAGATATATCGAAAAATATATAATTTGTTAATTATTGTTATGGTTCATTAGATAGTGTAGATAGATAGTGAAGATATAGTGCACTGTCTGTTATTAAAGATTCGCTAAAAAAAGAGACAGAAACATCTAGTGCAGAGGGTAAAAAGGTATATTTAGGCTTTTTGTAGCTAACATGCAATACTTGAACCTCAGCAAAGACATCTGCAAACACGTTTTAGTACATCCCTGACGCCTTGAAAATATTGTGAACTCAATGGTGAACTTAATGGTGTGACATTTTGTGAATACACAATTCGTTATACAATACTTCAATTAACAGTACACATCAAAATATAGTGTATGTCTACTTTTATTTGGTGTACGACTTGGTTATCAAGATTCTCCCGCCATTTGACACTAATTTTACTACAAGCAATACACAACCATTAACCTGACCCCATTAGAGAAAAATACAGTGGAAAAAAAGCATGAAAAGGGAAGAAAATTGTTTTGGAGAAGCTAATAAACCACCTGCCTATTAATCTGTATTGCTGCCAGTGGGAATAATGCCAGAGAAAATATAGTGCTATTGCTTTGATTATTCTTCCCCACCTCAGAGCAACACACATCAGGCAAATAGTTACCAACTCATTACAGGGCCCCTCTATTGCTGTTAAATTGCAGTCATTTGTGTCTTTTAGGCAAATAGACTGAGTGCTAAGCAAGCAGACATGCCCCGGCTCAATTATAATAGCCTTCACCAAATCTCTTTCTCAGCAGTTAGGCCAATTATGCACAGACTCTATATATTCTATAGTTATGTGTGGGCTGCCAATATTAATGAATGCTGCGACTGTGTTTAAACAGTACAATTTATATGGTGAGGTGCTTTGAAAAGGTTTTCAAGGAGTTCAGAGAGTCTTAAAATTACAATATTATTTACATTTTACCCCATTAAATATCATAAGTCATAAGTACAAGGTTTTATTTTATGAAGCAATTATGCATAAAGCGATGAAGAAATTTCAAAATTATAATCAAAATCTTTATTAATGGCCAAACAATTTGGTGGAATTTGCTTTTGACAGAGCATGGAAAAGCTCACATCAGCTGTGGCATCACAAACTCACAGTCTTAGTTTAGTTCTAGATACATTTTCTATGTCTGACCAGTACCTATATCTGAGTAAACCCTCCTGATGTCACCGATATCTAATACACAATCCCTAAAAATGGGGTATAATTGTATCGCCCACCCAAAGAAATACAGTGGGTCCAAAGTTTGAGCCAGTGGACGTTATGGAGACTAATGTCACGAAACCAGAAAAGGCTCAATACTCAATACAGATTTCAATAGCAACACTAATTAAAATTCTTCTTTCAACACAAAATAATAGTCTTATACCAGTACTGAAAAAAAAAAAGATTAAACTTGACCTATGTATGTAATTTCCTATAGATACACAAATGAGTATCTACTTTATACATTCAGGTTTTATTATCAATTATAATCTGGGTATAGATTTTTTTGACAACTGTTTTTGAAGACTCAGCCGACCACAAATGAAACTCAAACGTTATTGCAGGCCAGTTTGACAGATTAACACTGGTTGTACTTGCTGTATTTGAAGCAAAACCCAAGGCCAAAGATAGAAGAGGAAGGATGGAAAATGTACAAATCTATAACGAAAACAAGTTGAAAACAGGGTGGTGTTTTTGTTTGTTCAAATCTCCACGCGGCTCACACAACGCAAATAGAGTGCTGACACCAATAAGCAGTCAATGATTTTCCTAATGGGCCGAGTCTATGGAAAGGGAGCTCTCATGAGGATGGTTAAAGCACTAAAAGCCACGTGTAAACTGCACTTCCACTACAGTAGCCGTCCACACGCACACAGACACACATACACAAGTCTAAAACTCATTTTGCTAAGCTTTCTTCTTTAACTATTTAGCTTCACATTATTAAATTCTTTGTCTGAATTGCTGTGTGTTCATTTTGAAGTTTTAGAGAGTATAAAAACCTTCAGTATTTGGTCTTATAATTGAATATTTGGAATAAATAAATGGGAAAAGTTGCATGAGGGGTCTGCAACTAACAACCACTTTGCTTTTTTGGATTGATCGATTTGTTGTTTAGAAAGCGAATCTTGTGATGAAAAATATATTTATTACATAATCACTGTGTTTACACTACATTTACACATTTTGCATGTAATTTTCATGCAACTGCAACTCAATTTTATGGCATAAAACCTCTTTTTTGTCTCAACTCTTGGCATGTTTACTCGATAACGATTATTCAGAAACTAAATTAGTTGACGGTTATTTCAATAATCAGTTTGTTGTGATGAATTGATTAGCTTGTTACAGCCGAAGTCAAGATACTAAAAAATTCAGCCAAAGAGATTTCAAGATCTAATTGCTAACTAATTGGATGTCTTTTCCAACTCTTCACCCCCATGTCACACTGCCTAACTGTCCTGTCTAACAAATCATATGTGTCTAACAATCTTCACAAAAAGTCAAAATATAGCAGTTTATTGGTAACTTGTTTCAGTTGTTTAAACAGAACATTTAAAAATACAAAGACAAAACAAGAAAAAGAGAGTAAACAAAAATGGCTAAATGAATAAATATTAAAGCTGCTTTCTTACTTTTAATTGCCATTCTTGCTAAGTTCTTAAGCTTTAAGTCAATTTACTTTTCTACTACTACAATTGGCACTGTACAAAATGGCATTCCCATTCTTACAGGAAATGTCTGAGATCACAGTCACACCAACCAGCAATCATCTTCTCTTTTCCCGTCTTTGTTCTCAAACACATACCGAGCTCTTTACTATTATTTCTGCCAACTTTAAGGATTGACTGGGAGGAAAATGGTAGGAAAAGATAAATAAACAAAATGGTGCCTTTAAAATGAGACGCCATAGAAACGATGCTCTGACGAATCAGCGCCGGTATAGAAGCAAACACATTATTATTACAATGTTCAATTACAGCATGATTTGTCCCCGACAGTGAGGGCCTCAGCAGGGGTTCTCATTGAGGCTGATTTGAGGCGGCCCGCGGCGTTTTAAGCACCGGCATAACCACTCAGAGACGGCCCTATACTTAACGTGAGCGCAATGAGAGGATACAAATGCATATGGATTCACCTGCTGCATGTAAATATATAAGAGAATCACGAGGACGACTGGAGGGATAGAGCAGCGATAGTGTCCGTATGCAGCGCACGGCGGATGTTCAAACACCTGCTCGTCGACAGTAGCTCACAGGGTTTGTGCCTGTAGCTGTGAGGGGCCGTTTCATGTGCAGTGAAGTGCACTTTTATGTACACGGACAGCAGCATGTCTTCTTATGTCATAGTATTTTTATATGTTATACTGGTTTCATAACAGTAATCCAGGCGAAATTATGAAACTATTGTCCAATCCAAATCAGATTTAGCAGAGTGCTTCAAAAACACTGCATACAATAACAACACTATTAAGTACAATTAGAACTACAAGGCACTATGAATGTATTAGGTCTATGTGACTAGATTTGTTTTTGATTGTTTTTTTGTTTTGTTTTTTTCAATACTGTAACGTCTTCCATGTCCAGCTTTTATTCTGAAGTCCTGCAGTGTTTAATTGAAATAGAAGGCAGGCAAAAATTTTAAATGCTAACTAGAGCTGTAATCGACTAAATAAATTAAATACATACACGACCCATCGATTGATTAGTCAACTAAAAGTTTGTGTAAAAATAAGCTATCAAAATTGTGAAGTATCTCCATGTATCTAACCTAAAGTGAATAGAAATGTATACCAAGCAACAATTTATTCAGAAATGTATTCTATAAATAAAAATCATCAAATCATCAAAAGTACTAGTACAAGAGCTATACGTTAGATTAACGTTAGATTCATTCCAAAATTGTCAGCTAACTCTCTCCTTCTCCTCACACTTTTTTGCTGTTGTCCCATACAAATCCTTTTAATCGAAATAAAATAATTTGCTGATGAATAAACATTTTGCTTGACTAAGCCATCATCGCTCGATCAATCGACTAAATGACTAAAGGATCACAGCCCTAATGCGGTGTGGTTGTAAAAATACTGCAGTACAAAGAACCTTGTCACTGATTAAAATGACATGGTTCAACTGTTGTGGATTTCCTTTTAGAAAATGTTCATATGACGACTATATGCAGTATTCACACACAGAGATGTATTTATATATTCAACCTTTGACTTCTACAGTGCTGCAGTCTCTGCAGTACTTCCACCTGTATGGTCCCTGCCTCGAGGCATCACCACCTCATCTGAACTCACAGCCTGGATTATGCAGACCGACCTTGACCACAAGCACACATATACTCTACATTCACATCCAATGGGCATTAAAGCAGTAATTGCCTCTCTATGACCTTGCCTTCTGTCAGATCTGTCAAATACACAGATTCACAGGAGCTATACAACCATTAAATTAGATTTTCTGATTTGCCACAACAACATTGGAGAGGGTCATTGATCTGATTACCTCACCATACATTCTTCATTTAATCACAAACGAGAAGATCTATTTAGTTGCCCCATACAAAACTAGGATCTATGCATGGACTTAAGGTGCACTACAACGACCACAAAGCCGGTCTTGTCAGATCCCGGATGCAAAGCAGGTTTGGACTCTGATAAGAGACCGCAGTGCATATGTTTTTGTGTCCTGGAGTGTGAATGAGAACGTGTTAATGGTAGTGAATTTCGGAATGCAAATAGAAAATTAGCCTATTGCTACAGTTTGCCGCGTTTACAGCATGTGTATATCATATCTTCATTAACATGCACTGTCTCGACTCAATAAACCTTCTACTTCTACCTTCTGCTTAAGACTCCAAGAAGACAGACTATGTGCTTTTCAAGTTATTTTCTGAACAATGAACCAGAGAAATTGAAAAGACTGCACCTTAGATGAGTTTATTGTCATACTGTGGAACATCAGGAAAAGTAATAGCATCTCCATAGAGACAAGCAGGTATAGCGGCCCTTCATTGGAAACCTTACAAAGAGCACCTTCAACCATTTAAACCCTAGTATTTATTATACAGTGTAGAGATGGTTTCATCTGGACACTATTTTGGAAATAGAGACGTTTCACCTTCTATCCAGAAGTTATTTTCAACCTGAAAGTAATGTCTTGAGAAAGAATTTATATAGCTCTGAGCTAGATTAGTCTTGTCCTAAAGGGAGGAGTTTGAACCAGAAACCACACTGCCTCTGTTTACATGCTAGCCTCGTTATGGGTCGTTTTAGCCCAATGTTCCTGCAGGCAGACTACAATAGGGTGATTTCAAAAACAGTGTCCAGAGAACTACCTTTGAACCATCTTCTCCCTTGGACCACTCCTGGACGAATGTGGCATTACACTGACTTATTAAACAGAGGGTAAAAATTACTTCTCCGATACTCTCTGGCCCAGTGGGAGTTTGGACACAGGTTAGTTTCCGGATTTCGCCTCCAAACCGCTCTGTTTTCCAGCCAGCTCCTCTCACACGCCTGCCGCCCAAAACCCGGGTTCCCCTCAGGATTACGCAGGGATTTGAGTCTATGTCGGATTTGTAGAAGGGGATGAGACATTTATCTTTTTTCTTCTTTTTTCCCTCCAAACATTTCTTCACTAAGCGCTTGCCTCCATCTCCTGTTCTTTCTTCTTGCTCATTCTCTATTAATCACAGATAAGGCAAGTCTTCTGGGCTGCTGGCAATCTACAAAACACTGCTGTGAATTCCTTCCCCCGTTTTGCGCTTTGGGAAAAAAATGGTTTCGGTGATGGACAGTATCTTTTTTGGTCATCATGTCGCCTGTTGAACTGTCACGTGCTTTTTGTAAACGCTTTTCTCCCCCTGTCACAAAGCGGGTCCCATTAAAATGAAAGGGCGGAGGCAGAGTGTGAAAGTGCGCTGGCAGAGGAGGATGTCGCCGTGCCACATCATGAGGGATCACATGTTCAAGTGCATATCTATATGTTGTACACAAGCTTCACTGCGCTGTGCATGTCGCAGCAGCCAATCAGCCGTGTGCGATTATCGGACTGAGAGCTTGACAAGTGTTTTGGAGTTTGATGTGACCACTGCAGTTAAGAGCCGAACACACTCCATACTGTAACGATCCCCCACACAAGTCTATTCATGTGGAGAGTGGAAGCTGGAAGTGGAAGAAACAGACTAGATATTTTGAGTGGGGGACTGAAATAGAGCTGGTAGGTATGGAAAAATGTATAATATCACAATGGTTTTCATCCAAGGGCCACAAAAGAGCTGATTAAAATAAAATAAAACATTGAAGTGTCATCTTCTGAAGATTTTAAATTATTAACTATGTTTTTATGTGTTTTCCTATTAAGCAAAGCACTTAGAATTATGTGTGCTCTACAAAAGAACTTGCATTGCCTATGATTGCACTTAAGTAGTTAGTTTTACAGTTACAAGAATTTAAATCTAAACCAAGTAAAAATAAAAAGTGCACAATATCGTAACGATAAATTGTCATCGGAATAATAATAATAAACAATAGAAAACAAGAACAAGAAAAGGAATTTAGTTTTCCCAATATTGCCCATTTTTTTAACTGAAATTCTATTGCAAAAGCTAGATACATATTTTAACATCTTCCAAATAAAGTCGACCTTATGAGTAAAATATTTAGGTTGATGAAGAATCCTGAAGCACTAACACAGAGCTGGTACTGTTCAAGTTTTTCTTCCCAGTCACACAAGCTGAAGACACGATTCTGAATTCAGTTCTGAATAAACTGAATTAAAAATAAACTCTTGACAAGACACAAAACTTTTACATCAGAGCACAAACTTTCGGAAGGACAATTTAAGGATAAGAGACTCAGTAATTTCCAAACTCGTATCAAGAAGTTCTAATTAAACAGGGGTCAATTCAAAAACACTATCCGAGAGGAATAATTAAATATGGAAGAGCTACTTTGAAGAAAATTAAACAACTACTGCAGCCAGACTGTATACTCAGAAAAACATTATCTCAGCATTTTTATATTCCTTTCCCTATAATTTATTTTGAGTTACAATTTCAACACATACATTTAAATCCAAGAATGTGCCTTAACTTAAGACATTGAATCTATTTAAAGAGACGGCCCTGAAACTAGTAAACGGCGCGGGAGTTAAGCGACCTAATAACCCCTCCATATGGCCACGATCTCATCCAAATGTGCGTTCGCTCAAGGCCAAAATATCAACATGGATCCTGGACTAATTCAGCCACAGTGCATCTTCTCATCTCTCTGGCTCTGCTAAGCCTCTTACCTTTGGGATTATTGGCAACACGAGGTATTATATAGCTTCATTCATCTGGATATTGTGTTATTAATGTATTCGGGGATGAAACCATCTGTAGTGCTGATGGGAGGAGGAGGAGGGTGGAGACTAGGCAAAGCAAGCTGTCCACAAAAATGTTTGGTGTGTAATTTGATTTCAATTGAGAGGAAGAGTGAGGTTTTTAGTCATGACAATGCCGAGATCAGCGCTGTGATGATGACGGCTTCTCGCTGAGCACAAGAGGGTCACATAGACAGACTTAGAATATGAGGATAAGTGAAGTGCGTCTTAAGCCCCTCTCAGACGGGCACATCACTATAAATATATTTTTTAGAAAGAGCCAGATTTGTCAAACCACTTGTGAAGGGATGAGACACTCAGACAGTTGGACGTCTAAATAAGTAACAGAAATATAAGCAGGTAAACAAGAGTTGGAGTAGGCTGTCCAGTAAACAACAGGTGAAACTTTCTTCAATCATGCTGCTGATTGGCCTTGTCATGGTTTATTAAGGATTATTGATTTCAGGAATTTTCAAAGTTGAACATTTTCCATGGGAATTATTGAAAATTGATGGGGAATGCAGGCATTAATGGGAACGAACAAGGAGGTAATTCATTTGGAGGTTGTCTCTTATTATGGAATGTTGTCCAGAAGCATAAGAGCCTTAATTTATGTAAACACACATTTAAATATGTGTTTTCAAAATCACAACCAAGAGAGGAACACCATCACAAAAGTCGTCATCCTCAGATGTGACAACTAGAACTTTATGAGGAAGAGGTTTTAAGCATCCAAGCCAACAACTGCAGTATTTAATGAGATAGGCTTCGTCACTTTGTCGCAAACAATGCTGTGTCTCAGGTGCTTTGGTCCTAAACATCCTCAAAATGATGCAGATCAGTCACATCTGCGCACAAATGATAATGTTTTTGGATCACACACAAAACAAATGACAGTTTGGTAGTAGCTTCGGTAGTCTGTAGTTTATGTAATTTTTTCCTTTTTTGTATAAAAACAAACACAACAACAAGAATTTCTGGATATTAATACTTGTTCAAGTGAGGGGTTAGTCTCAATACTAGTTTTAATATCAATTAGTATCTAGGTATTGCTTTTATTCATTTACAATAATGATTTGTCTTTGAGTAAACCCACAGCATAGTTCCAGAGCTCCAGATCACGACGCTCCAAATACTGCAGGATTTTTATATTCAAAAGTCTGTTCCAACAAGTGCACAGACATTGCTCCTTGACCTCCAGCCTAATATGCTTTAAATTATTTTTTAATTCCACAAAACCAAAAGAAAGTTGAATGTCATAGAAAAAACAGGACATTCAACTGATTTCAAAAAGTGCAAAGAAAAATATTAAGGTTAAGTTAGAAAAAATCTCTGAGACAGTGGACAATCTCACTCTGCTGATGCTCAAAAATTTACATGAAAAGTAATGTTTCACTCCACCAAAACACAGCTCTGGGGATTACAAGAGG
Organism: Rhinogobius similis; assembly: GCA_019453435.1. NCBI lineage: Eukaryota > Metazoa > Chordata > Actinopteri > Gobiiformes > Gobiidae > Rhinogobius > Rhinogobius similis. The sequence goes on from CM033622.1 coordinate 20,196,783, forward strand.
CAATAATCAAACACATTACTCTTTTTTTTTTTTACATTTGTTTCAATAGCTTTGGTATTATGTACAAAATATGCCTATGGAAGTTGCAACATTCAGAACAACAAAGCAGAAAAAGATAGCGAAATAGCAACTCACACTTCACATTTCACATTCGCCTCATCGAAATTGTGACTGAACCATGAAACCACCTGAAAGTAAACGTGGACTAGATCAGGACTAAACAAGTAACAGAACCAAATCAAGTCCACATCAAGACTGAAAAACGACAAGCGTTAATGACCCTCAGTAGTTAACTAAAGTACTCAAGTATTATCCATTTGTCTTCTTAAACATCATGTAAAAACAGAATTAGCTGAGGCCATCCTGCCATAATTGACAGGAGCTGACAAGGGTTTTCTCTTTCTGTATTGTATAATGTATAATTTCTGGACAATTGTGGAAAAGATGAAGAGTTGACCCAAAATAAGACAACGTCAGCGCAGAGCAGTCAGAGGTTTGTTGAACAATTTAACATGGAAGTGCCGCAGAAACAGTTTGGGAATGTTTGGACTGCTATGGTTACAAGTTAACATAGTAAATGTATAGAAACTCTTAGTAACATGAAGTATAATGGCATTATAACGTTCACATTTCACAGTAAAACCTCTCCGTTAAGTTTGACAGAATTTGCAAGAGATTGTTGTGTGCAAATATAGTTCATAAGACGCATTATGAGAAAAATAAATGTTTGGAAGTTTGAAACACTGTATACAAATTGCACTCTAACTTCAAAGAGATTTCTGGTGTGTCTTTCATGTCTTCCGGTGAGTCTATTTCTTTCTTTTAGATCTGAGTAAGTTCCCACCACTCTCCATTAGAGAAGAGCACAGACTGATGGACAGGTTCCACTTTACTTTCACTCATTACAGGTTTTAGAGAGAAACATTTTCCTGATGTAATGATTTGGACGTTTAAAATTGTGAAATTATACGCTGCATCTTCTGTGTGGCCCTGGACTATAATTATGTACATCTCGAGGTCTGTGTAAAGCGCTGGCAAACACTGGAGATGATTTTCTTTTGGGGGGAGTGACAATTTAAGTGCCAATTACCACTTGACTGGCATCTTCAATGGACTTCATACAATGCACTGAGGTGATAGCTAACAGTGCAAGAGCACGAAGTGTTAAGTATTCATAATGATAGCGCTTTAAAGTTATTATTTCAATTTAAAACAAATCTTTCCTTTATTTCCGGGGTCACCAAATCATCTGCCTCCAAACGTGCTGTGATTTTCAAAGATGGCCTTCTCAATGCGACAGTGAGTCTCATGCAGCTTTAAGTTTGACATCTATAAGATCTGGAAACCACAAGAAACAAGCTTGAAACAAACAGGACTCAGGACTCACACAGGACTTAAACGTTGACAAAATTCTGGATATTTAAAATCAACTAATGTACTTAGTCAGTCCATAGATTTTCCCTAGATTTTTTATCCTTTTTCTGATATTTTTGGTATATTAAAGAGCAGTAATGATTAATAGACTAATCGTGACAATAAAACTGTAAATGTATTTTGATAAATGTAATCATTATCTAGACTACACAGCCTTTAAATATGTGCATTTTCAAAAAAAATTCAGCAAAACAAATCCAAATGTCACTGATTTTCAACAATAATAGATTTTATTTGTAATTTTTTCACTCTGGAAACCCTTGGTCACTATATTTCAACTTTGATTTGGTTGATAATGCATTAAAAGTCTCAAAGTTCCATAGAAATAATCGTTTGACTAGTCAGCTAATCGGAAAAATAATCACTGACTAGTCAACTGCTAAAATAATCGTTAGTGACAGCCTATTATACATATTTCAATGCCTTGGGGACTGGAGGAAGTGTCTGGTGTGAGGGAAGTCTAAAATCCTTACAACAATATTATTTTGACAAAGACATTTTCAAAAATGTCATAATGTAATACAATAACATAAAGTACTTTGAAAACGATAATATCAGATAATATTATTTTCGATCCAACAGAAATGTGTAAAAACATACCTACATAATAGTTGAGGTTTCATTTAACCTTTATTTGGAAGTTTACTGCATAACTTCACACAATATTATCTGAATTTCAAATATTATTAGTATTCAGGACGCAGTGAACCACAAAAATACTTGCACGTCAAATTTCAAACTACATTGCCTTCTATAAATATCCTCATATAAGTGGGTGTATGTGCAGAAAAGCACCTCTACACTGTACATAATTGTGTGTGTGAGTTTGCGTGAGTCAGCACTGAGATCCTGGACACAGTGGGATGAATCACATTGTGGGCAGGTTGCGGTTCAGAACAGACCGGTAGCTAAAAGACATTTCCCAAAAGCTCCTCAACACAAAACACATGTACAGCACAGTGCATTTGATTACAGCTGGATAAGAGTGCATTGATTACACCTCTGCAGAGATATCTTTGGATTTTTGCAGACAAGAAGACACTGTTATTTACATTTACCGCAATAAGTATAAAATTGTATCAAATGAGAACGATCGAGGGTGGAGGGGCAAATGTAGAACTTACAAAGCTAAAACGAAACAACAAAACAAGCCGTTTGTTGTTGTTGTTTGGCAGTATCTTTGTATAATACATCATTGTTTTTAAGTTGTAGATATCCTCTGACAAAAACAATTTATTTCTCTGACCGTTACTGAACTTTCCTGGCTGCAATAAAACTTGAATCTATATATTAGTTTACTTTGCTGACACACAATCAACAGTACAAAAATTGTCTGAACAACCAGCGATACGGATAAGAAGATAATAACATTTTACTGGTCAAATAATTTAAAAGTAATAAAATCAAAAGCTTTTATTCTGAAACACATATTTGGATGGTGAAAAAGTACAGAACTAGAGAGAGAAAATGATGACTCAGATCCTAATTACAAACTTCAAATTCAACCTCTGATTCATCCTTTTTAGAAGACGCTAACCATGAATTAGCCACTTAGCCTGGCTGATTGCTCTGGGTTAGGCAAACAAGATCAATATGTACTGAAATTATGAGCACAAAAGGTCGTACTGAAGTTAAAATTCTGTAGTGTCAAAATCACATGCTTAAAGTAAGTCATTTAAAAACCTGAGTACACAAGTCATATTGGTTTTTATAAACTCTAACCCGGGGCTATTCAACTTAACATTTCTGACGGTCACATTTTTCAGAGGGCCATGTCCTTCGGGTTATTTGGTGTCGCACAAAAACTACCCAACACATCTGTTTGAAAAATGATAAAATACAACAGAATTAAACTAGGCCAGCGTTCACGCACTGATTTGGTCCTGTTCTGAGCCCAGTTTAGTCCTGAAGTAGATTTGGTTTGGACATGGCCTGGTTTTGTTCTAGTCCCGGTTTAATCCCAGTTTTGATGTAAACGTAAATGTGAATGCATCCTAGGACCAGATACCAACCAGGTTTGAACCAGGATTGAACTAGAAGCAAAACAGGTCTAAACCAGGACCAAACAAGGTCTAAAGGAGAATTAAACAATGACTAAATCTGGACAAAACAGCTGTACAAACCCACAATAAAACCAACAAGAGACAATATATTTTTTAACATTTGTTCAATAGGCCTGCTCTAACCAGCGGAGTTTTGCTTCTGTCAGACTTTCCTGGGCAAAACTGTTGCGTGCCAAAGTGAGTAGCGAAAACTTGGTGGCTTTGCATGTCACTTAACCATGATCACCACGACCACGGTCACTGGCGTCGAGGCAGAACAGAAGGAAAACGTCTCTTGTGTTTGGAAAAAAAAAAAGTGATGCGCTGAGTCGTGGATGTGGAAAGAGTGTAGATGAGAGGTAATGTTACGTGTATGACCGTGACTAGCAGGGAAAGTCTTTATACGGCATGTGAGAGCAGGACACCCGCGGAGAACATTACCGCTACACGAGTCCAGACGGAAAGAAAAAACGCTGACGACCAGATGTGGAGCACGGGCCAGACGCTGGTCGAGAATTAGAATCGTGATTTATTCTTTCCCTTGCATTTATTACTCACAATTTTCAGCTCAGTTTATTTTTCTTTGCAATGTTCGTGAACATAGGAAATATAGACGTTTATCTAGTGCCACTGAAGACAGAAGAATCCCATCAATTCCTCTGAAATCCCGTTCAAACTAAATGCCTCGCTGTGTCTAGGATTCACTGAAAAACCATGTCAATTAATAAAAAGCCCCAAGCTGATAATTGTGTTATGATAATATGATCACACAATTCAATGCAAATCCTAACACTCCAACAATTTAAATACATGAATTAATTAAATTCAAATAAATTCAATACAGATTTATTTATCCCCGAGGGGCAATTTAAAGCACATTGAGCAGTTAAAATAATAATGAAAGTCTCAAACAAAGGTCTCAGGTCTCAGTACAACACTATGATCTGCAATAAACGCTTGATAAACGTTGGTTTTCAGTAAATTTCTGCAATAAATAATATAAACTTTTTTTTTTTTAGTATGGGTCTCCACCGTTTTCCTTGCTCACACTTGTGCTATGATTCTATTTTACCACTAAACCACTATTTGAATTAATATTATTGCAGATTAACAGGTACATATGTGTAAAATGCATAAATACATACAAATGGTCAGACATATAAACCTGTTGGCTGCATATTTAAGCAGATGCAGCTGTGAACAGCATTAGCGAGCTGATTAAGGAGGAAAATGTCGGCAATCACGAGCAGCTTTTCCCTCACGAGACACAACAGGAGTCTCCACTGATGACAAGTGAGACTCCAGACTGGAGCCTGCTGCGGTGACACATCCACTGCTGCATAATGTCCCCACCATACAGAGCACATCTCCCCTGCGCGCTATTGTACTGGTACTATGGCTCCCGGCTTATTCTACTGAGGCTGGGCTCTCACAGGCGTGGTTTCTTCATTTAAGAGGCTCCACCGATGTTCATGTGGCCAATGCAACACGCACTCATAATCTACTATTACACCTATTAATCTACAATACGTGCTGCGTTTTTACACCATTATGAGTCCATTTTTAGAGTACAGCTTTTATAATCTGTACAGGACAGCTGTTGACGCAGAATACACTTGCTTGTATTTGTATTTAGTGTGCAGTATGTTTTGTAATACATGTTATTTACCTCGCAAACTGTAAGGAGTAGGGGTGTAACTAATTAGCTATAACAATATTCAGACAATATTTTAGCAACGCCTCAAATGTGCTCGATGTGCCTGTAAATGTCTTGCTAAAGGTTCATTCAAGTCAAGCACAAAACATGAATGAACCGTAAAATCGACCACAAAAGGGCAGATATCAGGTATCAAGGGTATATCAGTTTATACCCTTGTTTGCCTCTTTATGAGGTCCTTCTTTAATTGTTTCATAGTGATACACTAGATAGTCTAATTTTGCCTATTATCTATTTTTTTGCAACTCTTGGGACTAAATGCAAATATCACACTTATTACATATATTAACTATTCATCCACAATTAAGAATTCCAATACATCAACACAAACTTAATTTTTGGTCAGCTTTTTCCATTCTTGCAATACTTTCACTTCAAATGTACAACAGGAAAATGAAAGAAAGTGCATTTTCATTTCTGCCCATTAAATACATAGTAATTGACATGTAGGTAATCACACGTAACAAACCAGGGCACTTAACCGCAGTGAATCAGCAGCGATTAACTAGTCACTGGTTGGTTGTCAGTGCGGGCAGAGTTGACAACCTGACAGCGCGGCCGTGGAGCCTGAGCTGGTGCACTGGATGTGTATAGTCCTTTTGAAGCACCCACAGGCAACGGGGATAAAAGCCCTCCTCCAAAGGTCAACCTCCAACATCCTTCTGTGTGTTAATATTGAGCGTCTCCTGAACAAATCACTGTTGACGCCTCGTGAATAGGTGCTGACACAACGGATCTCCAATGAAAACACCAGCCTCTGTTATGTAACGGTACAGCTTATTTATGCTCAAGCCTTTAAAGACAATTCAGGGACGATTCAGAAACAATTAGGAACAATGCCCTGCAGTGTCATCATGCAGATTGGCAAATGAACATTATTGATGCGCCTCGTCCCTGTCGGACTATCACGGCCGCTTTCAGGGGAGGATTCTCGAGCTGTCAAGCAGCTCGGCACTATTCATTTGAACAACAAAAAGTTTACACGCGGAGGTGACAAAATTCTATATACACAAAAAAAAAAAAACTAAAGTACCACAGGGCTGAAATTGAAATGATCAACTAATTTGGTAATTGAATAATTGTCTTCTATACTATAACCAGACTCCAAAGCATGTGATGTGATGAGAGTAGATGTTTTATGACAGCAATTAACCAAACATTATGTCAGAAGTGTGTATGTTTTTTGTTTTTGTTTGTAAATACACTCTATAAAGATATTTTGCCGGCATCTCCTCAGCTCCTTCTTGATTTGGTAAAACCTCTTATTCACGGTTCTCCACGATCTAAACAATGAATTGATTAATCGAAGAAAAAAAAAATACACAGACTAATCGATTACCAAAAAATATATATATAATTGTTAGTTGCAGCTTTAATTATAACAAAGATTACACAAAATAAATCACAAATACAACAGCAAGTCCAACAAATATTTTCAGAGTGATAAAATAGCACCGTTGTCATAACAATAAACAATTCAAAGCACGATATCGGGCTTATATCTTTTGAATGGTGAAAAATGTCACCTATAAACAGGAAAATGAAACCCAAAAACACTTCTGTGCCCACAACTAACACTAATACTACATTATTAATCTGGTTAAAATACATATTCTCATTTACAGAGTTACAAAAACAACTTCTTATGTGACTGTTATTATTAAGCACCTAATGACTACTGCTGCCATCCCAAAAGCAGACTAACATGCGGCGGTATCATGCTACAGGTAAAATGGCTTATCTGCAGGTGGCTACTGGACACTGTGTTTTACTTGAATGGCTGGCACTTTTATCAAGGGAAAAACGCGGCGGGACTTGCCAGAAAACAACTGCGTCCAATTTCTTTAGGGCACCCTTGAATGCTTGAGAGACCAAGCGGCGCAAGAATCCCACGTTTTTAATTCCAGGCATCAGGTAAATTACTGTCCCAAAAAATCTGCTCAGTGTAGTCCTGTGAAGTAAGAGAAGGGGCTTGGAATTTAGAAAAGGAAATTGGTTCATGGGCACAGCAATGGGCAGACTGACTGTACTTTCAGGTTTGTGGATTGGACTTCTTTTTTCTTGGTTTGGAAAGATTTCAGTCATGATTTTATGTTTACATAGACTAGATCATTTCCAGCGTTTGAACTGTTCGTGCTCACTGTCTTCTTAGGTCATGTAGAATGGCATAACCTGTTAGCCTATTGTTAACTAACACAATTAGAATGAATTATAGATGAATTATAGGGTGTTGGTCTGTACATGTTGCAGATGAGTAGTCCTACATCTCATGGCTTATTTGAACCCTCTCTGGAATCTGTTTAGCTCCATGCGCTGTCACTATTATTCTGTTAAAACGCTAACATATGGCAGATGACTCTCATATTAGTTCAGCATCAAACAGTGTGGAAATGAGGTTTTAGATTGGCCTGAGGTAGATGTGCTGACCCTGCTGCTCCAGTCTAGACTTTTATCAGACCAATGTAGGCAAAAAGAAGGAGACCCCAAATCCAGTGCTTTCTAAAATGAGGGCTTGCCCCTGCCATGCCATTCCAGTGCCCCGGTGTGAACTACACGCAGAGTTCACATTTCGTACTCAGCTGTGGTATTTGATTGTGGAGTGAGCTTGCTCAGACGGCGCTGCGTGGCTCACGTCTTCATTGAGCTTATGCCCGGCTCAGCATCGCTCCTGAACGGCTACGTAGCCTCTGTCTACAGCCACAGCATCCAAATATGCCCGCGTTCACCGCTGACAGCAATTCATTTACGGCCTCAACGTGAGCTAAGCATTTAAGCGTGCGTAAATGTTGTGACCTGTCGGCAAACCCATTCATCTCCAGATAAGCGTGTTTTATTCTGAAAACGGTGTAAATGTGCGGGAGTGAGGGCACTGGCTCGTCTCTTACCGGCTGCTGTATGTGTCGAGACGCCCCTCTTCCAGGCGGAGAGAGATGCTGCCGCTGATGGTGCCCGTGCTGCTGGAAATAGTCGCTGCCAGCGGCTTTGTTGCCCGAGAGCCGGTCCCTCTTCTCGCGCACTCTGGATCCACGGTCCTCTCGCTCTTCGCCGGAGTCGAGGCTGCTGAAGTTCCAAACGATGAGCGTCTGCACCAGCAGCACGGTGAGCGCCGCGATCAGGGCGGACCGCGAGCGCCGGGCCAACCTGCGAGCGCACAAGCCGCCGACCATGTTGTTCACACCGGGCTGCTGCTCCGTGGCTCTGCGCAGCGCGACGCCAACACGAGTGGAAGTGTAGCGGAGGGACGGCGGCGGCAGCAGGGGGAGGAGGAGGGTGAGCTGGAGGAGAGGAGGGAGCTTACGGCGGCGACGCGAGGAGGAGCGTCAAGGAGAGGCACAGGGCCACCGTGTGGAGAGAGAGGAGAGGGACGGGAACGCGGGGAGCAGAGGACCACATCTACGGGTCCGTGCCGTTCCATTTGCAGCGAACATCATAATGGACTCAGTACCTTTCAGCGCATCATAGCTTCAGTAGGTCTTTGAATTATGTTGGGCAACATCTTCATCATGTCGTGTTTTACTGACTCTCGCACAGGGAGGCTAAAGCTTGCGTTTTGTTTTGATGTCATTTCCACAGGTACAGATTCTGAAAGCTTGTTTAAATACCGCCTTACAGGTCCAAGACATATAGGCCTATCAACTCCAACTTGAGGCACACGTAATATCTCCCTATGTTGTTGGGATTAGTGCTGAATTTTAATAAATGCTGCTTATCCTCTGAGACTGAGTTGCAGGGGAAGCAATGCTTCAGGCGACACCAGTCTAAATGATTCTGTTCAAGTGATAGGGGGCTCCAGCTCATTTTAAAATATAATATTCACATTACAAGGCACAACAGCCAGATTAAAAGGTCTCCAGAGGCCCCTGACTGACACGTTTGATCCCAACAGGGCTGAGGCAAAAATCTGTCTCCCCCAACACAACGCCTAGGGCCCCTCTTCACTAAATCATACAGCTGGGTGTTAAATTAGTCTTGTTTAGTGTTCAGAAATGAATACGATTTCTATTTCACACAAGACTGTTCCCAGCTGAAGAAGATGCATTTCCAGAAGTCCCTTTTCCACATACAGCATGATGATGAATTGGCATCATGGGAGTTACTCATCTGGGTGACTAGTCAGATTAACCAACTTGCCGCTAAATGGTTTTTAATCATCCATTATTAATGAATTACATATTGTATCTCATTTATAAATAAAGCTTTAATAATTGCTCGGTGGAGCATTTCCATCTGTTGAGTGTGAACAAATCAGCTGTCCAAGGACACGGCTTCCTCCAGTACAAGACAAATGGGCCGAAAGTGCAATTTATTAATAAGATAAAGATGTTATGACACACTTGACCAAAACAGCAATGATGATGCGTGTATACATTGTTCTTTTGGTGTCATATATATTTTTATTGGGCATAAATGTGTGACAAGACAACATTGTATCATTCCTTTGAAACCAGTGTCACCATAAGACTCTGTTCTAAATATTCTGCCAAATACATGTTAATAAATTGTCTTCTTAAAACAACCTTTTGTTTACGGACCTTCTATTGTCGCAGTAGCACAGAACAGAAAAATCTAAAATCAGAGCTAGCTTTTATTTTAATACTTTTATACTGCATTTATTTAGTTGTTGTGGAAGGCATAAGCTTAAACTTTGCACTTATAGTTATAAAATACCGCAAATAAGGTTTATCTAAACATTGTGACTCATGTAATGCCAATTTTAGAGCCTTTCTACAAAAACCTCTCCCCTCACTGGTCTGATTCAGCCTAATGTGGGCTTCCAAGTCTCTGCGAGCGAGGGCTGACGTCATTCACAGTTTGGTGCACACTCCTGGCCCACGCACCATTCAAGGAAAAGTCAAGTAGCCAAATTTGATTTATGAAACTTTAAAGATCTGTAATATCAAGTCACAATCTGTGAAGTGGTGGTTGTGGTCAAATATCAAGTTTAACCTACGACAACCTCCTCATGTAATAATACGGCAACATGTGACACCTTCCACTCATAACGAACTGCTTTAACTTGAATCGTTTGAACTGCTTTAGTTCAATAGTGTCTGTTACATTAGATAAAATAGGCCAGAATTTTCTATTCATGTGGAAGATGCCTGTGTAAACTATGCTACTTGGATGAGACACATATTCTGCCCCTGAAAACTGACAGAATTTAACCTATCTCCAGCACATACTTCTAAAAAGAGAGGGTTCACTCAACGAAACTGAACTTTTGGACGACGATTTATCAACACCCAACTTAGACTGACTTACACATGCACATTTTACTCATCTTTTCACACAAAATGTTCACTTTCTGCTTCTCACTAGGTGTCACAGGGCTTTAATCTGTGTTAATCACTTGCCTGTGAGTCATAACGTTACAGCTAAACTGGACACTGTTAATTGAGTTGATTAAATAAAACGACTAGATCTATAATTAGTTGTACTTCTAGAATGCAGGGATAGCTTCGGTCAACAGTCTTCAGCGAGACGGAGAGAGTGGTCTGTGCAGTTCTGACAGCTCTCCAGTTGTGAGTCATATAAGTAGATTTACAGACTGTGTATCTTCACACTTCATCATGATGTCTGCTGCGGCGTGCCTGGTCACCCCCAAAACAGAAACACAGAAATCACACTTTCTCCATATCTTCACATCTCATCAGCCCAAAATAACACGCAGACATAAATTACCACCGGTGTTTCTTTGCACTCAGATAAATATACGGCATCAAAGCTCGCTGCAAAGTATTTAAGACATTGGGTGGTGTTTAGTCTGGATTCTAGAAAAAAAGAAAAAAATGATACCCAGATAATTGATAGCTACTAAAACCTAAATACATTTGACAAAAATACTACAGAACTTGGACAACTGACAAAATCAGACCTTTCCTGAACAGTTTTGCAATAATTATTAGAACTTGCACAAGACCACATGATAATTATAATGAAACTACTATTTTGTGTAGAAAATTAAATTCTATTGTCTGAAAATAATGTTTTTTCTTTCTTTCTGAGTACTAAGCGTTTTCTTCTTTTCTTTAGTATTGAATTACAGTTTGAAATTCTACATTCTGAATCTACATTTAATAATAAGTGACCCTTTTATTGGACACTGATTTGTTTTCACGTGTTGAATATAATACGTCAAAGATAGTCACACTACTGTCTTTTCATTGATACATGAAAATGAAAGGCAGTCATAAATATTTTCTTTCTTCGTTTTTAGTCTATAAGTCATGGAGCACTAAATTATCTAAGGAGGATGGAATAAATGATGACTAAAACACAAAAAGGACAATTTGAACATTTCCTGAAGAGTTGTAGAGTATAATGATGAAACGACTATTATTATGAGTTGATTCCAGTGTATAAAAATGATGTTTTTTAAGATCATTGTGGAATCGAAATCAGATCTTTTCCCTCAGCATTGAAAGCCAGCAAGTATTGTGACATCTCTATATTGTGCACATAAATAGCGTCTGGTCGTAGTTCATAAACCAGGAGTCATTTATTACAAAACCATGAGATGTAGTGCATTGTTCTCAATTTTGAGGACTGGCGGCGTGGTTTTCCTTCAGGAATGCTTTGGCACTCAGTCAGACAAAGCTTATTCCACCCAACAACAGCTTTGAGGAGAGAGATCAGTCTGTGAGAGGCAGCTGACCTTCTGAAATCGACACAGCAATTAGACATTCCTGCCATTTATAGAATAACATCAGGTTTTCAACAATAGCTGCTTATCCTCAGACTGTGGATCCTACCTCGACGACTTAGGAATTACAGACGTCCTCAGACCCGACTGTGAGTTTAGTCGACTTGAATGCGTCATCAAAAACTCTTGCGAGGCGTTCATCGTCTGCAGTGATCTGTATCAAAAGTAAAACGATTAATTGCAATCAAATCGAAATTGCTGTTAGACACAATTGGCAAATCGTATAAGTATAAGTATAATTTCTTCATCAAATAACAAAATATCCCGTTTTATTCTGCATTAAAAAAAACTGCTAACCTTCTAATCTGTACAAACATGTTGATCTGAAATAAATGTGATTCTTTTATTAGTTTGTCATTTCATAGGTCTATTTGAGTCAATAATTGCGTTTATGTTCTAGTATTTGATGATTTTGATTAATAATCTCTGATATAAATCTATGAGAGATTCCTTGTTTCTGGAAGATGTTTGGCATTGGCTTCACAAACTTGCAGTTTTAATGTCATGTCCGAAAACTGACAACAATCACATCCTTGGGGTGGAAATAATGGCACCACTTTTTGAGGCTATTGTGAAAAAAATGATTTAACTTTTGTCTGTTTATGCTGGCAGAGAAGACGCTGATCTCTGTGACAGTTCTTGTGTATAGTTTGTGTATGTTTATGAATGTAGATAGGCCCAGTAATAACAGCGATATGAACCATAAACCAGGGCAACAAATCTGCGACCTGAAAGTTAAACAATTCTTGTCTTGTTGTAACGGCCCGTGAATGCAACTTATTCTCTTGGCATCACAATACTTCGAAAATCGCAATTAGATATGTTTCAATTTGTGCAGCCCTAATCAAAAGTGTCTAAAGTGGTATTTGTGAACCGGCCAAATGTGATATAGAGTGAAATCAGCAGATGGGTTACGTCCGAATTATTTTACTGCATAAGTTTGTGAAAGTTCACGCTAACTGCCCTGTCAAATAAAGACTTCGGGCCAGGAGTATAGTATTGTAAGTTGGAACTATTTTAGAACTCAAAAACAATACCTACTAATTATATTACCATTTTAAATAATACAACAGCATAAACGCATCTGTTTTTTGCAATATTAGGCATCTGTCCTATAGTATGTTTCTGATCATATTTCTTTGTATTTATTTATAGCTTTAGTAACATTGAAATGGTTTTCATCTTGTAAACAGTGATAAGACTGGATAGCACACTGACGACTCAACGTGGCATTGGATTTCTGCAGGCCCTTGTTCTCACTCACTCTAAGAAGATAAGCAACTTATGAATGCTGAATCCCACCTCATCAAGGACACTGAGCGACAGGAGGACGAAGAGGAGAGTCTAGGACGATTTTAATTGTGGTAAACATAAAGACGCAGTCGGGGAGGAGGGTAGAGACAGAACCGTCACTGTAAATGAGAAGTATGATGATGTTCAGACAGAAATAGAAATAATTGGATTGTACAAGCCATATTTAAAGCATTGCTGAGATGCCTCTGACAAATTAGTAAGGGAGACCAGGGCATACAGGGCAGACAAAGGGCAGCAGGACAAACAAGATCAATATGACGTTATAAAAGCCAAATTTAATATATAAGAAGCTTGTGATTTTCTGGAAGCTTTCAGTGTCTCTCATTAGCTGCAGTTCTGTTGCTTAGGGGACCAAGTGGGCTGGATTGTCACCGCGACAATACTTATGATCGCCCGCGGCAACAAACGCTCATTCTAATTAGCAATAACCTTTTAGTTATCCAGACAGAAATGCACAAACAGAGGAGATGCTGGTGGGGAGTGTTTTGACTGGCAGCCATTTAGGAATAACTGGCTGTTGGTCGGATTTCCCAGTGACATCTCCACAAAGACCCAGTTTCATTATTGTGATTTCACGGGGTATGAATGTGTTCAGACATTTCTCCTGTAAAACTGTCTCATATTTAAAATAATTTATGTTTAGAGGTGATTAGAGATAGTGTATAATCGAGAAGTCACACTTGCTTTTGTTTGTAATAAAAACTGTTATATTGCACATTTAAACTGCTGTTGTCAAAAACAGTGCAAAACTGTTGCAATCTGTTGAAATGTTTCCATTGTTTCTTGATAACAACAAAATAAGTTGACACTTTTTCTTTCAGCTGTGACAAATGGCAAAAGTCACATTGGATCTTAACAAGGTTTCAAGCAGAGCTTCAATAAGCAACAAGAAATGGGAGTGAGGACAAAAAAGGTTTGAGTAAATATTTTATTGAAATCAAGAATTAAACTGAAATAGACTGTTCTGCAGCTTATCAAAAGATTAGGACAACATGCCTTTAAAAGCAAAAATCCGGATTCAGTGACACCATAGTGCGCCATCGCTGCTAAGTTGGGACGCAGTAAGACTGTCATTTTGAATTAATTTGCATTTGTTGTATTGTTATTGGCCTTTAAACATGCTCTTGAGTACCTTAAATGTGCCATTTCAAATGCCCTCAAAATGTTGTTATTATGAAGAAGTCCTCTATTGTTTGCCCTGACACTTATTGAGTGTATGCAGCCAGTAGAATGCGCCTAGAAGGATACACAATTTAGTTATGTTCTCACTTTAAGAGACTGCGTGACATGCGATGATCAAGCTAGTAGTAGCAGTGAATGTGTTTAGACGGCAGAAATGCTCAGAATGAGTCTGGCGAGGATTCAAGAACTTCAAACAGCAGAAGATTCTCAGATAAATGACATATAAACTTGGAGAAAAACGTCACCCATCAAGGTAGTTCAGCAGGAAGTGCTTTTGACAGTCACAGGGGAGAGGATTTTCTAACTGGCATTCTTCAAAATAGATTGAATGCAAGTAAATGCTATTCCAGGTATGTTTTTGTCAATGGAACATTGTTTGAATATGGTTAAAAGCTCAAAAGTCACAATAGCATAATATGTGTCCTTTAAAAGATCCTGAGGGTTATGGAACAAAAGGTCAAATGGAAGACCCAAAAAATGACACCCGCACTGAGCCGGAGGATCCGATTGGCTGTCTGTCAAGACACTGGAAGATCCTCGACCCAAATTAAGGCTGTTACTGGTGTTGACTGCAGCCCAATAACCATCTGCCACTGAAGGGCTTCAAAAAAAAAAAAATAATAATAATAACATCTTCAAAGGCCTCGTCTCCTTCAACGCCACTGAACTGCCACTTGGACTTTGCAAGAGCGCACCAAACATGGGACATTGAAAGGTAGAAGAAAGTCTTATTTTCTAATGACAAAAAATGCAACCTTGATGGTCCTGATGGTTTCCAACGTTACTGGCACGACAAGCAGATCCACCTGAGATGTTTTCCACGCGCCATAGGGAGGGGGCGCCATCATGATCTGGGGTGGTTTTTCCTTCAGTGGAACAATGGAGCTCCAGGTGATGCAGGTCAAACGGCCGCTGGGTTTTTCAACAGAACAGGACAACGCTACAGTTCACAAGGGACAAAGGAACTTCTTCAGGAGAACGACATTACTCTTTTGGACCATCCTGTGAGAACCTTTGGGGATGGATGGCAAGGGAAGTTTACAAAACAGCTCCAGACAGTAGGTGCCCTTTGTGAGGCCCACTCACCTCCTGGAAACACTTGCATCAAGCATGCTGCAACCAATTTTTGAAGTGGTCAACAATAACGGTGGCGCTGCTCATTACTGAGTTCATGTTTAGGACTTTGATTTCTGATTTTAGGGGGTTCCTGGTTGTTTCTTGAGGTGTGGTCCTAAACTGCAGAAAAGCCTGTTTCAGTTTAATTGTTGTTTTCAGTCACATGTTTACTGAATTTTTTTTTTCTGCTCACTGCCATTTCTTGTTGCTTTTTGAAGCTCTACCTGGAACCTTGTTAAGATCTAATCATGCAAAATGAGACTTTTGCCATTTATTCAACTGGGCTTAAACGTTTGGGACTATAGTAGATTTGACGTTTTTACTCTTCAAATCCGTCATACTCTGTAATACACACTTATGACATCACAAAAATTGTTTTCTGTGGGATAAATCTTTAAGAAATGATTAGAAAGGGTAAATGTGATGTACCAGTGCAGGGTTGGCTAGGGAGACACTAGATGTCCCTGGGCTGGACTCTGTCTTATGTAATGAGGCAGATGCACACTGCTGCAGTCCACAGAGCAGACAGGTGTCTATGGCTGAGCTAACCCCAGGGGACCACGGAACGCCTCTTTATTTCCACTGTGATCTGACAGGCCAAACCAGGATGACATGCTTCCTCTGCAGATCTGTACCCACAAAAATAATACAGAGGTGGAAGACGTTGTAACATTTGAAGGGTTTTATAACAATCTGAAACACAGATAAAATTGTGGCAAAGAACAAAGCTCTAAAGAATGAGCAGTTTTTGAGTTAACCTTTAAAACTGTTGCGAAGCATGGTGTGCAGTTTGTTCAAACAGTTGCAATGCACACCTACGGCTTCAGTCTTCATTTTAGGAGATTTCAACCATGTTGGAATTAGATTTTCAACAAAAAGTAAATGACAGTAACAGTGATGACAATGTACTAGACAAATGTTTTGGTAATATAAATGACGTTATGGCAAGATGAATATGTCCACACTGTGGCACAGTGGCTGTGCAGTGTCCTCAGAGAAAGAAAGTTCCGTCTGATTAACAGCGCAATGAAAATCATGAAATGAGGCAACAGCCGTCTGTCAGCTCTTTGTGAAGAGTCTGAGCTCAGGAGGCCTGGAGGATAGTGGCTGACCCTTCCGTTGTACTCCATCAGAGTATTATGCCCTCAGAGAGGAAATGTAGAGTCCCCCAGGGGAGAATCGACCAATATAAAAAATATATTTGCCAAAATTTATAAGGCTCCTAAATCACAAAGATGAGAACTGAAACTGTGCTCTGTGTTAAAGGTGTTTATCGTGAGTGCGACTTGTAATAATGTGTGTATCTTTGGATTTGTTACATTTCAACTGTAAGGCAAATTTCCCCGAGGGGACAGTAAAGTATATTGTTTTGTATTGGATCTTCTGAAACACAAGAGTTCTCCATCACCATGGCCAAATACAAAATAAAGCAACAATAATTCCAAGAAATTGCCTTTTAAATATCATAATAATTACTTTCAAGCTTAGTGTCATTATAACATAACAATATTGGCTAATGACTACAACATTTACACACCATGGTGTACAAGTTTCTTTGGACAGTAATTCTTTATCATGATTTGAATTTAAAACTGTTTCCTTCTTGCTCTGGATTCAATAAGTGAAAACATATTTTATCTCATCTTGGTTAAGACCTGATTTCGAATGGGCATGTTTCTGAATTAGACTTGGTTTGTTTAAGTCCTATGGGTTAGCAATAATTAGGTTTTCATTAAACCCTGGTGTATTCATAGTTAAGCTGTCTATGAGGCCTAGTTCCTCCTATTTTGCGACTTCAATTTTTGCTGTATACTGTTTCATGTAGCTATACATTGAAAGTCACAAGTTCAGCTACTTGGGGTGAACAGTTGGAGCATCACTGCTAGCCGTATATATCCAGTGGCTTGCTGTGTGCAGCGATGAGGAGATTTTCTCACGTTGGGCTTATCCTGAAGAACACAGAGCATGTTATCAGGAGCAGAGTCCCTCCAGAGAAGCACAGGGGCCAGCACAGTCCGGGCCCAGCTTCAAAAGGCCAAACGGATAAGGAAAAACAAGTCTGTCAAAGTAACAGCACCTTTCCACTGAATAAACTGAGAAAACATCAAACGACGTCTTAACATTAGCATATCACAACCAGGGTGCAACATTTGTGTGTTGAGATTAACATTTTTGCAAAGATAAGAGGATTTTAACAACATTGGGACACTATAAAACTATGAACTTGGACGCATAGTGTTCACAAAAAAGAAAGAAACTCCCTTAATAATTATTGTTAACTAAACTGAAGAATAGCACTGATTCTTTTGCATATTTATGTCATAAATGGATGCCCTGTCTGACACATACTGGTAGATTATCACAAACAATACATAATACGCTTCAACTGCTGTTTTGTTTTCCCCGAAATCTTTTGAGCTGCACCTGTACTTTGTAATTTGACACATTCACTTTGAAAATGTAAGTACATGTTTAAACAAGCGATAGGATCCATCATGTTGTAATGTGAATTTAAGTGCATTACATAAAGAGCGTCTGTTTAACTTGTCAAAACAGGCAAAAGCAATGGTAACTTTTAAGAGAGGGTAATGAGGAGAGTGAAGAGCGAGAGCCGCAGATTCTAATAATTGAATTTGAGAAACATAATTACACATAATCTGCACTTATTTCAAAAATGTAATGAGGCCTACTGCAAATTCATCAGGGTAAGTTTTTTCATGCAAAAAGAGTCATGCTAAAATGGGGAAATTAAAGGATCAAATTATTAACAGCATTACAGTGATGTAACCTTAGAGAGAAAGTGAATAAAACGTGTTAGTTATTGGTCCTGTAAGATTTGTTTGTTGTAGTATGGTCATCAAAACATACTACATGCAATGTTGTCCTTGCGTCTCTTGTCGGCAACCAAGCCATTTTGGAGGAACAAAAAAAAATGCTGAAAGTTTAGTTTAGTGTTTATTTGAAGGGACAATGTACTGAGACATAAAGCTAATAAAAAAACAGAGATGTTCTGTAGCAGATTATACCTAAATAGCTAGTTTCCATCTGCAGTCCCTGCACATGGTCTTACTTGTTTTTTAAACCTTAGGTAGTAAAATGAAAAAGTACTGAACAATGCAATCATAGTAGCCATACAAAGGCAAAGTCAATACTAAAATACCAATTATGTGGAATATGTTTAACTTTTCTCAAAACAACTAACTTTTCTGCTTGAATATGGATTTAGACTTGCACAATACAATACTAAGGAGCCAATCCTACATTTTGAAACACTCTATTTAATTATTTGATTTGGACAGTGTAGTTAATGGACTGATATGATACTATATGAATGTAAACACATCGCATTGTTGCTGAAGGCTATAGGGGCCACACAAGGCCTCAGCACTTTTATACATGCAAGAATATAAATTCACATTATTGTACAGTCCACATTATTGTCACACTGAAAATGCCATGAGGTACACCTTGTCAGACAGTGACATTAACCTCTGCTGAACTGCCATGTACTGCTTAATGTCTATTAATATTGATATAGTCTAGCCTGAGCTTGCTCCTGTTTGTCCCAGGTCTCTGTGTGAACTCCCTCTGCTGAAGTCACACCGTTTTACAGAGCTAACTTACCCCAGTGCCACTTCATTAAATCTCTGAATAATTTATCCCCCATAGACCCAGACCCTTGTGCTTTTTCTGCTGAATTGACACAATGTAAGACAGGCTATAATGGCTTTGAATGGGCGTGGGCTTGTGACAGACAGAAAATGACTTTTGCAGCATTGACATGTACTCCTTCTCTTCGAAGCATGAGATTTTCATATTCCACTGAAGCCAATGGATTGTATCAAACAGCTCGTGTGTGACCTCTATGTAAATAGAGAGATATTGGATTTCCTATAGCTGTGCCTGGTGCAAGAAAGTAGTGTAAGATAGATAGAAGACTTTGGATCAGACTATTTGGTGTTCAACTGTAGCTTTCGAAAATCTACACACCTTGTATTTAACATAGTATTTAAGGTAAATTCCACCAATAAATGTCAATAGACCCTCACAGGAGTGACGTGTTTAGAATAACTGTACACACAGCTTTTTACAATATAAACTTTCTGTACCATCTTAATGAAGCATACAAATAAAAATATAACAATTTGGAGGCTGCACAAACATATGGTGGTTGTTTATATGTTTATTACATTATCCAACAAGTATTCCAGTCAATATCTAATTTCAAGCTCTATTTTATAAAGTCAACATGCACACCACATACTGAGGGAGTTACTGGCTTGGATGAGTTTGCACATTCCCTCTCACTATACAATATATGGCCCAAATGTTCCTTCTGTGAAATAAAAGAAAAAACAAATGAGTAAAAAGTAGTGAGTACAAAGTCTGATGCTGTGTTGTTGTCATAGAAGACACAAATATTAACTGAAGTAACTAAGAGATTTTCAGCTCCACAATACGGAAGTACACACAGTATTTAAATTTCTTTCTCTTCAAGAACCTTCACACGAATTATCTCAGAGTTTCCTCAGTAAACGTCACACAACTTTAACCTTGATCTTTCCCTGAGCTTTGTCTTTTCATCTCTGAGTTTTCAGATTTGGTCTAAAACATGTCTTCCGTTTCATTCCCTCATGTCTCCAGCTGCAGGGCTCTTGAGGGCAGCCATATTCACAGTCAGAAGTATTGTGCCTGCGTCTCTGCTGCACTCAACATTTCGTGCCTCTGTGACCAAGCAACCTTGTTAGGCCGGTAAAAATAGTAACACCAGCAATGATTTGAGAGCAGCGAGAGACTGTGTGTGTGTTTTGAGAAAAGTACAAGGGGAGAAGCAAGGTAAGGTAATGAGGAAGTGAAAGGCAGAGGTGGCAGATTATATGTCGGCTAATTAGTAATGACCTTATGCACACAAGTCGTGCCACCAGAAAAAACAGAATTTCCCTTATTTAGATCACAGCTTCAAAAAATGAACAGCTTTTGGATATCTAAAAATGAAAACTGCTAAATTTTGATCAGACATTTCAACAGACATCTTATCGTTATAAAGCATATTTTTTTAATCATTAGTGCTTGGACACGTATTCACTCATTTTAGATCAGTGTCGATGACAAACACGGCCCCTCCACCATAGACTAGTAAATCGTTGAACGTGAGATTCAATCTGTTTACTTGTACACCTGTCACGATAACGAATTTTGAAGCAAGATAAATTCAGAAAATATCACAATAAATGATAATATTGAAAATACTTTGTTACTGACACAATAACCCTTAAGCAGAATGACCTCAGAAAACATTTTTAAATGTACAATGTTGTTAAAAGACATGACTTGCAACAAATACATGGAAGAATGCAACAATTAACCAAAGAGGTTACTTAATAAATCCTCTACAGCACAAATTCTTCCATATTACAAAAAACAAAATCTACTCTCTATTGGAAAGAAAACTAAAAAAAATATTTAGCCCCAAAACATATTGTTCCATCTTGCATTTATTGAACGATTAGTCAATATAGTAATTATTGTGACAGACAAGCATGTCTGAAAATCAAATATTCAACGTAAATGAGATGTTTTTATCTATATTTTAGTGTATGTTTTATTGCTAATGCTGATTAGACAATCTTTAGTGCCTCTTAGTCACTTGTTCATGTGTATATATTTGGTTCTTTGACCTAAATGTAGATTGTGACAAAAGTGGTCTGACCAGTTCTCTGTGGAAGTGAGACAAGTGTTCTCAGAGTTTCTTTTGCGTGTAAATGTAGTGAGTGTGAAAAAAGCTGTGAATGAATGAAGGTGTAAATAAATTTACAAATTTATACTAAAAATGTAATGATGATGTATGTAATGTAAAGTAATGATTTGGCGAAGGAGTACGTTTCATCATGCTTTTTAAGGTTTTGTTCAAGAGTAAAAGTGCATCACAGATTGTTGACGCAGCATGACATTTGCAGTAGAGGCAAACTTTGAGACCAAACAAAGTGCAACATAATAACAATAGTTTATTTGCAGCAGTAAAGTTCACGCAGAAGCCAGGACCAGCCTAATAGTAAATGCAATCTTTGGGTGTCGTTGCTTGCAAAGAACCCTGCTGTATTCAACATTTGAAACACTAATAGTTTCTCACAAACTTTTTTAGAATCAATAAAAAGCCAGTGTAAGCGTTTACGGTGTAATAGTAAATTCATATTGTTTGGTTCCTCCTCCCCCTCACGGCTCAGCGCGGCTGTGTGCTCTCACTGCTGCTGCTGCTGGTTAACTTTTCCGGCAGATAATGGAACACAGAGGACTCCTTATCGATTTGTTTGTCTAGATACAAGTCGGTGTGCGTCCTCAGTGGAGCGGGGCTGCTGTATTTCTTTGTATTGTGGGCCAGCGTCGATGCCTTTGCCGAGGGAGTGACAAAAGGGCTGGAAAATAGGCCACATATGTCAGCTAATGACAAACACGCAACATTTTCAGCCAATTTGTTTACTTTGTGTTCCTGATGAGGTCAATGATGGATCTAATCTACAAAAGTCCCCCTCACACTGACAACAAGCAATACATCTAGGTGTCGGCACTGGCTGCATAATGTTAGGTCTTCCTAATGAAGCATTGTGATGAATGAGGACTATTTTACTTGGTGCATGTGAATGTGCCTCCATATAGATCACTAATGGACAGTGTGTTACTATTTTGTACGGCATAGCTGGACATATAACTTATTTGTTCCTCCATCAGGTGAGAGATCATCCATTTCATTTGATATGTTTTTTCTTTCCCATGTAACAACCCCAAATGTTGACATATATTGCTGGGTAACGAGGATACATGTGACATAATTTGAGGAATAATTCAAATCTAGGCTTCGCAGTGAGTTGCAACCTCAGAAACATAGGGCATCTGGTGTAGAACTAATGCCACATGATTATGTTTAGGGGAGAACTTCATCAGATAAGGACAGAATGAAGCAACATAAAGTGTTTTATAATTTACTTCTTACTGCTGTCGCCTTCTCCAAATCGGATCTTGCTGACAACATCAGGTCCAGGCTACAATCTTCAAGGACACTTATAGATTAAGACAAGAAAAAGATAGCAGCAAATAGAAAAAGGTTTGGGGCTCTCAGTGCATTAGACTGAGATAAGACCAAGTAAATTTACTGTATAGCTAAGGCCAATTTCATGCATCAACATTAACAAAACGTACCAAAATATCCAATTACTGAAACCCGCTAACACTGATGCTCTTAATGACAAGCTCATTCTTCATCTGAACAACATTGACCTATTTATTGTACTGGCACGACGATCTGCTGTGATTTTCCAAAGTGCCCTGGCTCGAGCACCGGGCCAAAGATCTATTAGGTGATAATTGCAGTCGCCTTTTAGCCACAGGAGTGCAGGTGCATGTGCTCCGCGGATGCCATATGGACTGTGTTTGAGTGTGTGGGGGGTGGATAAGGTTAAGGGTTGTGTTAAGCTTTCATCTCTGTGGTGCTTTAAGGCCAATATAGCAAATAGCACGGAGTGACCAGCTGCTTGATGTGCTTTTCAACCGGCAGCCTTCCCAGACGCCCTCCGGAGGCTCCACTGGCTTTCTGCTCGCACACCTTTCCTGATCTCTGCAGCTTTTATCTGCACCTCCACTATCGCTCTGCTGCTGCCACGGCGCTATCTGCTCCATCCTCATGTCCTTCAATTGTGTGCCTTTCTTTTTGTGTCTGCCTTTTATTGTCACATGTGCCAACTCGTTCTCTACTTAGAAAAAAGAACTCTAAATGTCAGTCTTTTTGTCATGTTTCATGCACTTAGCTGAACCTTTGCGTTTTAATCATGAAAAAATTGTATTTGGCTAAACATGCACATTATTTTACAATGTTATAACCAGTGCTTGCATGTTATCTGTTTGAATGTGTTGCATGTGGTCATGTTAAAGGTGCAAAATGGAACTTTTCTGGCAGAGGGTCTATCTGTCGCTTGCTTGTCTCAATTAGGGGTATAGGCAATATGGTTTCAGTATTGGATTTTTTTTTCCAGCACTGCTCCAGTCTGTAAGTGCCCATGTGTCATTCCCAGTTTGTCCTCAGTGCATCACATTTTTTTAAGACTAATGAATAGATGGACATAGAAGAGGAATTAGGCTGAAATATGGCCATATGTTTACACAATTTAATACAACTTTGATAAGTTTTTTTTTTATGTAATGGATGTGTGTATATGCTCTTTGGTATTTAAAATGTATATTGGAAATGAAAATAATATTATTTTGAATAGGACCCCAGGTAGAGTAGCTGTCACCAAAAGCTATTGGGCATCCAAATGAATAAACAAATATACAATCATGCTACAAATTATTTAATACCCCACATACATACATTGGGTCATTATTTTTAAATTTAAATATCTGCATCAGCAAATGGCAGTTATCAAGCACAGCAGCAACCCATATCTAATTACCGGTATACTATATAATAGATATCAGTTTCAAAAATCCACATCTCCATGGAAACAAGACGGTGATACCACAAGGCCAAGTTACGGATCAGATCTTAGGGGAGGCGACCCCACAATGTCCTCACAATAAGAATGCAGGTTTTTAAGAATAAACACCATTAATTAAATGCAAGACAGTCCAGTTTAATGCCATACTGTTAAAAACTGGCTCTCGACTATAAATTGCTACCAAAATTGTCAATAAATATACTCAAACTGGAAATGCACTCTATTTTGCCTCAGTTGCATTTTTATTTTACGTTGTTTATTGTGCAAGCAGGCTTATTTGGAAAACGCAAGGAGCCAATGACAATAGATGCAGGAGATACAGTCTTCACTTGTCTGTCAGGCCTAATGTACACCAACATCATGAGTAGTATATCTTCTTTCTGATAGCTGTCTTCCTTAAGCCCTATTTATCTAATTCTGACACCGCGGCAGAGATAATTGTTTTGACAGCGACGGTGAAAGAAAGGGCTACGATTGTGCAGCGTGGGCGTAAGCGTCTTGCACTCACAGAGACACAGAGCCATGTCAAGGTCCTTCTGTCCTCAGCCGCAGCCCCCGGACACGGCTGGTCCTGATGTCTGTGCAGATTAGCATATGACGCACATGAATAAACTGTAAACCGAGGAAAACAGCAACTTGAAAATATGGACCTGGCACATGTCTAAAGATTGGGAAAATTGGGACATTCTATCTATTGTGCGTGCCAGTGTGAATTTTCAATGTGACGATTAGTACAAAATATTTTGTATATAGTAAAAAAGCAATTTTTAGTTTTAGTTTGCTTCTACTAAACAGATGGCTTATTTTCCTATAATGTATCTTCTAAACAGACATATTGCAGAGAGCAGAGTGTGGGCAAATCAAAGGCAGGTTCAGTGACTCCAGCAAAAACAACACAGCAATATAATTTCAGTCTGAATTTGAATTTAGAATCATTTTCATATTTCAATCACTTTATCATACCTTGAATTGTAATGTCAAGGACAGATAAACCAAATGAAAGAAAATACAGTTTCATCACCCTTACTATGACTATAATTTTTAGAAACTAAAATATATATATATATATATATATATATATATATATATATATATATATATATATATATATATATATATATATATATATATATATATATATACATAATAATAATAGTTTTATAGTATAGTTTAATAGTTTTTAATAATAGTTTTACTATTTAATATATATATATATATATATATATATATATATATATATATATATATATATATATATATATATATATATAATAGTAAAACTGTTATTGACTTCTGCATCCCAACTTATTTTGGGTGTTTTTTTTTTTGTTTTTTGTTTTTTCCCCATTTTTTAATCTATTTCCTTTTTCCCCCTTCTCCTTCTCCCCTTCTGCCCTCCACTCCCTCCCCATGCACGTGCTAGTGTGCTGCATTAAAAACCAAAGGCTGGGGTGCGAGATGCATAAGGGAGGTGGGTCTGAGTCTATTTCATTAGGATTTTTTTTTTTTTACATTTTTTATTATTGTTTATATTATAAGCGTTAAAGATAATAATAATGATAACAATAATTTAATGATAAGAAGAGTAATGTAAGAGTTCAGGAGAAATAGAGAAGAAGAGAGTGACCAAAGACAGAGAATGCATAACAGATCTATGTGGTAGCAATGTCTAGTATTGTAGTAACCAGAAGGAGAGGGGTTCTTCCATAGCTTCACTTCTGTATTATTGTGAATTTTCAGTTGAAATAAAGTCATTAAGAAAGTTTTTCCAGATGGTAATGTTTATGTTTGACCTTGATTTCCAGTTCATGAGAATAGTTTTGTTGGCGATGGTTAGGGCTATGAGGAGTATGTTTGTATTTGTGTCAGAATGTCACCCCACATTGGGGTGTGGCCTGATGAGATATATTGGTGTTAGTGATTTTATAAAATTCCGACCAGGCTGTGAGAGTCATTGATATGGTCAGCAATAAGAAAAGTTGTTGTTTTTTGACTGATTGACTGAGGAATGGTAGATCTTATATTTGGAATGGGCTGCAAAATAATTGTTCAATTTCTAACCATATATTGTCAGAGTTTTGAGGGTGGATCTGTTTTAAAATATATTGTAGTTGCTTAGCAATTGAGTAATAATAGAAGTTTGGAGCTGTGAGTCCGCCTAATGTTTTTGTTTTTTGTAATGTATTTAGTTTAATACGTGGGGTTGTGTTTTTCCAGTAGAAGTGATTGATGAGTCTAAGGATGTGAACCAGGAGGTGGGAGGGTGGGTTGGAATCATATTGAAGCGGTAATTGATTTTGGGGAGAACCATCATTTTGATAATTTGAATACTATCAATGAGAGGTTAGGGGCAGGTTTATCCAATGGAGAAGATTATCATTTATAGTTTTGAGAAGAGTGTAGTAATAGTGTGGTTGAGGTTTATCAACTCTGACAACCTGGAGGAAATATTCACACAGGTATGTGATATGTTTTGTGCAAATAGGAATGGGGGGTTTGTAAGCTGCCACATCCCAAATGTTTTTTGAAGCGGGAGAATTGCAGACTTGAGCCAATTAATGGAGTAATCTGAAGCTTTTGAGTATTTTTCAATGAGGTTTATTGTTTGTTCTAGGGAAGAATAATCTTGTGGTGATTGTTGGGTGTTTACGGATGGCTGTGGCGAATTGTTCTATGAAAATGGTGAAGAGCAGGGGAGACAATGGACAGCCCTGTCTGGTCCCCCTGTATAGAGTGAAGTTCTGTGATGTTAGTTTTTTCGTGGTTATTGTGGCTGTTGGTGATGTGTACAAGATTTTGATTCAGTTAATAAATTACTCCCTAAAGCCAGACTTTTATAACATGGTGATAAGGAATGACCAGTTATCTTTATCAAAAGCTTTTTCTGAATCAAGTGTGACAATTATTGTTGGTATTTTTTGTTGTTGGGTGAGGTGGCAGGAGAATCTGCCTTTGATTAAACCGGTCTGATCAGGGTGGATTATGGATGAACAGATTTTGAGCTAGGGTTTTTGTAATGACTTTGAGATCTACATTTACCGTAATAGTGAGATGGGCAGGTAGCTGGAAGGGAGTGTAGGGTCTTTATTGGGTTTGAGGGGTAGTGTGATTATGGCTTGATTCATATTGGCTGGGAGATTAGAAGTTTGTTTGATTTCTGATATTACTCTTTGGAATAGGGGATTAAGAATTAAGCAAAAGAGTTTGTAGGACTCAGGGAAGCCATCATGACCTGGTGAACTGAAGTGAAGTTATTTTTCTGCAATGGGCGGGCTGATTATTTCACTTTTATTTTCCAAGAATGAATCTATAGTTTCTTGAGATGGGTTCCTTTCTGATGTGTATAGAGTTTTGTAGTAGTTTTTGAATATATTGTTGATTTGTTGTGGAGATTGTGTTGGCTTCCCTGCTGAGTCCTTTATAGCGGGAATAGTTGATTTTTCTTAGTTTTGTTTCAGTAGGTTTGCTAGGTATTTTCCATTCGTACTATTGCTGCACTTGTGTTGTTCATGTCTTAAACGTTGTAGCAGAAATTGTGTCTTTTTGTTTATTATTTTGTTGAGCTCAAATTTTAATTTTCTTAGTTCTTAGTTAGATAGTTTTCTGTTGGATTGTTTCCAATTGTTTTATTTTTGTTCAATTTCACTTTGTTTTTGGAGTTCTTTCCTTTTTTTGTGTGATGAGTGTGAAATGATGATGCCTCTCTGAACTGCTTTGTCGGTTTCCCAAAGTATAGATGGGGATGTCTTTGGAGAGTCATTTATCTCCAGAAAGGCTGCCCACTCTCTCCTAATGAGGCTGTCAAAGTCTAAATCCTTCAACAATGAGGTGTTGAAGCACCATCTGGTTGAGGTTTTTTCCTTGTCTGGAAGTTTGATTGCAAGTATTACTGGGGCCTGGTCACTGATTTTAATAGGATGAATAGTTGCTTCTGTAATCATAGGTATGAGTGATTTTCTAATGAGAAAAAAAAAAAAAAATCACTAAGTCAAGAAAAGAATTATGTGCTGAAGAGTCAAATGAGTATTCTCTAGAGACTGGATGTTGCAGGCGCCAACCATTGCCAAGACCCAAATCACTCATGAACTGTTATATTGTGTCTGAAGATTGCCATGAACGATTGGTTGAACTGCTTTTGTCAAGACATGGCTTAATAACTGTATTAAAATCACCACCGATGACAAATGGAGGAGGCAAATTATTTGAGATTGTTGTGAAAATTGAGCTGAAAAAGGAAGGCTCATCACAATTCAGACCATAAAATATACTTTTAATTGCCCTTACAGATGCATCAACAGTGTAACAGAAAAGAGAACCCTACAGAAAGTGGTTCAGTTCAATAAAATGTATTTTTGTAGTGGCCACAGTCACAACAGCAGATGCCTCGATGGGCGAGTGGTCTGCTCTGCTTGCAGCACAGTAGGTGTGGAGCTGACAGTTCTGGAGGACATTTATAAACAGAGACTTCTTTCTCAGACATTATCAATTATTAATGATCTGTCTGTCTGATCAGTCAGTGCTAGTGACATATTCTTCCCTCTAAATGCACAACATCCCGACACAGCAGGAGTTTCTTCTCACAGTCGGTGATGACTTTAAACAATACACTTTAATCTGCAACAGCTTTTTTGTAACATCTTTTTCAAAATTGTGTATTAGTGTGTTGCCTTTTGTTTCCAGTCACTTTTATGTTGTTTGTGTCTCTTATATATAATATGTATATATAATAAATTAATGGAATATCACTTCTATCACTTTTTTGTAATGTAGTTTTTTTTAATACCGCAATTGGCAAATAAAGTGAATTGAAATGAACTAAAGACAAAAATAATCACATTTTTCTTTCTGCAAACCATTATAAATACAAGGTTATCTCCATACTGTGTTAATGATTTCTCTGCATTCTGATGTCAAAGTCATTATGTTCAAAGCAGTAACAGCTAAACACTTCTAAAAACAGGCATATTTATTTCACCCCAGGAAGATATCACGGACACCACGAGAGCCATGTATGCACGAAAGACATGCTTTATTCTCTGGGCTCGAAGACAAACAGATAGAAATATCTTTGGTTACAGGAAGAACAAACGGCGCTGTATGTGTGTTGGTGGATGCAGGCGCGTACATGAAGGGGTGTTATTGCTGAGGGCAGAAAATCAAAGCGAAGGGAAAACAATACAGGCTATTCTCTGTGCCGCTCCCCTGGTAGTTGTATGAGACTGGCTCCTCTGCTGAAGCACACAACACTCTATAGACTCTTCATGTTTGCCTTTTTCCTCCGTCTTTATATTTCCCTTATAAATCATGTATTTCCCGACTTCCACACTTTTCCACGGTCCTTGGAGATGGTCGCTGAAAGAGTCCATGCATGTTTCCTTGCCTGTAAGCTGATGGGGCTGTAACATAAGACGCTCCCTAAAGTGAGAAGAATTAACAGTGACATGTTCCCCCAAAACACATAGGGCAGACTTAACATGACGTACGTACAGTTTCCATGTCGTTTTTTAACATTTCAGCCTTGTAACAACACTTACGCCATGTATGGATATTTTCATTTTCCTAAGCTTGAATAAGCAGAAGTTGTAATATGTGAAGTGAAGCTTTTACCCAGTATAAAGTTGAATCAAAAACAGTCCTGAAACACCACAAATCAATGGTTTGCTCTGGGTATGTTCAACAATATTTAAAGGTGTGGAGGGTCCGCTACCTTCTTGTCTCCATGGAGATACCGACAGTTACCATCTCAATGAGGTGAGACATGCAGGTGGCACTTTACCTGTTGAGTCAGATCTGTGAAGCAGTGACCCACTCACATAAAGAATTAAGATTTTTCTGTAATTGATTAAAAAAAAAGAAAGTTTAATGCCATACAGGCTCATTTTAGAGAAACCAATAACATCCCTAATCCTAACCAGAAACGTTATACAGTATAGTGCACATTCAAATTGAACACGGTGTTATTCATGGATTTTAATATAACCAATAGCAATTAAGAAATTAAAACACAGATATTATATTTTTGAATACGGATCCTCCCAAAAACCTTCAAATCTGGAAGAAATGATTTGCCTAAAACCCATAAATAGAGCTCAGGATAGAACGTCAAAAAGTAACCATTACAATGGAGATCCACCATTTTTGTTGCGACTGTGTGCAATACGAGATATATGTAAAGTATACAAAAGAGCCATGGAATAATCCAATAAGCTCCTGGGTCACTATTTAATACATATATAACTCTAATTAGTTAAAATATGTTTCAATGAATGTTTTAATTAATATTACCATCTTTTTAGCATCTTAAAATCCCCGCTGGTTTAGCATTAAACAAATGATGTAGTGACACAATTCTGAGCTTTATAGAAAGGGGACATTTGTTGTGAGTGCTGAATCCAACGTGCATCAAAGCAAATTGTTTTGTCACACAAATTACTTTAAATATTGTTGTTCCTAAGACTGGCCAACCTGAGTATCCTTCACAGTTGTATCAGGGACTGCACAAATGTGACTTTTAAAATGCATCACAGGAGGACAGACTGGGCTATATCCAATCATTATCGCAGGGTCGACGCTGCAGCTCCACTGGTTTCACACTACATTTGCCTTCATTGACTTTAACACCCAATTGGCTCTCAAAAGGAACAGGGTGGGTGTAATTGCATTTTGAGTGATGCTCGTGTCATTACCTTGCTTCAAAGTCAGTGACGAACAACAACAGTTTAGCGTCGTGAGTTCGGCCCGCCTTGAAAAACACAGCTGCTCTTTTCCACTCCAAAATAATAAGACAATGAAGTCACTTTGAAACACCTTTAATACTGCTCACACAGGGACTCGAGGGCTAACAAGTGCACTTGTCAGAGTGGAGTGTTCTACTGCAGAGGACTGAGCCGTAATTACAAAACCCAATGACATTTGACTGTTTAAATTATGAATTTTTCACTGGGTGCACTTAAGAAATGACTGCAATGATCAGGCTAAAGGTTCGGCTATGGAGTGGACTTTATATAATTATAGTTTAGGAGGTTCTGTAAACCATGGCAAAATGCATTAAAGCGATGCTGTTGATAACAAGATGAAGACACAAAGAATAATGGGAAAATTACTCAAGCATTAAAAGCTGAAACTTCCTAAACCAGTAAACAATACATCTGCCCTTTGTTCTTCTTGAGGTGAAAACAATGCAATGTCAATCTTTAATGGGTAAATACTATTAGTATAACACTCTTTTGGTAAAGTATTTCTTCATATTAACCCCAAGAGAATTCAAGCAAAGCTGTGAGATGAAAGATGTGTATTTTAAATTGAAAACAGTACAGCTGATAATTAGCTCAACCATCAAACCAAATGTTTGCAGCAGTTTTCCTGTAATATATCTGATTAAAGAGACCATGATTCTTCCATTGTATATGCTCCATATAGCCCAGACATGTGGGCACTGGTGCATTTAACTGTCATATACCACAAAACACTATGCAGGCTAAAACATTAAGCCACATGTGCCATA
This sequence comes from Rhinogobius similis, assembly GCA_019453435.1. Taxonomy (NCBI): domain Eukaryota; kingdom Metazoa; phylum Chordata; class Actinopteri; order Gobiiformes; family Gobiidae; genus Rhinogobius; species Rhinogobius similis. The sequence goes on from CM033622.1 coordinate 20,228,284, forward strand.
TACAATAGTCCTATTTGTAGCCCAACTTAAACAACATCTTGCCACAATCTAGACTAGACATTACGTTGCCATAACTCAAACATACAATACATACATATATATTTTTTTATAGTTGGGATAGCACTCTGCCACAAAGACCCTCTTGTCCCTAGACATCGCTGATCCAGCCTCTCATCTCTAGTCTCTTGTTAGTCAGGAAGTGAGTGCTCAGGGCTACAGTGTAAAACAGATGTGTGGGAATTACAAGTGAACATCAAGGTTAAGAGGAGAGGTGCTCGGAAAACCCCGGGCACCAGCAGCACCTGTATTTGTGTGCATGAGACCCGAGGAGAGGGGACTCTATTTGCATACACAGGTTCCTCTATCAGAGAGAACAAAGCTGATTGTTTAGAGGAATGGTGATTTATTATTTATGGGCTGTGCTGAGCAAGTGACACAATGTATGCAACACCTTTACTTGCAAAGTACATACATTTATTTGGCGTTCACAGGTTACAATAAAGACTATTTTGAAAAAATCTCTAATCACTGCATACTGTTTTTCCAAAAGGTTGGATTTGGCTTTTTAAACTCAAGGGCAGAGAAAGTAGAAGAATATGAAGTAAGCCTGTCAATTACCAATACTCTATCTACCACTACTACTACTGCATCTACCACCATTGTATGTCATTTATCTTTGTGTTAACTGTCCATTGTCCTGCTGCCTGAGGCCCCAAGTGGCTGATAAACTGTAGGTTTCAACTAAAGATAGACCAATATATTCTCATTTTTGCATGTTGACTATCTGCCTTAAAGCTCCAGCATGGGCAAACACTTTATTTGGTTCCACCATAACTCAAGAAAATACATGTAACTTTGTCTGAACACTTTACTGCAGTTTAAGCTTCAGTCCGTAAGAAGAGGGCACTGCACAAAATGTGACTCCACTGCTCTTTCAAAGGTTTATAGTGAAACAGGGCTGTGGATGTCTAAAAATCATTGTTATAAATAATATTTGTCCTTATACTTTTCTTCACATCGACTCCAAAATGTCGGCAATCTTCTGCTCTTGATTAAAAAAATAAAATAATCAATCAATAATAATACAAAGAACAATGCTATTAAAAACCCCATATTGTACATTTTTAACAATCCGTGGGTAACAGGAGAAGAGAAAGCTCAGTGCCATATTTCATCCATGTGCACCAGTATGAACATGTCTACATACTACCAAGGCCTACAAAGTCATCTATCTATAGTTTTGAGCCAGGTTACAAATCATTGTGCCTGAAGGGATGTTTTACTCTGTCTGTAACCTTTTCAAAGCTGCTGGGGAAAATTATTTGTACTTCTGGACAACTGAAAGCCCTTTGAAACTTTTTTATCTTTCACTTTTTTAACACAAACCTATACAATTAAAAAGAGACTGCCCAGGCTAGAGGATAAGCAAGAGAGCAAAGTAAGTAAAGTAGGTAAAGCCGGTGAAGTATGTGAAATAAGTAAGTTATGTGAAAACTGCAATGCAAGTGCATACAAGTGTGAACGAGTACATATGGTTACATGGATGTACTGCATGTGAAATTCATACCGGACTAATTAAAGGTATCCCAGTGTGACACCAACCTAAGATCTTATAAAATTATTGCAAATTATCCCTCTTTTGCACCTAATTAATATAATTTAGAGGTTTGGTGTGGACTAGATATTTGGGTCTATTTTGAATTCATCCAAATCCACTGTCAAGAAGCCAGTCTTGTAATAATTTGAAGAATGTCCAGTGGCCTGGTTTTCTCCAAGTGTTTATGAGTAACCAAGAGAGTGTGCCAAATGCTAAATCAGAAAATGAAAACAGGCAATTTGTTCATAGCCAAAAACATTTACAGAAACACTTGGAAAACATGTTTATATCATTACTCATGTTTAATCTTCCTTCTAACACTGCTCAATGCACACACTAAGGCCCAGAACTAAGCTCTCTCAGGTGAGGCCCCTATGTTTTATCTACTATTTTCATTAGATGTTTTACTTTGAAACAAGTATGAGATGTACATTACAAAGCCTAACAAGACTCTTTAGAAAGTAGATGACACAGAAAATATCTTGAGGAGTTTTCTCTGTGGAGTGTTGGATTCTTTTCCAAAGCGTGGTGCCAAGATAATGGTAATTAGTGAATCACTGAATCATCATCAGTCATGATCTGAAAACGCTGGGAATTCATTTTTGGGCACTGAAAGCTAAATTTATTATCAGATGAAGTCCTCTCTCATATCCTGCGTTCCAGATCGAAAACACATCTCCATTTTGCTGAGAGTTCCATTTTTGTGGCGTACACAAACGAGGCAGGAAGGAGAGCTTGTATTAGCGCTGATGGTATTTTTTAGCCTTGATCAAATAGCACATGTTCTGATAAATAGTAACAAAGTAATTACAGTCATTTTTGTAGCGTTATCAAACAATATCAACCAACACAATCTGTTTCAAAGCGAGACTGGACAGATCTAAAGGACATAATGTACTATATGTGTGAGGTTGTAATGTAATGGTGATCCCTGATCATTTATTCACTCACAGTTGTATTTTGATAGATACATGCACGTCTGAGTAATCCTGCATTATTCTATATCCAAGGCTTAAGTGCTCATATATGTACTGTAGGGTTAAAAAATATAATTTAGTTAGTGAAATGCAGCATGAAGAGTTCTGTGGTTTTGAACAGAAGTCAATGGTCCTGTTTCTACTTTCAATCCACTTTAGGTAAATATTACACTTTACCATGAACAAAATGTTAAATAATGACTGATGTACGGATATGGATCCTTTGAAGCAGGTCTCTTCCCCCGGGACGTTCAATGGTTTTAACGGCCATGATTTTTAAGTCGTTGATGTTTGTGTGGCCCGTGATTAAAAATGTTTGGCTATGGGATAATCTAGACTTTTTTGTTTTCTGTTCTGCAAATCTTTCCTGTAGTTTACGTTTAGTTCAGCCAATGTAAAAACACCCACATGGACAGTCAAGTTTATAGACGAGCGGCTATAAAGGTTCACCTTAATTAATGCCCTGATGAAGACACCTTGGTGTCGAAACGAGTTGGCGTCCATGTCTGAATAAAGGACTTTTAAACTTCAATACTCCAGAGTGCCTCAGATCCCCTTTAAGCTTCAGCACCGTGTAGGTATTTGTTCTGCTATCTACTACTCAAAATAGTCTACTTGGTTTGGTGGAGTCATCTGCTTGTCTTTATGGAGAATGTTAAGTTTTATACCATTTTGAGGAACATTCCAGGCAAAATGATAACGCCTCCATGGAGAAAAGAAGGTTTTGGACCCATCTAAAAACATGTCCCTTTGATGATGAACAAAATTTTTAACCATATTTATCTGTTTTGTGTTCATGTAAACTGCTTCTGGTGCTGAATAAATACATTTCTTTTAATTATTTCCTCCTTTAGCTCCATCCTTCTCCATAAAACACCAGCCCAACTTCTGCTGCCAGGCGGACTTGAAAACCTTGCACTGGTCCCAGCTGTCATTCTGCACTCATGCGAAACAGACACAAACAAACAGTGGGGCTGCTCCATCTCGAAATGCAGGCCATCGATCATAAGGCTGCTCTTCCTGGAAAAGGCAGACAGCACGATATGCACGCAGAAGCTACAGCACTTTTGTGTGTGGAGTGTACAAGACGTCCTCCGAGGTGCCACCCAGACATCTGCCACCTCCACAGCCAACTCCCAGCAACCTGTGCTCGCATTCCAGCACCACATCCGCCACAATGGGAACAATAGAATAGGAGGTGAAAAATGAAGATAGATTTTTTTTTATGGACAGATGGAGATTAATCAAACAGTTTAATTATATGAGCATATATTGTTGCAGAAAAAAAAAGGCAAACATGTTGTTAAAACATAATGGTACTAAAGCTGTAAATTGCAGTTCAAGTTTTCCAAAATTGCTCTGCCCTTGGTAAAACTATCAGAAGGATATTAGAATTAGTATTAAGGATTTTATTAATTAAAGAACACACAATATTGTGGTTACCATCACCTATCATAATTTTACATTTTGTTAATTGTAAATCGCAATATTGATTTTAAATAATAATAGAAACCGCGCCCATTAACAGCCCCCCACCTCTTCACAATAACATTTCATCAAAACAAGTTGAGGATCCTCATATACGTGTTTTTATTCTTGAAAAGAGGCTATGTGACATTTTAGAGCTCTGTATGTGTCACTCGGAGTCTGAATTTTAATAATTTTAAATAATCACAACTAAGTATAGGGATGGTGAATAGTAATTTTCTGAGAACTTGAACCACAGTTGCAGAACAATGATTGCATGTGTGAATCAATCAAAATATAAGTTTGAGTATAAGGAAACACCATAACAAGGTTTTAATATGTCCCATTTAAGGAGATTTATAATGCTAAATTGATTTACATGAGCTTTTAAACATTACGAGGAGAAATTTGAGTGAATCATCAGCAGACAAGGATCAGTTCTGCTGTTTTGAACTGAAAGTCAATGGACTTGTTTCTAATTTAAACTTTTACTTTTACATTTTACAAGGAACAAAATAATAATGATCTTCATGATCTTATGTTATAGTTCAATACGACCTGAAAAAAAAGAAAAGCATAATACTGTATGTCTCCTTTATTACTTGAAAAATGTTCTGTGATAATGAAATGTATTGAAATTAATTGTTAAGTGACTGTTTCAGTAAAACACTGTTGGAGAGCGGTGTGATTGTAAAGTCTATGGTAGACTTTACAGACTTTGCTTTTTTAAAAAGGTCAAACTATAAAAGAGGAACAGTAGGATTAGGATTCTGGGGATACCCTCTTTCTTCTTTTCTGTCCTCACGTCCAGCAGCTATCTCGTCTCACCCCTCAAGGCTGTCTCTCCGCTCACCCCCCATCCCTGCGAAAAGTTCAATCTTTGCATTTTCATTGTGGTCGCCTCATGTAAGTTTCATCTGGTGCCTCTCGCGCTTCCTCACTCAGCCCTGCTCCCTTGCCACATCCAGGACAGCATCCGTAGCTCCCCAGGTGAAGAATGGTGATGAGAAAATACAAGACGACCAGCAGAGATTTGCCATGCTGGGCTGTGCGCCGCTCTGCTCCAGGCCAAATGAAAACAGCCTGTGTGAAGGTATAGACTGGAAATGCCTTCATATCTTGTGCACGGAGCCTAGGGCCAGGGATGCAGCTGGTCTGATGTGAGGCTCCCTTTGCTTCACTGGTACAAAGATCTTTTGGTGAAAATGCCTCCAGTGGGTTTGGGTGGATGAGTCGGATCGAGAGGCAGAAATAGCTCATATGACTAGCATCCACAAACAGAGACTGCTAATTACATGGTGACAAGTGCCAAGTAAATGAGTGTGAATGAAAACCACTGCTGCTGAATGGCATGTGCACAATAGAAATACAGTTCCAAAAAAGCATTTGCACCTTTCCTGATGTCTGAAATGTCTGCATACTCACACTTGAATATTTCAGATAACTTAAAATGTAAATAGTTTTTTTTTTTTTAATACTGGGGGTTTAGTTGAAAAAACAAATCTATTTTATTTTATCTTTTATTCTTTTGAGATACAGATTTTGTGTTTAGTTTGTTAATTTGAATATTTTATTTATATTTAGCCTGAGCCCCTACAGCGCAAAGGGCAAATGCTTTGTTAAACATCTACATGGAGGCATTAACCAGGAAAAGAGCCCATGCCGAAGGCTTAGTTTGAACCTCTATTTTCTTGTAATGTCTGTAATGAAAATAATTTCCTCTTGGGGATGAATTAAAGTAATTCTGATTCTGATCTGATGTGGCCCTACTATATTTGTGCCTCCTCGTCAAGACTCTGTCAGCACAGCTCTGGACGTGCTGGAGGCTCCCAGCCAGAGATCCTGACAAGGAGGGCACTGCAGTATTCAAGTCTAGAGGAGATAAATATTAAATGCATTTTTTATATTAATTGTTTATATATTAAAGAAAAAAGTAAATCTGAATGCATGGTTGGGTCAACCATTTTTTCTGAGTGTTTTAGCTCATCAATTTTGGAGTGTTTTTGAGAATGAACTTGAACCACAGCACCTCATTGTCCGGTCATTGTCCTGCAGCAGAAGTCAGGAGCACGTGAGCTTGAAGCAAGTGACTCTATGATCGGCGTAAGAGCGGGAAAGACATTCGGCAAATTGACAAAGCTGGAATAAAACTCATGATGGTGAGGTCGGATGCACATAGGAGCTTAAACCACTCAGCTGCTGGACAGCACTGTTCACCTTATTTTTGGATAGTGGGATAATTTGTTTGTTTTTAAGATTGTATTTGTGTGGCATGCGCCTGCATCTGGCCACTGAATTTTAGATCCACTTTCCAAAAACTGTGGTTTATCAAAAGCTGCAATTACTTTTTCCCCAGGCTCAAATAGGTTTAGAATGATAATTTCCCCCCTTTTATGCAAGGATTATATTTATTTGAGTTGTCTTTGTGAAATATTTAAAAAAAAATTCTAAAACAATTAAGTGTGACAAATAAAAATGCAAAAAAAGTATAAACAGGAAACTGTTATCCCTGACTATGTAAAATTGCTAATGTAATTTTATTAGTGTGTTGCTCATTTCTGCTTTGACACAAATGAATGATTATGAATATAGGTTTTCTCAGAATTGAATACAACACACTCCATTAGATATTGCTGACTAGGATTTTGTGATGACAGTTTGTATGAATTTATTCTAAGGGGAAGATCAGTGCTGCATTTTGATACTTAAGTAAAAGTGCAGATGCAGGAGCAAACATTTGCTCAAGTAAAAATAAAATCACAGACACACACAGTGTCACATATAATAATTAACTTAAATGAAAGTATTTAAGTATAAGTTTAAAATTGTACTTAACAGCAAAAAGTAAAGGTATCTCGTGCAGACTATTGTGAGTCTACGAGTGAAATGTGGTGATCTCTGTTTTTGAATTGTTCAGAGTCTTTGGACAATCAATTTCCTAATGTTTCTAGACTTTTTATATGTATAGGTTTGTTAAGGCTTGGACTCAAAACCTTTGGCAAAATGTCACCATGAATGTGCTAAAAATACTGAAGAACAGTATTTTACTTGATTACTTTCCACCACAGAGAATAGCCTACACTGAACTGGACTATACTGCATGAGGATCCAGTGACAGAGGGGGCGCTGTGGAGCCTGACACTTTGATGAACAGCTCTGGGTGGCTGAACCCTGCTCATCGCTCTCTTAGCTAAATCAATGAGCTTACCAGTCAATGCGTGCCCACACTGAGCTTATTGCCGAGCCCTTATCAGGCTCCGGCAGTTCGACACTGACCCCTGCACAGGTAGCAGGAGACACGCTAATCCATCTCTGCTGCTCCGACAGACTCGTCTCCTACAGCTATCTCTCCACCTCTCGATTGCCCAGCTGTTTAAACTCTTCCCCTTTATGTCCGACACAGTTCACTCCAGCGGACAGGCATGACATTATAAGCACTGACGGGCACAGATCATTACACATAACAAACAACACTTGTGGATGTAATGTATTATCTTAGTTTAGCAAGATGAGCGTAAGGATTTCAGTTTTTAATAACAGACACAATGTGATCTAACATTTAAGCGTACTACTATTACAACCGACGAAATAAGTATTTGGTCCCCTGTAAATTTTGTGATTTCCAGTACCTTCCAAAGGTAAAATTTAATTTAGTTGTAAAATAAGTAGTTCTTAGGTCGAGAGAAATCTGAGAGAAATCATCATGTTCAACATTTGTGAATTTACCTTTTGAGATATTTCATGGTAACCTGATGATTTCTCCTTGTGACAAGACCTTACAACTCAATATATTACGACAAAATCTGCATTTTAACAATATTCATTTTAGCTGCCCACCATCTGTATTAAATATCATGTCACATGAACACAACCTATAAATACTAACAACTAATTACTGCTACTACAACTATCAACTACTACACTAGGATGTTGTCCTCTGTGATGGAGCAAGATATGTTTTCATGTTGCTCATATCGTATTTTACAGGAAATAAACAAAAGGGAAATCCAAACTAGTTGAATCCGATCATTTCCATTATTAAACTGGCTCTTGAACTTGCTAATACAATAATCCATAGATTAACAATAAAACATTTACTTTCTCTCGATCACCATTAAACATTAAGGTCTTGGGGTTGTCCAGCAATAGAAAGTTCACATTGGGCAGATAATTGGGCAATAATTCTGCACTTGTTACATTGTTTATGATTGGAATCACCATTAGCGCAGGCGAGAGGTTAAAATTCTTCCTGGGGTCCAATTAGGACACATTTGTATTCATACAGGATTCAGATACATTTGAAGTACAATCAAATTTCAAAAGTTCATGTTCACATTCATCATAGAAGTTAGGAGAGCCTTTCAAACTGTATTTTAAGTTGTACAAATAAGTCCATTTATAGTCCAAGTCCGTCACCCACAGCAAATCCACCAGATTCTGTAATTCTGTACACAGTTGGACCAACTGTGTCCACAGTGTGTGGTTTAATTCACATTTGCTGCCAAGGATTGTTTCATTTGCAGACATTGTTGTTTATGAATGTCTTTTTAATGCTTTATACTTTACTGCATTATCTTGATCATAATCTCGATCCCTGCCTCCCTGGTGTTGTGCTGAGCTTGCTGACTCCTCCTGCCTTTCATTGCTGCAGGTGCCTCATGGTCTGGCCACTGGAGACAGGGCTCTGGTCAAACTGACATACACATCATTGCCTATCAATATATGCTCTGAATGAGCGCTAAAATGATTGGAGCAGGAGCTGAGTTTTGAAACGCCTCCCCCTCCTTCCGCCTCAGGCTCCAGAGTTTGATTACAAAGAGCTTCGGCTGAGCGGCACAAGTGTGTCTGAAAATATCTCTGTATCCATAATAGCCATATGGAAGTGGTTACTTGATGCAAGACACCTCGCACATTACAACTGGAAAAAACAAGTGTATAACAGTTATATAGCAGCTTGTCACTGTATATGCAATAACTCCTCTTGAGGAAAACAGAAACAGTTTTGAAAGCTATGCTATTCTTAAGTTGCTAAGGCAAACTTTTTCAAATAACAAAGTCTTTACCAGTTACCAGTGCCTAAAACAGTGACAATCAACTTTGAGCCTTTACAGTAACTTGTGAATGTCCAATTTTGTCATACGTAAACAAAAGGATGCCCCATCGTTTTGATAATGTAAATAGTTTGAGATTGTCCATTGATTAGTTCTTGAGAATAAACAATTGGAAATTGGAAATCATGGGATCAGTCTAGTGTCAGGGACATGATTTAAACCAAGAAAAAGAAAAGTGTAATAGACAGAACAAAGGGCTAAAATGTAATGAAAAATAGAAAAAGAGTAAAGGAATGGATGGCAGGAGCTGAATTGCCAGTAGGCATTGGCATTTAAGATTCATTACAGCAAAATGTGCTGTTTCAACGGCAGGAAACTCAGCCGTCACCCTGATATATGATCGCAGCTTTTTCAACCTAAATCCTGACGGCCTACAGTAATTTGGTATTTAGTAAGTGATGTTTATCTGCCCACCTCTCCTCCTCCCACACTGTGTAAAAGCACCACACTGACATTCTGCTTTTCACAAGCTACTGTAAACAACAAAGACCAAAAAGCTTCTGTGGTTTAACATCGAGGACTCTGGTATTTCAAATAATGTAACAAGGCACAGTCTACAGATGTTGTCTTGAAGGGATACTGTATATTATGCTTTTTTCATGTTGAACTTTAACAAACGTATGTCATCATTATCCATTTTGTTTATTATAAACAGCAATATCGATCTAAAACTGCTTAAAAATAGAAATTGTTGCATCAGTGGCTACGTGACATTTCAGAACCTAACACATATCACTCAGAGTCTTCACTTTTCAACAATTACAGCTAAGTATAAGGAGTAGGTGAAAACAGGAGCGCTCAAACCTCAAATGCTGGACAATACATGATTACTCTCACACAAATCAATGAAAATACAACTTTGAGAAACTAATGATGAGGAAACAATGTTGTAATAAGATCATTAAAGTTTGATTTAGCATATCCCTTTAAAAACGAGTTTACAACAAGATTTAGTGCACATAAGTGATCACAGAGAGTCAAAATTGAGAATTGCATGCAATCTTCAGAACAACGCCGTTATTTTCACACCACCTAAAACATTTTTTAACGTTCTCAAAACCATCTAAGGCTATACTATTAGGAAGCCGCTTTACATTTCTCTTTCTTGTACTAGGGCCAGTGCAGTCCTGTTCTGACATTTGTTTTGAGGGTGGCGGTGTCAGAGCAGGTGGTGGGAGGTGCATGCTGGGAGAGGAACGGCCCTGGGTAGGATGTCTATAATTACATATTGATTTCTCGGGGGCCGCTGTTCTGCCCGAGCTGTGAAAGTGTGGGATAAATCACTTGGCCTCTATGATAGCCAAGTATTTATTCTTTTTAATTCTGTTTATGGTGATCTTGATTCACGGCCTCGAACCCTGGTCACAGCTCAGTGCGGATGTCCCCTTTATGTTGTGTTGGAGTAGAAGTCTTTGTGAGTGTGCTGGTATGTCTGGAGGCCTTAAAAAACTTAGCTGCAGTTAAATTTTCTAAATAAATCAAGTATAAACAAACTAACAGGGGCGGGCAACAACTCTGAACTGATCCTGGAACTGAAAAACGATATATAAGTTGCAGTACTGGTGCATTCCAAGATTTTGTCACATTGCTTTCACACTTAGTAGCTTTAAAGTTAACTTTATTATGTAATAAATGCCAGCTGCTTCTTCAGTTTTTTTTTGTTTTGTTTTTTTTACATAGAAACAATAAGTAATACTTTTTGGGCATATCTTTCTTTCTGTTCTTCTATTTAAGGATTTTTTGACCCACTGGCTTTTGTGGTTGTGTGACTTGGGGGTGAGAGCAGGGAAGACGTTTAGCAAATTGTGAGAGCCAAGAAATCAATCTCACGACGCTGAGGCTGGCCGCACATAAACGTGCATGTGTGCTGCTACTAAGACCACTCGGCCACGAGGAAGAACAGGCACATCTTTTTTTAACCAATAGCTCCTTTTAGAGTTGTTTTGATCCATCTTACCTTCCTGTCCAGTAGAGACCATTAAACTGCAGCAACCGAGATAAAAGTATAAAATCAATATGTCCTCGTCTTATTCAATTCACTTTTTGGTCCTTTTTTGCAAAGGGCAAAAGATTTTGCCAGTATCTTTTATAGGTTATTAAACAAAGCATACAAAATAATTGTATTGCATGTATTGGTGAGTAGAATCTTTGTTCTGCATGGAAGCATTTTTCCTCTGCAGATATGAAGCAAAAGGATGAGATGAAATCTATTGATTCTCACTGGGGAATTTAGTTATCTTTGCAGCAAATATAAGCTACAGATGAAATACAGTGTATAAACCGTATTTACTGATCACATTACAGATTAATGACACTGAGCCTGAAAGGTTTTCCCGCTGCAGTAATGATCATAGATGTAGTGATACTATATGACTCTACCTGCCGCACCACACCGTGAGGAGGTGTGTGTGTGTGATGGGGATCACAGAGCTGCCACTGTCACAGGATTTTACACCGTCAGAAGGTATAGAGCACAGACGGCTATTACAGATACAGTATGTGTGATGTATAGAAAAGGTTTTATTTCTCATACTCCCTTCAAACTTATGATTCTTTCTTCTGCCTTTTACTATATATTAGATATCTAACTTGCTGCATTTAAAAAATAAAATAAATACACTGATTAATTTCCTCACTAAGAGCCGCACAAGCAGAAACAAAAATAAGAAGTCAATCACAAATCTATTCTCTTTTTTTTCTGCAAATGAAAACTATTTCCTCAAATCCTGCCACATACTGTAATTTAAAACTGCTGATTGTTATGTGCCTTTTATCAGTGCTGCTGAATCACAAACATACCATGTTGACAGAAAAGGACATAAACAGCACTCCACTTACCTGTCACCACTACTTGCCATCATAATTCTGCTTTTTATTTATTTCTTTTTGGCTGACTGACACAGCTGCACTCTGGGTATGGACCCGTCATTTTTCCATCACCTGAATTTGATCAAGATGGCGGCACAATGAGAGGCACCATTACTGTGATTTATAGTTGCCATCGCAGTTACCAAGGCAACGTAACTTTCAATAGTGTCACCTGTGTTAAAGCAGTCTGGATCCCTATTACTCGCACACTAATACGTCTACAGTACTAACAACAGGCTGAGACCGTATTAACTCACACAAACACGCATGCAGTTGTGTTCTCAAGGCCCGGGAGCTTGTGTAACACACTTCATTTGCCACATTCACCGTACGGCTCGAGCTAAAAGCGTTGCAGCGGAGGATGAACTGAATTCATTTGCACTAAAATCAGGGAACAAAAACAATTCAATAACCCACTGAAACCACACTCGATTTCTTTCGCTACTGCTCCTCAGTGGCAGCCACGTGGAATGAGTTATAGCTCAGGAAAAAAAGAAAAAACTCAGACAAAACCAATCCACTATAGAGCTGTCATAGTGTCTGATGAGAATAAAGCCACCTCCACCAATCTCTCCAAGTCTCTCAGTTTCTATCACTACGTTTTGCGGCTGTTTTGCTCCTGTAGTGACCCATCAAAGTCAAGCTGAAAGTTTCCATCATGTCTGCCTATGTTTTTCGCCAAGACGCGGTTTAGCAGTCATCCTCTTTATTGAGTGCATGGCCGCTATAGCGTGAAGTAAACATCACAACAATTCACATATGACGAATGGAGCTCTGTGCTGTGGATCGAATGTGTAATCTGCCAATGAGGGGTTACCAGGGAACAGGGGACTATCAGGCTTTGTGAGGGATTTGCTGTCTAAGGTGCCAGAGGTGCAGCGTGTGCCGTCAACACCGCTCGCTCATTGACGTCACGGTAAACAAAGGGACTTTCCTCGGGCAAAGTTAGTCCAAGTGTCACTGCCACACATCAAAACATTTCCTAGATTTGTGTTCTATTACAGAGGGGAAAAATAAGTCTGAAACAGAATGGTACTGTAATATATTCGGCGACGTTGGATACAAAATGACCACAAAATTGGGGCAGAGAGTACACAATAAGACAAAGCAATGATAGAGTGCCACTGCATAGACCTGTACTTGAACTTGGGTTTTTTGTTGAGATGGAAAAACTGCATCTTCTAATTCACGATTATGAAACCTTATTTTATTTGACAATTAAGTGACAATGTGCTACTTTCTAGAGCTGCACAGTCACCTGCATGTGTTGATGTAAATAAAAAGATAAAACCACAGATATTCAGAGACAAAAAATTCTGTCTCTTCTTGTTGGTCAAATTTGAATAGCCGATGCTTACGTGAAATTGATCGTTCCTACGTGAAGCAAATCTATGAAGCATATATAAAATGTTTATTTCATTATATTTATTTGGTCTCCTCACATTAACATATAAACTGGTATCAATCTTAATCTAGAGTGATCACTAGATTATTACCCGAAGCACATATAGCGCAGATCTTTTACATGCTAATTCAAATCTAAAATAAAACACAAAAAGGTTCACACACTCAACAATGACTTTTAACATGGTTTCGACATACTGTAAATGTGGTTGATGGATTGGTACCAGCTGACGCCCTCTTGATTGTTTTTTTGCAGGCCAGTGCTAATGGCTACAGGGGACTGGCCCTGGAGTTCTTCAAATGTTACCAGACTAACAGAATAACCAAGTGATCAATCATCGGCATCGAACGCTGTGTCTAATAATTTATATTTCAGTGGCTAAAAAACGTACTTTGCAACATTCATTATGGAGATGCAAATATTTTAAGGCAAACTGTGGAATTATTTATTTATTTTTTACCACTTGATGCCACTAGACTGTTATAGAGGTGTTTAAATGTGATTTGTATTGCAGACCATACTTTGTTGGATTGTCTAGTTGCTTGCTATTATCACACTCATTTTAATGTGTTATAATTATAGACACCGAGTAATTAGCAGTAATTGTTTTTTTCAATAGCAATGGTTATTCAAGGCTTTGTTTGCAAAGATAATATTGTTTAAAGCCACCTGGAGTTTTAATATTCTTGTAACAACGTTGTAGGTGCCGAGTGATCCATATTATTTAAATGAGCAAGTGCTAATGTGAAGATTATTCACTGACACAAGCCCCGCGGGTACGGCTGACCTGTCATCGCTCTGGCTCCGGTCTCCGAGGTGCGGTCCATCCATCTCACCTCAGCCCTCTGCCTCCTCCTCCCACTCCATCTTCTCTCTCATCTCGACCTGCTGCCCCGCTCTGTCTGACTCGCTGTCACCTGCACTGAACGCCAGAGAAGGAAAACTTTTAAGTAAGCGTCAGCTCAAGACTTCAGTTATAAAGCACAGAGGAGCAACAATGCTACACTGGTCTGCATTTCAGATGTATGGTATCAGTGAAGGCCACACTCAAGGGAAACTTTTACAATAGTTTTAAAAGTTATCAATCTAATCTTAGTATTCTGTACCAGAGATCAGGTCCTTAATTTGCAAGTCCCAAGTGAGTACCAAGTCCATGCCCTACAAAAATGATGAACGGTCACATTTATATGGGGCTTTTATGCCTTCAAGCCAGTCAAAGTGCTTCACAACAACAAGTCACACATTCACACTGACCCACTGACCATGAACTCTACCAAATGAGCTCCTGTCGTTCACAAGTCCAAGTCAAAGTCCCACGTCACTGGCATTGGCATATGAGTCAAAGTCGAGTCCCAAGTCTTAGTCCATTTCATCAAGTCAAGTCTCTAGTCATCAAAAGTTACTCAATAGTTACTCAAGTCTGACAAGTAGGATTTTGTGTTGACATCTGGTGCAAACATGACATATGAATTAAAAAATAATAAACAAAATAGAGGAAGCTAAAACTACATGAAATATACACATTTCTATATGTCTGGATAAAACATAAAACAAACAATTCAAATTTTCTCACAAAACAGTGTGAGACCAATGATGCTGGTGATCTTAACGTTTAGTCTTGTCCCTCAGCCTCAGCTCTAGGTCGACATCTCCCTAAAGCCCAAAGTGAACTTTACAATGCGCTGATTGAACCCGCCTCCATCGAGCCATCTGCCGGAGCACATACTGGAACTGATGTCCTCACCTTCCGGAGCCAATTAACTCTAAATATGAGTCTAACGCTCCGCCGTCCTCCTCCCAGCGTATATATAATGGTCAAGGTACAGAGAAGTTGAGTGGGTGGAAGGTGATAGGTAATTACTTGAGTCAGATTTATACGAGTGGTCATGTAGGATGTTGGACCAGTGTCTTTTTAGTCCTGAAGCGGTTGAAGGTTTTGGCTCGTCTCCACACAGCGGGAGGGGTGAGAAGCAGTGAAAAGGGCAGCGGGTGGCGTGCGGTGAAGGTTAGGTGATTAATTGAAGGACCAGCTCAGGGTCAGCCTCCATTGTTGGGGTGACAGGTCAAACGAGCACGGCATTGAGTTCGTCACCTGATGCATGGCTCGCCCCGGCCGTCGGCAATGGCTCACAGATGAAGCTGTAAGTCAGAGCGAGAAATCGAGAAAGAGAAAAGGACACTCGAGAGGAGAAAATGGGATTTTTACGGATTCTGAAATGCTGTCGTCCAACTGACATTTCAATTAAATTGCTATCACAAGTGCCAGGAGTATTGTTGAATTCATATCTTGATGCAAAGATATTTTTTTCCTCTTCAATGGATCTGAATTATTAAGTGCCAGAAGTAATGCCTGATAAGACAACAAAGCACAGAGCAGAGAGTCTTAATTTACAAAATAGAAAGTCTTGAGATAGCTTCTAAAAATTCCTGAATACCCTGAAAGCATCAGTTTTCCCATTCAACCCTGACATATCTTCAGTTCTCTTTTCAGCACCACTCCCTCTGCTCCCAGCCTTAAGTGACTCCCTCTAAGAGCTTTTCTATGTTACAGTGCCGCATTTCAAAACTATTACAGTAACACTGCAGACTGCCATGTATAATCTCAACTACACCTCTATCCATATTTCACACTTCCATCCCATGCTTGTTGTTGCCATTCCTCGGCATTCCATCTTCTAATCTGTGCAATAGGTGTTTTAGAAAGCATTGTATAGCCTGTATGTCCTTGGAGGAAAACAGTGAAGATCTACAGAATGCTAAAAAGCACATGGGCGTATCATTGATAGCGGCACTCAGCTATCAATCTTGGAAACAGATGGGCTATCAGTTGCATAGCACTGTCCTCCACATGTCTGCACTGCATAACGGTGACCTCTGAAGAAATATGCACACTAAACATGGAAGCGTATTTTTAAACTGAAATTAACTCACGCTTATCTGTGTGGGAATAGTCTGAAGGATCTTTATTAATATTGATAACTATTTTATGCATTTCCATGGCCTATTTTAGGGAGAGTTAATGGAAGTTGGGATGGAATGTAAAATAAGCGATTAAGCTAAACCAACTGGCCATTGTTCCAGCAACACGTCGCGCTTATCAACAGCTCCATGTTGGCTTTCACGGCACAAGAAAGAGCAGTCGTGTCAATCCTCATTAATTCTTCCAGTGAATTAGAGGCGAAGGAGATGATAGGAAATTAATGTCTGCAAGGAGATACTTAAATTATTCAGCAGTAACAGGATTATGATGAAAGATCACCACTGCGCCTTTTCTCTGCATCCCACATTCTGCTGTTCTCCTTCACATCGACATTTTCATATAGAGGTTTTCTCTTTGTTTGAAACTCCAATCTATATAGTCTGTGCAAAAAGTTTTGTAAAAAGACATGGGAAATTACGTTGGTGAGTAATTAAAAAAAAAACTTCCTGATTAACTTCCAGTGTTGTGCAGACTTTCAGGATTACTACATTTATTGATTTATATGAGCAAAAACACATTCCTGCCTCATTGTGCTGTATGAGTGGACAGAATTTTGAACATAAATATGTGAGAAACAACCAAAATGCAGAACACTTTGGGGACGAAATTTCAATCTATATTTTGATACTACAGAAAAAATTGACAATGACTTTTGGATAGAAGTCGATACGTCTTGATCTTCAAACAGCGTCTGGATGACAACCCCTGAAACCTTTTCTACGACTACAGAAAAAACTCAATTCGCGATGATGATTAAAAAACAGATTATTTTAAAGGACACATATTCTGCTACAGTGACTTTTTGAGCTTTCAACCATGTTCTAACAATGTTCTGTCATGACATACCTGGAGTGGCATTCAGCTGCATTCATGCTGTTTTGAGGAATGTTCATTAGAAACCTCCAGCCCCCGAGTGTCAAAAACACTTGCTGAACTCCTTGATCTGGGACGTATTCAGATTTCATACATCACTTACCTGAGAATCTTCCGCTGTTTTTAGTCTGTAAAGCATTGCCAGACTCGCTCTGAGCATTTCTTCCATCTAAACACGATAATTCCTGCTGCTAGCTTGATAATGGCATGTCACACATTCTCTTAGAAGAGATAATAAAGCTAAATTGTGTAAGTGCTTGGCGCCATCTACTGGCTGGATACACTAAGTAAGTGTCATTCCAGACTGCTGAGAAAAACTTTAATCATTTCATAATAAAAAAAAAATGTGTTTGTTTCAAAATATGAGATGAGAACAATACAAAAGATACATAATATTTTTCCTTTACACACAAAATAAAGTTGGCTTGGATAGAATATAGTTTTAGGTCTCACTAATTCTGATTCGGGTTTCTGTAAAAACAAGGTTCAAACAACTGGACGACCACAAAAGTGAGATCATCTCTCAATAAACAATTGTTAAATTGTGTTTATTTCAAAATGTAATGAATGTAATTGTGCACATATTGCAGATTTAGATTAATGAATTCATCTAAATATTTTTTTAAAGAAACTACTGTAGTGGTGCTGTGATCAATAGAAAAACCTGGCTCCTGCCCCCTGTCTGGGAGTATGACATCATCACATTCAAGTATCTGAAAACCACCAGGTGAGGTATGAAGTTATTGATCCCCGTGATAAATTTCCACGGAGATGATGATGACAACAGAATGTATGTGTCTTTTCTGTGAAGACAAAAGCTCTATCCGGACGGGATTAATTTTTTCTCTGGACTTTATGTGATTGATAATTGAGTTTCATGAGACACATTCGGAAGGAAAGCCTAATTTTTACAGAAAATTACAGACTTCTGTAGGAGGAGACTCTGGCTCTTTTAGTGCAGAGACAGCCTTTATCTTTCATAAAGTCTCATTTGCGTCACTTGCATAGGCCTATAATAATGCAAAGGAACTTGAAACTGTTCAGAGGGACAAATGTACAACACCAAACGTCTGGCACATGGACACGCTGCGGTCACACTCACCTCTCACAGCATTCATTCATAAAGCGCCGCCCTGTGTTACATCCACCTGAGCTCTCCTCCTTGCCTCTTCACCTGCTCTGTTCATCACGCAGCGAGCAGACACACTCACACACACACAAACACACTCACATGAGGTGCGCACTGCTCTGTGTATACATAGCGTGAGCCACTGCTCTGACGGGACACGAGCGGGACTCGGAACTGAAGTGTTTTGGTCTGACCGCCTGATCTAATTCATAATTTAATGGAAACACCCTCAATGCAAAACTGTGTTTTTTCAACATTTGGAACAGATCGATACAGTTTCCTGCAAATGAGCAGTGGAAACTCAGCACTGTAGTCTCTGTTTGTCCCTGGCTGTACCACACGGTGATGGACGGGGTGAGGATGGACTCGATGATGGCCGTGTAGAACTGCACCATCATCTGCGATGGCAGCTTAGCTTTCCTCAGCTGCCACAGGAAGTACATCCTCTGCACCGCAAAGAGCTGTGGCTGTCAGTCAAAAATGGCGTGTAGCAATGTAAAGCTTCCTCTTGCTGTGGTTTTAACGACATGTCCTGGTCTTTTAAAACAGAGGAGAGAGCAGCCCCAAACATTTTCTGTCGTGGACGCCATCTTGCTTGCTATTGGTTGTAATCGCGGCACACGGGATGTGACGTTCTCCTCTCTCGGCTCTGATTGGCTCGGTTGCCACAGAATAGAGGAAGCAGGGGGTTTACTGATCATGCCCATGCACACTTTCTTTTAAAATTGAAAGCTATTGAAAGATAGTGGGAATGGCGGGTCAGGCTAGATTAATGTAACATTTTTGTTGGCTTTCAAAGTGGCCCATTTGTATCTTATTTAAGTAAAGTTCAATTAGGTTAAGTTCTGGATAATACTTTGAACTAAAATCAAGCCTCAGAACATGACATTGCATGATTATAAAACAAGGCTATTTAATTAGGCCTGGGAGGCAGTGTTAGAGAAAACATGCCTCTGAGTAGATTTTGGAGAGACTCCTATAAATAATTTGAGACACGTAATGGCACAAATTATACACGGTTTGCATCTATTAACCTTTCCACATTGCATCATGTCAGAACAATGTTGTGTAGATCGAATAGGTCAAGTGCTGTCATATTCTCAATTGTTCAAACTGTTTTGGTCAATCTGCTGCTTCAGCATCGGAAATTGGGGTTGGACTTCGGAGGTACAACAGCTGTTGCAAACCCAAGAATAATTCCTAAACAGAGCACATTGGTTATCTGCAGGATGTTACCAATTACAGACTACTCAGGTGACGGTCCATGAAACATGTTACAAGTAAAACACATGTCACACACATTTGGTCAAAACATGTTTTATATTTTTCCACAATTCTTAAATCTATAAAGTAGATGCCATTTTATGTAAAAATTCAGAATAGCAAAGCCTACAGTGATCTGAATGAACTTTACTTAAAGCGGACATATTACGTAAACTCGAGCCTTTAACTATTACTGTTGCTCCCTCATCATAAGCTTAGTCAAGAGCTGTAATTGAATTGATTTCTGCATGTTTGAGTAATTCTGTATTATGCATTTAAGGTTTAAGTGCTCAGAAATGTTCTGTTTTCACCTATCCCCTCTATCTGCCTATGTTTCTGGATTTACTAGCAATTATTCTATAAAACAAACAAACAACCATCCAAACATACACGTATGTTACAACTTTTCAATGACAAAAACAAGTAGATGAAAATCTGCTACAGTGTAATGTCACTATGTAGAGCCGGGGCGAATCGGTTCTGCAGTTTGGAACAGGAAGTCAATGGACCTGTTTCTATTATTAAACCGTTTTAGATCAATATTGCAGTTTACAAATTGTCTATGTATGTCATAGTTTAATACTAAATACCACAAAAAAGCCTTATATATCGTCTTTAATAAGAATATGTTGCACAAAACCTTAGACAAACCAACA
Source organism: Rhinogobius similis (assembly GCA_019453435.1). Classification (NCBI taxonomy): domain Eukaryota; kingdom Metazoa; phylum Chordata; class Actinopteri; order Gobiiformes; family Gobiidae; genus Rhinogobius; species Rhinogobius similis. Next base: position 20,248,610 of record CM033622.1, read on the forward strand.
CCCGTAAAATATAATTTCCCTGGTAGATAATTGTTACAGATATGACACATATGCTTCAGCATGAGCATTTGCCTGAAATGAAATGTAACATAACATCCCATATTATAAAGTTCAGATTGCCTAATTTACTTGGCTTTGGATTGAGGGTTTATTTAGTAACATTTTAAGAGTGGAGGTAGTCAAATGAACAGTGGATATATGAGGAGAAAGTAATTCAACACAGAATTGAGAACATGCATTACAGCTCCTCCCTATCAAAGACACATCCACTTCCATTAAAGACGCTTCCGGTTGCCTTACAAGCATTGAACAGATTGGACTGAAAATAGTATGATCAAAGGAAAAGTAGGTGCTGCCATCTCATTGTTCAGTTGAGAAAAGTCTTTCTCAATATTAGCTGTGATTTGGTTTTAAAAAAGGGTGCATATTTAGAGAAGTTCTTAATATTGATGTGTTGATATTGTTACTATTTTGTTTTCCCAATAAAAGTACTACTTATAATGAAGAATGTAGCAGAAGCACCAGATTGAGAAGCCCAGAAGTAGGATATTTTTTATAAGTCACAGCACTCTGGTAAAGAGGATAAAGTTGGCCTCTTCAACGGCACAGACTGGCAAATGGCCAGAAGTTGCCGAGGCATACGACTCCTGACAGACTCGTCTGTTGAATGACAGAGTGAGCCAGCAAAGATAATGTGATGTAATTCATCGACATGGCATTTGCAAACCATTCGGTAAGAAAATACTATTTACAAATTGAACTAAAAGATGCCACAAGGGAGTATATTGTGTGGCTATTGGATAAGTTCTGTTGTCTGTCATCATATCTAATAAAATCGCTTGCTTTTTGTCGTGCATCTCTGCTCTAGTCTTCTGCTCTATCAATAACAATTAGCTCAATGGACAAGCACGCAGGAGTTACTTATGATATATGGAAAACAAATTCAATCATACTATCTTTAGCTAAAGAGATATGGAGAAAAGCTGACAGGAGTTGAAAATGGAGACTTAATGATAAAAGTGTTTGTCTCTTCAAGTCAAGGTGTGCATCTCGAAGCGATGTGAAACCAAAGAGAAAAGAGATGAGGACCCAAGATAAAATAATCTACCACATATAATAAATTACAAGGTTTCTATCATTTTTCAACATTTGTTTTAAACAGTAAAACATTTTTGTAAATTTTTTTGTTTTAGACTATTAAAATTACCAAACAGTTCAGTACAGCCTACCCTAGATAGAAAGCAAACAAATGTACGTTTTTTATAAGAAGAATCAAACACATTATTATCAGTGATCAGATTAAGTAGTCCATATAAACGGTTTGTCAGTGCAATCTTTATCCTGGAAAACAAACTGTGGAAGTCTGTAACCACAGTACAAATTTAAAAAGTGTAAAGACAGTCAAAAGGTTCATAATCTGCTAAATTGCTAATAGATGTAACATGGAGTTAGTCAACCTAAGGTCAAGTTACTCGTTAAAAAGCACTACAGAGAAACAATGCTTTTAGTTGTATATTCAGGACTGTTCCATCTAAGCTCAGTGGAAAGAGTAAAAACAACTACAAGAGTTCAGACAGGTCAAGTCTGTAGATTGTCAACTACCCAAGGACTTCACTAACTTAATTTCCCCAGTGAAAATGCCCTTTAAAAACGCCGGACCGTCTTTCTATTTGGATGGCCGATTAAACTTCTGTCTGAGGGTTTCTCTTCAAAACCAGAGTATATTTCATAACCAATACATCAGATTAAAGTGGTCTTTGCTGCTTACACTTATCCATTTACGCGTCCTTTCCTATACGCGGAGAGCACACGTCCCTGAGATGCTGCTTTCACATTTGAGCAAAAGGGAGAGTGTTAAAAGCAGATTAAAAGCTCCGAGTTATGATTTGGTGGGCCTGTTTACATCAACTGTCAGTTATAAAGGCTGTTGTTTCTTCCCAACTCAAATAAACATTGGGATATCAGAGGATGGATGCACATAAGTGGAGCAGATATGACCGCAAGTAAAGTAAATTAGAATATGAAATTAGGAGGTAGAAGTAATCCACCCTCAGGGGATCATTTCAGTGCAATTAAAATGTGAAATTGTTATTTGGCATTTATAAGTTTTAGACCAGATGCCTTTCCCAACAAATTCACTCTCAGGCTTTTCATTGGCACAAAGAGTACAAAGGTTTATAATTCTAAGTGCCAGGATTAACTGATTTATAAAACATTGTGAGAGATTATGATAATTGCAAGTGCAAAGTTAATACTCTTTCTACAATTACCTTCACCGCACTAACATATTGTTTTTTGAAATCAAAGAAATTCAGAGTAGAATATTAAACAGCTCAAATTATGCTCATATATGAGTATAGCAGAATTCTTTACCAAAAATATTCAGGAACATTTTAATCAGCAGCACAATATCTACGACCCTAGGGCCAATGTCAATAAATACATTACACACATGTCAGACAATAATGAATAGCTTCTGTATCTCAATTTCTGGTGTAACATTATGGAACGACTTCAACCTAGATTTGATACAATAAAATTTAAGAAGAAATATAACAAAATGATATAGATGAACTATGAAAAGTGTTAATTTATTGAATACATTATTAACACGTAACAAGAAACAGAGGTTTTGAGCGGGGTGGGATTAAATAAATTATACTTCTTTCTAGTCCTTTTTGAGCTTAAAGTTGTAGCCTATGTACAGCATCTTTTATTTTGTGCTCTCACCAAGCCGTTACTTGTGACTTATAGTTGAATGTTTGAAATAGATTCATTTATTAATTCAAAAACAGTGGTAGTATCTTGCAAAGGCAATTGTATAGAGATGAGACTGAAGGATTTTTGTAATTCTGTAATAATGCCGCAGTCAGTGTTCAAATTAGCCCACTGATTTTAACGATTTATTAGCCAGGTATTGCCCAATTTCCATTTCACTGACAAAAGTCCAACACGCAATAAATAACCCAATGCGCTCTCATTAGTCACATACCCATGGCTTTCTTGGCTTTATTGGCCTAAATCCACCCACCTACATGCAGTTTTTCCCTTGAGAAGAGCCAAACCTAAATGCAGAGGGGCCGGCCTGCTCGTTACCCAGAGGCAGAGCTAAGCAGAGGTGACCTGGTGGACAGACAGGGCCAGCATGTTGTCAGCAAAACACGCTGACCTGGTTTGTGCCCTTTCACACACGACTGATGGGGATTTCTCCTGCCATCCTTCTGTCTCACACTCCACACACAACACAGTGCTTTTATCCTGAGCCCTTGGTATTACATCAAACGGACAACCAGCTTCACGTGTGGCATAAAGGGCCAGTTTGTGTCAATGGACATAGATCGAGTTTTATATTCTTTGAACATGTACTGGTATTGCTTTTTTGCACATTTCTGATTGTGTTAAAAGTTCACATTTTTAATGCGTAAAAGAGAATTGACTAAAATACTCAGTAATATTAAGGTCTAAACGACAGGGTTAGCCATTTTCATGCAGAATATTAAGACAGGGTGTTTTGTTGACTGTGGAGGAAATTATATGGTACATCAAAAATGTCAGCCTTTGTGATTTGCAAATTGTATCCATTCAAATCGTGATTTCAGTTTGATTGCAATTAATCTCATAGCCCTAGTTTGAACAGTCAACACTTCTCACCTCTGATGCCTCTGTAACTGCCTCAATGCAGCAGGTGCACCAACATTTAGGATGGGATCACCATAAAGACAACGATAATGTGACGCCAACAAAATACAGGAGAAATAAGCATAAAAGACCATAAATGATTTTGTTTTTTAGTGGTGTTCAATTTGTTTTAAATCATTATTCTGTTCTTTGTTTCCATTACGGGGAAATAATGGAAAGGAGAAATTCTGACAAAGAACTAAAAAACAATCATCTAAAATTGGAAGCAACATTAAGTATTTTTAATTCAACAAATACCAGTTATAATATCTTATCAAACAGCCTATTTGTATAAACAGAGTACTAAAAGTGATAAGGAGCTCAGTAATAGAAGCATCAAGAAGCCAGTATCCTCATTTTGCTCATTAATCTGTTATAATTATTTCACCCATGTCCTCGACTACATCACTTCATAAATAGCCTCCAACAGCAACATAACATTCACACATAACAGTTTACAGCCAGCACAGAGACTGAACTTTTGATGCAGTGAGCTACAGCAGATGAGGTTATTTTAAAACCAAATCTAAAATTGTAAATGAGTCAAAAGCACTTCCTTTTGGAGCTGGCAGCACGCGCCTGTCCCCCACCTGGTGCTGTCACGCTCCGGTGGTTCGTCCCAGCGGGGGGTGGCAGGCCGGGGGCAGAGCTCGTCAGCCGCGGCCGCCTTTGGTGCACTTGGAGTCACACTATAACTGCTTTAGGTGTGTGTTTTAAGGGAGGCGCTGACAGACGAGGCATTGGACTCCCGCTGGGCTCCAAGGCGAGGTATGCTAAGCTGCAGAGATATGTGTATATATTTAAGCGTGTGTGTGTGTGTGTGTGTGTGTGTGTGTGTGTGTGTGTGTGTGTGTGTGCGCGTGTGTGTGTGTGTGTGTGTGTGTGTGTGTGTGCGAGCAGACTGCGAGTGGGCTGTGTGAAGTCGCATAGAGGCGCTGATGATGATCGCAGCCAAGAAAAGACTGATGGAGAAAAAATACAGCGGCACATGGTGGAGGTATGACAGTGCTGACTGCCTGATGCATGTGAAACGTTGTCACGTGACATTTTGTGATCACGATGGACGGCAACATGTAAAGAGACATGTTTTTTCTACAGTGTGTGATCCAGTCGACCCGATGCAATTAACAGTACGTTTTTAAGAGGGATATGGAGCAAAAAATGTGCTCAATATCAATTGGTGAGATAAAGGTAATGAGACGAGAAAAAAAGTGTTTTTAGGAGGTATTTATTCTTACTTATAAGCACTTGTTTAATGAAAGTAAAGAGTAAAATTAATGGGCAATACATTTGTATAATTTATGATAAGATGTAAGATAAAAAGACCCAAATGAAACCGTGACATCTCCGATACTGGGGGATCGTTTCATGTGGGTTTAGTTATGGTTGCTAGATGCAAATTTGATTTGCATCCAATTCTAAAAAAAACTGACTCTGAAACAAAAGTTTTAGAATCGATTTTTTTTTTTAATGAAACATGACTCCAGAATAAAGTTGAATTGAACTACAATATACTACTAACGGTGCTATTTTTATATTTTTACTAATACTGTTATACCTAAGAAGCTAGTTTAGTACATCATATTTGTCATTTTTCATCACTGATATTGTTAGATATACAAATTGTGTTCCTTCTTAAAATAGAAGCAGGTGGTTTGGACATGCAGGTCTGTCTTTGAGCAAAGGGAATTGTCTGTCTTCTACAACAGCACCAAAAGCTTTATATCACACCCTCGCAGCTCCATAAAATGCCCCAGCCTCACATGTAAGCCCCTAAAGCCTTACACAAAACTGCGCTGTATTTAAGGGATAAGTGCATGTAGCAGGAGGCAAAGGCAAAACTAAGGCTCAACTGGTGCCGTTCCCGCCGTGATCCGACAAATCCAGTTTAGTGGCACTCTCACAGAGCCTATGCTACATACAGTATGGATTCTCCTGCCAAAGTCACTGCAACAGCACCAATCGGAGAGGAAATATGGCCTCAATGTTCAACCAATAGCATGTAACCAGATCACCAATCACCATTCATTTGGAGTCTGTAACATGACTGATCAGCGAGTCGTCATTCAGACTGACACCATTACACAGAAGGGAGTCCAGTCAAAGATTAGCAGAGAAAGAGAGAAGAAAGCAAGAGCGAGCTGGTAATCAGGTTTGTCCATTAATAATACCATTATACTACTTACAGGTAATGTGTAAAAAAGAAGTAATCCAATCACAATGGGTCATATACAAGGTCGCTATTAAAAAGAAAAAGTTCCTGGGAAGGGCATCTGGCATAAACCCTATGCCGGATTTAGAAAATCTGAGCTGGTCAGGGCTGCAACAGAGACATACTTGAAACGCACTTAACCATTAAATCCACACTGTACATAGGAGACTTTAATTGCCAGAAGTTTTACACTTAGAAGGTCTATTTAATATATTTTAATAATTAGAAATGATAATACCTTATAATCCACAAACTACCTTCAAACTATGTGTTTTAGTAATGAGCTCATATTGATATTAATTAAGTAATGTATTATTAGGCCCAATAATTACTGTTGCAGTGATCTGCACAAGTGTGGGATTTTAAGCAGCTCCTCTCTCTTTGTCTGAGACTGTGGTTTAACTCTGGCTCTTGTGTCAGTGAATTATCAAACCTTCAGCTGCAGGAGTCAAAAACAAGTCCAAACATCTGCAGCTTTAGGACTGTACCGTTTGTTTGTCATTGAGCGAAGTATTGCTGCTACGTTTTGTTGTGTTGGAGAGGTGCTGGAGAAACTGTCGAAGGAGACACGGGAGAAAGGAGTGTCAGATGTCCTCCCATAGAACTATAATAAAACCTGGAAGATGAATCCAAGATGGCCGTCCTGTTTATCCCTATGGAGAGTGCTCATTGGCGCATGACCCCAAAAAAGTTTCTTACTTCCGCATTTACTTCCTGATACGAAGGCTGACATCTTTGTTTTACTTCCTGATACGATGGCTGCCATCTTTGTTTTACTTCCTGAAACGGAGGCTGCCATCTTTGCTTTAGGGCGCCACGTGATGACAATCCCCCGCTTCATATAAAAACGGTAATTTCGGTGATTTTAGAAACGGTAGAAAATAACATTTCCTTCTATTTTATTTAAATACCGATAATAATTCAGTCCTGTCTGCAATTATAATGAGCAATTTTAGAAAAAGGCTGGTTCCAAGAGGCTGCAGTACCTCGCACGGCCACAAATCAATCTGGGACCACAGTCAGAGGGGGCGTACCTTATCCAGTTCATTTAATACATCCATGTGTCCTCCCCATGTGTGATCCACCCCCTGCTCACAGATACTTCTCACACACAGCTCTAACTCTTTGTAAACTCAGCTGGTGCTGGTTGCTTTAGTTTTATCAGACAGAGCGTGTATTTGCGATGTTCGCTTAAGAACACAAGGTGAAGCCTAACTTTACTTGGAAATTAGCAACAAACAAAGTTATGTTTCTCCCACTTTGACATTCTCTCTGACCTGCTCCTGAAGCTCCTGCTGTCACACCCCGAGTGCTCACTGTCCATTTTTTGTTGAGGAAAGTCCGTGGAGAAGTGTGGAGTATCCATGCTGGGTTCAACTCTCGGCACTGCGCTGCAGGAGCAGCGGGGGGAGGGGCCGTGTAGGCGCTAATGCTGCAGTGCATTATGGTAGTTGTAGTTTTGACGGGTTCTATGCGTTTTATCGGCCGTGGGTTTGAGACCCCTACCCTATGCCTTATCATTATGCAATTCACAGAAGATATGTAAACTGTTGTAACCCAGAAGGGAAGGAAATTAAAACATGTATCTTAGACCAATAAGAGTTCAGCTGCATTGCAATCCACTGGAGACTCTTTGTAAATGTAACCTTAACACTATGTAAACTGTTTCTATCATAACCTTGACAGACCTACAGCATGTTAAAAGTTAAAATCGCACAGATGCACATAAATTAAAGTGTACATGCATTATTCGTGAACAAGATTTGCTTCCTACATTAATAAACTTCATACATCTGTTGTGTTAGTTTCTTTTTCTTTTTTGCACCCTCTTCTTTGGTCATATAAGTTTTTAACAACTGTTTGAGTGTGGGCACGAAGTGTAACCTCATGGCCATATGGACTGCTTTCTGTGTGAAAGTGAGTCACAGATGCTGCCAAAATGCATGAATAATTAACAAACTTTTACAGATGAAGTTGCTTCAAAAGTATCAGTGTAGCTGATAAAGTTTACTTTTACAAAGAAAAGAAGGTGGTTATTTCTAGGTGACAGTGTAGACAGTTGTGTTAGTGCCCTGACCTTTTAGCAAGAAGGTTGAGGGTTTGATCATCCGACAGGCCAAGCATGATGACGTTAAAATGAGTTGGCATTGGCTCCCAAAGGGTTCTCTCTCCATTCTCTTTCTATAATAAAGAAAATGGAAATGGAAATTTGGTAATCAAATGAAGCTCTTCGACATTCATCTCTTTCATGTGACATTGTCCACAGTGCACCTTGTCTAAGGCCAGTAATCCTTAGTGCAACTATTTGTCTCAATGTTAAAATTAAAACTTGAAACTAGTTTTGACAATGCAGAGTAAAAATAATGAGGTTAGGGTAATAATTAAATTAAAATTCCAACACTAAATAATTGTTTCTTTATATTATATTATATTATATTATAGTTTTGATACAGTACTATTCTAAAACAACTAAAGTCCAAATTTGTTAAATTCTTTTCAGTATTATATTGATACAAGTTCAAAAGAGAATATACTGCAGTTTTAAATGGTTGATTACCCTAGTTCCAACCTTTTTCCAACACAAACTAAATGGGCTATCGTGAATTTATTTATGATTTCCATACAACAATAATAATACAGTACTATATAACTTCCAATTCACATACAACACGGCCCCGACTGAAGGCCTTGCAGCGCTATACTCCACTCACTATAAACAATGATAAGGACTCTCCGGTCTTTTATACTTGTCCTTGTATGTTTGCCCTCGGTTCAATGCATGTTACATAACTCTGGGAGTGGGAAGGCGCCAGGTCTGCCTCTAATCTCTGGGATTTATAAAAAGGTGAATATATTAAATGGCTCCGGTTTCCATTAGCCATGTTGGACCAAATTGTTTATCGACCCATATCTCCGAGCTGAAATAGGCTGATGAATGATGTTATTAAGAAGAGGAGGAGCAGCGGGCCACAGATGACAGGTCACTCCCAGACTGAAAACACTGACCATTAACTGGTGTGGGAAGTGCTGAGCTTATTAGTGCAAGCAGCGGAGAGAAAAATCCATCCTGCCACATGTTGGACACACATTATACGGCTTTTGTGAACTTGAACAACCATCTGTATTCATCACAGTGTCATTTTGCATCTTCAGAGTGGTGCTGTTACGATACACAATTTTCAAACAAAGGAAAATATGAAATACATGATAGATTTGGATAGTACAATGATAAGCTGTTATGGAAAAAAGATGGGGGAGTGCAATTGTGGTTTGGAGATATGCAAAATAAGAATATATAGGTCTATGTTTATAAATAGTGTATGAAGTGATTTCTGCTGTTTTTTGGTTAGTTGTCTTGCCACATATTTGGTGCGATACTTGAAATTCAATAAACATTTACCCACACGTTTAAGCACATTCCTGAATCCTGATGCTTCATGAAAATATTGCTATCAAGCTCAAAAAATATATGAAGATATTCATTTTTGTCAATATTGCTCACACCTACCATTTTCAACACAAAACACCTGTAGCTCATTTCAGTTCAATTTAGTGTAGTAATATTATTTGTTGATATTATGTTGCATTGATACTATAGCTTTAGTTTCAGTTAGTATCAACCCTAGTGTGAGGTACAGAACACAGAGAAGTTTGTGAAACGTTTTTAATATGACATAGGGATGGTTAGATTGTGTGAAATGAGTTGTATGGACCTCTGAAATGCTACAACGTTTTTACACCAAATGTGGCAGCAGACCATCAACAAGAGCGAGGCAGAGGGCAGAGTTCACCTGCTGGATGCTGACTGTGATGCCCGGGTTGCAGAGGACTAAGCCTGCACAATATATTGAAAGAATATTGTTATCGCGAAGATGTACAACAATTTTGAAAGATTAAATGCATTAATCTTGCGTTTCTTGAGCTGTCAAGCTTGTTGAACTTTTGACCAATCAGACGCACTCTCAACTGTTCACCCCCAAAAGTCCTGTTTTACTAAGTACAGAAGCAGCAAGTGAATGTTCAAGAGTTTTTTGTTAAAGCTCTTTCATAACTGTTTTCATTATTTCATACAAACATAAATGAAGGTGAATGAAATGTCTGAAATTTTTGCCTCAGTAATGTAATTTTATGGTTTGCAGAGTAATAGACAAAGCAACTACACTCCAAAGGTCTCCAATGTGTGTATATTTGTACTTTATTATTTTAAAGTAAGAGATGAGTACTTAATTCTTATCCTTCATACATGGAAAAGAAAAAGAAAAATATATGCAAATGAGGAAAAATATGACGGGGATATCGTTATTGCAATATTTGACACTATTGCGTATCACACTGATCATGCAGCCCTACTGAGGACTCTTTTGTCCTGTTTTGTTACTCTCCTCAAACTGCCCTGATGAATCCTCCCACTAAAGCTGCACTGAGGCCTTCAATAAATCAGTAAAGTATCTATCTCTCTTTCTACTTAATGCATAGACTCAATGAGAATTTACCCCTGAACTAGTAAGTTGTTAGGCCTAGTCAATTTAACAAGGCCAGCCAACATCTTCACTTGCAGAGTCCTTTTACTTTTAACAGTGTATCTGAACTAACTGTATCAGCCTCCACTTGAAATAACCAAAACGCCCTCTAAATGTCCGTAATTGCCCCATTGAATGCTCCAGTCTTGTCACACTACTTTTATTTGATTGCCCTTTGTCTCCTTATTTGCCACGACGTTAAAGTTCCTCTGTTGTGGCGCTGAATTTAAACATGTATAGTGTTGAGTGTGAATGTGCGCGCGCTTGAATGGATGGGCCTGGCAGTAATTGGTTTGGTCCACAGAATCACGGGCGGAACGGCGGAGGACAGGACGAACAGAGAGCGTGAGGAGACGAGCTCGGATGCTTTGCTTCAGCTCATTAACCAACGCCTGTTAGCTTCAAAATAAATTGGGTGAGATTCCACCACTGGAGCGGCCGATTAGTTCATTTTTCTCCTCTCTCTGACTGACCCGTCGTCGATGAGGCGCCGCTACTTCTCACTCTGTCTCACTTACACTTTCACACACATAGTTACACGTATAGGGCTGGGTATTGAAGATACGCACAATTTGAATTTGAACGGGTATATCAATAAAAAATGTAAAATATAAATAAAGTAATAAATAAAAAAACTCAAAATGTGGCAAAAGAAACTAAACTAAAAGCCCCGTGTAACTATTTAGACAAAAAAAATAGACAAAAAAAATGCATGTTTTTTAAATTTTTGGTTGTTTTATTCCACTGAAACACGAGGAATAACATGTTACTGTGAGCAGGCTTATATCTCCACAAAATTCACTCTAATTTGGCCTGGAAGAGCCTCCTTCTGTGTGTTTCGATGGAAAAGTATAGTTCCTTTTCACAGTATGATACTTAAACGTTTCTATCTCGATGCATATAGCCTTCAGAAGTATGGTTTTAACTTCCCGTATACCAGCACAGTGGCCCATTGGTGCTGCAGTAGATGTGAAGGAGACAGGCGTCAATGCAGCCCTCTCAGCTCAAAGGTCATGCAGACCCTCAGTATCTCTGTGTGAAATTGGTGAGTCAAGTCAGAAAAGCCACCGGCTGCAAGAAAAGTTCAAGATGACCTCGGCCGGCTTAAAAAGAGATGCCTACAAGGGTCTTTGACTGATTGCGTCTTTGGTAAGTAGCATTTCCTTTTGACTGTGACTGTTATCTGTGGCTTGAAAATGGAGGAAACTGTCAATATCAACATATTCCAAGAGGTGGGCAATATATCAAACCATAGATAATATTGTAAATGCTTTGAAGACATGCAAACTTTGAATATCGAGTATATTGTTTTAGTACAACGTTACAAAAAGAGCTGACTAAAAATAAAAATGAAAAATCCTATAAACTTTCAAATGAAGGTAGAAGGTGGTATTTGTGTACTTTAGTGATTTGTTTCACAGTCATTTCACATTTTTCTAAAAATTAAGGGTTTAATACAGGGGTTCCCAAACCTTTCTGGCTGGGACCCCCAAAATAACCATGCAACCGACTCGGGACCCCCAAAGCGAGATGAAAATAAATGTAGCAACATTTCGTCAAAGCATATTAAATCAAGTTTACTATTGGTTATTTGAATAGTTTATTGTCTTATTAGACCCTATTTCACAAAAAGATACTGTTTTTAATAAAAAAAATAGAGCAAATACAGTGTCATCTTTATTAAAATTAGATCTTGAAAACATCTCACGATCCCCCAGCTCACCCCGTCGCGACCCCCACTTTGGGAACCACTGATCTAATACATTTAAAGACATGTTTTAACCAGTGGGCGAGGCTACCGCGCTCAAATTGAGCCGCCGACTGCAGGCTGCCATGTTTGCAATCTGGTGCTGACCGCTAGGGGCTGGCTGCGGAAGTAGAATTATTCAATGCAAGTCAATGGGGAGTTAGACGTTTCAAAACCTACTTTAGAGCCTGGCTCAAAATACGGCTTTGGTCTCAAACGTTAGCTTACGGCTCTGTGACAAGGCTGAGGGGGGTGAATTTTTTTGAACCAGGCTGGTTTAGCCGCTGTGATTTTTTAAAGTTCTTGCATATGTAATGAAGAAGGCGGGCTTTACGCGCCGGAAATGTCAGGACGCAGCCATACACCTACGAGTGGGCGGTAACTATAGAGGCTACGACGGCAGTACGTCAGCAAAAGGCCGCCCCAAAGTCGGCCTCTCCCGCCTCCCACCGAGGGGGGAGTGGTGGGGGCTAACCCGCGGCCATTTTGAATTCTCCATGACTGAGCCGCATTTTCATGAATGGGGCGGAGTGACGATCGTCTGTCCATTATTTTTTATGTCTATGGTTTTAACACACTGACTGATTTAACCTCTTTATCAGGATACTCCCAAAAAAATATCAAGATATTCCTTTTTGTCAATATCTCCCACCCCTAACTCCATATGGAAACCTGTGGTCGTGTAATGGAAAATAACGACCCAATTAAATGCAATGTGGAAGTTAAGTTTGCATTAATGAACATAACATTACAAACACCTTCTTTTACTTATGTCTGCAGAAGTCTAATACTCGTACAGTAAGGGCAGTGGTTATTTAGGCCTTTACTAAAGTTCTTGAAGTGAACAGGACGCTCAGGGAACAACGCTCTATTTAGCTTCAGCCTTTGGGACTCTCACATGACCAAGAACAACTTAACTTTGTTCTACTGCAACTCAAAATCCCAGTTAATTCACAGTGTAATCCACAAGGTACAAGCAATACAAGTTGTTGTACAAAATACTGGACCTTATGATTCACAAAGGAATAAGCAGTGACAGAAATGGTTCAACTTCAGTCATACTTTTTAAGGAGTCTTGGGTACAACGTATAGAATAGAATTTCACAAAATAAATTCATTGACATTGACAAAAGACTTTCCTTTTTCGAAAATGGTCCCTTTTGGATGTTCAATGACTGCGCCAAACAGCTCTATTCTATGGCCAGCTGTAACCTGTCACTCCATGTACAGAAGATGCTGAACCTTTGACCTCACAATCAATGCCACTGATAATTAAGGCAGAGTCCATCAACAGGGTGCCAATACTGTTTAACATGCTACTCCAAATGTGCTCTGAGACTGAATAGTGAATAGCTGAGTTGACCTTAAGTGAAAATGCCAGTGCGCGCTTCCAGCAAAAAAAAAGCAAATTTCTGCAACAACACTTGACATTACAGAGGGGATTTGCAAAAAAAAAAAACACAGCAGGCTGGTGTAAAATGTGCAACAGTTGAAGGATTTGACAATATCTTGCTAAAGATAAGAGATATATAACTTTTCTTTGAGGTAGACAATGCATTTAGAAAATGTATCTTGACATGTTTTTTCTGCTTTCTGCCAGCTTTCCTCAGGAGTGACTTATGGCGTGTCACTTACAATCAGCTAAAGTTCTTCCAAGCCATTGTCTACATAAAAGAAAAGTGTAAAAATCTATTAAAATCAGATCGCAATGCTGCTAAATTAAAAACAAAAGCAACGGTTTTGCTTCTACATTTTTCTTGCATTTTCTTCACATGTTCAAATCAGGTGATATCGAACAATTATAAGGCTATCCAGTCCACATTTGTATAGATATTAAAATAAATCTGGATATCAGTGAACAAAGGGGTGCATGAGTAATTGTAATGAGCTTTAAATGTTTCATGGTTTATGTAAATACCTGAATGGGCTTACTGATGAAAGCAGGTTGTCGCAGCATTACTGTGAAAAGAATAGTTGTGGTGGAGAGCTGCTGTGAATATTAATGAACATTATTTCAATAATAGAGGGAGACAGGTTTTTTGGACAAATGGGCTGATAAAAGAGTGAGTATATTAAAAGTGACGGCATTTTACTGTAAGAAAAAAAAAGCCCGTTGTCAGAATGTACACGTGTGACAGTAATAATCCCACGACTGCAGCATAAGTAGCGCTTTGTGAGTGTGGCGAAATTGATGTGTCAACGCTGATAAATTGTTCATATGATTTGAAAACTCCCAAGAGACTGATTAAATGAGGTTATATGAACATTGAGCAGCTATTTTTAAAACAGAATGAAGGAATTGCTGTATGCGGACAGGTGATTATGGATGTATACACACGTACTAAATGTATATCAGAGCTCAGAGGTGCCAAAACAAATCCACATCACTTACACGTAGGTTTGTCTTTGAATGAAAGAAAAAGACAAATACATTTGATAGGCGGGCATCTCCTGTCAGTTTTGAGTTGTAAATTAGCTTTAGTATATAAAAAATTTAAATCAATCTGGCCAGTTTATCCTCTATCTGGTTTATTCCACAGTAAATCTAGTCCAGTTTTATTTTTTTTAGTTTTTAGTCCCTAACCTTTATGTGGTGTGTGTACAGTTTAATATTGTTTATGTGATAGGGATATCACAATGTAAAATTTCTGTTACAATTATTGTCCAAAGAAATGTCACAATTTTATGAGATCACAATTATTGATTCCATGACCAAACAACAGTACAATCCTTTCCCTAATTTGTCAAACTTGACCCGCTTTATGAAATCAAATGTTCTGATAAGGTGAAGTTGACAAAAACAGCCAGATAATGAAAGCACTTTACATAGGCTTATTGTTTCTGAGAAAAGATTAACTTTAAATTGCTTAGTTTTTGCTTCTAAAATTCTGTTTCTTATTTTATTGTGACCTTAATCAGGATTAAAAGCTTGATCTTAAATCCAAAGGTCTTTTTTACAACGATGGGTTGCAATCTCAAACAAAAGGAATGGTACGTATTAAAAAAATGGTTCTGAGACAAAGCTAGCCCTCCACACAACCATCTTTCCATCACAGGACACAGCAATCACGGTCCACCACATCTTAGGTGCCCACTTCAAGAAATATGACGTGCAGCATCTTGGGGGGAAGTGAGGAAAACCCTTTCATTACCCAGGTGTCTGCGGAGTAGAAGAAATCAATAGAGGTGTCCGAGCCGGATTCATCTATATTCTCCTGTGTGAACCTAATACTCTGACACGAGCCAAGATGAGTGGGTGGCTGCAGGGAGGAGGTGAGGGACGAGGCAGCGAGGGCCAGAGGGGAGAGGGAGTTAGCCCAAACAACTATTTATCCAAGCACACAACTTTAAACGGTTCGAGGGGCTTTTGGGGAGTTTGTTATTTACAAAAAACAAAAAAACTGAATACAGTCTAGTCACGGGCCACAGCAGTGCAGTCTGTTTATCAATTTGTTGTGAAGGAGTGGCATTTTAGTTCAGGAAAACCATCTGGTATACAAATCTATGTCCCATACCTTGGCACTAGAGGGCGCTTTGCTGAGAAAAGAACTGCAAATGTGCAAGAAAAACAGCTCTAGTGGTGTCACAGAAGAAAAATAAGCGAGACAATTGACAGAAGACAAGCACACGCAATTGTTGAGCGAGACATGCTAGTGGACATTTCAAGTGTGTGATGCCACGCTAACAAGGCCCTTGTTCAACCTCTGTGAAAGTCCGGCGCTCATTTACACACACACACGATCTAACAACCACATCAGCTGTCACCCGGAGGCTCATTAGGCTGACAGGAGCTGGCCTCTCAGGGCAGGCCAGCGCGTCACAGCCCTCTCCTCCTGTCAGGAAGTGATGGATCTCTGCACCCGGGCCTGCCAAGCTGCCACTCTCCTCCACCTGTGGGCATGCATTCACAAGGCATTCACTCTGCATCCTGTTGATCAGCGTATTTGTATCCAGTACATAGACAGCTCTGGGCGTGCAAAGGCCGCTTACATGTGTATTCATGCACTATATATGTCCTACAAAGGGATGGTTTCTACATGTTCTATTCCACCTGCAAGAGAACATTCACCTGGACTGAGGATCGTCAAGGCCACATGCATTGTCCATGTAGCGTCCAGTATACAGTGCTTGTCCTCTATAGTTCCAAATAGAAACTTCACTTCTGCCCTCAATTTCGCAATAGTTTGGTAACCTTTCATTATTCAGTTCCAAGGTCCAGACAGTGTTCCAGATCAGAACAAGAGTAACCTTTCCTTTCTTGGGTAATTGATGACCTTTCAGGAAAAGGACATTTAAATCCAATAGATAGAGGGCAGCTGTAACTTAGTCATACAACATTTTCACACTCACCTAAAAGATGACAGTTCAATCCAACCAGTGTATACTGCTGTGTCCTTGGGCAAGACACGTTGCCCAGTTTTCCTTCCTTCTGCATGCGGTAGTGTATGCCAAGGGCATACTAAACATTAACTAAACAAATAATAATAAACTTTACTTTACAACGTGTTGTTAATAACTTGGCTCCTTGGCTACCAAAATGAACTGGTAATTGAGCAATCTGAATAGCACCGGTGGTGTAGCACCGGTGGTGTAGTAAAGATTATCTGTCAAATAAGTACCACCTGCATCAGCTCATACACCATCAAAGGGACGAGTAAAGCAGGAGAGAGTCTGTGTTATAAAAGATTAAACATGGATGCCTTAGAGCAGTCAAAATAAAAAGGACAGCAGTGGACATGAAAGACAATTTTGCTGAGCAGACAAAAATTCCCATTAAAGAAATGACGTTGGTTACATTACACTATCAAGAAAATGTATGATTTTTAATTAAAGTCAGATATTCTTCTGCAAAGAGGGAAGCAAGCCTAACAGTAATGTGTCAATAAAAGTCATGCCTCATTAAATGAAGCTCATACTGCAGTTCATTTTCCCTAAATCGACTAGAAACTGCTTTAGCAGCGATTACGCACGCTGATTATAGTTATAGAGACGAGCAGAATGTGATCACCAATTTAAATTATAGACCTCCAAAGAATGAAGACAGAACATCCATTGATTAACAATTTAATATGGCCCAAGCAGCGGAGATCAGTTTAATAGATTGGAAATAGTAGTAGTTATAGTTGCAATATGAAAATGTGTCTTTCATAGCACATTTCTATGTCTTTATATTTCTGTGGAATTTTTGTCGCTCAAACAAAAGAAAAACCAAATGGAGTGTGGCACAAAGCAACACAACAATGTTTATCCAAGATCTAAATGTCTCTGTTATTTAGGATAAACACATGTCAACAAATGTAACCCTTTTACTCAGTGCAGAGTATTTGATGACACTTGTTTAAGCAGATAAATGTAGCCTTCAGTAGTACATGATACATTTGGCATGACCTATTCAGCACTTTTTCAATTCTGCTCTTAAATTGCTCTTTGATACCTCACAAAGTGTCTGTGTGGGGACATTGTCAGCTTTGGCGATAACAATCTGCGGCACCTGACAGTTCCATCGGCAGGGCTCTCCTCCTGTCCCTGTGTCCTGCCTGTGTGCCAGTGATCAAAGAGTGGCTGGAGACAGGGACTCCCCACTGAGGCGCCTGTCTGTCCTGCACACTTTTGACAGCACACAGTCATAGGCGCATGCGTGGGGCCACCTTCAGTGCTGGTTGCTCTTGTGTGCAAGTTCCAGTGATGACCCAGTGACCCGAGACGTAGCAAAGCAGGTCCGCTAATAGCTCAGTAGACATCTGTAATGAGGTGATCAATTAGCCCCAGACCTGCACTCGTTTGGCTCATTTATAACATCATGTTATGAAAAGGGCTTCACTGGAGAAGAATGTATAATTGTCGTTTCATTAAAGATCCAGACACAAGTGACCAAGACCCCATTAAAGGTTATTGTGTTGGGAGTAGATCTTTGCCATGCATTGAGGAGAACAGGCATTTGGACAATGAATTACCCAGACATCACATCAATATCTGTAGAAATTATAGCTAGACTCAATGAATATAGTTGTAGGTGAATATATAAGAGTGGGGAACTTTTTTAATTTTATTGATACGGAATATTTAATATATCTATACTGGAAGAAAATTACAATTAAATAAGATCGTAGAAAGGGGTTCAGAGGTTGTCATCCGGACGCCGTTTAAAGATCGAGACGTTTCGACTTTTATCCAAAGGTCATTGTCAATCAGAGAGCTGGTATGGGAACCTGTGCCTTATATGCTACTCTAAGTAGTGGGAGTCCAGCCCCCAGGGAGGAGTCACTGCACTCCTGTCTTTGTTATAAGATTGTTTGTTTGTCACCTGAGACTTGATTAATTGGTCTATCTTGTTGATTAATGGTTGGCCTCACCTAGTTTCACCTGTGTCTAAAGGTCTATTGTTATCTTGATAGCTGGCTGTTGCTCCCTCCTCACTACTGATTGCCTCATTAGCATTTGACTGGTCTATTGATCTGGACCAAGGTGTGAGAATGCTGTCATAAATTTTGGCTAAATTAAATCTTAAGCCCCCATTCCTGTTCAGGGAAGGATTTTCTCTTTTTACAAAAATGGCCTCCTTTACTCCTCTTTCAAACCAGTTCTTCTCTCTGCTCAAAATCTTCACCTCACTGTCCTCAAACGAGTGATTTGTAGCTTTTAGGTGCAGATGGACTGCACTCTGCGGTCCGGTGGAGGAACATCTTCTGTGTTGTACAGCCTTTGTGCAATGGCTGTTTTGTTTCTCCATGTAACGTTCTTTACAACTGTCCTCACTGCACTCTATCGAATAAACTACATTGCTCTGTTTCTCTGTCGGCCTCTTGTCTTCGGGTGGACCAGTTTCTGTTTAGCGTGTTGCCAGGTTTGTAATAGACAGGGATGTCGTGTTGTCTAAAAATCCTTTGAAACTTCTCAGACAGGCCCGAGACATAAGGGATAGAGACACCCTCCTGCTGGGGTCTTTATCCTTCTGTCCTGTTTCTGCCCAGCTCTTCTGACTTTGTTAAAGGCCCAGTTAGGGTATCCACAAGCTGAGAGAGCACGTTGGGCGTGTTCTTCCTCCTTCTTTCTCCCCTCAGAGCTGGTGGGTACTTCATGGGGCTCTGTGTTTGCAAGGTCCTAATCACTCCCAGCTTGTGCTGCAGTGGGTGGTTGGAATCGAACAGTAAGTACTGGTCTGTGTGGGTGGGTTTCCTGTATACTTCTGTCTGAAGGCTGCCTTCCTCCTCTCTGATTGTGGAGCAATCAAGAAACGCCAACCGTGGTTGTCCTTAGCATCTTCTCGGGTGAACTTAATGTATACATCCAACCCATTGATATGCTCAGAGAAAGTTTCCAGCTCTTGTTTCTTGATTATCACAAACGTATCGATCCCACGAACGCAGCCAGAGGCTCGGAGGTGTGCCCAGGAAGGAGGTCAGAGCCTTCTTTCTCGGAAGTGTTCCATATATAGGTTGGCTACGATCGGCGAGACCGGAGAGCCCATAGCACAGCCCGTGGATCTGTCTGTAAAAATGTCCCCTGAATTGGAAGTAAGTTGTGTTAAGGCAGATGTCCAATAATTGGCAGATGTATTCAGGTGTGAGTTTGGTCCTTTCCGGTAGGGTTGAGTCCTCCTGCAGTCGCATCCTCACTGCTGCCACTGCCTCCGAGGTAGGAATACAAGTGAAAAGGGACACCACGTCGTCTGCGAGACCATAACGTCATCTGGGTCCATACGGAGTGTTTCCACTTTGCTCACAAAGTGCTGTGTGTTGTCCACATGATGTTCAGAGTTCCCCACTAATGGAGCCAAGATGGAGGTTAAGTGTTTAGCTACATTGTATGTGATGGAGTCCGTGCTACACACAATGGGTCTCAATGGGACATTCTCTTTGTGTATTTTGGGAGGCCATAAATACATGGAATGGCTTCACCAGGATACAGTCTGTAGTACAGAGGCCTGTCAATCAACTCCTCCTTCTCAAGCTTCTGTAGACAGTCTATAACCTTCTTCTTGTAGCTACTTGTGGGGTCCCTTTTCAGTCTTTCATATGTGGAGGTGTCCTCAAGGAGACTGTTGACCTTGGTCTTAACCTCCATCTTGGCTCCATTAGTGGGGAACTCAGAACATCATGTGGACAACACACAGCACTTTGTGAGCAAAGTGAAACACCTCCGTATGGACCCAGATGACGTTATGGTCTCGTACGACGTGGTGTCCCTTTTCACTTGTATTCCTACCTCGGAGGCAGTGGCAGCAGTGAGGATGCGACTGCAGGAGGACTCAACCCTACCGGAAAGGACCAAACTCACACCTGAATACATCTGCCAATTATTGGACATCTGCCTTAACACAACTTACTTCCAATTCAGGGGACATTTTTACAGACAGATCCACGGCTGTGCTATGGGCTCTCGGTCTACTTGATCGTAGCCAACCTATATATGGAACACTTGAGAAGAAGGCTCTGACCTCCTTCCTGGGCACACCTCGAGCCTCTGGCTGCGTTCGTAGACGATACGTTTGTGATAATCAAGAAACAAGAGCTGAAACTTTCTCTGAGCATATCAATGGGTTGGATGTATACATTAAGTTCACCCGAGAAGATGCTAAGGACAACCGGTTGGCGCTTTCTTGATTGCTCCACAATCAGAGGAGGAAGGCAGCCTTCAGACAGAAGTATACAGGAAACCCACCCACACAGACCAGTACTTACTGTTCTGATTCCAACCACCCACTGCAGCACAAGCTGGAGTGATTAGGACCTTGCAACACAGAGCCCATGAAGTACCCACCAGCTCTGAGGGGAGAAAGAAGGAGGAAGTCAGCCCAACGTGCCCTCTCAGCTTGTGGATACCCTAACTGGGCCTTTAACAAAGTCAGAAGAGCAAGAAACAGGACAGAAAGGATAAAGACCCCAGCAGGAGGGGTGTCTCTATCCCTTATGTCTCGGGCCTGTCTGAGAAGTTTCAAAGGATTTTGAGACAACACGACTTCCCTGTCTATTACACACCTGGCAACACGCAAACAGAAACTGGTCCACCCGAAAGACAAGAGGCGACAGGAGAAACAGAGCAATGTAGTTTATTCGATAGAGTGCAGTGAGGACAGTTGTAAAGAACGTTACATAGGAGAAACAAAACAGCCATTGCACAAAAGGCTGTACCAACACAGAAGATGTTCCTCCACCGGACCGCAAGAGTGCAGTCCATCTGCACCTAAAAGCTACAAATCACTCGTTTGAGGACAGTGAGGTGAAGATTTTGAGCAGAGAGAAGAACTGGTTTGAAAGAGGAGTAAAGGAGGCCATTTTTGTAAAAAGAGAAAATCCTTCCCTGAACAGGAATGGGGGCTTAAGATTTAATTTAGCCAAAATTTATGACAGCATTCTCACACCTTGGTCCAGATCAATAGACCAGTCAAATGCTAATGAGGCAATCAGTAGTGAGGAGGGAGCAACAGCCAGCTATCAAGATAACAATAGACCTTTAGACACAGGTGAAACTAGGTGAGGCCAACCATTAATCAACAAGATAGACCAATTAATCAAGTCTCAGGTGACAAACAAACAATCTTATAACAAAGACAGGAGTGCAGTGACTCCTCCGGGGCTGGACTCCCCACTACTTAGAGTAGCATATAAGGCACAGGTTCCCATACCAGCTCTCTGATTGACAATGACTTTTGGATAAAAGTCTAAACGCTCGATCTTTAAACGGGCGTCCGGATGACAACCTCTGCACCCCTTTCTACGATGGACCACACCTGGACGAATGAGGGTTTACATCGACGAATTAAATAAGATATTAAATGAATTAGTGAAGTAGTATTTATCTTGATTTGAGTAGATTTCGCTGTCTTGAAATAGGATGAAATAAGAATGGAACAAGCATAAAATGCTTGCTTTACTTTACTGTAAGAAACAAGCAGTTTTTCACTGAGAATGAAAAAAAATAAAATTAAAAGTAGCAGATAGCAAATTTTATTTTAACAAAGTAAAATATACTCAAATTAATCAATCAATTCAAGCACTTATTCACAGACTATCCTTATAAGATAATCAAAACTGAATTTAAATTGGCTCAAATATAAAAGCACAATAGCTAATATATATATAAATATTTTAAAAAATCATTGTGATTGGACTGGAGAAAGTAAATGGTATAGGTCTTACTGTTGATGCACATCGTGAGCAGCAGCGCTGAGGTGGCAAAACACCAGAAGCAGGTTATGTTTAATTTACCTGTTCAAAGACAAAAGCCTCAGTATGTGCAGTGATTATGCACTGGTGATGTGATGTGTGCAGACAGACACATTTCAGGGTGAGTCAGGCTTTGAGAAACGGCAATAGAAGGAAAACCGAAATAGCGTGTTGGAGACAGCGTGCACCTGGATGAGTCTGTGATTAACGCAGGAGCTTCAGATGGAGCAGGATCTGATCAGTGAAGCCTCCCGCTGCTGTGTCTGGTCTGAGCTGCAGGAGAAAGACTTCACAGGAATGACACCAGCATGGAAGAATTAGCAGATGAAATGGAGTGAATGCAACAAACCTCTGCAAAATTAGACTTGCTACAGACTATAACAAAAGTTGGTTCATTATTGCCTTCAGATTAAATTAACAACAATAAACAATACATTTTAGCTTTCAAACTAATCGCCATGTGTTTTATTAGTCTTTGTTCTAGGCCTAGAAAGATCAAGGTAGGCCCGTTTTTGTTATGTAAAAATAACATGAACAGTTTATCTATTAACCATTTTTTCCCCAGGGATACTTTTATGAGGGTGAGTTTACATCTTTAAATCACTAGCTCAGGGTTCAAACCTTCAGACAGAAACCAAGTGGATTTCTCACTGTCTGGAGTATAAAGGCAGTCTCTGCTGTCCTTCAATCTCTACTTCCACTGCAGGTGCAAAAGAGAATTACACTTGTTCAGAACTGAAAGACTGATTTTAATGTAGGAGTTGCCATTTGCCACTTAGTTACCACCACCTTTAGGTCTACCCCTAAAAAACATCTCAACGTTATAAACTTCCACATTTATTTTCAAATGAGGAAGTCAGTGGTAATTTGATGAGTCAAAGCTAAGGGAACAAAAAGACATTTTGGAGAGCTAATTTCTTCATAATCAAGCGAGAACAAAAGGTGAGGGACCAAGGTATGTTAAAAGTCTTCAGTTAGCATATTAACTTATTATTAATGATTGGGGGACAGGGGGCATAGCTCAAAAAGCTCAAAAGGTGGTGGATCAAATCAAAAAGGTTCAGGTCCAAATTGAGGTAAGGGACCATATTCCACCCTCTGAACTGAGCTTAATTCTCTCTCTCACTCACTTTAAAGCTACAATAAGACCTACTTCTACTCAGGCTGAAGGATTTTTTAATATATTTTTTGTAATAATTAGGCTGATTCTATTCAAGCATTCCCCTACGATGGTTAATCTTAGACTTAACTTACAGTGTGTTGTTGACAGAAGCTGTATATGTTGGACACAAACCCTTTTTAATCTATTGCAGCACCAAAGCGCGCCCACACCTGCTCACACGGTTCCCCTTTGTGTCACTGAGTCCTTGGGCGAACCAATGGACCTTTAAAAGGAGAAGAGCTTTTCTCGTCTTTCGCTGACCAGTTTTCACCTCGCATGTAAGACATAACTTTTCAAGTCACCAATGAATTCAATTGAAAATAGACTATTCATTTCAGGATACAAAGCATGGGCTCAGTGTTGTGGGTTTTCAGCTTATCCATGGGTTTCAGTTTCCTGTTTATATTTTGAATATTTTAGCCCGTTGAAGAGATGTAATATTTTTGTATTGAATTGTTAATTGCTATGGCAACTGTGCTAGATCATTCTCAAACTCATGAATGTATTTTTTATTTACCCGTAGGCCTAAAATATAATTATTAAGACAGCAGTGAATCCACTAAAATGTCTGAGTCATGAATAAATTAAACACCAAACAATAAACCATGCAGCACTGAACTATAACCAATGTAGCTTGAAGGTGTGAGGAATAACATATGAATCTTTAATGGGTTTAATTAGATTTGTTTACATAGGGGTCTAAATATATAATCATTTGATATAATAGCTGTGTTCGCAGACTTCACATTAACTTCATAAAGAAAGACTTTTTTTTTTCATACAGGTACTGAAAACTGGAAAAAAAAGTGGGAAACATTGGAAAAGCTTTGCCCTGACATCTTTGTGCAAGTGCCATGTCCACTTTATTTAAGAGAATTTGACAGGAAGAGCATCTAGTATAAAAAAACAACAACACATTGACAGTTTAACCCTGAAGAAAGCAATTTTTTCATGGCTCATAAACAAATGGAACGAAATGTATTCTCAAGTAGTAACCAAACATTTTACTATTCATTTCCTTCTCATCGTTTATTGATTCTGTAAAGCGCCAAACACTGTGTTGAGGCTTCACAAAGAGCCATTTCGTGGGCCTCCTCCTCTTTCTCTGCACGACTTTGCTCAAGGACAGCTCAGTAGTGATGAACTTCCCACATCTACACACACACGCACACCCGGGCAACACTTCTCTGTCTCTCCTCGTCTTTGGTCAGGCTCCGGTGACCATACAGATGACAATATAGACTCCAGCACCAGTGTATCGGAACCGCGAGCTGAGGAGAGCAATGAGAGGGGACAGTGAGATACGGGACAAAATGAAATGGATAGACTGAGAGAAAGAGTCCATTTTAGAACCATGATGGCAGTCCTTTTATCACAATGTCTGCCAAGTAAAATCTCCAAAATGCCAATAGGGCGCTAACTGTGGAGACCTTGGCAAATGGCAGGTAGTCTGGGGTAGTAGTAGGATATTTTTAGAAACACCGCTCTCCAGTAGATTTTAATTTCAACGTGTTCTTCCCTTTAACTTGAAAGATTAATACTATTATAATCTACTTTTTATATGCGCCAAGAGTCAGTAATTTGTCAATGCGGCCTTAACGAGCGTTGAAGTTTAAAGTTTAAATACTAGCTCTGAATACTGAGTGCTGTTGTTGTGTCTTTGGGCAAGACACTTCACCCTTTTGTTCTGGATGAGTGAGTGTTGGTGGTGGTGATAGTGGCAGTTTATTTATTTACCCCCAGCTAACTCAAGGAAGCTGGGGGTAAATAGTATGGAAGTTTAAGTATCTCACTGTTGTAGTATCTACACTTAGTACAATATTACTCAAGTAGAGGAAAAAAACAGTGACCAAAATAATTACTAAAGTAAGATTAAATAAGTATTTGGACGGTTTGGACGTGCAGTGTGTATTTAAAATCAAATTAAAGATTTTACAAACAAACAAAACATTACATTTCAGGTAGATTCTGGTATTCCAAAGACGACATGCAACAATTACAAAAGCAAATCACCTCTGAAGGTGAGAGAAGTAGAATGACACTTTTGACACTTATAGACTTGCTCGTTGTGTGAACTATCCAAACTTTTACTAAACTAAGAGCACTGTTACGTCAAACTAATAATTACTGAAGCAGCGGTCAGAAAACGGAATTGTATTTAAAAAGTTACTCAAGAAAATGTAAATAAATGTAACTTAGTAAATGTAACTGACCCAACTCTGGACATAAACAATGGTCTTTAGAAGCTTGTAAAGCACAATATACTGTTAATACAAGCTAATATTGCTATATGTCACAAGTTTATTTTATTTTATTCAAGTAGTTATTTGGATTAAAAATAAATCTTTTTTTTGTGACCCAACCAATCAAGGAAAGCCTTGAGAGCAGTTCAACCCAGTGTCGGGATGGAGGCGAGGAGACCGGACAGCCAGTACCCAGAGTGCTCGGAGAGAGATTTCTTACAGGCAGAGGATTAGAAGACAGAGCTGGTGTAGGGCTCAACCTTGCACCTCTGGGAACTAAGTACAGGAGCTCGCAGTGCAGCAGATGTGTCCTCAATGTCCAAGGCAGATCTGAGTAAAAAGAGCTTTGACCGACGCTAGAGTAAGGAGCAAGGACAAGGAAATAATGGTGGATTTTACAAGGCACTTAACAGTAAAAGGCACTTCGCACTGAGTAGAGACAGACAGGGGCAGCATGATAAGCAACTCTAGTCTGAACTCCTACCAGTACTACACCGTAGACATATTTCTTACATTCATTAAAGAAGACATATTATATATTTTGGTCAGGTATTTAGTTTTAAACTATAACATACGTAGAGCCCTTATTTTACATTTTGTTGCAAAAGTTGATCTAAATGGCTTAATAATAGAAACAGGTTGATTGAGTTGATTAGCCGTGTCTATTCAGATTATTTGACCATAGCTGACCAAGTTTTTATTGTTGAAACTTCTCTATTGGTCCATTCACATCGGTTTAAGACCAGTTTATCCCTAGTGTGGACTTGGTTTAATCTAGTTAAATCCAAGTTTACTCCTGGGCTAGTCCAGGTTTAATTTCGGGTTAAGTTCCAGTTTCGTCCCAGTGTGAATGCAGTGATATTTTTTACCCGGAGTCTGAATTTTTTAAATAATTGGAAGTGAGTACAGAGCAGTGGGAGGAGATAGACGGTGGATGAAAACAGACATTTTCTGAGCACTCAATTTTGGAATGCAGGCCAAAAATATGACTCAAACATGCATGAACCAATAGAAATACAACTCTGAGCAAGCGAATGATGGGGGTATACAATTGTAACATGGATAAAAGTCGATTTTGCACAAGATGTCCCCTTTAAGTTCCAGCTATATGGACTTACTAACAATAGTACTATACCACGATCATCTATTGTAACATATGCAGACTAAACTGGGAAATGTAGTAATCTCCTGCCCTGAGGATTGAACACACAACCTCCTCTCTCTTAAGCATTTAAACTAACCAAGCTATACATTTCTATTATTTCTTTATCGTCAAATCAGATTCTGGACCAAAACGACATCATACCTTCAGGTCATGCCCTTAAACTAAACCATGCTATGAAATCGAATGTCCATTTCAATAAGGCTCCTGGATATATAAACCGCCTACAAATGTATAAATTCCTAAACCTGTCCGACCTTCTTTGCTCTCTGTGATTACATTCAGAGCAGTAGCCTCAGCCCTCACCGCATTGAGCCAACTGTAAGTAGGTTTGGGGTTTCATAAAAGGGTGACATGACACACCTCTCGGCCTGATAGAAAGTGGCACTCGGAGTCCGTCTGGGTCGTATCTCCACACACAGCGACTGGAGCGCCCACAAAAAGCTGCAGTAGATACTGTTTCACATCATCCTCACCGCGGCTGCCCATCTTGTCATCATTGCCTATGAATATTTAATTCCTCTGTCCTCTGCTCCAGCCTCCTCATCAAGCCACTGATATTAATGTGGCACAGAAGGTCCCCCCCGCCTCACCCCTCCCTTTGTGCGATGATGACTGCTGTCCCGGCCAATGCATTACGACTGCTAGAGGTGACTCAGGCAGGCCGGCACGCCACTAGAGTGTGAGGTGACATGAAAAGAGGAAGGTTGAGTCAGGCAAAAATGCATGCACAAAAGGCTATAGTACGACCATTTGCAGTCATGGCCGAAAGTGTTGGCACCCCTACAGAATTTTACTAAAACATATTACAATTCCACATGTTTTGATATGCACATGTTTATTTCCTTTGAGCGCATTAGAACAACACAAAAAAGAGAAAGAAAAAAAGCTAATTTGACATAATTTCACATAAAACTGGAAAATGGGCTGGACAAAATGAATGACACCCCGAACTTAATATTTGGTTGACCATCCTTTTGAAAATATAACTGAAATCCATTGCTGCCTGTAATTATCAATAAGCTTCTTACAACTCGCGATTGGAATTTTGGACCACTTTTCTTTTGCAAACTGCTCCAGGTCTGTCATATGGGAAGGCCTTTTCCCAACAGCAATTTTAAGATCTCTCCACAGGTGCTCAATGGATTGAGATCCTGCCATTTCATTTAATTCAAATTTTGACGGATAGTTTGCGCTGACACTGATGCACCCTGAGCCTGAGTACAGCTTGTTTGGGGCTGCTTAACCACCATCCTGACTATCCTGCGCTGCAACCGTTTGTCTCTTCCGTCCACATCCAGAGAGATTAGCTACAGTGCCATGGGTTGCAAACTTCTTGACTATGTTGTGCTCTGTGGACAAAGGAACATCAAGATCTCTGATGGACTTGTAATCTTGAGATTTTTCCACAATTTTGGATCTTAAGTCTTCAGACAGTTCTCTTCTCCTCTTTCTGTTCTCTACGCTTAGTGTGGCACACACAGACACACAATGCGAAGAGTCAATTTATCTCTTTTTTAATCTGCTTTCAGGTGTGATTTTTATATTGCCCACACCTGTTACTTGTCCCAGGTGGGTTTAACGGAGCTTTAAACAAATGTATTCATCCACAATTTTGAAAGGGTGCCAATAATTTTGTCCGGTCCATTTTAGGAGTTTTGTGTGAAATGACATTAAATTTGCTTCTTTTTTTAAATTCCAAAGCACAAAAAGGAAACAAACATGTGTGTAGCAAAACTTTCACATTTCAATCATTTTCAGGAAGATATACTTCCTTTCAAAAATTTCAGGCGTGCCAACACTTTCGGCCATGACTGTATGTAGCCCAGGTATAATGTGTGTTTCATTAATAAATATAGATTTGATTGATTGTTTGTAGCATTCCTCCGCTTGTTTTCAAGAAAAGCATCGGGAGTCAAATAAATCATGTATGCAAATGAAAACAATAATCAATGTTAATCTTCCTTCCTAGGTTTCCACAGAAAACCAATTCCTTGCCTACTTCCATTTCTTTAACACATACTTTTGTTTCTTTTTGATTAATCTCTCTGACATTAAACTTGTTGCAAACAGTTCTTTTTGCAGTTTTAACTAAATAATTCATCAACCAAATCCAAAAACGATCACTCAGAGCTCTGCCTCTTATCAGCTCAAAAAGTGTTTTCCACATTTAGTTGAAAGTATATTGTCCTTCTAGAACTAGTTACTTGTTAGTTACACTATATGTTATAAATAATGCTGAACATTAAAGTATGATTTGTTTAGTACCATAGCCTTGTTTATTAATAGGAAACACTGCACCAGGATCACTTGTCTCTAACCCCTAGAACCTTCTCTCCATTCATTTAGACTTGGAAGCAGAACAACTTACACTGACTTGTGATGCCTTGTGATACAGGGACGTAAAAAAACATGTTGCTCACAGTCCAATATTACAGTATTTTACACATTGTACAAATCCCCGCGGTCTCCTTTACCACCTTCATGTAGTACTGGTGTATCAGCAAGAAATCAATGCATGATAATGATCTCTGTGGGGAGGCTTGTTATAGCTGGAAATGTAAGGTTTCATGAAGTAATAAAACCATAACTTTGACTCATATGCCTAATATACCAGTAGAAAGAAGCAAATGTTATAAAACTGCTTTACCCTTATGTTGTGTTCTAGTTTCCTCATTGCTTCCTACAGGCACTAAAAGGTTAAAACTGCAAGCTAAATATATATAAGTCAAAAGGTTGCATTTACGTCTTTTTTTTGTATTTGTAATTGTATTGTGTTGTTTATGAGTGAGTATGAAATAAATGTTTATTTAGTTACCATTAATTAATTGCATTTTGAATGCACTGTTTATTATATTTTGCTTCTAAATAGCATGGAGTCTGAGTGGGCATTTTTGCCAAATATTGCACTGCCCCCTGGAGGCAAATCCATTAAAGACAAAAGGACTTCCTTCAACGTTTTATTCATCATCTTAAAAATTAACATATTCTGACCAAATAGCAATCACCCTCCCTCCCCAAACCCAAACCCAACCCCAACTCGCCTCAAAAAGGGATTATTTTAGCCAATAACTATATAATCTCAGTCAATATTCCATGGCTGTCTCATCTCACTTTGAAAATCTACCAGAAATGAGCGCACATGAATTTAATACAAAACGTAATTAGGGTCCATTCATTTCACAGTGCCATTGTTCGTTCAGGGATAAAACAAGGAAACCAATTATTTTTCTGATTTGTCACATGGTTATGACAAAACTAATCATTCTCTATTAAAACAGCTCAAGACACTCTAAAATCCACATATACAAACAAGACATTATCCAAAAAAGTTAGCAAAAATGAATTAGAAAATTAATAAATTATTCGTTTGTCCTATCTGTACAGAACTACACAAAAGTGTAAATGAAAAGTCAATGCTAATGTTGAAGGCTGTGTAATTAATATAGATTAACTTGATTCATTTTAGTTATGAAACGGTAAATGTGCCAATTGTCAGAAACAATGAAGTATAACCCGTTTAGTCAATATAAAACCTTTGCAAACACTAATGTATATCTACCTTAGATACCCAATAATCTTAAATCTTACGTCACACAGTACTGTCCAAACCCACTTTCACTTACTTTCCTGAGTTAAACGGAGAAAGTGATACAAACCCAACCTTTTGTGTCACTCCATAAATGCTTATTTCAAACAAGCGGAGTGCATTACAGTTAACAAGTGGCCATTTCACAGAAACATGACCTTGATCTTTTTTAGGTTGTCCATCAATTCACCACTAACAGAATAATTTAAATCACTTGGTGACCTGACTATTAAATGGTGATTTGCTAATGGCTCTAAACAAAGATACAAAGTTGAACAGAACATTTTGGCCGCCGAGTGTGTGGTTAAAAAATGTTGAATGCTTCACAAAACTGACCTTAATGTAATGAAACCAAGATTCTCATTATCACCCATTAACAACGATTGGGTTAATCTGTGATAGTGAAATCGATAAGTCTGTTGGTGTGTATTGATGTTGACGTGGTTGTAATCATGTGCGTCTGGCTTTTGGTCTTTTTGCCTGTCGTTTGGCCTCGTCCACAACGGCGCCGTCTCCACTGGTCTGGGCCATGCTCCTCACTCCCTGAATGCGGTTCACCAACTGCAGCAGGAGTGGGATGACCTGAGGAAAAGTTATTGAATGCATTTATTATTGTTTTACTTCTTGACAATGTATTCACAACCTTGATAAAATTGATTAATGAAAAATGGTAAGTAAAAAATACCCTTTCATGATTATAGGCAGCCAAGAGAAGAAGCAGAGTCAGAGGCAGAGCAATGTAGGAGCCTTGGGCAACGTCTTGGTCAGGAACTTTACGCTGCAAATACATTACGAACATTTAATTTAATCTTATTAGATATGCTTTATTACAATCTTACAAGTTAACTTAAGTAAACTTACGGTGGGGTTGAAGGTGAGGGTGATGTGCTTGTGGTACCCAGTGGAGGTGAAGGACACCTGGGGAAGTGTAAAGTCGTACTGGGAGCGCGACAGTGTGGAGTACAGCATCAGCACGTAGTTCTGCAGGCGAAAGAACAGAGGTGTGAACACATTCAACACAACACACTAAAAATACAGCTCCATCTGAAGTTTACCTCTCCATCTCTGTCCAGAGGAGGGAAATGGAAGAAGAGCGACTGTCCCAAAGAGACACTGTTGATTGGATTGTCAAGATTGTCGCTCTTGTAGAGTTTTACCTTGATAGAAAATTATACAAATGATGCAACATTTTATGAACACCAATAACTATGTTAAAAAGCAATTAATTTTACCGAAAGTGTGGGAAGATGTTCAGGAGACGTGATTATATTTCCACTGAGGTCAAACTGATTGATTTGTCTGAAGGCAATGATGTTGACCCCTTCAATGTCACTGCTGCCAACCTGAGTGGAAAACAAAATTTTTAAAGCTAATAGGAAATAACGCTCCAGGTCACATAGAGTGATAATAACAGGGAATTAAGTGGAATTAAGTCTTTTTTTCAGCTGCACTGAAAAGATTAGGGGCCTGCACTTTTCCGACGAGGCAAATTATGAAGTGAGAGGTTAAACCTTGCGACGGGATTATCTGTGCTTTTGTTCTGTGTATGAAAGGAACTCATGTGATAAGGCTGTTGATAAGTCATAATCACAGGGTTCACACAGTCACTATAACAATTCAATTACAAAGCTCCCCATGTCTCTCACTAAGGGATTTAACCACTCTGCAGAGCAGAGCATTATACAAAGAATAACCTCTACAAATACAAGGACAATGAATGTTTCATTTGAAGCCTATGGTGTTCATTTATGTTCTCTGAAGAGAGAAAATTAACCTTGTTTTCAACAAAAGAAACTTTTAATTTGTTTACCTCAATTGCCCTGTGCTGAGGCAGTGCTCTCTCAATGTGGTCGTTGCCTTCTTCTCGTAACTGGATGAGATACTTGCAGCCCGGCTAAGGATGAAGGTCAGTTAAGGCTCTTTTATACCCTTAGACTCTTGATAAACTATGTATACAACTAATAAACTGCTTCTCACCAGCAGCCCCCGGAGTCTGAAGCGCCCCTCTTCATCAGTGACAGTATCTTCACTGTAGAGGCTGCAGTCGCCTTGTCCTACCGCCTCCACTGCCACGTCCCTCTCTGCATCTCCGCTCAAAGACTGTACTGCTCCATAACAGCTGCAGACATAACAGTATTGTAGAGACATAGGTTTGAAATTAAAAGTATTTATTAGGTAATTTACCTATAAGCGGTCTTTATGCCGATGATATCAATGCTGAGGTTTTGGCCTTCTTCTACTGTGATCATCTGAGAAGCTGGCTCAAATCGAAATTCCTTCATCATGGGTTTGAAGTAGTACTGACCAGGACTCTATTGACAGGAAAAAGACTCTGTCAAAGCAAAATGAGAACTAAACACAAAATAGATACAGAGAATGCACTTGGTCCTACCAGGTTATTAAAGGTTAGGAGGCCAGTGTCCTGGGTCAATAGATTGGACCGAAACTGCCCGCCACTCAGAGACAGGAGGACGCCTGACAAGGGCAGACCGTCCTCTGACTGGATCTACAGAAAATAATAGAAAATCTCAAGTCATACAATAAAGCAATAGTTTTCAGTCAATATTTTAAAAGTCTAAAGTGCAGGAAACAAAGACACCCAAAGTGCTTTCCTCATATCAATGTGTCAAAAGGAAAACTAACATTAACATTAGTGGTGTCAAGATGTAATAAGAGCTTTTGTTGATTACAAGCCATTTTACCGAAGAAAGAACAAAGGGGAGCTAAAAGCAGCACAATGACAAAAACAAAATGAGCTATTTTTCATTAGAGATGCACTGTTCTTTTAATTTATGTTTATAAAAACATAAAGAAGGTGCCATCAAGGTCTTTTATTGTGTCTAGTCACATTAATTCAACCAAAAGAGCAGCACAAACAAAGGATAATAATTGTGAGGAGCAGAAGGCATCACTTATACAAGAAATGACGTGTGATTGTTGAAATGATATGAAGTGCATTGGACTAAAAAGCATATACCATACAAACCTTAAAGGTGACTCCCGCAAGAGCAAATGCCTTAAAGTCTCCCTGGGTTCCCTCCACTGGACTCAGGACAAAGCCCTCTTTACTGGCTGTGATGTCATACTGACGGTCACTATGCAGCGGACCCACACTGGAACAAGACATTTGTGATTTCACTTTAGTTCAGCTGTACTCAAAATACTGATATGACAAAATATCATGACAGACTATTTGGCAATGCACTATCGGTAAGAGATGCTTTACACAATACAAATTCATAATAAACTGTGGTGTCATACACTTAACTACATTCTAACTACTGCATAGACCAATTAGGTTTAGATATTAAGGGCATAGTGAACATGTGACAATGAACAAATTTCAATGCATTTTGTTATTCAACATCAAACTTTTAAGACCTTAAAGACTTTTTAAGAGATATTCATGTACGATGTGAGGTACTATATTTGGCAATGCCAAGTCCCAAACTTTAGAATATACGGGAAAAGTCAAATAATTTAAATAATTTAAAAGCTGCATAGATGAAGTAAAATAAACAGTCCACAATTGCATGTTTTTGGCAGATACTGAGTAATAGATGAGACTGCACTATTACAGCAAGTAACACAAACCTGTACGCTCCATTCTCATTGGTCGCTACAGTGATGAGAGGCAGAGTGGCTCCTCTTTCAGTGATTGAAATCTCAACCCCTTGTAGTTCAGGTGACACTTTGCCTTCCAGGAACAGCCCTGCTCGACCTGAGATGTCCACCAAACGACCTGGGCACGACTCTGGACAAACAACAGGTCAATGAGACGCGAGTGTTGATAACAAAAGGGTAAACTGTTGTTCATAGACATTTTGTAAGCATAGAACATGTAGCATGATTTACTATAAAATTATGTTCATTACAAAATTCTTATAGGGGAAATATTACACATAATAAACTTTTATGAGCTTATGACCTTTTCACAACAGTGTTTCCTTATAATTAATTTACTCAAAGTAGTATTTTGATTGATTGCTGCGTGTTTGTGTAATCTTGTATTGTCCTGTGAGTGAGGCTCGAGTGCTCAGAAAAATTCTGTTTTCATCTAACCCCTGTCCAGATCCCGATACTTAGTTGAAATTAGTTGAAAAATGAATACTGATACATACTGATATACAAAGGGTTCTGAAGCTTTTCACTTATCAAATATAAAACCAAGTAACTGACAATGCAATTCTGGATTCGTTGGAATGTCACTATGCGGGCCTTATCGGTTCTGCAGTTTTGAACAGGAAGTCAACGGATCTATTCCTATAGACCCTTTACATTTGTAAACAAAAAGTGAAAGTGTATTATTAGCCACTTCATTTTGTCTCCGGTTTACAATAACAAAATGTAAAATTATGATTTATTTCTGTTATAGTTCAATAAAATGTGCCTGAAAAAAGCATAATAAGAATCTTTTAATGTACACCAATCAGTCTAATATACCTCCAGTTATGGTGGCTTCTACCTCTGGGGGGTAGAAGAGCAGCTCCTTGGAAGATGGAGTAACTGTAATTTTCTCTCCAGCCCTTTAGCAACAAAGAAACATAACTTTTACTATTATGTAGCTGCATTTCTTTACATTCTTTCAAGTAAGGGTAAATGAACCAACCTCGCCCAGTACGAGAACTCGTAATGGAATGGTCCTGTAAGTTCATCTGCCTTTTCCTGTATGGGGGGGGTGTCATCTTTGGCCCCTCCCTCCTCCTCGGCTGCTCGGCGCTCTCGCTCCTGACGACGCAGCTGAATCTCTTGCAGTTGTTGCTCTTGTCTCTGCTCCTCCAAACTGCGCAGGGGACCCAGCACAAGGGCTGGCTCACTCTCTATAGATGACCTGTCAAATAAAGCAGAAATAACAGTTACAAGCTGCATTCAATCAATTCGGAGAGTGAGAATATAACAGTACGGAGAAGGCATTTTAGTTGAAGGGTGATATTGACAAAAACGAATACCTCAAAATCTTTTTAACATCATCTCGATTTCGAGATTCAGACAATGTATCAGGAATGTGCCTGTAAATGTCTTTGTTGAGGTTCAAGTCTCGCACAAAATGTGACTGGACCAGAAAATTATCCAGAAAAGGGCAGAAATATCACTAGATGTTTCTGTTCATTTTATTTTTAAATCGTCATTTTTTAGGTCATTTTTAATAGATTACATCATACCATAAGATAAGAGAACCTTTATTTGTCCCATAATGAGGAAATTCCAAAGTTGCGACGCAGAGTTAAACAACAGCAGGAGAGCATAAACATGGAATGAAAAAACAAGACGGCAAAAAGAAAAAGAGCAGTGATTTACGGTTGATATATTCAATATTCTGATTTTGCAAATCTCCAAAACAACAATTACAACATTATAAATAACACAGCATTTTTTGACATAACCCCCACCTATAATTTCAATTCAAGTACAGTATGACAACGAATAGTAGAAGAGAGGCCTTTCTAAGGGATTGGATATCAGTCTTAGTTGAAACCTTTATGTTAAGCATTAGCATTTGGATCAGCATTTGAAATGAATGAGTCCAGCTCTCGCAATAAGCATTGTTGGCCAGATTCACTAACATAAAGGTTAGTGGTTTGATCCCAGCTCCCACAAGTGAATACAGGTGTCATGTCCTTGGGCAAAATACTTAACACACTTTACCCCTAGTGTCCAAATACACTGGTGTCAATGTCAATATTATTTTTAAGACTAGCTGCCCAAACTGCTTCAAATGCATAACAAATAGTTATATAAAACATACATTAATGTGTGTGTGAACGGGTGACTGAAAATAATGTGTCTGCATTACTGTATAAGTTATCTTCACATATTGAAATAATATAAAAAATAAAAGTACTTAATAGCCATATTGCAAATCACAACCATTTCAAATATTGTGCAGTCCTTTCTTGAAGGTAGAAAAGTGTATAAATGTGAGAATTTTAAATTTTAACGAAATTTTAATTACGACATTCACAATTACAGGCAGATTGTTTTATACAGTTAATGGTCATAATAATTTGCTTGATCATCGTTTTTCAATTCAGATAAAACCTCATTTAATCTCTATAAACTGAACCATAATAGGTGGGTTTTGATGGTGTTTTTTGTGCTCTTACTTGATGGTCACTGTGACATCCATGAGCTTGTCTGTTGTAATAAGTCCAGTCATGTGATGGCGTACAGCGGTCAGTGTAAGAATGCTGGGTGCAGAGCTGTAGGGTGCAAAAAAACAACATATTTGGAAATTTAATATAAAAAAAAACACACCCAATTATTCAATGAACTAAACGTTGCTCACACTTACGTATCATATGTGTAGAAGTCCTGCTCAAACTGGTGGCACGAGCGAGGGGTGACTTTGTAAACACCTGGACAAGCCATTTTTAGTTGATTAATTACTTTGCTCCAGTTTTATATTTAGGTAAGCCTGACACAGACCTTTTGGCACTAAAGCTGTTCTGTAACTATGCACAAGGGAACCGCGGGTACACTAGCATTATCCTTTACTCTGTATGCAAATTCCCTCTATGTTCAGCTAATGAGGGGTCAGGGAAATGAACCTCACCAGGCTTAGACAGGCAGAAACGGTTGACTCCTTTAGAGAGGTTGTACACGCCCACGTTCTCGGGTTTAGTTCCATCTTGGAAAAACTCCTGCAATTAGAGTCAAATTTCAACTATGAAAATCGAATTTCCACATTTTTATGCAAAGGTAAAAAAATAAATAAAAAAAATCACAAAATCTTGCATCACAAAAATGGTGTATACAGTCAAACTACACAAACGAAAAAAATAAAGAAATTGTTATTAGATGTTTAGAAAGTAAAGTCACTATTATCTGTATCTGAAAATTGGACCATTCAAGATTTTTACAGTCACTGTCAAAGAAAACAACAACATTTTATTTAGAGCATTAAACACTGCATGATGTAAATTGCAATACAACGGAGCAAGACAAATCCACACCTTATTCTAAACAGTAATTTAAAACAATACAAAAACATCAGAATACTTAAACAAACAATTCATTACTCGTTGTTAAATGTATTTTATAACTTACTAATGGACAGAAGAAAGCTTTTGACACTGACCAGGGTGATAGCGTGAGAAAGAGAGCAGCGCAGGATGTAACCGATCTGTCTGAACTCCACTCCGAGCACGTCCGAGTCCAAAACCTCCACCTCCATGGACTTGTGTTTCCAGCACCACTCCTCATGGGCAATACCCACTGAATGAGAACAACAGGGAACATAATGGTATAATTAAAATGTCCCAAAGGACTGTGTAAGAGTCTGAAACATCTTGGAAAGCAAACTCTACAAACAGACTGTGTGAATTCAACTGTTTAGAAAGAGTGTAGCAGCAACAGCAGGCTTTGATACGCTGGATAAACATGTGCGTTTCCTCCGACTAATTACAGTAAAAATCTGGAAAGTGGTAAAGAACAATATTGGAAATAGTTATGAAACATCTGACAAGTAGAAAAGTCTGTTATGGTGAAATGCCTTGCCAGCCCTCTTTTCTGTGTCTACAATGAAAAACAATACTTTAAATGTTTGGTTACCTTTATATTTTCCAGGCAGAATGTTGTCAAATGAGAAGCTGAGAATTTCACTGCTGCCTGTAAGAGCCACACTCCTCCTCTCCCCCTGACGGCTAACAGGCTGAAGGGTTACCGCAAGGTCATCACAGGAAGCTGGAGGTCAAGTGAAAATAAAAACATGAATGGAGCTTTACAGGCTGTATTGCAACATCAAGCGGCACTTCACGCAGCACACTGTGTTTTCATATTGTACAGCAGCTATTCATTTTACCTAAGCAGTAGACCTTTCCAGAGACAGAGGCCATGAATTGTGTGAACAGCAGGTCTGTGAGCGGCCGGTCCACCAGGGAGACCTCCAGGGCCTGAGGCTGCAGAGCAAGGCCGGCTTTCACCTCTGCCTCAGGGAGCGACACCTGAGTGCAGAGTGGAAATATTAATTATGTAAATGTTCTGTTACATGGTGTAGTCTCATGGATTTGAATCTGAATCAGTCTGGCTCCTACGTGAACGATGTAGTCTCCAGGTTTGGCCTGAAAGCAGAAGCCCCCCTGAGGATCAGAGTCGATGGTGCGGCTACTACGGTCTTGACCTTGTTGTGTCAGAGTGACCTTATAGCGACCTTGTTGCTTCATGCCCTCAGGGAGATGACTGATTGAAATTTGACCACAAACGCTAAATCTGGAGAGAAAAAAAATGTGTATGAAAAAAAAAACACAGATACATAATTCTTGCCTTTCTTAAGATTATTGGCTGTGCATACCCTGCAGTGATGATGTCAGGAAGCTGAGGTGTGTTTGGGGCAATCTTTACTGTGATCGGCTCAAAGTACATGAGCTCCTTGCTGACACGAATAGTGTAGGTACCAGCTGTCATATTTTCCAGTCGGAAAGAACCATCCTCCTTTGAAATGACTGAAAGCCAAAACAAACTTTAAAAACCTCCTATTTATCAAATCTGAATGAAATGTGTTAATGTATTTAAAACAATCCAGACCTTTAATTTGGTTGTTGAGTGACACCGTAGCATCAGGAACACCTTCCCCAGCGACACTGTTAAGGACTCTCCCGGTCACAGAGAAGCCCATTACACGGAAGATTGGCTTTTAAACATGCAGAAAACATTTTGATTTGATTTGCAAATGGCTAGTGGAAATAAAACTGCCAGTAAATAATGAAAATGTACCTCTAGCTTCAAACTGTTATGCTCAACTTTGAAATTCAGTTTTGAAGGAGCAACATCAAATGTAATCCTTTCTCCTCTGTAGAAAGGCACCTTAAAATAGGAGACACACAATGGTTTACATTTGCAACACTGTGTCAGAATTGTTACTATTTAACGTTTTAAGCAGCATACCACAGTGTAGTCTCCGCTAGCCAGTGATGGAAAAGTGAAGGTGCCGTCTTCCTTTGACAAAGCACTGCACAGATAAACTAATGAACTGTCCCCCGACTCTGCCCCACCCACTGGTGACGTGTTACAACCACTGATGTCCTGCAGGATCACAAAAAAACAAAAAATATAAAAAATGTGACATTAATACAAAATTTTACATAAAGATACATATAACATTTTTTTCTACAAAGCCAATTTAAAACAAAATTAGAATAGGCTAAGTATGAGAAGTTTATTTTCAGCACAGCAAGACTGGACCCTGCCAATGTTATTTGTTTCTATTTATTGCCAATGTATTTATTTTAAATGCACATTGAACAGCATTATGTGTATCTTATCACAAACCTGTATAAACTGTTTGTATGGAGCTGTGACTTGGATTCTATTGCTAAAAATATAAAATACCTCTTTCTTGACAGTGGCTGAGTAGAGCAGGAAGGTGACCTCTTTCATGGGCTCTCCATCACTGCGGACCTCCCCAGAGACGTCGTACCCTCCCACCACCAGAGGGGCAGCGGCTGGAGCGTTGGCATTGGAAACATGCACTGTTGTTGTACTCTGGGAAAAACAGCAAAGGCCAGCTCAGGTTTAACACTGTAGGTAGAAAAATGGCTTTGTCAGCCCACGTTTGATTACTGCGGGGGACCATTAGTTATGAAGCTTCCAAGTGACAAGGAGGGTTTTTTTTCTAAGCTTAATACGTAGATGATTGACTTTTAAGTAAAAGAGAAAGGGGACCCAAGAGATCTGTCAGTCATTTTCAATAATGTCTTTTATGCACTGATTACAGCCAATGCAGTTGAGAAGGTGAAAGTTAAATTTGAATTACGGCCCATGTTTTAGTGAAAAGGAGAAAAACTAAATCTTTTACTTGAACTGCACTAGAGTAGTTTACAATAGCATTAACCAAGTAGTGCTGTACTTTAAGACACTCCGAGTCCCATCTTCACCTCAGGGCATAATGAATTGCAACAAAAATGCCTTTTAACTGTTATAATGCCCAGACAAGCTTAAACAAAAATATTTAATAAAAGTAATTTCATCAGGTTTGCTGCACTCAAACAGAGCCGAGGACCATAGTCTGTACAGATCCCCGTTTAGATTTTTACTGCAACAAAACATTAAATAAACAAATTAACTAGCAATAACAATAAAAACCCACCTTCTCAAGGGTCCATGAGGGATGTGAAGCTGTGATGTCATAGCTACCAGGAAGGACTTTGAAAAATGTATATCTGTAAAAATAAAATAAAATAATAATATTACTAAATGTTGATAGAATGTTTTGAAGCATTAGAGAAAGGAGTGAAGTGCGGCTGCTTACTTTCCCTCAGACTGTGTGACGACACTGTGAAGCTTGTCTCCTGTTCCTGCCCTCGACAGAGTAACCTCCACAGCCGCTGGACCCAGCAGATGGCCCTTACTCAAAACCTAATCATATGAAATGGAGTAGAACATGGGAATAAATAACAATAATAAATATAGCCGCAAGCGGCAATGATCGGCCCTCGCCCGCGCCGCCTCATAGAACGCCAAAGGCGCTACGTCCCAATTTCCCTCCTCATAAAATACTTGCTGCCGAATCCGTGGCGCTACCGCGCCTCCTACTGCTCATATTTCATTGAAAATGTGTAAAAATTGGTCAAAGTTTGCGGCTGCGCCGCACAAAGACCGTGATACTTGTGCTAAAATCCTGGATAACTTTAGATGGCCCACTCCTCAAGATCATTTTCACCAAATTTCAGGATGGTGGACTTACGCCGAGGAGGAGTGCGTTAAAGTACAAAGTTTAATTTGAGCGACTTTGAGTTTTTCCCATAGGAATAACATGGGGTTTTTCTGTCTTTTGTAAAATGTTGGCAAAGTTTGCTGCTTCGCCGCACGGAGACCATAATACCTATCTTAATAATTTGGATAACTTTTGGTGCCCCACTCCTCAGGATGATTGTCACCAAGTTTCTGATTGATCGGGCTTACGCCCGAGGACGAGTTCGTTAAAGTACAAAGTGAAATTTGAGAGATTTTGCGATTTTCCCATAGGAATAACATGGGGTTTTTCGGTCTTTTGTAAAATGTTTGCAAAATGTGCGTTTTTTGTACACTTGGGGGCGCTGACGCGCCATATTTTTGAATTTTGTAAATCGGAAATAGCCAGAATGTACAGAGGCACGATTTTTAGAGGTGTGCAAATTTTCCTGAGACTTCGTCAATGTTCACTGGGTGAAAAATAGGGGGGTTGGTCCCAAGAAGAAGAAAGAAGAAAGAAGAATAATATTCGATCTGAAAACAATGTTTCCCCTTTTTTATTTCGCAAACTATACATTTTCGAAAGCACGCGCTTTCCAACGTTTTGGTATGGGTCCCTGGTCACTGGCGGACACTTTCGAAATTTTTCAGTGGGCTCCGCCCACTTTCTGTTATTGGCCCTATTTACAATAGTAATGTTCAATTTTTACATAACATTGTTATATGCACGGAACGTGCATGAGTCGGGGAACACATTACTGGGCGACTCAGCGCGGCGCTCGTGGGGATGACGACCGCCAGCGCCGTCATCCCCACGAGCGCTTCGTGCGCACTGCGGCGACTTTCGCACGCGGCTTCGCCCGTTACAGCGATAATGTTCAATTTTCCCACTACTAATTGGTATGCACGAACGTGCATGAGTTGGGGAATGCGTTAGTGAGAGTGTTTAGCGGGCGAGCGCCAAGGCTGATTTACGCGACTACGTGCGACTGCCGCGTGCTTCGCACGGCACTGCGAAACTAATAGGCCTCTCGCCAGCTTGTGGCGCTCGGGCCTAATAATAATAATAATATGAATATACATGTAAGTTAATAAAAAAGGTAACAGCAGCTCACCGTTCCCGACACAGAGAAACCAGTAAAAACAAAGTTGATGTCTTCCTCTTTTGTGCAGATGTCATTCACGCCATCTATGTGAAGGTCCACAGCGGTGGGCTCTGAAGAAAGGACAAAAAAAAAAAAGTAAGTAAACTTAGTAGTTTAGTACTTGATTTGTTATAAGTTAAGTTAAATACAATGACTTAGGAACTTACCAAAGCTCCAGCCAAGTGGAGGTTCAATCTTCAAAACAAAATCCCCCTGTGTTGAATAGAAAAACAATGTTTGTTGATGTTTCATGTGATTTTGAAAACTATATTATGAGTGACAACATTTACCTTGTCATAGAGAGGGATCATGAAGTACCCATTGATCGGAGCGCAATCTGTTTGATATTTCAAGGACCCTTGTTTTGTGTATAATTTTATCTGTGAATGAAAAAAAACACTGTATTGTACATAGAATTACGGTATTGATATTTCTGCCCAACCACAAGATATCACTATCAGACAGACTTCCTTGCTCGATTTTCACTAAGTGGCCACATGGTTAATCCTAAAGCCCCTATGAACGAAGAGGGATTAGTTCTGAGGGGAGTCTCACCCTAAAGCCTGGCTCAGCTGACGCTTCACATCTTTACACGCTGTTTGTTTCAATGAAATGTCTCATTTTAATTCATTCAAATAACTGCAAATAAATGCCCACTTAGCAAATATGTACATGACATACTGAAATATGACGGGCTATTATTATAAGCAACCTTCGTTAATAAAACAAAATCCCACTGTGGTTGTTTCATTCATTAGTTTTTGACAGATAGCAGAGCTAGCACTTAGCACTTAGCTCTGAGACATTTGCACTCTCACCTCGATCAGGGAATAGTTGATCTCAACGTCGGACTTCACAAACCCCCCACATGCAACCACAATGTCGTCTGAGGACGCAGTTAAAAACTGAGAATATATAATGCCAAATAAGATCCAAAGCGACCCCATATCAGCGCGGATTGTAATTCTGAACATTTTGGCTGAGGTGTCGAGCTCGAGCCGCACGCTGCTTCCGGTTCAGCAGCAGCACAGCGCCCTCCACAGTCCTGCAAAGGACGGTGTGGGCCAAAGGCAAAAAGGTACAAAAGACAATCTCAAAATTGAATGGATTCAGTTTATTTTGTTCGAAGAGTACAGTACCATAGATGCCCCTGTTATATAAAAAAAACAAAAAAGAAGTCATTACAGAATAATACTTATAATATATATATAAAAAACACTAAAACAACACAAAATTGAACAAAACACAACAGTTAAAATAATATAACACTAATATAAAAAAGAAGTATGCATAAACATAAGTTGTATTGTTAATACAGAAAAGTGCACAGGTAGTGTTTTTTTTCATCAGTAGTAAATGAGTCAAATCCTTCTCAGAAGGAATATGTTGTATACAACTACGGTATTTTTGCTTAAAAATCTAATGTGTAAAAACGTTTTGGATCATCAGGCTTAACACAAGGCTCATGCTGGTCCCTACAATGCATAGTAAACCTTTAGTGTTTCTCTTTCTTTAAACATGTGTGGAGGAGTCAGGAGGAGAATGTGCCAGGAAAACTCCTTCATTAAAGTTATTAGCGAAGCTGGTGTGGTAGCTGGGGCTCCTGGTCACGCGAGGCTGAGAAATGGATGATGATGACTTGACATGAGGAGACTGCTGAGCCTGGCATAGTTTCTGTATCAAGAAGCGCTTGTCACGTCCCTCCTGAAAACACAATAAAACATTTTGTTTTGTTTAAGATTCCAGAATATGGCATGAACACTGTACTTGTTTTTAACCTACCATTGCTAACTGGTCTCTAAGTTGATCGATGACTCTCTTGTATGCTCCAGCCAGTGCAATTACATAGAACATTGCCAAACTACAAGATAGACAATATATTAGTTAACAGTAGATAACATTTAATAATTAACCCT
Source organism: Rhinogobius similis (assembly GCA_019453435.1). Lineage (NCBI taxonomy): Eukaryota > Metazoa > Chordata > Actinopteri > Gobiiformes > Gobiidae > Rhinogobius > Rhinogobius similis. The sequence continues at coordinate 20,292,818 of CM033622.1, forward strand.
CCATTATAAAACATACCAAGTAAAGACAAAAAGACACACGGCAAAGGCCTCCGATGAGATCGTATACAGAAGTGCTTGAGCTTCATTAGGCAGTTGGGATATAGTATGTGGAAGAACTTCCCAGGAAGTGTTGTAACTAACAAATGGTCCACATGCTTGTGAACAATTTATTCTGTGAAACAAATAGGAGCAACAATTACGTCATGTCAGAAAAATAAGACACTTGTACCTAATAGGTATATGATTAATACTACTACTTACTGCGCTACACTAACAATGACTGGTAGACAGGCCAAAACAAGACCTATTAGCAGAACTCCAAGAAAAAAGAAGTTGGAACTTGATGCTCTAAATGGACGTGTGGCCGGGCGGCAGTTGTTCATGAGTGACACCTTAGAAAAAGTGGAACATCTTATTTCCACACCTTAATGCAGGCTAATGAGCGTAATTTAATTTTGTGAAAGTAATCTGCCAATTAATGTGACCTGTGGAGAATTAATTCACCTTTTTGAGGTAGAAAATGAAGAAGTATTTTATGGTGCAGATAGCAGGCAATATCGGGCAGTAGAAGGTGCCGATCCAGCAGATTGTCTGACCATAAACAATTTCCAAAACATTTTGAGGGATTGCAAACTCCTGCTGTCCCACCCACTTAGCAAGTCCACAGTCACAGTGCTGCACTATAAGCCTAGATAAGAACAAGAAAGAACGTTATAACCATAGGTTTCCATTAGGATTATATTTCTGTTAACCTGAGCAAAATGTCAATTTACTTTCGAGGAAACTCAACAAAGATGGTTACAGCAAAAATGATGATGAAGTCAAATATGGCGAGTTTGTACATCTCCTGGCCTACACGTGTTTCCCAACACTAAAAAACAAAATAAACCAAATTAAAATGTAAAATTTTGTTTCATCCACAGCCAAATTAAATAACATTAATCTATTTTTTTATGACTTACAGAATAAAGGACATGGTTGTAGCCACAAATGCAGGGATCCGGGTTACATTTTGTGATCTGAGACCAAAGAGAGAATAGCAGAACTCCAATACTGGTCAAACGCATAAAGACACACCTGCAAGCAAATACAATGTCAGAGGCTGTCAATCATGAATCAAGTCCTAAATCATTGTGTGATTAAATTGTCCAAGTACCTCATGAGAGTGAAGCGAATCTCAAAGGCCGGAGAATAGTCCTCAAAGTTTATTATAATAGAGAACAGCAGAGGAGTGATGCAGTTTGCCAGTGTGATGACAATTGAAGGTAAATATTCATAGATGAGGTCCACAATGAAATTTTCCTGTTTTAAAGTAAAACAACGTGACAAATGAGGTTTACATTGATATAAACTGAGGAAAAATATGCTACCTTTTGATTATCCATTTGGGCTTTCTGAGAGAAAATAGTAGCAACATAAATGCTGTAGAAGCAGGCTGCGAGTACACCAATAACAAAAAAGTTCAGTATGAGGCGAATAATGTAAATTCGACATTTCTCTTTTTGGGTTCGGTCTGCAATTTTTTGTTTAATTCTCTCCTCCTCCAAGTCTGTCTGTGTAAACAAAAACACAAAATGGTCATAAGCGACACATCTGGGTACTGTTGCACCTAATAACTATCTTTAGATACCCTGAGCTCATAAAGTAGGCTGCTCCTCTTCAGCCGTGCAGCATTCTCATTGGTGATACAGAAATCCCATCCAGCAAAGATCTTGTTACAAAAACTTTGAAATCGATCCTCATCTTGAACCAGGTTACGCTTAAACCCTGTGGCAGATCTTAAAGAAATGAGATACGCAGTTATTAGGTATATATTACAAATGTCAAAAAAGAATGTTTCTGTCATGTTATTCATTACCTTTTGACAATCCAGATAAGGCTGAGAATTAGATAGGCGATCGTGACCAACAAATAAGCAAGTGGGACATTATATGTGAAATTTGGAAAGATTATTTTATCCACTTTATAAAAACCGTAGAAGAGGTAAGTCTGTTCCAAAAAGCCCTGTAAATGTAACAAGAAAGTTATAAGCTGGAACAAACACCTTTCTTGAGGAAATATATTGAAGGAAGAAACAAAGTTAAATGCACTTACTCCTCCAGAGAGCAGATCCGTTATATGCTCATGAAAAATGACAAGGCCTCGACGAGAACTGCTAGGATACTGACTACACTCACTACCTGTAGGAAAGTAACAAAGACATTAACCCTATTAAATAATAAACACAAACTTTAAATTAGTACTAAGTTTGTATTAAGTTCAGACCATCAAACTGGTTGTAGGTTTTGTTTGCTGAAGTGTGTGGGACGATGATGATGGGCAGCATAACAAAACCAAACATGAGCAAAAATATGATGAAGTTGAGCAGGACCAGAAAACGTAAAAATGAAAAGTAGGACAATATCCCAGTTCCAAACATCCCTAAAATTTGAAGCAGACCAAAACAGAGTTAAATATGTGAAAAGACAACTACAACAAACCATCAGGCGAGCTTCACTCTTCCCTCACCTTCTATAACATGGATGTCTCCTCTCCAGAGCTGCAGAGAGCTCATCCACTCCTGTGTGTCCTCCCTCAGCCTCCTCAGGTAGCGCCGGGTACTCTCTTTCCACTGGCTCCAGCTGCTCAACTGTCCAGCATCCACCAGACGCTGAGCTCTAACAACAAGCAAAATGTTAATGTTGTTGTTTGTGTTAACCAGCCCTGAATTCAAACAAAAAACAGTACTTTTCTCTGCGTTTCTCCTCCATGCACTTGGGCAGCTCTCGAACCGCTCTCTGCTCAGTCCTCTGGTTGTCCTCAGGTCTGTTCACAGTACTCGGAGTCCACTTTCCACTACCAGAGGAGCTGATCCGCCTTCGAGAGCTGCCTCTGCGTTTGGATCCACTGGACGAGGATTTCCTGCGGTACAGCAGTGACTGGTAACTGGGAAGCTCATCCAGCAGAGGGTTACTGGTGACTCTCCCACTGCGGTCAGTGTAAAAGACTGGAAAATAGACAATAATAAACTTTAACAAGTATTAAGCTTGAGAATTTCCAAAATAAATACATTCGCATTCATAATTTATTCAAACACGGAATACTACACTAAAATAGACTACACTAAAACAACTAAGATATATCAAAACAATGATAAAGTGGCGGTGGTGAACATAGATGGGGACATACTTACTATACTGTAAACAATAACTGCAAAAACCCAAAACAGCAGAATAACTATAACTTTGTTTTTTGATCATCTGTTTGATGTCTGATGGCATTTATGGAAGCTAGCATTGCTAATTAGCCAGATCCAAATAAGTAAGTTTAACTAAGCGAGTTATCTTAAATTTCCTTAAAAAAGAAGAAATGCAATGACATAGTGCCGGTACGTTACCTGAATCGACCTCCATAGCCTCCCTTTAGATGAGTATTTAGACTAAAGATCAATAGTAATGTTCTTCGACAACTGGGAGTTCCTCTCCAGTGTCAGGAACAAAACAGATCCACAACTTCCTGAAAAATGGATGAGCTTCAGCCGGGACAATCTGCCCTTTCACCGCGAGGGGGCGCTGTTTCTTCAAAGCTGCTTACCTCAACCAAAACATGAGAAGCCTTCACATGAGGGACAGGAGGGCTTTTATTAAACGATTTGACTAAACCAATGTGTTTGAGGAAGGTCTGTGAACATTTTCATACACATACACATGCATTTTACGTGTTGCATGCATATATCACTAACTAGACTACCATCCCAATCCCAATTCTGGACAAAAACATTTTAAGCCTCTAAACACAAGTGAAATTGACATGAAGCAAGGGAAATATTGATTCTTTTTACATTGTAAATTATTCCTGTGTAACTTGGCGCTTGTCTAAAATAGGTGGACCCATGTCTCAAAGCCCCTTGTGAATGTGTTTTTGTTTTAGGGGAAATGGAATGACGTGTTGTGAACTCCTGAGAATCCCCAAGTTTTTGTCATTCAGCAGAAAGGATCTCTAAAAGTAGAAAATACCTGGATCGTTTTCAGTCATTTACCCTTTTCCTTCATTCTATTTCCTCATACTATGTAGGTCTATGTTTCCTGGACCTGGCAGAAACCTAAGCCCCAGTATAAATGAATGATTAACTGGCTAAGATGAGGCCTCTATATTGAGTTACACAGCCTCTGCTTCACAATGAAGCTGTCACTCTGGCAAACACCCACTCACCTTAATCTGTGATGCTACATATGTGGTAGCTGCCAACTCTTTACTGAACTGGTCTTTTTGAGAGTGGTCAAATAATTTTCTTGGATTAACAACAGATTAAAGGGGTCTGGGAAGAACAAATTAAAGGGTCAGAAAATAATTTGAAATTTAAATTTGAAAGCGCTCATGTCATCTTACAGCAACAGTGGATTTTTCAACCCGGCTTACCATGACAGCGAAACACTGGAAATAGACAAAAGGTTGGTACCTGTCAATTGACTTTATTGTTTTAAATGTCTGTAAATGTTGTGATATTCATTTTTCTGATTCATTACAAACATAATATATTTTGTTCATTTTTTATTTGATATTGCCATGATCTGCATTTTTAATACTGGAAAGAAAGAAAGAAAGAAAGAAAGAAAGAAAGAAAGAAAGAAAGAAAGAAAGAAAGAAAGAAAGAAAGAAAGAAAGATAATGCATATTTAAAATGAATGGCCTACTTTTCTTTGATCATCTTTTACGACCTTTTATGCTCACCTTTCAGTAAGTGTGTTGCTGCAATCCTCTTTTCCTTTTGCAGGTTCCGGGACAGTTTGTTACTGTAGTTCATTTTAAACTGGAAACAATCAGTCATAGTTTATCAATGCTGATTGTGTATGTATTATTATTGTAGTTCTCCAAGTAGAGGTCGTCACACTAATCCTTATGCTGGAGACTGGAGTGGGGTCAGACCAGATGTTTATCCCACTTATGAATCGTCCCGGGACGGGGGGAGAGTCCTTTGGGAAGGGCGTCCTGAGCAGAGCTGGGATGGGGGGCCAGGTATCCCCATGGACCTTTTGTCAACTCACCCAGTGAACCCGGCATGGCATCCCGAGCACTGTAAGTGTATCTGCTGATTAACTCCATAAGATAATATTTGCCTCTTTTATTGCCACTTTAACTGAAAGGTAAGCATACAAAATTATATCCACACAAGACGTGTTGTAAAACCATCAGCAATCCAGAAAATAGCTACAACAGACATAACTCTTGTGGAATTTTCCAACCCCTGCATAGTTGTAACAAGGATATCTCCAGTTATGTTTCCGTTTCTATTTGGTTAGCGCTATCTATGACCGGCGTCATCTTCTATAACATTATCAGCCTCGTCATATTGTCTCACAGAAGCGCACTTATCAATATGCCTGGGCCAGCTTGTCTCTCAACTATCATTTGAGTTATCAAGACGAGACAATACGACCACAATGTGTTGAGTGTCTCGTACCGACACATACGTACAGCCTGAAACAAGTTTAAAAAATACTAAACCAGACACTGGAATCTCCTCACTGTCAGATCTGATCTTATCTTATGCCAAATCAAGCTGACTTAATTTGTACTAACCCAAATAAACTAGAGAATAGAAAATCAATGCAACAGAATATTTATGACATCAATACACAAAAGTCCATCAAAAACCAAAATGCAGTGACAAAGAAGGTTCAATTGAACATTATTTTTTGACGTTTCAAACATTCATTAATGACAATAAAGGTGTTGTTGTCATGTTGGTCAAATCAAATTAGTTAAGCTTTGGACCTTTCCAGTATGTTTTCCAGGAAGTAAAATTGTAACCCTCAAAAAATGGTCAAAGTAAGAGAAATTATGCAAGAATTTTAGCAAAATCTTAAGAGACTAAGACTATGCACCAAGAATACAAATTAAACATCTAACTCCAAAAGTCTCCAGAATAAGCTTGTAACTATCTATTCATCCAGTTATTCTTGTTTAGCTCGACTCTTCTCTGTTGCTCAGTTACTTTTTGTTGACACTTATTAACTGCATGCATCGTTATGTGTTCTTCTAGATCACAGCTCATTTCAGATCACGACTGAGAGTCACTATGAACAATCTCTGTCGATCCAGATGGCTTCTCTGCCTTCAGGTAGGCGCCCCACATACACACCTGCTTTTAGACCTGTCAAGACGGTTGCTTAATTTAGAAAACATTTTCAGGGATTATAATAGTTTAGGGCTGTTGTGTTTATGCCATAAAGTTGTCTTTATTTTTCATTGTAATATTTCTGTTGCACTGTACAGGCCTATTGTCTTTACAAGCTTCAATGCTATCACCATCTTTATTATGAGTATTATGAATCAAGTAAATATGCCACTTGACTGTTGTTATCAACTTTATGTAATTATTAATCTAAAGTGAAGGAAGTTATGAAATGGAGGACAAGGAAATAAAAACCTTTGAGTAGATAAACCGATTTTGTACATGTCGTTAAATTCAGAATCAGATTTACTTTTTTGTCCCCTAAAGGAAATTTGTCTTGGGCTTGAACACAGCGACAACACAACAATACAAGACATGCACTACACATACAGACGCACAGCTCTACTGTTGGTTCACTCACTGTAGAATTGTATAATTCATTGTAATTATTGTAATTATTACTATTATTGTATTTGTATACATTTATAATTGTATAAATGTATAATTTGACATAAGGAAGATCTAAACATCTGTTGTGTCAATTAGGGATGTCAATATTATTTAACTGATTGACAACTGTAATTATTCAGGTCAAAAGAACTAACAAAAAATAAGAATTGTGAGAATTTTAGAAGCGAAATTAAGTAATTAAATTTTTTTCCATAATTCCAAATGTAATCCTAAATGTATAGTTTTTTTTTTATCTGTCTGTTTGTATTACCTTAACTTGTCATGTGAAAAATTGGTGGTGCGGAGGTTATAGGTGTGGCACATGTGTTGTTCGATTCCAGCCCTCGACCATTTGCCGAAAGTCTATACCCCCTCTCTTTCCTCTTTCACACTACAACTATAAAGCTTTTGGGTCAGAGAAATCTAAAAATCTACGTGAAAAACAAGGGAGCACTTTTTGTTCTCCCCCTGACAGTTTTTGAAGAGTGTGTGCTAAGAGTAGCTTTTAGGACGAAGCACAAAACACGATCAGTGGATTGGAAACAGATAAACACAGGCTTTTGTGTTTGTGAAGGTAACATGACGATGAGATGGAGAGGACTAACAATGAGGAGGATGTTTCAAAACACAGACCCAAATCTTCAGTTAGCAGAGGACGCCATTATGACCCAAGTGGAGAATGGTGAGAATTCTTTATCAAAGGCTATGCACATTTTAAAATAATAATACATATCATTGTGAAACTTACGAGGAAACGTTTGGAGATTGTTTTGTTCATTACGTTTTTTTATGTTTTATGTATTTGTTCATTTACCTTTTATGTATATCATTTATTTCAATTCATATCTAGATTTAGACTAAAGAACAAATATTAGCATCACTCTTTAAAATGAGCTCGTAGTTGATTATTGATTTAATTTTTTTTTTTAACTTTAGACTTAAGAAACAAAGAGCAAATACTATAATATATGGCTTTATGGTTCAATAGAAAGACCATTTTCCGCAGAGATCTTTCATTTCAAGCTCTGATGCAGCCACCATATTTTAAATGATTGCAAAATAGTCCTTTTTGAGATCTATGCTCTTCAAGCACTTGTAGATTTGTGTAATTATGTCACTTTTGTGTACACTGACTGATATTTCTTTCTTTTGATGCACCTTATTTATTATTTCTGTCAATAACATGCTTTATTTCTCTTTTATGAAACAGAAGAAATGAATTTGGTCCGAGAACTTGTTGCAATGAGTACCAGAGACCGAGTCCGGGCCATTCGAGATCTGCCAATGAGCTTTCAAGAGAAGAAACATATCAGGTGGGCTTTGAACCACACAGGTCATAAATCTCCTCGTCATTGTTATATCTTGACTATGAGTTAAATATTAATCCTTGCAAATAACCAGATATTTTGTATTTTAAGGTTAGTTGGAAGAGTTGTAAAGTGAGAGCGCAAGCAGTCGAACACAGACATGTTGTTTGTTGTTGTTGTTTGTTAGAAAACAGGTTCAAGGTTTTACCCCAAGAACATTACGTTATGTCATATCTTATAACATATGAATGGAAGTTTAATGATTGATAATTGGTTTGATAAGGTTGTGTGGTAAGATGGCTTTTGGAGCCTGTGCTGGAGGTGCGCTTGCTTACCTGGCGCCCCGAGGCGCGGGCTGGCGGGCTTTATAAGCGCTCCCTTTCTCGTTGCTCCCCCTTTTTGCCCACACGCATTTCCGGGTCTTTGTGTTCGCTGCGTCTCCTCCTGCTCAGGTAGATCTCGTTTCTAAACTCATTTAGTAAATGTACAAATCCTTAACTCGCGATTTCTTCCAGTGCCGCCGTTGGCTGCGCGCTCGGCACCGCATTTTCATAAATTGGACGTTCTCACTGCGCGTCCTCGTGCGCCTACGGTTGTGGTGACAGGTAATGAGTATCCACTACCCTTCATTCATAAATATGTCTCAAATTCTTACGCAACCTTCAATGTGTTTTAGTTTTCCTCTTGGCTGCTCCATTCACAAACTTTAGAGACAGCGCCGTCGCCACGCGCTCTCATCCGTAGTGGCAGGTAACGCCCCTCACTTCATTCATAAATTTGCCGAGTCTCACGCATGTGTTGTTCGTAGTTGGTCGCCCGGTTGTACAACTTAACCAGCTCCATTACGCGCTTTGACACGCGCTCATCCATAGGAAAAGGTAAAGGCGTTCTCAATCATTGGTGTTCATGTCAAAGTCAACAATTAATTCAAACTAAATTGTAGCTTGCTCTCCGACATTACGCGTCCAGAGCAACGCTGGTTGGTCCACATGCGGGGTGTCTGACTGGATGCTCCCTCCTGTTCGGCGTCGAGCCGTGGGCCACTTTCCTCTCATAACTGGTAGGCCTGCGTGTGATCTTCCCCATGTCAACCACTTTTATTAATTGTTGGTTTTAGGTAAATTATTAAATTCCTTTTTCAGGTGTCTGCGGTGGTCAGCAGCGGCACAGGGCACGCCGCCTCTGTTACTTTTTTTTATTGTCTCCACTCCTGTTTTACCTTTTACTGTTGTTCATCCCTGTTGTGTTTTGTCTCACCCACTGTATTTTATTAAGTCGCGTCCCGGCAGGGTCTTGGCGCTGGTGTGTGTGGTGGAGCGCGCCTCAAGGGACTATTTTAAGGAAGCACCTAGGTATTTTAAGTGGAAATAAATAACAAATGTTGATTGTACTATATTCCAAACTGTTAAAATAAAGTGTTAACTAATGGAACCTGTGGCTTTCTAATTCATTGTTGATAGCTTACCTGTGCGCCTTGGGGATCTAGACATTCTGCCGGTGAAATTCCGGTGGTGGCGTTGTTACAACAACTTAAATTTAGTTCATCTTATGTTGCCAAATTATTATAATCTATTAACCGCTCGTCTTGCCACAGTTGTATTAATCTACTGTAATATTTGCTCTTCTTACAGGAACCAAGTGCTTGCAAGTATATCCTCCAAGAAATCTCGCCAGTTCACTTGTTTTGGAAACTGTTCAGAGCAATTTTCCAGAGTAAGTTCAATTAAAATTAAAGATGCACTATGTCACTTTTCTGGTGGAGGATCTGCTACCTGCTTGCCTGGAATCAGATCAGAATTACTTTTATTTACCTCCAAGGGGAAGTTAAATATCAGTATCACAATAGAATAAAATACAGTACATTTCCAACTAAACCCTGGTATGAGCAAACTAAATTTTCAACTTATCTTACAAAATATACCCTTCTCTATCTCTGTGGAGACCAGTAAGTGACATAACCAGAGTCAAATTACAGGTCGTTCAGGTCAAGAATATCTGTGTTTCAAGGTATTTTGCGCAATAAAAACAGGTGCAATTAAATAACAGCAAGTAGATTGATGCATTTAAAGTTGCACTATGGAACATTCTTGGCAAAGCAATAACATCTCCATGGAAACAAGCAGGTAGCAGACCCTCCACCAGAGGCGCTTCATAGGGGACCTTTAAATGTTCATGCTTTAAATGTTAATGTTATTGCCTTTGGAGTTTTGGAATCTTAAAGGAGACGTATCATACAAAATTAACTTTCATGAGTTTGTAACCAGCATTGCACTGAAGTGAACAGAATACTTTGAACAACAAACAAGCCTTACTATTATTATCTTTATTTTTCTCAGTCTTTTCGCAAATGCGGCTCAAATATGAGGTCTGCGAGGCAAACCTTGGCGCTGTGGCAGGGCACCATGAAGGAGATCGGCGGCAAGTTTGGCACCAGCGTCTTGTCCTACTTCGTCTTTCTGAAATGGCTGCTCGTGTTCAATATTTTCTCCTTCTTGGTCAACTTTGGCTTCATCACCATCCCGCAACTGGTGCACGAGCCCACTCTGAACAAAGCGAGCACCGCAAGCTTCAGGGGCCTGGAGATTCTCACTGGAGCTGTAAGCGTGTTGACACTCTTTTACTTTTAACGTTTCTACTAAAGATGTGACTTTTCTGGTGGGGGCCACTTACTTGTCTCCATGGATAGAGCAGGTGGAACATTCATGGCAAAACACTAACATCTCCATGGAGACAAGCAGGTGGCACCACCAGGCAAAGTTACAGGTCAGTTCTGTGGAAGTCCACTCACAGCAAGAGTTCCTGTTCTCCAAGGTATTTTTGAGCGTGAAAAACCTTTTGAATAAATGTAAGATAGATATGTTTAATTTTATACGGTGCACTATTCCAGGCAAAGCAATCACATCTCCATGGAGACAAGTAGGTCACCTAAAAAGTTATGGAATCTATCTTTAATATTGCACAAACAACCCTTACAGCTTATTGTAGTCAAAGTATTACAAACGGATTCAGTATTTTAATGTTATCATTAGATTTAATGATTACAGAGATTCAACACATGACTAAATACATTATATTAGAGCTATTATTTGCACAATCATGTTTTTTCACACACACACCAATTATCTATTGGACTAGAACTAGAACTTGAACTTTTTAGCCAAAAGAATAAACTTAACCAAAGCATGGTTTATTAGTTTTATTGCACTAAAATATATAAAAACTTTGTCCTTACTGTGAGCGGACTTAGATCTCCACCAAATTGACTCTTACTTGACCTGGACCTGTTGTTTTATAGCTACAATACTCCACAATATGATATAAAGCTTATCTATCTGCATACAGATTCCGAAGGCTGGTTTTTAACTTTTTATTTCCAATGAATCAAGCAGATCTCTTTCCACCTCCAGAAAGTTTCATCCTGTGCCTTTTAAATAAGCTGTTATATGTATTGTCTTTTTCTAGGGCTACTTTAACAACACAGTCATGTACTATGGCAGCTACAGTAATCAGACCCTCGTTGGTGCCGTGGACTACGAATTGCAGTTGGGATATTTCTTCACCATCGCTGTCTACATGGTACTCTGTGGCATCGCACTTATCTTCAGGTCAGTCCTTTTGAATTATTAACTCTCTGCTCACATTTACATATTTCTGAATCCACTCTGTTCGTCCTCCAGCATGGCAAACTCTTTCAAGACAAATTATGTTCTGGCCGACTCCACATCGAGTGGTGCCTGGCAACTTCTGTGCAGCTGGGACTTCAGTATAACCAACGAGAGAGCAGTGAGGCAGCGGAAAAACAATCTGCGCATACAGCTCAAGGTAGTTATCCTTACAAATATTTCACTATAGGTCTATCTGTAAGCATTTGCCCTTCAATCAGAGAGTAGCTAGTTCAAATCTCATCCAAAGCACTTATTGGCTTTTGGTGTATTATCCATAGAAATTGGTAGTTGTTTGTGACAAAAAATATTTGATGTAAAACTCTACCAGATCATCATGAAACTGGTTTTTGGTGTCCATCCTCAATGAGATGCCTCTGTCCTTCTTAAAGAAGTTATTTTCCCAAGGCAATGTATATTTGATGATTTTTTTGTTCACAGTAGTGTTGAAACAATATTAAAACGTAAAACTTGATTTTAGTACTATGAAAAAGGCTCTATACAATTTTAATACCACAATTATTATTTTAAATAATCTCTTTTTTAGACTATATGATGTATTTTTCTGCACAAAATAATGTGGTCTCATACTGGTTCTGATATAGATCATTAAGTATATTCTAAAACCTTCCAGGAAAGATTTAAATTTAGTCCTGTCTGTTTTTTTTTCTATATCGATAGTTTTTAGTTTTAGTATTAATACTTTTGACAGCCTTTGTTCAAGTAAATAATCCATCCCTTCAGCTGCAAAAAGTTATTTCGCTATTTGCTCTTTTGTAGAATAATGTCACATTCAAGTACAATAATGTTTTTCATAACCATTTTGGTATCATAGCTTTAAATGTCCAGTATCTGTCTTTAGGAGTCTCTGTCAGAGAAGGCACAGCGCGAGCAGCTGAGCACCTCTGAAAAACTGGAGCACTTTGGGGTCCACTTGGGATTCTGGCTGTTGTCCACAACTTTGACTGTTGGCTGTGGGGCGAGCATCTACTTCCTCTGCCAATATGAACAGAAGGTAAGATATGAAACTAAAGTGCAGAAGTAGTATTATAATATATTTTATCAAAAAGAAAGAAAAAAAACAAATTAACAAAACTGGAATTAATAAAACCCTTATTCCCCTACGGGGAATTTGTCTTGCACACGAGAGCACATAAAAACATTACACAGAGTGGGGAGTGCATAAAGACGCTGTAGAGAACAGAGAGGCGACATTAAAATACAATCCAAGTGTCAAAGTAGAGTAGCAGGTTTAAAGTTTATTGAGCAGCTGAATACTGTGTGGGACATGTGGGACATGGTGACAATTAAATGCAGTAACTATTAATTAAAGATAGAAAAGAAAAAGTTTTATGTTGCCGATTTATTTTGTTATGTATTAGACACAAAAAGAACAAAAGTACAGAAAACAATGCATTTCCTGTACATTTATGACATGATTTTATGGTGTGATGATGCATTCCGTGTGTTGCTCAATAGTTGCTACCAGTAAGTCTACCTCCGTCACTGTTGCTCATAAGTCTGTGTTATCTTTACAGCGCATGTTGGACAATAGCAGCTGGTCTCTGCTTCAGGAGGCAGAGACACTCCTCGTGCCGTTTGTGGTGTCTCTCATGAACATGGTGGTCCCACTGTTTTACTCACTGTTTAACAAGTTTGAGCATTACTCCAGTCAGCGCAGGCAGATCTATGCTCTCGTGCTCAGGTTTGAACACAAGACCTTAAAGTTATGAATGAAAGTAAAATGTCTAATTTATTATTCCCCACTGTGCAGAAATGTTCTACTCAGAATGTGCATACTGGGCGTTTTGTGTTACTACTGGATGAAAGTGGTGGCAACAAAGTTTTCGGTATGTTACAGTAACTATTTTTATTTTAAACTTAAAAAGAAAAGTAGTAGAAAATACGGTAAAACATTTTTAGTAGGAATATTGCTGTTTATTTTCAATATACAGTACACATGCGAGTATATATTATTATTATATATATTATTAAATATATATAACTAGTATTATTTTTATTTATTCATCTTTATTAAAGATTTACTTTTTTTTCAAGGGTGACTTGGACATTAGCACTAAAAGAAGGATTCTCGCTCTTTGTTATATATAATAAAAGATTACAGTGTATGTAAACTAACCCAAGATTTTCTATAACATTTGATTAGAACAATGAAAATAAGGCTGAAGAAGGCCCAACTAAGGCCGAAACACGTTGGCGTTTTTAAAATATTTTTCAGCCATGATTTATTAAAGGCTTTTTTAATTTTCTAAAATCCCATGAGTGCCTCTGTCCTGCTTACTTAATGAAAATAAGATTATATTTTATCACTCTCTGTGTGTCTAGTAATGTTTTGCTTTGTTTTCATTCCTTGTAAAAATATTTATTTTGTCTGACAAATAGAAGTAATTTTGTGTGTAATATTTGTCACAGTGTTGGGAGTCTGTAGTGGGCCAGGCTTTGTATCGCTTAGTCATCGTCGACTTTCTCTTCCTGATGTTGGGATCTTTCTTCGGAGAGTTCCTCAGCAAGTCGGTGAAACCGTTACACCAGTTATTACATTTAATTGTAGAATAAAAAGTGACATTCATTTCTACAGTGTCATCGGGACCCGGTTGATTCCTCGTTTGGGAGTTCCAGAGTTTGATGTAGCCCGAAATGTTCTGGAAATAATCTATGCACAAACGTTGGCATGGTGAGAAACATGATATTTACTACTAAGTGCTGAATAGTTTGCCTTAAATATGTGGGTTTATGACTTTTCTCCTCAGGATTGGCATCTACTTCTCTCCTCTGCTGCCAGCCATTCAGATCCTGAAGTTTTTCATCTTATTCTATGTAAAGAAGGTAAAAGATAGGACAGCAACATATATTACAATCAAAAGTAAATTGTATTTTGAATGCAGTTATTTAAAGCCCCAGTATGTAACTTTTGTAGTTACAAAATAGTCTATCATAAAATATATAACAGACCTATTTTTTATGTTTTTATTGCATTGAGAAACCTGCGTCCTTACTGTGGGCGGGCTTGTGCCTCCACAAACCTGATTCTTACTCAGCTGCCTCCTGCTCGTTTCCATAGAAATGTTGTTCCTTTAGCTATATTATTCCTCAGTGTGGCATAAAACATAAAACAGAAGTAAGGGTTTAACTCTCTATTTCCATGGAATCACGCAGGTGATGTACCACCTCCTAAGAGTTATGTATTGTTGCTTTAAGTAACATAATTTTCTCTCCAAACAAGTCAAACTAATCTACTAACTCTAGTCTAGACCTCTGCAAACTTGCTCTGAAATGCATGGGATTCTTCAAATAGGTTTACAGCTCAAATTTCAGTCTTCTCTCAAATGTTAATGCTCTAAAAATGAAAAAAAATGCAAACAAATAAAAACAAAATCTAATTTCAGTCACAAAGCTTATTAGTAAAATCGCAATTAGATATTTGGCATGATATCACTTTATAATAACTTCTCATTGATTAAACCATAAACATAGAGCAGCCAGGGCATTAAGTTGTGTTGTGTCACTATGGCAGCTCAGTTAAACTCCAAATACGGTAATTTCCAAGGCCTGAACATGTAAGAAATACACTACTGAACGCTATAATAACAGCATAAACAAATACCTAATTCATAAAGAGCAGATAGTTTATTGAGAAGGATTCAGGTTCAGTAACTACTTAAGGGGTTAGGGTTCAGAGTTAGGGTATCAACAATGTAGTTACTAAGCCTGAATCATTCTTTCATCAATCAATCAAACATGTGTTCATTTGTTCATGCTTAATTAAGTCTATTAAAAGTGCCGTTATTAAATGTTCAGCCGAAGTAAACGATTTGGAGCTTGACGTTGGTAAACTGAACTGCCATGGTGACACACATCCATAGCCAGACACAATGAACTTAATGCCCTGGCTGCTCAAGGCTCATATTACTCCATTTGTGCACCTGGGTCAATGATTAATTCAAACCTATTAGGAATGGTGAATGCTTCCTTTATGCTTATCAAGGAAAATACCGACCAGTGTGTGATCAATGCAAGGATGGATGTTTGGCTGCTTTGTAATGTTTATTGATTCAAGACAAGTTAATTACGTTGAGATAATTAATAATGCAATACACAAATGCCTTAACAATGCCATTCAAAATCATGACGACCGCATTAATGAATTAAATTAAAGTTTGTGATTATTTTCTTAAGGTTAGCCTGATGCAGAACTGTCAGCCTCCACGTCGGACCGGCAGGGCTGCTCAAATGAAAACCATCTTTACTGCTTTGTTATTCTTCCCTTTCTTTGTGGGGGCTTTGGCGATTGTGGGCTACACAGCTTGGAGGTATGAACATGAACTCACATGAAGGTCATACACACAAGTCTCTATCTATATTTCTATAATATAAGCACTCTATAAGCACTATCTGTCAGAGCAATACAGTATGTCCCTGCCTTTAATAGCTTTATTTGTAAACTGTTTTTCCTTCTCTGTGCTGCAGCTTGACCCCGTCTGAGCACTGTGGTCCGTTCCGGGGGCTCAACAGCACCATCAGTGTGGTGGAGGTGTGGATCGACGAGCTGAAGGCGGTCCCTGGCTCCGAGTGGGTTATTTTCATCTACCAAAAGATCATCAGGAGCGAAATCTTTTACTTCCTTGTCACAATTATCATCCTGTAAGTACATTTCATCACATAACAAGTTGAGACATTAAAATGTCGGTTAAAAACTAAATTTGGAGTAACACTTTATAATATCTACACTTTTTTTGGGCCTAAAACACAAAGAAAGCCTTCATTTATAGTGAACATATAGTTCATATAAGATATAACACATAAGAATGATTCAAGCTCAATGCTAACTTCTAACCCCAACTCCTTAAGTAGGTACTAAGCCTAAACTATTTGTTCATTATGAATTTAGTCTTTGTTCATGCTTGATTAAGGCATGAATAAGTGTAATTATTATAAGCTTATACAAATAATTTCATTATTCAAAGTTGAAATACTGTTAATATTGGATACAATCTCATTTCAAAATGGTCAGTCAATTAATTATTTAGATTTTTTTTCTGAATTGTTATTGTAAGTCATTGTATGTTAATTTAATTTAGCAAAAGATGAGAAATTACCCATTTTGTAAAGATTAATATGTTAATACTTGTTTTTCTCTCAGAATTGTTGTATACATTTTCTGGCAAGTGAGTCAAGGCCGAAAGCAACTAATTGTTCTTCTACAACGACAGATTGTTAATGTAAGTTTGTTAAATTTGTAAAAATATTTCCATGATTCTAATATGTAGTATTTCTTTTTCCAGGAAGGAAAAGACAAATCATTTTTGCTTGAAAAGTTGCAGAACCTCCAGAAATCTCAGCCTAACAAAAGACTCAAACAGAAGAATAATAAAAAGGTTAGTAGTTTCCTCCTTCCTGGACTAAACGCTCTTAAATTAAAGATAAATCAATCCCCTTTATTTAATCTCTAGAGCAAAACCAAGCCCCTCCCAGAAGACTTTTCATCAAACGGTTCCTCTAACTCCAACGCAATGGTCCAGGTCTTGCTTGCCCGTCAGCGTGCAGAGGAGGAAGAGGAGAGGTCCAGGGGACTTCCAGTTCCTTTAGAGACCACTAACTTAACCCAGGCCATAGTGAGCCATCACCCCTCTGACCCCGATGATCTTTATGACATAAATGACAGGCAGCAGTCCTCCTCTAATGCTATGGCTCTTGCAATTCAAGCCCGACAGAGAGCTGAAAGTAGAGAGGAGTACTACAGCAGGGCAGGGTTTACCGAGAACCATGTGAACTACAGGCACACGGCCGAGGAGCAGGAGGAGAACAGTCCGACCTCCGTGAACGGTATCATGATGCAGGTGATGCAGGCCAGACAGCGGGCGGAGGAGGAAGAGGAGGAGGAGCTGAAGAGGATGCAGTGGGTCCCCGCACCACCACAAAACCCTGCTCCATCCAGTGCTCTCATCCAAGCCATGTTGGCACGGCAACAGGCACAGAACGAGTACGATGACGGGTATTGAGCGGAAGATGAAGAATATCTTAACATTTTATTTTATATATAGATTACTGTAGTGTAAATATAAGAAAATGTGGTTAATGGTGCAGGCAAGAGAGTGCGGGTCCACCTCTGCGTGCACTTTTATGTATAATGTAAATATGACATATTTTAATGAGATTATATGGTAAATCCGTACACAAATAAACTCAACTATGAGGTAAGATAGTCTTGTCACTGCCAATACAACACTGCCCTCTGGTGAAAGTTAATTTACATTACATAACTACTTGTCTTTGACTTCATTTTAAGGGTTTTGACAGCTTGTAGGCTTTAATAGACAGTGAAGTGTGAAAAGGGGTGTGAGAGCAAGCAGAACATTCAGAAAATTGTCAGAGCCAGGAATCAATCTCAGAACACAGGAGCTGACACATATGCTGCAGCTTAAAACACCTGACTACCAGTCAGCACCAACTGAGCATTTTTAAATTAATACGAGATTTATTGACATCCAGTCATTTCAGAAGCAACAAACGGACTCACGATTTTATAGTAGGCTATAAATGCATGCGTGATATAATGTAGTTTAACATTTGTGTGTTTTTAGTATTTTAAATGCCCAGCTAAGGCATTTAAATGGGGACATAAAAGTGAAATTGTTTTTCACACTGCACATTCACTCCATAACTTTACAGATTTACAGATACAGAATCATTGATTTATACTTTATATGTAGGCACATATATCATATTATTTAAAATGCCATTTATTTAAACCTTTATTTTGATGATGGTTTCATAAGGCTAGAAGCACCTCAGAAATATGGAAGCTCATTTTTGTCTTTTTCATTCCCTTGAAATGGGTTCTCAAGATTACAACTTTCTACCAGTATCAACAGCACCCAATCAAGTGCTTTGCTGAATAAGGCAGGATTCAGTCAAACTATGCAAAAAACAAAAATAAAAGAGTGAATGGCCATCTGTTGATTCAAGTGTCAGCCCAGCTATGGTCACTGTCCAGTCTGTACACCCTCCAAGGCCCATAGTTGCTGAAATAGTCTTGAGCCATCAACATGCCCCAAAAATGAATGATATCCAACAGCACTGCTAACATTGTTCCTCCCCTAAGGATGCCCGATCGCTCAGGTCCGGGGAGTCTGCTGGTATGGGGGTCCTTCTGCCACTCTTTATGCTCTGACTTGGGTACACCTCCACAGATTTAGAGATGGAGTGCACTGAATGTTCTCTGAAATAGCCAAACGCCTCTCGGGCGTCCTCCTCCCGTATGCTCTGCTCAAACGTCTTGCGCTTGTGCCTGAACTCGATGACTGTTTTGGTGTAGGAGTTGAGGGTAGTGACTGAGGCGCCCATGCAGCAGGTGAAGGATGCCCATGCCATACTGCAACAGAGAACACATACAGCATTTAAACTATTGAGGTTCAAGCACAACATAAGAACAACAATGAAACTTGATAGTGGTAAGCAACTTCTGAAGCCACAGTCGCCCTGGAGCACACTGACAGAATGACTGCCAATATGCAACAACAGCCCCTCGGACCACCAACAGTTACACACGAAAATTCTGATTAATTGGGGCTGGGATTGCGAGAGCAACCTGAGCGACTACTGCCCCACGTGTTTTTAATGCCTCTAACATATGACCAGTGATAGATCTGAGCACATTTGACAAGGCCATTTTATTTGTAAATCTCAATGCGTAGAAATTGAAAGTCCTTTACAGAAAAAGAAGAAATGTGAAAGTCATAAGGGTCATACTCTAGAAGATGCGTTTAGAGCATCTACAAAATTAAAACTCTTTTGGGGGTTTGCAGCAGTGGGCTGTATAAAATTCAGAAAGAACAGTAGTGCACGAATTAAAAAGTCAAACTACTGTAGCTTAAATAACTACCGTATTTTATATAAATCACACTTTTTTTTCATAGTTTGGCTGGTCCTGTGACTTATATATAATAAAATATGTAATTTCACACAAATATTAATTCACACTGACCGACATGACCAAGAAGTAAACATTACCTATAATGTGACTTATATTCCAGTGTGTCTTACATATGTTTTTTTCTTCTTCATGACGCATTTTTTGACTGATGCGACTTATACTCCAGAGCGACTTATAGTCTGAAAAATACGGTACACACTATAGTGGTCATAATGTTCTGGTTGAATATTTGGATTTTGACACTGTTTTGACAGCACTTGAAGAGATTGTCTCCTAGCGCTTGGTCCCACTGATCATACATCCAATTCATCTTGTCATGTTTCACACGTAGGAATCACAAAAGGTCAAAAATTGTAGGTCCTGAAAACTAGATTTGCAGCATTGTGAGCATATTGTAAAAGAAATGAAATATTATCCCCTTATGCAATTCCAATCATACTCCATATTGGGGCTTTAAACACCAAAGCCTAATCCGGCCATAACATGAGAGCTTTGGCTCTATTTCATTAGCATCAGTGATGCTGGGAAGAGGTGAGAGCGAAGACGGTCCACTATTTTGAGAAAAATAGAAACCCCAGGATGATTTCCCTGAGTGTAGACAGGATTAGATCAATTATACAACACAGTTTCTTCAAAAGAGGCTAAAATATGATGACACAGTTTCATACCAGAATGACCAGCCGTAGTCCCAGTTGTACGGCCTCCAGTCGGGCGGGCCCAGACTCACAGTCACCTGAAACACTTGTGTGTACATCACATGTGCCACCATGCCCAGGAGACCTGCAAACAAACACAAGCACTGACAGATGTTCTACTCCTGATTTAACTGTGTGGACCACATATTGGAATTATTCAAAATTCTGAAAGCAATAAATAAGAAGCGTTATAATAAGAGGTGGGTAAATTAACACAGCTCAAGTAACTAATTTGAAGAAATTAACTCTACACAAAATGCCCTGATGTATTCTTAATGGCAAAAATGTGTTTGACTTGGTAGAACTTCAGAACATTATATATACTACTTTTTACTGTATACAACTTTTTGGTGGTATTTTTTACAAGGTTCAAGTAAGTAAGTTCTTCTTGAGTAATTTAATATTTCCTTAACTTCCATCTTTCACTTGTGGGAACTGTGTTGTACCTGAGAGCACAGTGAAGACTGCAGCAAAAGCATTGAGTTTGAGTCCGTCGATGATGTTGTTGGAGTGGACCAGCTCCAGACACATGAGGCTGAAGCCCACAACCAGCAGCACAATGTAGAGCATCTCTGAGACCAGCGAGAGCCACAGGATCCCTGCACATGGACACAGGCCTGTTTGGAAACCTCTTCTACATGCATGATGCATTAGGCTGAGGTATAAGATGACAGTAATATATCTATATTTCAGAACAAGCCCAAAATATAGATCATCTTTGACTGTTACAAAGCACAAATTCACAAATAGCTGTGCTAATATTAGTATTATTATGCCTTTCTGATCATGTGCTTACCTTTTTCTGAGGCGGGAGCCAAATCAATGAAGCTTCGGCATCTCTCACCTGGAAAATAAGTACAAAAAATACATTCCTTTTGGGTTCCATTTAGGAAAAAAACATCACTAAATACATAAAGTTTGAAAGTGAGCTATAAATACTCAGAGTTTAGAGGGTGGCATTGTTTTTGAACTGAACAGATGTGAATACAGGAGTGACATAAGTGAGACTACCATCTAAATCTAATCTCCTAATTCATCCAGGTGGGTTACTGCAATCCAGATTAGATCATGGCCAAAAAAAAAAAGTCTGCGGTCAGAAGTTTAGGAGTGGATTAAGTCGATGATAAATATCAGGCATATGTTAGGTGATGCAGCTTTTTGGGAGGATTCAGCAATGGCAGATGGGGCGCTGGCACTGACACGCAGCAGCTGTCTGTTGTCCCAGAGAATTACAGGTATTCACACAGAATTACATTTGTACTTTGTACATCATTTGTACTATGGCAATATTGCAGTTGTAGTAATAAAACCATCTCAGGTACAATAGCCTGTGTCTATCGCGCTGAGAGCAGATGAAGACATTATTGACATTATTCATTTAGATGGCATGTTTTCCTCTGCTGGGCCAAGCGTGTGGCTGGATTTGTTGTAAGTGGAACATTAATCAGGTAGAAGAAGGGTGGCAACAGCTGTTTTGAGGAAAAACTCATCAAGGGCCGTGTTACATAATCCTTATTAACTCAAGCTGTCTCACTCGCCTTCCACTGCACAGACACTTGATGAGAGAGAGATGTGTCAGCTAAGACTTAAATAATCTCAATTCAGCACCTCGTATTTTCACTACAGTTCACCATAATGCATCACACATTTCTGTAAGTATCTCTTTATTCTGTGACATGGGCCTAATAAGGGCCTGACACTGAAGTAATATTACAGTGTGATGTCGCTGACACCTTTGACCTGAACTTTTGAACCATAGAGTGTCTGAAATCCTCTGATCAGCACCACTCAATAACTCTCTACATGTGACCTGCAATACTATCAGCGTGAATCCCAGTCCACCTGACCAGTTGTGCACAAATAACATCAGATTGGGCGACATTATAATCATTTTCATTTATTTGATTATTTATTTTTAATAACTGCTAAACTTGTTTAATGTTGACATGGTGTTGCAAATTAGCCAAAGCAATACACACACACACACACACACACACACACACACATATATGTGTGCGTATATATATATATATATATATATATATATATAGGCCATATGCACAGAATGATGGCAGCCATGCCTCAGTCAGCTGTCATTCTGAAGGTATGATGATTACTATTTACTATTACTATTTTAACTAAGTTTTAACACGGATGTTATTTCACACTTCACATGCGGTGACTGTGGTGTTTGATAAGTGTCTAACTATCTGCTACACACTTACTTTCATCGTGGATGTTTTCCTCGCAGGAGAACCAGATGCCGGTGTGGAACTGGCGGAACAGAAAGCGGTCGTCCCCGGTCTCCCAGCTGTACACCACTTTGTTGGGGTCGGTCTCGTTCACTCCGTAGTCTATGCACTGATGCGTCCTAAGTTTACTGCACTTTGGTTTGGGGACCCTCTGCGTCCCCACGCACCAGTACGTAGTGATGAACGCCGTGATGGAGAAGAACAATGCGAAGAAGTTGAGTCCGACCGACAGGAGGGTCCTGCATCTGCGCGTGGTCTTCATGGTCCGAGCTTCAGGGCAGCATTTTGGAAACAGGTACGCGTTACTTCCGGCAGATGAGGTCCCATTTGCCAGTTTACAGTAAATTTACTCGGGACATCCTCGTTGCTCTACTCTGTGCCAAGTGCCTCAACCTCTCAGTCTCCCTCCACACGAGCCGCCCCACGAGCGCAGCCTATAGGAAGTCACGTTGGCAAAGGATTTGCATCAAGATGGATTTTCTTCTCTCTCTCTCTCGCTCTCTCTCTCTCCCCCTCCTTCAGTGCGTGTTTCTGGGGTAAGCGCAGCAAATACAACTTATCAACTCACATCACCACAAGTAGCGATTATAAAGCGACGTAAGAAGACGCACAATCAGATCTAAAGTGTGCGTTTTAATGACACCCAGAGCTTCTGTGCCAGAGCCGTTTCTTGCTATTCAGGGGCCCTGTGCAAAATGCTGTTTGGGATCCCAACAATGGAGTGATCAGGTTAGATGAGCTACAGACATACCTCATTCTGAAAAACCTCTTGATGCATACGCTGCACCTGAGGTACTGTTTCCTGTGCTTTCCCCTCAATAGTTCTCAATAGCTCAATAGTTTATATTCTGGGTCCAGACAATGGCTACAGGTAATCTTATATTTATGTCAAGTGTCAAATGGCAAACATCTGCAAAACAATTAAACTGTTGCTTGGGTTAAGTTAAACTGTCCGCCCTAGAGAACCCTTGTGTGGGGCCTAAACATGTATCATGAGTTTGTGTTTAGGATATTATACATGGCAGTGCCAATACTCACTTATCTTGAACATCTATTAGTCAGGTCTTACTTAGGCCCCAAATATCATATTTGAGTATCTGTTCTTCACAGGTCACCAGTCACAGTAGGGACTATAATGCACAGTCAGTGCTTATTCTTATTCTGCCAGTGGTGGATGAAGTACCCAATTTTGTTGCTCAAGTAAAATTACAGATACAGCAGCAAAAAAAAAAAAAAAAAAACTCAAATAAAAGGAAAAGTATCACATTTTAAAATGTACTCAAGTAAAAGTAATAGAATACTCCTTTACTTTAAGTAATAAGTAAAAGTAGTTATTTTTGGTTTGGGGAACTATTAAAGCATCAAATTGTAATTGTGATTGATTTATTGAATTTTGGTCATTATAGGCAACTCTCCGGGTTATATTTCTCTATAGAGGTTTTTTGTTTGTTCAAAGGGAGCTAGAAAAAAAAAAAAAAAAACAAGATGCAAGATGTCACTATAAATGTGCTCAAAATAAAGCCATCAGCCTTTTCAGCAGGTCTAAACCTTAAGACATACTTTTACCTTTCAATCCAATTAAAAAATGTAGTGGAGTAGAAAGTACAGAGACACGTTTTAAAATGTAGTGAAGTAAAAGTGAAAAGTATCTACTGTAAAATGTACTTAAGCAAAGTACAAATACCTAAAAACTTTTGTACTTTATTACTTTCCACCACTGCATGCTGGGGAATAAGCTGCAGCAGAAAATGCATCCTTATGGGTGCTATAAGGTGAACAGGGTCATAGGCTACATCCTCTGCAATCACATAGGATTATTTACTCCTCTGTGTGGCTTACAGAGGAACAAACTAGTAATGAGTTTGATTAACCCTGACATTAGTGTTGGGTGTTTTCCAAAAAGAGGCATCCCTCTATAGCATAACAACCACGGTCTGTGTAAATGCATGCCCCCATCTTATCCTGTGACCTTTAGAGTCACTCAAGAAAGAATTGTAAATACGGACCATATTGTCAGTCAGCACACTTGGTTCTGAGCTGGGTAGCTGCGCTTATGACCTTTGTGCAGATGGTGAGAGACTGTCTTCTCAGAGTTTACACATGTGAGGACCAGTTAATCCCCTCTGTCCAGTAGAGGCACTGGAATCTCTGTGGTCCAGCTGGAGTGTTGGAAAATCAAAATTCAGTCAAAAAGTGGGGCACGTCTTTTTAAAAGGGTTTACCGATTACATTTTAAAGCAATTGCAGAAACCTGCAGTCCAAAGGGGTTGGAGTGTTGAAGCAGAAATTACCTAAGAAATCAGCCCCAACATACAGTATAATTGACTTTATAAATGTTACAAACTTTATAAAAGAGGCTTGCTTTGTTTCTTCAGCATTTCAGTTGGATTTTCAGAAAGAGAGCAAGTGGATTATAATTCTACTCTTTTATTATCTCCGATGGTGAGTGACTGCTTTAGATCATACAGTAGAAGACCAAAAGCGGATTTTATTCTTTTATTGGACAACTGTAAAAAACAGCACATTATAGGCCTCTTTAATCCTGCCATATAAGCTTCACATGCTTCAAGATTTAGTTTTCTGACAGTCTTTTGCCACTGGACCAAGTGTTGTCTTTGTGTCCTCTTCTAGGAAAGAGTGTTGCATTAAGAAAACATTGCGTGCTTAATCAAAGTGCAGAGCCCTGAACACCAGGCTGCATTAAAGTAGACTGACTTTCTGACTGGCTGTAAGATGCCTTTTTTTAGCCTACATTGCCTTATCAAGTTGCTAGCATATACTGGATGCCAATTACAGGCAAGCCCAGCTCGACCCTGTTCACAACATATTTAACCTCTATAAAAAATACCTCTGAGGATACAGTAGGTGACCACTGTTACATAAACACTATGGCATATGTGTTTATATAACATATCTGGGACAAAAGCCAGAATGGATTTCTCTAGTCTTTGCCCTGCGTAGCCTGGATATGTTAGGATTTGATGAGAGATAATAAGACAACACATTTCTTTGCAGCTTTGGCTAAGCCTGAATCACATGGGCGTGAGCACCATGAATGAGAACTCTGACGTACGAGGAGAGAACTTTTACGCTTGCTCATGGATCTGCATCTGGGAGGAGTTAAGTAAAAGCTGTACTTGTTTTATAGTGTTTTTAAGGCACACTTTTCGAATGTACAATCGAAACAACATTATTAGCTGTATTCTGAGTAGAAGGCAGCTTTATTAATGGATAGTTCTTACTACCATTAATATTGTTACAGGACGTTTTACTAAGATAGATTTTCAATCACTCCCATCATTTCTAATTGTAACTTGCTCTTGTAAATAACATGAATAAGTACATCAATACTCAAGTCAATTGATCAAAAACCTGAAGTGTATCTTCAGGACTTTGGATGCATTCACACTGGCACACACGTCATCAAAATTTCAAATAAACCCAGAGCAAAATCTTTACTTGGCTCAAATGAGAACCAAACTGTGAACGCACTTCTGAGTACCCTTGATGGACACTTGCATATTTCGGTGGAACTTCCTCTTAAAGCTGCTAAGAGTAGAATTTTCCTCTCTAAACAGATAGCCCCTAAGGATTAGTGCTCATAATCCTCGTTCACTGATCCTCGAAATCATACTGTCTGGGTGCTCTGAGATCAGCTTACAGCCACAGTTGATGGTGTGTGAGGGGCTTTGCGATGGGGATTGCGTGTCCAAAGGTTTTATGTTCAGTAGCAACAGATGAGAAAAAGACAATTGTGTTGAGTGTCATTTCCAATCTGCAGAAATGACCTGACACCTCGTCCACTGATGGTAAGCCCCACTCAACACTTTGCAGAGCAGAGGTAGAATACAAGATTATGGTCAGCAGCGTAGCAAAATGTACAGCCACTGAAACGCAACAAGGCACGGCAAGTGTGACAACTGTTGATTGTTCATTTTTGACCTCATGGCATATGAATCAGACAGCTTAAATATGTTTTTTAAAAAGTAAATACGTAAATGGTGTGCAATTTTTATCAAAACATCCAGGATACAAATGAGACAACTACTACCTTCAGTCTTAAAAGCCATTAAAGTTAGATTAGAGAGACACTTCAAATTGCCAGATGGTGACCAAGACCAATAAATCACTATCAAATTATTTTTTCTCAGAACCTTTGGATCCTTATTTTGTGGTGCTATACATATTAAATAAACATTGCACTTTAGGTGTACTATTATAATTTATTTATGAGAAAATTCAAGACATCTTTTACTATAGACAAAGCAGACACATTTGCTTTACAGTTGCTTTAACTACACGCCGCAATAATAATTTTAGGACAAACTAATACACATGGTAAAATTAAATTGAAATCATTCAACATGTCATACTATTATTGTTATCTCATATTAGACACAATTATTGCTCAGCTTAGGACAGTTTCATTCTGACAAACAAAGCTATATTTTAAATAAAGGTCCAAAAGTAAATAAAATGTTAACATTACTTACTCTCCCTAACTGATACGGGAATGTGCGGTTTTCCTTTATTATTTTGACATAAAAACTGTCAAACAAAACTGTATAATCAAGCACCTCCAGGCTTCTCTAGGTGTGACTCCTTCACAGAATCAGGGAAATGTTATGGATCCAAACATCACAACAGGAAAAATCGTATGCCTTTTCCTTATGCTGAGGTGGACACGGCCAGTTTCTTCAAGTGGTCCATGAACACCTGCAGGCTCACGTCATCAGTGAGGATGGGCGCTCCCGTCTCCTGCAGAAAGAAAGACATTGAACTCTGAAAATGGCATTTGCTGATGACATAATCAGTTCATTGACCAGACATGTTTATTGTGGCCGTTGGCTTATGCAACGGCCTGCCGTCTCGATAATCTCAGCTCTGAATGAACAGATGTATTCTAAGCATTTGTGTGTGGCAGGTTATGGCCTAGCCCGCCTTTAAATTGGGAAATAAAGGATTAGTGCTATTTTCAGTTTCAGCAACATCCCGTTTTCAGAAGCAGTGCTAATCCAGGACTTGTGTTTGTTTACAGGTCAAAATTAAACTGTTATTAGGCCAAATTCTTCTTACCAAGAGTATTGGATTGTGTCAAACCCAGCCCTTCCCAGTTTAGTGTTTGGAGCACTGTACCTGTCCCCAGGCGTAGAGGTTGTTGTGAGTTTGAGAGGGGTTGACTTTGGACAGCAGGAAGCGAGCCTGTGAGCCTCCATGTTCTGTGTCGATGTAGCGTGGCATTGGGAAACGTGTCTGTAGAATCTCCTGAGCATCATCCAGAGGAGCCTGCAGCAGCTGCTTGAAGTTCTCATACTCTGCCATTTCCTGATAGCCAGCTTTTCTCCACTGAGCAATAGTCTGAAAACAGACCCAATTTAGTTACGTAATGTTTAGTTTGGTTCAAGATGAGGACAATTGGTGAGGTCTTACCTCTCCGTGGTAGATGACCAGCTGGAAGAAAGTGTCCATAAGCAGGATTCTGTCTGGGAGGATACTGCTGCTGTCGAGGAGCACAGGCTGTGACACACAAGAGTCCCATTACAATACATAGATCAGAGGCTCATGTCATGCCAGGAGTATCATAAAATCGATTATTGAGGTTTATTCAGATGTGAGACTGACCTCTGGAGGGCCGTAGAAGGAGTAAGAGTAGAGAATGGGCTGGATCATGATGAGCGACTGGGTCAGGTCCTGTCTGACAAAGTGGTGTCTGTAGTAAGAAGACTCATCGGGACTGTTGTTAAAGACCTGCAGGAAGGGTGACCGCCGCAAGTGGAACATAAACTGTAAAACAGAGAGGACAAACGTGGAATTATTGACAAATATTTAAAACAAGACTAATGATTGAAATAGCACAAATTGATCACATGCAACATATATATTACCACTAGGTGGCAAGATTACCTGTGGATAGAGGGACAGTGACTCGGAGAGTCTGAAGGAGGTTGGATCATCTTTGTTGAACTGGCCAAATTTCTGACACTGTAACAGTAAGTATGTATGTATGCAAGTTAATCCACAATGAAAAACAAACTAATCTATTTGATAAAGGTGCACAATTACTGAGGAAAAGCCTCACCAGACGGATGAGCTGTCTGTCGAGCCAGCGCAGGACGTCTGGTCCCTCCTCAGATTCTGCTCTGAACACTCCCAATCGGGCCATGAGCACAGCGGCTGCCTCCTGGTCAAACGACGACTCGATGTGCTGAATCTGGGACTGTGCATCGGCCCAGCTGCAGAAGGCAGGTGCAGGTGTGAGAAGGGTGTGGAGGAATGACGCACAAACAGGGCGAATACATTATTGGAATGTAAACATCCTGGTCTGAAGAGCTAATATTAGTTTGTGTTGAATACCTGCCAGGTATGTTACTGACTGTACCGGTTACTCTGTTTAATACGCTTCCACTGAATACCTTTTATGTTGACACACAGTAACCTTTTTCAGACCCAGAGAAACTTACTTTCTGGCAATGGTAGAGACGCGTATCCTCCTCTGAGTATTTGAATGCTGATACTGAGTTACAAACTGGATTGCTCCTCGTCCTCCCTGAGGAATGGGTGCATTGTGCTACACAAACAAAGATCAGAAACACAACATTAAACACAATATTCTAAAAGCTGTTTTACTCTATTAAAAGGTGTTTTAAATTTAATTTACCTGATTTACCACTTCAAAATAAAGCCCTAAAGTGGTAGAAGGGTTAAGGCTGCATACTTTCCATTGGGTTGTACCTCCAATGCCCATTTCCTACACACAAACAAACATTATAAACAATGCTGTAGAACAACATTTCTTACATTACATAAGATGAAAGGTGTGGATTTAATTATCTCCATCAGAAGGAGAGACTCACATTCTCTGAGACACAAGAGCCTTTGGCTTGGAGGGAAACACAAGGCCCAATTGCCCCACAAACCTTCAACTCCCTTGAGGTCTGAAAAGTAGGTAGAATCAAGTGTTAGCCGCTCATAACAACACCGGGAATGAAACACAATATGTTTTTTCCAGTAAATGTTTTGTTACCTTAACTTCCAGGACACCTCCAAAAGCCATACGGAAATCTCCATTAAAGTCCTTACTGAATACTCTCTGGAAAGTTTGTTTGAAAAGTGACGTGTTGAAGGAGTCTCCCATCACAATGTGACCCCTAATAACAGAACATGGATAGTTGTTAGTGCTTTTATAATTATTTTGTTTCTATCTCATAAACAAGTGAGAAGTCGTGGTGTACCCTGTAAGATTAGACAGGCATTTCATCTCCAATAACCCAGTTTGGTCGAGTGCACATGCGTAGATATCAATACTGTGGCCATTTACAGCTGAACGATTGGCCAAGGCTTCGTAGTACTGTGTAATTCAGAAAGACAAATACATATTTTACTGGAACATGTCAATGACACGGGCAACACTGAGAGAACCGTTGCCTCCTTGGCCGCCACAATGGCCTGATGTTTGACGTATGACAATGGCCATTTTACCTTAGTTGCTTTTTTTAGATGTCGAGCATTGTCCTTCTGGATGTCGTGCCATGAGCGGATTGGGGTTTTAAGTTCATCTCCCACCACCATGCCAGGGCCTTGGGTTGGCGGCCCTCCAATAAACAGCATCACACGCGCTCCCGTGTTTGGAAAGGCACCCTGCGGGACACATCAGGTATAGTTACAGTTGTGTAACTACAGTTACACTCAGCATTTACTGTATTGTAACAGAATTTTTTATTAATTTACTTGAAAAGGGACCTTACACATTAATAAACATCCAACAATGTAAATGTGCCCAAGTTAGCTGAATTGAGACCATTTTTTCCCCCCACTTGATTATTGTCAGATTTGGATCAAATTGACCTACAGATCAACAGTGTTATGTTACCGTTTGGGAACTCCTGACCTACTTCTCATGTCTGACTTTTTACAAGAAGTCAAAGAAGGAAATTGAATCTCATTTATTTAGAATCACTTGATGCGCCACCAGTAAAGCTGCATTTTTAAGGAACACGTGTAAGTAAGAAAGCACCATACTTAAGAGATTTCAAGGGGGAAAAAAGCATTTAAAGGATAGGAGTTAAAGGATTTAAATGAAAATGGCAAAGTAGAAAAATGTTTTGGGTAATCCATAGTCACTTCAATATTATTCTATTCTATTCTATTATTCTACTGTGTATGTTTATTATTATCTGTATTTCTCAATTTGATCAATGTGGACTCTATGGCAGAGCAAAGTGTCAAACTCTAATCAGCCTGGACATTCAAACTGTTAAAGTAGAGAGAAGCAAAGAGTGATTTGTCACTTATCAGTTATATAACCAGTCAGTGATAATATCTGCGCAAGAAAACAGAATATAAAGCGAGGGGTGACGACAAGACAAATTAAAAGTACTAATTACTCACACTTTGTGTTGTCACTTTACTTACATTCATATTTACATTTGCACAAAAAAATAGCCTCAGGAATTTTCAGTTCAATGTATTTGTTAATAGCAGTTTGAAAAGAAGATAGAGTGACAATTGATAAAAAAAGAAAAAAGGGGTTACCTCAAGCAAACCAACAGCCACAGATAGGGCCACTCCAGTGGAGCGCAGCGGTCGTTTCCCCTGAGGAACTGGCCAAGGGTCTCTCTGCAGTTCACCCAGCAGGTCAGTCAGGTTCATATCAACACGATGTACCGGCTGCAAGAACCTACGTGCAAACAAAACTGTTGTTTAGGCCACATAAAGGCGGCTACATTATATGAGATTTTTAAAAATTAAATGACTGTGTTATGTATGTATGTATTATATATTGAAATAACTATATTAGAACTAAGTAAAACAAATAAATAGTCGTTTGTCCATACCTGCAGGCAGAAGCAGCATCCGGAGGAGCCATAGGACGCCCCTGCTGTCCTTGGGCAGCTGGCTTACTTAAACCCAGCATCTCCTAAATTAAAAATAACAGATATTTAAGATAAATACAATGTGGAGTGTCTAAAAATTAGTAAAACATTTCAGATAATGCGAATAGCTGCTACCAACCTGGATCTGTTTGGAGGTGAGGTCCTTGGTGCCTCTGAAAACATAACTTTTAGCAATTCCCTCACAGCTGAGCTCATGAACCTGGACCATGCGACCAAATGTGATGAGGCCAACAAGAGCATTGGGGGGCAACAGGCTGAGGGACATCTGAAGGGACTCTTTGAGAGCTTGGAGATCCTCTTCTTCCAAACATGTGTCCACTACGTACAAAAAAATCAAAGGAGCTGGGGGCCCACGCTGAAACAAAATTTCAAAGGGTTATCTTTTTGAGCTAATATTAAAAAGAATATATACATTTGTACAAATGGAATCTTTTTCAGGAAATTATCAATGTTTGCCTTTGCACAGAACATTTCCAGAACATAATCGACAAAAGGTCAGAGTGCAGACATGTATATTTACCTGTACTATGTACTCAATGGTAGAGAACTGTGGCATGAGTTCAGCTGGCTGGTTCACCTCTGAAATGCCGGCATAAGATGGAGGAAACTGCAGATAGATAGCTCAAACTTAACATTTCTTCTTGCGATCATCATTTAAGGGAAAAGTAATAAATATAAATCCAAATATAAAACTTACAGGGTTTCTTTGAAAACAGAAGTTGCAGGCCCATATTTTTGCTCTGAAGTCGACTTGACTATGAATTAATGATAAAAAAAATTGAATTATTACAGGATTGCATTTTATCAAACTAAAGTGTTATCAGGAACACGTGTACTAAATCAATAATAGAATTACAAATTTTATTCTTCAATTGCACTGGTTTGAGAACAAAATAGTAAAAAAAGTAAAACATTCTTATTTATTCATTTACCATAACGGATTAAGCACGGCTTTGCAGTTTGCCCGGCTGCAGAGCACTGGTTCATATTGGACAGGAGGCAGGTCTGGTCGTTCTTTGAGTGGAGTGAAAAGGCAGGAGACAGGGACCACAAGCCGAGTGGCTTCAAGGCGACTGGAGGGCCACAGGTTCCAGCTGAATCTCACTCCATCCCTGTCCTCGTTCTGTTGGATAAACTCCTGGTAGGTTGTCATAGTGAAGCTGAGGAAACAAAAGCGCCAAAAATCCAAAAGTAAGGTGGCTTGTCTTCAGAAAGGACAAGTCTTCCCTCGTCACTCCTGTCTGTTTGCTCCTGTGATTTCAGTTGGCTGTGCTTTATACAAGTGCCTTTTTGTTTCCCATTCTTAAAATCTGCGTAGCTCTTTTGACTATGACGCACAAGCGAGCCATTGGAAACCTGATCAGCGGGTTTTGATTTGTGAACAATGCTGAAAATAGAATCAACTGGCTGAACTACACCTTTCACGTAAGTATTCTATTTTCAGCATTGCATTCTACACCAGATCAAATTCATATGACGAAGGAATTTCTGTTGTGTTTCCTGGCAACACAATAGATTTAATAATAATAATAATAAAAAATAAAAAAATCAAGTACTCAAACACAGTGATTTGATAAGCTACTGTCATTTGTTGAAAATGAGACTGTAAAAGTAAGTCAAAGGCAAATATTGTAATTTGAAAACACAATTTCAGAAATACATAGAAAATCAGACAACAGAGACGACAGTGCTTGCCATTAATAGAGGAGACTACTGTGGTTCCCATAGTCTAATACAAGATGAGCAAAAAGTTGTCATTAAAATTATACATTTTGCTGGTTGTAAAATCATAAATATATAGGGGTAACTGTCAAAACTTTGAAGTATACATGTAACTACACATTTTC
This sequence comes from Rhinogobius similis, assembly GCA_019453435.1. Lineage (NCBI taxonomy): Eukaryota > Metazoa > Chordata > Actinopteri > Gobiiformes > Gobiidae > Rhinogobius > Rhinogobius similis. Next base: position 20,326,033 of record CM033622.1, read on the forward strand.
ATTCTGCATATATTTGTACCACAATCACTAAGTTGTAACTGTTATATAGCAGATGTAATACGACAGAATAGAGATAGCTAATGGATTTAAGAAGCACTTTTAACATGTAACAATCAGTGACTGAAATCAAGGGTCAAGTAGATAATCAACAAACTGTAGAACCCTTGCTCTTCCCTGACAGCTTGGCAACCACAGACAGCTGTCATTCATGTTTATTTGTTTCCAAGTAACAACAAACCCAAATAAAATAAAATCAAACCATACTACATTATTGTCTTATAGCTGTAATCATAGCCATAGGGTAAAGTTATTTTTAATTAATTTTGATTCTTCAACTGAACAGTAGCTGGTTAATGGTCCTTGATCGGCAAAACTGCCACGTTGACATCAAACTGAACAAACAACATAATTTGGCTCTAACTACGTGGTTGATTAGTATCTTAAAATGAAGGGTTTGTTCGTCTTTCTTTGTTTATTTAAGGTCATTTAGATTAAAAATTGATGAACGCAAATGACTTAGCCGTGTAGCTAACAGAGTGTAGCATTGATCCATTTCCTATTTCATAAAATAACGAGATAGCTAACCACAAACATCCAGACTTTCTGTATAAACCGAAAGCTTACCTTGTTATATTTCCACTCAAAGATCGTGTCCAGCTTCAGAGATTAAAGCTTTTGAGGGTTCACGAGACACAGGAGGGACGGAGGAGCCCAGCCCGAAACCGGCTACTGCACTTTACTACAGTGACGTGTTACTCCACACTGCGCGCTTCCTCATTGGTTGTTTTTCCCTGACGTCAAAGCGTCAATGCGTGAAGTCAATGCGTCAGAGGCGTGGAAGAGGTCTCTGGGAAATTGAGGCCAATGCATGCAATCAACGCTGAAGTTCTAATCTAAGAAATTAATACTAAATAGGCCTATAAATGTGAGGATATTAATTTAATTTACATATAGGCAGTGACATATGTTTAGATTTTGGTAGGCTATGCATTTTGATTATAGCTATAGTGTGACTCATACGAAATTGTTTTAATTTAACAATTTTATAACTTAATCTGTGTGAACAGACGGTACAAAAATGAAGATACCTTTCACGATGATAGCAGCAAACAGGTCTAACTCTCATTTGAAAAATAAGCCTTCGATAGTTTGTCCAATTGTTAATACGGAGGATGGCCGCTAGGTGGCGCCTGGATCCTTGCGTATATGGTGAGTATCCACGAGAGCCCTGGATGAAGCCAAAGAGAGGGAGTCCTCCTCTCGCAGTCTCCTCTCTCCCACTGAACACAGCCCATCTGTTGGCAGGTGTGCACTGTGCACAGACTCCTCTACATCCTGCGTTGGATTTGTGCTTTTAAACCGGAACAATAACCTCACGTTTGTTTTTGCATCTTTTCTAAAGCTACCTCTGATCTGAGGATGTTGCGGCGATAGACAAAAGCTTCCTCTTTTATTGTCATACTCAGCCGGCATCCTCAGCTGTTGCTCCAGAGAGTAATAAGTCGGAAGCAGCAGAAAAGGCCAAACTATGCAACCGGGTACCAGACGATAGCCGGACCCACGCCAAATCCGACTTGCGGATGCGAGCAGAGGTTGCTCGCGAGCAGAGGAGTATTTTCGCTTTGTTGGAGTCGGAGCCGTGCCCATGGAGAAGGCGACTCCACCGCCCCAGCCACAGCCCCAGGTCCAGCTGTCGATAGCGAAGACCGAAAGTCCGGCGGAGGACATCTCAGGTCTCACCGACGATGACCTGCAGAAGTGGAGCAAAGAGGAGCTGGTGCGACGCCTCCGACGCTCCGAGGCCGACAAGATGAGCGTGATCCTGGACCACGGCAATCTTATCCGAGAGGTCAACCGCAGCCTACAGCTTCACTTGAACGAGATCAGGGGGCTGAAGGTGAGGGGGCACGTTGAGAGGATGAGATCATAGCTTTAAGCCGCACCTGGGCACGCGCACAGGATGTTCACGCCATGTAGCCTGAACATTAAGTTTGTGATTGACAGTGGTTACACTGCTAAACTGCTACTTAACTTTTACACAGCCTTTATACTCTTCTTGCAGTCTCTACATCACACCATTTGTTTGAAGAAATACTGGGAGAGCCAATATCAAAGGAGTGCCCTCCTCTACACCTTTAAAAATCTGCTGTCCAGATTTCTCTTTGTCTCTATTCTTAGACTAGCTGCCACAGCTTACATTCCTGGAGCCCTGCATATTGTAAGCAATGCAGTTTCTGTTAAAGCAACATGGCTCTTCATAGTTTGTAGAATTAATGTTTGGTATCAGAGATGTGACATTGTTTGCAGTTTATATAAATAATAGCCTGTCCACACATCGAAGCTGCTCTTTGCAGTGAAAAGCTGCAGGGTAAGGGGCAGCATAAAGCTGGAGTACAGAGATGGGTCATCATTGTTGGCTCTTCTGCAACTGATAGTACTATTAGCATTATTACTACCAGGATATATTGTGATGTAATGTACTTTACAAACTTGACAAAGTGCCATGCTCTAATTATTCATTCACTCACACCTCATGATGGTAAGCTTCTTGTGTTGCCACAGCTGCCCTGGGGTAGACTGACAGAAGCGAAGCTGCCAAGCTGCACTAACAGCCCCTCTACTAATCCTTCATACACACACTATACATTCATTCTGTATTATATATTACTCTTCCGGCCACTACTAATCCTACTTCTATTCATAGCAATTATTGTTTTGATATTGTTTTGATATCATGAAATATATATTTTTTAAATTGATTGATTTTAATGTATTTTTTGGCATTGCTGGCATTTGGCATGACCACTCTATCCCCATTTTTTCCTCTGCAGGACATTAACCAGAAGCTGCAGGAAGACAACCGTGAGCTTCGGGACTTGTGCTGTTTCCTTGACGATGACCGTCAGAAAGGCAAGCGCGTGTCCCGAGAGTGGCAGCGTTTAGGTCGGTACAGCGCCAGCATCATGCGCAAAGAAGTCTCACTGTACCTCCAGAAACTGAAGGAGCTGGAGCAGCGCCAGGAGGAAGTCATCCGGGAGAACATGGAGCTAAAGGAGCTGTGTTTGATGCTGGATGAAGAGAAAGGCTTGGCGTCTGGAGGAGGAGGCGGGACAGGAAGTGGAGGTGGTGTGGGGGGCTGTCGTAACTCCATTGACAGTCAGAACAGCTTGTTGCTGGTGCCTGGACAAGGACTTCTCATGAGGGATGTGGGGGATGGTAGCAGTACGTCCAGTGCAGGTAGCGCCGAGAGTTCGGACCATCCACATCACAAGCAAACGCATCTGACTGTGGGCGTGGCTAATGTGGGTAGCACTGCAGACAAGGGCAGCCCAGAGATAGTGCACAAGCCTAGGTGCAGCAGCATCAGTGCAATAGGTGGTATAACTGGTTTAGACAGGGACATGTCTAGTCCGGAGCACCCCGCTGGACGCCACCGCAGCACCAGCTTAGAGTACCCCTACACTCTCCCACAGCTGTGCCGGCCTCGCTGCGGGTCCATCTCTGTGCCTGACCATAGCCGAGTCATGAGGGGACTGAGCCCGGAGAAATATGGCAGGAATATTGGGGGGCGGAGTCCGGAGCAGCACCCAAAGCACCACAGTTCTGATCTGGTCCTGGGGCAGAGGCAGCATTATCTGGGACAGGGGGGCAGCGGGGAGCTCTTCCAAAGGCACCACAGGAGTAGCATCAGCAGTACGGGATGTGGCAGTCCAGAACATCGTCAGGGGCATTTAGGGTCATCCGAGCACCACGAGAAAAGTTTTGTGGTGCAAGGAGGGAGCCCTGAGACACACCGGCACCAGTACAGTATGAGCCCAGACCACGCCAAGTTTGGGAGTCCAGGCAGAGAGGGGCAGAGGAGGGCCAACACTGATGAACTATCCCCACACCATCGGACCATTTACAACGGCATGAACGGTAGGTTTGTGTGCATATTACTCACCAACTAAAACTACAATTTCTCCTGAATTTTCCACATTTAGTACTACCCCAATCTCAAAAACATTACGAGTAGATTAAACCTTGACAGAGATCAGATTTTTTTCTTGTTTTTTAGTGTGGGAGTTTGTGAACCACTGAGACCTTGCTGGGAATAGGAAATATATTTATGAGACATTTGCCACAATTATTTTGCAATATTGATTTTGTGTTGAGCTGTGGGCTGGTTATGTAGCATAAAATGAAAAACACAATTTTTGAATATCTTGTTGGCTAAAAATATCTTGGAATTCCTGCAAAGCTCTTCCCAGTATCAGCAGTCACATTATAGTCTTAGTTCTTTGCTGCATCATGGCGGTCTCTGAAGTCTGTGGGGCTTAAGCATGTAGGAGTGGCGGAGGAATTTCAAAGTAGTGACTTGGCTGCTCTTTAAATACCCCACAGTGGCTGATAATGATTTCTCAGGTCCGGGGGAAAAGTGCTGAGTGGCATAATGCTGGCAGAAGATAAAGGACGAACTATTCAAGGTGAAATATTAGCTGTACTGCAACCATTCTAAAGTTACACGAGACAAGGAGGCTATATATACAATAATGTAAACAGATACGCTTTTTTAGAAGGTAAATGCAACTTGTGCCTGGGTTGTGCAAATTTTCGTGGTTATTCTGTTGATTTGGCACTAGTTAGCTAGGCTGGTCATTTAAGATTCTCACTCTGGATAATAAAAATAGATAATGCAAAACATGACTAAAACCCCTGTATTTGTATTATTTTAAATTTAGTTTTATCTCAGAAGGGCACACCTCCTCTTCAATCTTGGATCTAATCATTGACTTGGATTAACACGTCTTTTGTATTTTGTTTTAGGCTAATACAAGAATAAGGGGGGTGATACCATGGTTGTTTAGCTACATTTTACACTTGTTTAAAACCTTTGCACTGTAATGACTTTATGTACAACCATTCTTCCTGGCAGACAACTTTTGATTTTGATCAGATTTTTTAGCTCGTAAGCGCAGGGCACTCTTGCAGTTCCACATGGGTTTTAGTCTTGATGCAACCTGAAACCCGTGCTGTAGGAAGTCTGTGTACAAGCCACACAGCATTACTCCTCGGAAATCCTCTTTGAACTGTTGTAAAATGAATGAATGAAGTTGTTTTGTATTATGGGCAATAGAATGAGTGACTGGATTATTAAATTTTTTCGGCACAATCTTGACAAAGAAGTTAATGTCAGTCCTGAAGGAAAGCTGTTAAATAACTGAGCGTCCCATACCCAAAATATACTCAGACACTAACTGATACTAGAATCAAAAAGAATATACTCATTCTAAACCAATACTGAAAAACATCCCATAAATAAGACCAATTCTGACCTATTCTGAATAGCTGTAGAATAATCTTGATAAAAATCAGAACTTGTATCAAATCAAATTGTAATTTCAAAGCAATTGTCAACATTTTGCATTGTAAAGTTTCCCTTTAGTATCAAAATTAACTTTGAAATGTTGGTTCTGTGGCAACATTCACTATTCTAGTCTATTCACAATTCACTGGTTTATGGTTGAAGGTGGGAGACTTAAAAATGTATCATGCTGCAATTGATGTTTTGGACATATGCAAAATTAGAATAATGAGTATATTGGCTATAATAAAACTATTTAAAATTACATCAAAAAGCGACTGAAACATCTAATCTCCAAACAAAAAAAATGAATTTTGTGGTTAATTTTGTTGTGTGATACATGAACCTCAACCAAGACATTTACGAGTACTTTTACTGATGCATTGGTAAAATGCATCTCTCTACATAAAATACATATGGTGGACTGGATAGTTGTTCTTCTATATCATGTTTGCATTAAAAGTGCAGATCAAGTAAAGAGAGCAGTTATGTGTCATGTTCTGACTCATCCTGACAGCCGTGCCCTTTTTTGGATGGAGAGCGATTTTAATTCCTGTGACAGTGTAGGGCACTCCACTTGCTTGGATTATCCTCTAAGCCTTTTGCTGAGTATTATTATGTGCAAACAGTGTTTGGATGATGCACTGCCACGTCTTACTCAGGGTCACTACAGGAGCTTTTTATTTGGACAAATGAAAGAGTTGCGTTTGTAACAGAAGCTCAGGCAATTTACATTCATGCAAAATCCTAAATAAATACTAACAACAATGTCACCTCTTTGACCCTTTAATACAGTTTTCTATCGCCTCTTTTCAAAGCTTATCACACAACCCATATTTTGTTATGAAACCGGATTGTAAAGTATATGTAACTCTAAGCAGCATAAACAGTATAACCTGCCAATTCGGTTGTGACCCAGATCAAACATCTGTCTTTTCTGTAGCGATAGCTTCTCATTTTGTGGACCATAGTAATCCAGTGCAGCCTCCTGACCCAGACTGAGGCCTGACTGTTCACTATAAGCCAATAAGATCTGCGCACCACTGTGAGGTTATTTCAAAAGGAGAAAAGACTTAATCATGTTTTCCGCTTTAGTAATCGCGGGTTCTGCATATTAGCCTAAGCTGTGGTGATAATCAGAGGAGGAAAGTAACGCTATGGAGCATCTCTGCCCTTGTGATGCAACTACGCCACACACAAATGTGTATTATTATCAAGACTGTGGATGAACCATTACCAGCAGCCTACACGGGTCAGACAACATGTGACCCTTTTCTATTATTTTATTATCCTAGCATTCTTTTATGTCATTATGAAGTATGACACCCTTTAAACAGAAGAAATGAGAAAGGGATTTGAAAGACAAGGGCCACACTTTAGCGAATCAAAACTGCAGCTCTGTGTTCTTGTCCAGAATCCCCATCCAGAAGGTGAATTTAGACTCACTATTTGTTGCATATGTGTTTGCCATTTTTGTTAGTTCAATAGTCTTATTCCTAGTTTACCATAATTAAATTAACAAAGCTCACCCAGTAACTCTACTTTCTATCATTCACATTTATAATTGTACAATTGATTTATGCTAACCCCTCAGCTCATTATAACCAAGTGCCTGTCAGGGAAACAGGAAATTGTCTCTAAAACTCTGGCCCCAAGATAATGTATAGTGCCTCTCAACAGTCACGCTTAAAACCCGACTATCTCTCACTCTCTCTCGCTGCACTCGCTGCCGCTCCTTCTTTTTCTAATTGGCTGCCAGTATGAACCGCAGCTGTCCGGCAGGGAGAGACAAGTCTGATTACAAAGGCCACTGAGGATGTGCAGAGCAGTGCCAGGCTGAGCTATGGCAGAAAGAGCTGCAGGAAGTGTTTGAGTGGATTACTGCCTGTTTGCTCCCTCCTCTCAGCACATCTCCTTTTGGCTTCATCCGCATCAGAAGTACCGGGCAAGTGGACGGAAAGCCTCCTCTCCACAAATGGTGACGTCAAACGGGAGAATGGTGCCACAGCTTGTCTAAATGTGACCGGTATTAAGAGGCTAACTGAGCTAATTTCTCCAGAGGGCTTGTTTAAAAGTTGGGGAGAGCTGGAATATTTAAAGAGACTTAAACTTTCTACTCTCTCAGTGACAGTGACACAATTTAAAGTGGTATTTGGGGTAAAGATTGTAAATGTTGCAGTATCATATATTATGCAACACAGTAAACATGTGAGCTGATTAGTTAGCGTTTTAAATTTCAATTAACATTTATGCCTGTCAAAATATGTATGCATAAATCAGTGCAAAAGTTAAAGAAGGCTCATGTTGGATTTATGCACGTGCTCTAAATGTTAAACTCCTGGGATCTTTCAAGTGGAGGCCATGTGAGACGCACGAGTCTAGCAGCGATCATTAATATAAAATGCTTCCTCTAAATGCTTTTGTGGCATTCATAATTGCACCTGAGACTAATTATCCAAAACAGAGGAGCCTATGGGCACTCAGCAGCACTAACCCACCACTGTCTGATTAGGCACTTTGTTTATCTGCCCGGCTACACGCTGTCACGCCTGTCTCTCTGTCTGTGTCTTTTCTTTCAGATAAATTCCAACATATTCCTTTTTGATATTGAAGTGTGTACACCAATACAATTCAATCAATTACTGAATCGGATAATGCTTTGTTCCCCAGGTACTTGTATTGAAATATAACATATAGTACGCAAATCATCATTTTACATTTTGTTCATTGTAAACCTCAATATGGATCTATAACCGATTACAACACCTTATTATTGATTATAACACCTTACATGTGTCACTCAGAGTCTGATTTTTTCAAATATTCACAACTAAGTACAGGGATGTGGGCGGGGATAGGGGGTAGAAGAAAACAGGAATTTTCTAAACCTCAGTTGCAGGAAAATACATGACAGTCAAACATGCATGAATGAATCACAAAACGGCTCTGAGAAAACTAATGATGAGGAATCATAGTTGTAACTCATTCCCGTTAATAACAGACGAACAAACAAATCTGTACAATTTTATTTTTGTACGAATTGTTTTAGATAATGAGTGACGATTTGTTGAATTTGTCTCGGAAAATGAAGGCAACATTCACAGTGAGAAATTCTGTTGAAAATTTGCGCAAAATCTGAATATGTCCGAAGCTTGAGCTAAACATTGAAGATCTTATCCTTAATTGTCCTTGATATGTGTGTTTCTAACTTTCTCTTACTTACCTTCAATTAATTTATAATGCAGTCACACACCATGTAACTGCATTATGTTGTCGGATTAATTTTTCAGTATTGACAACCGTTGCTTTGAAGAGACACAGAGTGAAACAACAACGACTGGAGGCAAGCTGACTTATGAATCATGAATGAATGAATGAAAGAGGACAATGCAGCCAAGATACAGCCAAGGTTATAAATGACAAAAATGAAGACAACCCTCTGTTTCAGGTGTATTTTGACCATGAGTAGCGGTGATGGAGGATATGATTGTCAAAGCTGCAGGTCGAACCCTCAGATAACTGACAAAGGTCCCACAGTAGCAGGCCGACTCAGTGGAGCGGTTGGACCCACTGAGCTGAAAGAGAACGAGCTAAGACCAGGTAATTAAGTGGAAGTGCAGCGGTGCTGTGTTCAAGAGCAGGACTACAGGGCCGCAGGGAGCCTCTGCTGTCCCAAAGTCACTAACCACAGTCAGTTATGTTGGATTTACTTCATGCATGTCAGAGCTGGAAGTCAGCGATCAGGTGATGAGCTGAACAGGGAGAACGCAGGAGAAGCATATAGTATTTCTATAAAAAAAATGAGCATTTATGTGTTTTTGACTCAGACGTACTGAACTTCATAGAATTACTGCATATTTTCAGTTTTCTTCAAAATGTCACTAATGGCTCTTTAACTTTTTATACCCTTCAATTTTTACTGTCGGTTCTTACTTTGAAGAAATGGCCTTGAACAAGTGTAACACTAATGTAGTGATGTGTCATTTTTTAATTTTTGCTTTTTCCAGAAAGAAATAAAAGTGGCTTTCAATATTGATTTTATGAACATAATCCAGACTGGAGCTGTCACTGACGATTATTTTAGAAATTGACTAGTCAGTCAAACTATTATTTCAGTTGCATATTTAGACTTATTATCATAAGATAGATATATAATATTTATGAATAAAGTGTATTATTAATCAGCAATAATATATTATTTTTTAACATTTTGATGTAACAGTCTTTGTTATACAACATCTTTCGACATGTGTTTTAATGTCTTTATAGTCCAGTTAACGATTACGATTATCAATTATTGTAGTCGATTATTTTCTGTAGTCGACTAGTCCCTATTTGTCAGTTAATCGTCGCTGCTCTAAACCAGACAGACCAAGACCAGACAGACCAAGATTGAGATTGAAAGATTGATTAATTGCCCATCCCTATACAAAACAATAGTGGTCGACGTATGTGTGCATTCAGATTTCCCATACAAACTATAAGGACCTCAATATCTGCTGTGGCCACGCTGAAATGCAAAAGAGAAAGAAGAGATTGGTGCATGTTCATCTATTATTTGTGGCATACATTTTATATTTTCAGCTATTGCAATAGCACCAATAAAACCTATACACTCGAAGCCTTGAATAATGGGCAGCATACATACAATTCAGCAAGAAACCATATTCAGCAATATTGTATAGAATGTGTTTCCTTACAAACTTAATGAATTCCACCTCTAGCCTGAGTTTTCCCTGTTTTCGTGTGAGGATTGCTGCATTGTGTGATTGTGTGCTTGTGTGCAGTGTGTGTCACGGGTCCAGCAGCGGCTCTGATGCTTTAACATATCCACAGTCTAACAGTCTCCACTAAGGCAGATAACATATCAGGCGTATAGCATGTCAGAACGGCTGCAGCTGCCATCATCATTATTCTCCTCCTTCTCATCTCCCAGATATATTTATCCATTTCCTCAAGCGTTTGTGTATATCCTGTCTCTCCATTGTGCATTATGTCCGTCTGATGCAGTGGTTTTCTGAACACACTGACTTCACACTGGTATTGGTCTGTAAAGAAAAATAACCTACTGTTTCAAGACTGCTGCTTTATTTTATAGTTCTCAATTGGTCTTTTGAAAATTGTTGTAAGATTGTGAAAGATATGCATTAAAAGAGTATCATTACTTGCAAAAAACTTAAAGCTGGTGTGCGTAATTTTCACAGTTTTAAACCATCTTAATTGTGTCCAACAAGTTTCTAACGCTTACAAATCCAGAGTAGAACAGCTTTTTTCAGACAGAGGAATGAAACTCATGCAACCGCCCCAAGCACAGCCAATCAGAGCACTGCTTTTGGCTCTTATTTCATAGACACAGAATTCTTTATCATCAGTCGCAGACAGCATGCAGCGGTCTCATTCATAACAAACAACAGAATCCCCCCAAAACAGTGCAGATCCGTTAAAAAAACATGAGTTGCAATGAACAAATAGCACACTTTTGTAGTTAGTTGATGTCAATAATGAGTCATAATAGTTACTTATTCCACTCTCTACAGTTCAGATTGTATCAAAAAACAAAGAAAAGTTTCCCTGAAGTGAAAAAATGCACACAATAAATCCTGAGCCCCAAATATATATTGTTCTTTTGAAAATATATTGAACGATAAATTGATATAGTAATTGTCATGACAGACCTAACTGAGATTGTACCATGTAATCCACTTAATCTATTTACATAATTTCAAAGGTACTAATATAATCCTCAGTATGAGCTTTCTATTTTCTATGTTCCTATCGCTTTTATTCCACCCATGAAGTCTTATTTTCACCTTATTAATGTGAGAGGAGGTGTGACTGACGTGTATTTTAAGAGCAGATCTGTGTAAATTCATTCTACGCTCGACTTGAGTCTAACCCTGGAGCTAATACATCGTACAGTTGTCTGCTTGGGGCTTTGCATGCTTATTGTGGTGGAGAATTAAATATTTACAGGGTTTTTTATGGATGACAAGTGTTAGACATTTTCAAGGCTGTGTAAATAAATCTGAGTCATAACCTAAAGCTGAGTTTGAGGGCTGAAGGTGTGAGGGAAATGCAGAAATGGAAAAAGTAGCCGATCCACCCACTGTTAGTTCAACATGATATCAAGTCAAACTCACAAAAATCTAACTACTTTATTAGAATTGCTGGCTACTGCATATGTCTCTTCTAATGCTGTTACATTTACTTCAACAACGTTTTGAAGAAATGTTTCACTTTTCGTACTTTTCAAAGTTGTTTACTGACACCATACTTATACTCCCACTTGAGTAATATTTTCTTCGAATTAGCAGTACTTTCCTTGAGTATTATTCCAGTGACAAAACCTTAAATGCTTCGAACTCTAATACCTACCTTCAGATATGTTTTGTTCATCAGATGACATTAACTCATAAAGCTCCAAATACCTTTTTACTCTAACTGCGACCTAATTTGGGTCTCTACTTTTCATTTCTACTTGCGGTTGACTCCAGCATGTTATACTACAACACCATAGGAAAAAGCTTGATGCTTGATACCACAATGGAATAATTTAAAAAACAACACTTTCATTGAATATAATGTCATTTTAAACTCAGTATAGCTTAAAACAGTGTATCAACACTCAGCTTGTAGAATGCAAAATCAGGTGTTCTTCCAGGATCAATTGGAAAAATGGATTCCAAAAACAAAAAAATACATTTTATCCTGTTAATAGGTCTTCCTCAGGGCAAGTAACAGGTCGAAACGCGATGTTATGCACCTTACACAAAACTTTTGTGGATTTTTAATTTCTGTCGTTCCTTGGACTTTCTTTTTAGTTTTGGTTCTTTTAGTTTCTCTTATATTATAATAGTTGAAATATATATCAGACCCATTGTAAAACTCTTCAGAAAGGGTCCAATTTTGTCCCATTCATGTGATTATCAGTATCTACTTCTGATACTACTTTTAGTATCGATTAGTATCTGTGATTTTTATACAGCTACAACTTAATGCCACCCCAATATTAGTGACTCATTTTCTACCTGTGTTCCAACTGTAACTGCTGCTGTAATTGCTGGTTTTATAATACAATGATTACTTGGTATATCGATCTTCTATGATCAAGATCAACACATACTTTAATCCATTTTGTGATTCCCCATCCGTCATCATATCAAAGGAAAGTTACTCTGAATAAAAGTCGGTTTACTTGGCAGGGCTGAATCTTATCCCCACCTGCTCCATTATTGATGAGGGCTGAGGAGTGATGGTGGTGACAAGTTAAAATGGGACAACAGCAGTTTATCTGGCAAATGCCTCCTTAAATATTTAATCCACCTCAGAGAGTGAGAGCAGAGTGCACCGCTGTAAAATGACAACACTGGAGGCCTGTGTGAAGTGGGGCAGAAAAACGAATGGCTTTAACAATAGGATGATTTATGTTGTGACAGCGTTCAAGTCAGTAAGTCTCCACAGTACAACTTTAACCCTGTGTTATACTCTGCTATTGTCAGCCTTCACAACCATCATCTCTTCGTTTTAATTACATTTGGAGTCTGTTGGTATGTATTTATACTTAAAATACAACAAGGGATAGTGTTAACTTGGGCTGATAAAAATCTAATAGTGATTTTTGTGATCAGATCCTTAGACAAGCTATTATGTTGTCTAAGGATGAAAGGTGAAATTGTCATAATGTGATTCACTCATTTTCCGTTTAATGCAGCTCTGTACTCAAACACAGACACTCTTCCCTACCCAATCCTCCAATTAGTCAGCTCCTGTAAGGCTCTGGTTGAGTGAAAGGTGACTTTAACCAATCACAGTGACTCTAGGTTAGACAGAAAGATACTAAAGACATGAATTGCAATAACATTTTAATCGTAATCAGGCTCCAATAAAATCGGGATATTGTTTTTGCATATCGCCCACCTAAAGTGTTAACTTAAAAAATAGCATGTGTAGGCCCACCTTCGCAAATGTGATTCATCTAAACAGTTTGCTTTTAAGAGTGAAAATTACACAATTACATAAACAAGTAATGCTACTTCTACAAGTACGACAACTACTACCCCTATTGCTATTTGAGTTGAGTTTTTTTACTTATGTCGATAGTTATTTTTTTTACATATCATTGCCATTTGTTGAACCAGAAATGCCATCTCACTCTCACTAATGTGTTGGCTGTGGTTAAAAAATCAAATCAAATGTCAACTATTGCTATCTGACACTGTTAATAAGAAAACATATGGAGCAAAAGCATTCATAGAAAATCATGCCTAAAATCTATTTATGGCAGCACACAGTATCTATGTTGTGTGAATTACCATGTTGTTGTATTATTCTCCACATAACTTAATTTGCTGTCTTATTCTGGTTTCATGTCATGTCCACAGGCTAAAAATTGGCATAGAAAAAGTATTTATATATTTGAGTTTAAGTGAGCACTTGTTTATTTCTGTGTCTAATCATAACTTCATCATAAAGATTGCAGACAAAGGACGGCTCAACTGAGTCACTGAATGGCAGCTGAGATCATGTGTGACTGACAGTGTCTCAGATTAGGCAGAAACCACTGGCCAAAAGCGGATTGTTTCTTTATATGACCTCACACTGACACATTTGTTTTGAACATTGGTCAATTAAATCTTTGAGCTTGTGCTTGCTGTGATTTGACTGTGGTTGTTTGACTGGTGTTACTTTATTTCTACATACTTGTTCTGCTGTATAAGACGAGCCTGCGTCACAATAACAAATTCTGAAGTATGATAAATTGCTACATTAAAATATCATGATTAACAATTGTATTTAAACTATTATGCCACAGACACAACTCTAAAGCTGCAGAATCTCAGGAAAAGATGGTAACACTTTATAATAACTACACTTTGCAAGCATGAATAAAGACTTTAAAGAATTTATTAAGAGTGATTCAGGCTTATGAACTACTTAAATAATATTCTAACCCAAATTCCTGGCCCTAACCCTAACCTTAATTAAGTGGTAACTAATCCTGAATCATACTTAATAAACTATTTGTTCAGTATGAAATAAGTCTTTGTTCGTGCTTTGTTAAGGCAAAATAAGTTGTAGTTATTAAAAAGTGGTACCAAAAGCTTTTTTATAATATCTTGAAAAACATGAGCTTCAACAAATACAAACCTGAATAAAACACTTTAGTCATTAGTTTGTAGGTAGTTACTGTATCTATAATTTGTAGAAGTTACTTGCTCGATCCTCTGAAGCTCAGATCTCTTTGTTCTACTTAAAAACAATAGAAATGTTTCCACTATAGTGCAAAGAAAGTGTTCACACAATAAATATTGAGCCCCAAAAATATTGCTCTAGCTTTTATTTACTGAACAATGGGTCGATATTGTAATAATCTTGACAGGTCTCCTACGGCTACTTCTACTGCCACTTAAACCCAGAATCCTTTGGGAGCAAGAAGACAGCAACAATACCCTTAACTTCATTAAAGATGCACTATGTAACTTTTCGTGTTAGGGAGTCCTAGTCCATCATGTATTTGCCTTTATGGAGATGTTATGTTTTTTGGTTTTGTCTGGAATGTTCCACAGTCGATCTTGCTTTTATTCAATCACACATGTTTTTTTTTCCCACAAAGCGCCTTTAAAATATGCATTCTACTGCAAGGGGGGTCGCCTTTCCACAGATCTGACCTGCAACTAGGCTCGGCTGGTGGCGTCACTTGCTTTTCTCCAAGGAGATAGATATGTTCATGTACTTTTAAAGATAATTTAGTTTACATGTAAATAAAAAAACAAAACATGTCCACTTCGGCTTGTTCTGGATGGCCTGTATAGCTTCATACTGTTACTATGGATGTCTTTCTTAGTGCTTGCCTGACTTTACAGAAGGTCACTTTTCTACTATGCATCTCCACAGGCTTCCCTCTGCCCAATAGGCCTGAATTATTGATGTGGCAGATTTTTAGGAGATCTGAGGGAACGGCCATGTGAAATTACCTTGCATTGATCCTGTAAGTTGAGAGAAGCGTGTGGGGAGAGGGAGGGCGGCAGACCAAAGTGGCTGAGGATGGAGTGATGCTTGACGTGTTTACGAGCCTGATTCGGACATCAATAATATGTTGATTGGTTTTGATGCGTTTCTGAGGATGATAGTATTTGTCAAAAGGTCTCTGCCGTTTCCAAAACCAAGTCCAAAACATAATATAAAGCTATATTTTTTTTAACCCGTAAACATTCAGGAGCATAGAGCAATAAATCTTTTAAAGATAATAGAAATAGTAGAAACTAGAATATGTGCACATAGTACAGTACACATCATAAGAGAGCACCCTTTTGTAAACATTCAAAATCTGTGTTTATTAAGCTCATATATTTTACACAATGTTCACTTTCAACATCTATGGCATATATCTTCAGAGTATACTTATTACAGACAAAAGGTATTCCCTGTACAAAATGGTAGGTTATTTATTGTGGGACACGATTCTCCCAAACTAATCAACATCTCTTTATGAGTAAATTTAGAGCCTGTGCAAATGCACTGGTGCAACAAAGGGAAATTCCTCAGCTCTTGAGCGAAAATAATCACATTATTGCTGTATCTGGGCTTGACCCAATGCCACAGTAAATCCAATTTAGCTTTTAATACTTTCCCCATAAGTAAATCAACACATTGTTGGGAGGATTTCTCACAAAATAAATTGTCCTTGAACTATGCTTGATAGAAGTATCATCAGACATTGAACGGCTTGGTTTTAAAGGGATTTTCTAGGTTTGGACCATGTGGTGTTAGCAGCATGGACATAGGACAGCCGTTTGTAATCTTGTGACTGGTGTATGACTGCTAACCTTGAGACTGAAAATCCATTTAAGCTAATTGCTTGTGCTTGAGCAGTCAAGGTTTGTCCTAAGACCCTGAACTGTGAGGGCCTGACGTGTTGAACAAGAAGCTGTATTGTATCTGTCAGCTGTTACACAGCTCCAGTGCATAGCATTGTATCACTAATAACAGCAGCATTTGGTCCAATGTAACTTGGCATGTGTTTGATAGTGCAGGGATATTTTTAATATTAGAATGGCAGCTGTCAGAATTCATCTGAAAAATTGCCTGATTCCTAAACAGCTTTGCTATAATTGAAACCACCATTGCAGGGAACATTTGGACTGTAGTAGTGCATTCACCCCTGATTTCTTCCACCTGTGAAGTTTATGATTTGGGTTTCCATCGGCACTTCATACTGCTTGGCAAACATGAAGCTTGTTTGACTAAGCTTTGGCCTGCACAGACCTGGTTATGAGCTGAGGAGCAGAGGGGCGCCACTCCTCTTACAACAACATGACCTTCACGTGTGATTGTTTTGAAGAATGATCTTGAACACATCTGGATCTGATCTACTTGTAGACTTTATTTTCCAAGTGTATATTTGATGTTATACTGCCATAAATCCAGTCTAAAACCGCACTTGGTGTAGGATGTCATTTCAGCAACACTCAGCCAAGCATTGATTTGTGGCATTTGGATGAAATTGTGCTACTGAACTACAATATAATTTGCCTGTGAAGTTGATGTTCACCTTATTATAATGTAATACATTTGCTACATAATTTTGTTTCCATTGCATAAGTACAGGACCTGTACAATGTTATTACTTTGGATGCTTACAATCTCTTCTGTCACAAACAGTTATATAGTGGGTATATAGCTGGTAACATACTTTACATACATACATACATACATACATACATACATTATAATAAGTTTACTGTTTCTTTTTTAAAAATAGACACTAAAATTTGTTAAAGCATAAGCTTTAAAATCAGTTTGGCTTTGCACAACCATTGTCTGAATGAAATTAGCTTGTGCATTTTAAGACCAGTTTCATATCTCTTTGTGAACTGCTTCACACCCTTCCCCCAAACAAAGATAAACAAAAGGAGAGAGGAGACAGAGACCCGAGTGAAGATGGCTACTGAAATCTTTAGCCCAAGTCTGCGGTCACAAGAGCCACATGAATCTTTAATGTGAGGAGAGAAATGTGCTGAAAACATGATTACGGACGCGCAGGGAGAGAAGGGCCGGAGAGACAAAGGAGAAGATTTAGAGAGAACGGATAAAAGAACAGTTTTGGAGGGCAAATAAAGGTAGTAAGTGAATTTAGGGTTGCAGTGCTCTAGGCAAAGGGTGCCATGCTTTGTGTAGCGGTTGAAATACAAGACCAAACACTTCCTCCTCTTCAGAATAACACCATTTTGTTTTGACAGGAACATTTTTCTGATAGCAGAAGATAAAACAGAGCGTGGCCTCTGGTCTCTGTCACAGAGATAAAGTCAGCGCTGCCCTCGGGGATATTCAGCACACTTATAGTCAGAAAGATTCACAGTGGAAATGATGGGGTTAAGATGCAGCAGACAAGACAAATAAATATTTACTCTCACCATCTCCCGTGGAAGGATGCTGTGACTCATATTGAATTTGAGCTGATAGAAGGTGGCAGAGTGGTTAGCTGTCCTGCATCTTAACATCTGAATCTAATTTTCACAATGTGAATGAATAAGAGGCTGAAAAGAGTAAATATGTCTTAATTTGTCACTGTCCAGTGAGTGTACCTCACTTTCTTACCACATTAAACCCCACCTGTCATGCAGGCTTCAGTTCATAAGGAAATAAAATATGTGCAACTCCTTTGTTCATTAAAACAGAACTCATTAGGGATTTATCAACTTGAAATGACGTGTGAATTGTCTTAATACCACTTTCAAGTCAGTCAGCAATAGAGGAAAAAACATTGCATGAAGACATAATGAATTATTTTAATGGCATGCTTTCATTGCAGACTAAGAAAATTTCTTTTCTGTGTAATCATATATTATGAGCGTGTTTATTATCCTCATAAAGTCTCTGCTTGCGCCCTCTCTTCGTATTCCCTGTTGGTCTAAACAATATTTTTTCCTCAATCATCATGTTTTATTTATGAGTCAATTTAACTTGTTCTGTTTTTCTAAACGGACAGATGTCAGCAGTGTATCATTAGAGTAATGAGCCTGGGCTGGTTTGACTAGTTCAAATGCATTTCTCTCATCTCTCTCTCTCTTCTTCCTTTCAGCTTTGATATCAGCCGGATGCTGCACCAACAACTGTAGAAACGTCAAGCTATGGGACAGGTGAGAAAACCACCTCTTCTAGAATGTATTTGAAGAGTGTGTTTTTTCTGTCATTGGAGCTGAAAACACATGCTTTAATGTTCAAATAAGCTGGCCTCTTGATCCTGTGTCATTGCGGCGCTGGATGAGTAATATGTTTGCATACGTGCTGTGGTCCGTAGTGTAATCACTGGGGCTTACAGTGTGGGACACACTGTTAGAGGTGACCCCCGTCGTCCCCGTCCCGTGAGCTCCTCCACACATCTTCAATCAGGCCCCAGCGGGAGACCGAGATGGTTCTGTTAATATTTAATGAGTGCAAGACAAGACACAGCTCCCCCCTGAGAAACAGTCCTCTGACCAGCGCTGTCACACCAGGCTGTGGGCGACATGTTTTACCCCATACACGAGGACAACACTCATGTACACTACTCTACCACATGTTAGTCATGTTATAATGGGGCCGAAGAGGCAATAGTGTAAAAGAAGACATATTATGCTTTCTAACCCTAACCTTTTTTTCTGGTACTGAACTATAACTGATTATTATTATATTTCGTTCATTGTAAACAGCATTACCATCTTAAACAATCTGATAATACAGAACCACTGATTTTTGCAATGCAACATTATTAACCATATGTTTAAGGTCCAGAGTAAATGATTTAAAGTACTGTAAATACAGGGCTGTGGGCGGAGATGGCAGAGGGGTGGTCTATCCCTGTGTTGTCACATGCAGGACAATACAGGGATAGTCTACTATCAGTTTTAATAGTATGCCCTATAAATACTTAAATCTTCACATACCAAACATATGTTGGGTTCACACTAGTGTTCTCTGGTGCAGCCAACAGACTGCAGGTCCACGCTGTAGTACATCTAATTACCTACAAACACAAACTCATATTTGGTATAATATTCGGCATATCAACTGACCTGTTGTTTACTGTGTTGCAAATTTGTGATTGGCTGTGTGTTGCATGATGGATATTTATGCATCTAAATGGTCTCCAGTTCATGTGTCAGTGAGCTATTTCGTAAGATATCCCAACTTTCTCAGAAATTATTTCTTTGTTGTTAGTTCACATTAACTAATCAATTAGTCCAAACATTACCATCAGTGAAAGAAGCACTCTAATGAGTGTGGCCCCTAACATTTACAGCTTTACAGATGTAACATTTACATTCATGTTACATCATTTGTCTTTTCAATGTGCCCTTTCTTGTCTCTGCAGTTTTGATGCCTCTTCTTGACCACAACTAGACTTTTGACTCCCCAAAGAATGGAAAAGATGCCTGCTGTCCTGGATTCCTGGTCTCCACTGCTGCAAGTCTCCATATAAGTGGCTCAGGATAGTCATTGTAAGGATTGTCCCTCATTTGCATCCTTTTCAGTTTGACATATCAAGATTGTGGATGTGAACATGTCGGTTTATGAAAGGATTGGTATCGTCCCTGCCAACTGTGAGACCTGCACAAAGACATTGGGAGTTTGCAGCTTACTGTTTACAAAAGTAGAGCATCAAACAAGAAGCACACTCAAAGTTATCTTCATACCTTTATTTTCCATATTCTTCCTTAGCAGCCATTGTCCTCCAGTAATTTCAAAGGTGCTTGTTTTAATCGTCACCTCAGTGCGTATTGAGCTATATTGTAATATTTTGTCAGTCTTTGGGTGAGTAGAGTGTGTTCTTCATATTTCCAACACACAAACCAGACATTACATCATGACCACTTGCCTCAAAATGCAGCCTGGCACTCCCTTCTGTCAGAGCGGGAGTCAATGAACCTTTTCAATGGACCACAGGAACCAAGTTGCTGCTATTTCATCCTTGGACCACTTATGAATTTGACCTCTGCAAAAAATGACCACCACACAAGAAGATCATTTATTTTGGAAATGCAGTGACCCTGTTATAGTTCAAACCATCCCCTTTGCGAGCACTTGCTGTCTGATATAGCTCACATTTGCCATTAAAAAGGAGATCACTCGTTTCATGGTCGTGATGTAATGCCTGATCAAAATATTTCATCATTCAAATCGAACTTTTACAAGCAAAACTACTATTGTGTATTTGTCAAAAGCTGTTCTATCCTGTGTCTTAAACCAAAATGGTGGACTTTAGCTGCTCACAGATAATCTACTATTACTGTAGTACTATAAGATGCAACGTTCAGGTGTCATGTTCTGTTTAGTAACGTTTTCTCCCTCTAAGCGCCTATATACTAAAGCTGGGGAGACACTTATCGGTTTCTCCATATTGTTTTTTACAAGGTCTAAGTAGACTATTGGATTAGTTTTATATCTATATCTCTACATAAATATTATATGACTATTATTTTTGACTTACTGGTATTAGATCTATTATATGAAGATGCATATGGAATATATATATCAAATAATAAACAATCTTCTTTATGTAAAATAGCTTTATGGTTCTGTTTTTCTTTTTACTCAAGAGCAAAACGCATGATGAAGAGGTCAGAGTGTGGTTTGAACAAGAGGTCAAAGTTCACGCTAGGTTTGCTGTAAAGCTCATAATGAGGTGAAAGGGCATCTTCAGCTGTAGGAGGCTGCTGCAGTTGCTCTAAGGCTCTATGACATTAGCATATTTTGCTAATGTCATTCAAGCCATGATTCTTTATTATTTTAGGTTTATTTGTGAAGGACAAACTACATTTTAATAAACAGTCATAATATTTGTTTATAGCAAACCCTATACATTCTATATAAGGGAGTTATGATTAGCCACCAAATATGGTAATACAATCATTATATATTTTGTTCAACTGACAATCAATTGATCAGAGCCAGAAAACATTAGCACAATAGGCTAGATTAGAACGGGCATTTAGATGCTGGTATTATGGCATCTATCTACACTTGGCAAAATACAATTTGTCTCCTTTTTCTTTAATTGAATCAACTCGCGCTGCCATAAAAACTGAAATATTGTTATGTGTTATAGTTTGCTTGGCAGATGGTTCCACCCCTTTTGAAGGTCATCACACTGACAGCACACATCCTGGGAGTTTAGTGTGAAGCGACGGCATGTAAAGGTTCATACTAAAAATAAATAATCTGCTTGTTTTAAAAGGAAGGCAGGCTGATGTGGATTGATCAGATTGTGGAGCATGATTAGTGTTCAGTGACTCACAAAATCCTAGGCTCACTCTGCACCGGTGTTCATCTGACATCCATCCTCCTCCTGGCACAAGGACCGAGCGGGGATCAACTGTATATTATTGACTGAAACATTTTGGATTTGGTTAATTCAGGAGAAATTGATTTTTAAATGACAACAGACTTCAGAGAATGGAGAAAATGAACATGTTAGTCTAGCAGAAGTGAATAGCAATACTAAAAATATGAAGGATTATACATGCATCTTTATCTTCATCTATTCTATTCCATTTATGTTTTGCATTAGCCTGTTTGAAAATGGTGTATATCAACATGGGTTGATTTTATGATTTATTTCTTTATTTTTTAGTCTTAGAACGACAAAGCGAATTATCTTATATTGCATTCCGCACAGGAGCATGCAATAAGCCCTCTGCACAACATGGTGACAGAATTTGACCATCTTTTACTAACATAAAAGTAACATATCTTAGTCTAAACCTAAGACAGTACAACAAATTTCGTACTGCAGCTTATCACATTTCATGCTTCCATTGCAATGCATATTAAAAACAAGAGCGTAAATGTCAGTGTATAATCAATATCTTTGCATCATTTGATTTGAAGACACGGTACATAAATCCGTTCATATTCTGTGGTTAATTCTTCACTTTTAGGCCTGCAGGTTTCTCATTTGTTGGGATGTTCCATTATGGCTTTATCCATTTGTGATGTTGATTGACTTTTCTCATATAGAGTATTTATTATTGATGTCCTGCATGTATCCAGCCTCATGTCTGCTGTGCTTTATCCGGGAGAGAGTACTACATTCTGCAGACTCATGTTGGTTAGACAGACACAGCTGATAGCCTCAGACACACCCCTGCATTCCCAGGAACACAAGCCCCATGTGTTTTATCGATCTGGACTGTATACAGTGTATCTTTGCACTCTGCCAGCACTGTTGTGGTTTCACTTGTTCATTGTGCATGTGGGTCAGAGCAGCTCCACTCATCTGCTCTGCTGCATTGCACCATGGGCCGTCCCGAGGTCGCCGTCATCCTCCGCCACCGGGGCATCTTTCCAAGGTCGTGGCAGGTCAATCCTCCCCATCTGCATAGCCAGGCCACAGCAAGAGCTAAATCTATAAACACCAGCGCCAAATCTGTCCACAATCAGAGCAGTGAGATGTCAGGAAGAAGTGTCAACATTATTATTGGTCCCAAGCGTGGATATGAAGAGCCTTTTCAGAATAAATGACGGTCAACTTAAAATCCTTCTCAAATCAACATCAAAAAAACTACATGGCAACGTATTTATTGTGCCATCCTTAAACAAAACATACACAAAATACTTTCAAAAACAGTTAGAACAGACATTTGTCAATCTTGGAGAACCTTTTTTTTTGTCATATAAACATACTGTCCTGTTTTAGGGGGAGTTTGGGACTTATTGTGTGAATTATTTTGCAACCATCATTCCACCCCTCTTCAATTCGTTAATACACGTAAAGGTGATATTTTATAAGTTGTGTACAAGATCCCCTAATTATTTTTACTGAGGATAGTTTCATTGTGCATTTTCCTGATAAATAAATACATGAAATGACTTGGGCAAATGACAAAAGCACTCTGAGATGAAATGGCAGTGACAACCCTTTTGGTGAGCTGAGGACAGGGAGCTCGTTGACAGGGGCTTGGCTCAGCTTCTCTCTTCTCTGACGAGGTTTGATTTCACTCTCACACCAGGGCTGCTGTTCTGTCCCAATATTAGGAAACAAAGGTCCCCTGAGGTGTAGAGTGATATTTCTCGGGTGTCTAAATAGTATTTCAAGCAAGAGATATCAACTGTAATCTGTGATAATCTGTAAAATACAAATTAACATGTCAGAGGTCCATAGTGACAAGTAAAGCCTAATAGCAAGAAGGGTTTTTGAGTCTTTTGATAATGACTTGATGTTGTTAATACTCTTTTTGTTTCCCGTGTCCAAAGTTTAAACCAAAACAGTGGAATTTACACATTCACAAACAGCCTTTACACATAACACCTCAATTATATGTAACACTGGTAATCACTATGAAGTAAACATAATTGTAATCTTGCAGTAAAACTCCTTCTTAGTCCATGTAGGTCATTGTCAGAAGCACAGAAATGACACCCCACAGTTAGAGCCTTGTCTGCTAACGAGCCTCTCTGTTACAATAGGACTTAATTACATCGTCTAATGACTTCACACAGCCCGTCTCCGCACACACAGACAGATAACACATCTCTCATTACCACTCCCGGCAAATCTGCGGCTGCGATGAAGGACTTATTAAGGAAACTTTATGGTTAGAGACAACTGACACTTTCAGACTGCAGAGCTGGCGCCGTTAGATGTGTGTTTTACAAGAGACAAGTGGAGGC
The DNA here is from genome assembly GCA_019453435.1 of Rhinogobius similis. NCBI lineage: Eukaryota > Metazoa > Chordata > Actinopteri > Gobiiformes > Gobiidae > Rhinogobius > Rhinogobius similis. Next base: position 20,350,028 of record CM033622.1, read on the forward strand.
TTTATTTGATTGTACGACCAGTGCGGCTATAAGGACACCGGCCAATTATAGAGAGGCAGAAGGCCACACTGTCCATCACTGCTCTCCCAGTTCAATTACTTCAGACAATCACGTGGATGACATTTCAGTACAGTAAGAGAGTTTCCCACAGAGATCCTTGCTATATGTGTTAAGCTGTATGGAGAAATTACATGTGCGTTAAGTTTTGTTGTGCAATAAACACAATCTTGACCCATGGAAGATCCTATTCATTTGACACACATTAGTTTTATTAACGTTGTTCATTCTTGTATTATTTACAATCCAATTTTACCTCATATTTAAACTGCAAATGAACAAGACATCTCAGTGATCTTTGGACTTTTTGATGGACAGGTGCGACGGATGATGTCATTCTGTTTACAGCAGCAATCTGAATGCAATTAGTCAGTGATTTACTGAGCCAGTGGGTAATTATGTAATCATCACTAGTGCAGCGTGTGTCATGGGAGTAAAAGAAGGCTTTAAATGTTACCTGTCAGCATTGTAGATTTTTTCTTTCAAGGAGACATTCATTCATTTTCTACCGCTTGTTCCTGTTAAGGGTCATGGGGAGACTGGAGCCTATCCCAGTGACTTTGGGCTTCAGGCGGGGTAAGAGGCCAGCTCGTCACAGGGTTAACACAGAGACATGGACAGACACTCACATTCATTCACTATTTCACAATTTAGAGTTACCAATTGACCCATGCATGTGTTTGGACGGTGGGAGGAAGCCGGAGAACCTGGAGAGAACCCACAGTAACACGGGGGGAGGACATGCAGACTCCACCCACTCCTCCAGTTCCTTTTTTCATCTATTATGACTCCCAAGAATGTATCGTGAGAATTTCGATGTATCACTCAGATTCTGAAGGATTCAAATAATCACAACTAAGTACATGGATGTGCGCAGAGATAGAGGGTAGGTCAACATTTTCTCAATTAGAGCCTCAGTCGCAGGACAAGGATTACACAAACATGCATAAATCAATCAAAATACAACTCTGAGTAAACTTATAATGAGGAAACACTGTTATATAACATGGATAAAAACTCTCAAAAGTTGACTCTACTCCCTTTATATTGACAAAATGTGAAATATGAAACTGGCATTTGATATCTCAGCCTTATCCAAATAGACCATGTAGGTGAATGTTATTGATTGATTGCTTCAGGCCCCTTTTACCATCCATTTGTAGACCGGCTGGAAATAGGGAGAAAAAGTGTGTGTGGTGCATACAGCGCAGTCATGGAGGGACTCAACCTCTTCAAACTGTCACTGATTGTAGCCAGTTTACCATCATCGCCATCATATTTTAAAGCTTAGATACTAGATGACCTCACTCAAGTTAAGGTTATGGTCAAGGTTGTCATGGACTGTTCCAAAAATGTGTGTGAGTCTATGCAATGTACTTAAAACCTGTGTGTTCCTGTGTGTTTGTGCAGTCTGGAGTTGTGCCGACTTGGGCGTGTTTGGGGACTGTGGCGGTGATGTGCAGTGACAGAGGCACAGGAACAGACAGCCCACTCTGTCAGACAGAAACACAGAGTCGCAAGAGCCGATCCCATGTTACACTGCAGCCCCTGAAAACACAACTGTCTACTCCTGTCTACACACCCCAATCACCCAAGTTATCTGAAGTACTTGTAAGGATATTCAGAAATCGTTCATGGGGCTGCAGTGATTACCATTTTATTTTACGACGTACCTCGCATTTGTTTAAACCTCTAATGAAAATACATCTACAATGAAAATAAAGAACAATAAACATAAATGGAATGGGGATTTGATAAGAGGTCAAATAAACCATGAAAAGTGACAAGAAATGCATTAAACTAACATTTAAAACAAGATAATAACGCCCATGGCATTCATTGTTTACAAACCCAGCATAATTATTTAAGTATAGCACATGCTGAGTTTGTTTGTGTCGAACATTTATCAGAAGCCAGAGGAGTCAGCAGTCTGAGCTCAGTCTCAGCTGGATCTGCACAGACAAACACTGAGGATTTACTGCTAGAGACTCCTCACTGACACGCACTGCACCTGGTCCAAAAATAAATCTGTCGATCTGAAAACAAGAGTAACAATCATAATCGTAATAGTTCAGGTTCTTTTGTTCAATTACATATGAGAGGATAGACTATATTTTACTAAAACAATTATATTTAAGATCGTACAAAAAAACGTGCCTATTTTTCCCCAGTTTGACAGTTATGATGATGTTTACAACTGTACCTCCCAGCTGGACGTGCAGCAGATGTGATATAGGTAATTCCACAACTGTTACCTAGCAACCATTTTGTAAAAAAAGGGCAGAAATCTATATGAGTGACATAAAAATCATGATTATACCTGATAACATATTTATTTTGTTAAATTAACGTTTAAACTGTAAGAAAATTGTGTATGTTGCGTGTTAATTGTTCCTGCATTTAGCTAGAATGTCGCATAATGATGACATAGAGGGATTCCTTTTTATAACTCAGCACAACTTCCTATAATACTATAACTACTTTTTACAATTTTTCTTCACTTCTTCACTTTGCCACTTCACTGATGAAAAACTGCCATAACTTATTTACCAAAGATTGCTATCCAACCAAGCAAAGTAATAATCAGAAAAACATGAGCTGTTATGCACTTTAAGGTAAGAATTAGTGGAACAATATTGTCCCTCTACAGACAATCAGAGTTTATTCCAACATTTGCAGAAAGCCAATAAGCAACCCTTAAGAGGTCATGATTTTGGCATTCATTCAAAGCATCTAATGATTTGTTTCTCATTACCATTTTGTACAGTTCATTCTCGTCTAGAGCGTTATTCTTTTAAAGCTGAATCCTAATGCTCTAATGTGTCACTGCAGCCTCTTTCCTCAGAACAATGCGACACAGGGGTGTGCTATGGCTGCCCCGCACACCCCCAGAGGACCAGGGCGGGGAAATAAAAGGCCATCTCACGTCGTTTCACTATATTAGTTTTGCTACAGGCCTTGAAATAACGGATGAGATGACTCCTCTGGGATATTTTTGATGACTTTGTCGCCTCCTGTTCTTTACCTCCCTGCCTCTCCAACTCACCTTTTTCATATGCTTTTATTGTCACGTCAAAATAGCTGCCTGCCGCTTCATTCAGCAGAGACATTTGGGTGAAAATGGCTGGAACATATTCATCAAGAGCAACATTAACGCCATACAAACAGTGATGCAGTGTGTTTTGACACGTTGCCAGTTATTTGCCCATTATTGGGCGTTAGTGGCTCACTTCGGTTTGGTTTGGAGGATTGGCTTTGAGAACCCAATGTTACAATTGGCTTTGTGCCCAGCTAGCCAAGGTTAGCATCAGTACTTCCATGGGGTTTTTGCAGAGTCACACTAAAATTTAGAAATACTTAAAGGTCCCATATTTTGTTACGTATCCCGTCTCATAGTCTGCTCCGAGGACATTTTATGATAATGTTTTGAGTTGTACAACATTTATCATAACATAGTCATTACCATCCATCTCTTGAATCAGCGCACTTACCCAAAGCTGAAACTTGCTTTTTCTGCTTTTCTCTCATGTCTCTGCTTCACACATGAGTCTTCACACATGAAGTGAATACTTTATCAGAGGACATTTCTGTGTTTCGAAAGGGTCTGTGTGTCGATGCTAATACTCATGATAATTTTGAGACATAATACACATATTAAAGTACATTTAAATACAAAAGTATACAAAGTAATCTGCAAATAAAAGACATTTGACATTCTTTACTTTGCCTTTAAATGGGTTGTTTATTTCATACTTTATGAAGACAGTGAGCTAGCCAGCGCCACTGCAAAGAGCCCATTAAGGAACACTACTATCTATTTCACCTCATAGTGGTCAAAATGTTCATTTTCATTTTTGATTGGAAATTGTGAAATATATCCCTCAGTTTTTGTACTAAATGTTTTGAAGAACCTTACAGATAGTTGAGACAGGTAATTGCTTCTTTTTCCTCCAAACCCCTGCAGCCATTGCCCTCTCATCATCATCTGTACCACTGGATTTTCACTGCAGCATAATGAAACTCACTGGTGTCAACTCGAGGTGAATGTCAAAGTTTCCCTGATTGAAAAGCAAGCTTCAAAGTTGGATTAAACAAACATATGTGGTCTGTTGTGTTAATCTCTGTCTCCATCAAAATGCTATTAGTTCTGTGTGAAATGAAAGAAATAGGTGTCATTCTCGTGGGACATTAAAGCCTGGCAAAAGGCTTTAGGCAGATTTGTTTGGGCTTATCCCGTCTGTAGATGGGGAGACAGAGAAGTGAAGTTCAGATAAGCTCGTAAATAAAAATGCACTGCGGTTTCCTAAATGACCACTAGGGACTGGCCCCAAAACTGTCATTGGAAGATTTGAAACTTCAAAACATGTGCTTTAATAAATAACTAGCTGTAAAATTGGTTTCAGTCGCAAGAAAGCAACAAATAGTGTTGACCCAAATTAGCATTTAGGCACTCAATTTGATTCTGACAGACCGTATTTTTTATGAAAATGTGTAACCTTTATCTGTAATCTGTAAACAGAATAAGATTTTCCTGTCTGATACGGGATACAGGTCAAATTAAGTGACCCATTGAATTATCCTCTGTTCCTGCCAAGACAATGTGATTTCATATAATGTTAAGGTGAAATGTTTTTGTTTTTTTTGTCTTTTTAATGTGCATTTACAGTAGTTGAACACTAATTCATTGTTCCGGTTTACGCGGCTTGTGAAAGATGCTTTTGAAATGTGTTTTTACATGACATAAAATGAGACATGACAGCTACCTCTGGAGTGATCTGTCTTGTTAGCATGGCTCCCAACAGCGCTTAGTGCGTGTGATTGTAAACGCACTCTCCTGGAGAGATTTCTATTTATTCCAAGTGTCGGCTGATTGACTGTCAGGGGAGAGTTGTGATAGTGACACAAACATAAATATAAACTTTAACCAGGCCATGGATGAAAACATTCTATTACCAGAGCCACCTTAAACAATAGTGTTAACAAACATGTCTACTGTTGCTTTCAAACTTTTCAAACCAAGTATAAGAAAAATATTTGGCCTTTCGGGTAGCACCAGTTCACAACCAGATCTTCAACAAGTCTAAGAATGCTGTTGTATATGTAATAGCCGAAATTGGGGTTTCACTCTTTCTACATTGCTAAGGTTAACTTCAACTTTAACATCTCTTTAGCACCTGTTTTGTCAGCTCCCAGTCCCGGTCACAAAGATAGATAATGTGGGCATCTAATCAGCTTTTATGATGTCCTTTCACGCCGAATCTGGCTTTAACCGAAAACACCACTGATAGCTGCTTGTTTTTCATAAACATTGATGTCACATATGTCCTTGCTCTGGTTTCACACTGTTGATGTTTTTATGTCGTCTCCTCATGATGTGGATGAACTATGTCTCCACCTATGTCTTGTGTATAAAAAAGCATGTGTTCTGATTTTCATGTACCTCCGTCGCACCAGGAGTAGTCACTATGTCAGGGAAAAGGCGTCTATTCACTCTGGTACCAGTGAATAAAGAAACTCATTGATCAGACCTCATTCTCTCTGCATTTTTATTGTTTAATCCTTGTTTTAAAGAAATCCACAACTGCAATTCTCCGTAAACAGTTGGCGATCAGCGAGCAATGAAGCGGCCTTCCGCCACGGTCTGGAGTTCTCTCCCTGGCGTGGAGTCAGTGTCAGGCCACCTGGATCTTCCAGCGCCTCTACCAACCTCATCACTGGCACTTTCTGAGACGGAGGGCTGTCTCCGCACGGGGACAAGGACCACACCGGGCGCAAGGTTTTCGAACCAAAACATCCCACTTTGTTTTGTGGTGAGTGAGTCTGCATCTTTAAGTTTTATTAGATGTATAGAAGCGTTTAGGAGCCCTAACAAAATTGTCCTATTACAATCTAATAAAAGTAAAGGGGGGAAATTTAGTTTGATTTTTAAAAATTAAATTGCAACTTGAAAACTTCCAGGAGTACAATACTAAATAGTTACTAAAGCATTCCTTCTGTTTGGTTCTGCCGATTGCTTGATGAGTAGCTCTGCTAATATATTTTGGTTAAATATCTGAAGGGGTAGGAATCCTGCCTTAGACCAGACTGGACAGGTAGACCTTCTTAGGGGTCATGCAGGCTGTCGGAAGTCCCAGAGGCGCTGAAAGGGAGTCTGGCTCACTTTTTCCACTTAACGAATTTGGAGTTAAAGAAATCTTGATTTAAGAGTGAGCTCCTTGTTTAAGTTTGTGTCACATCTTAAAGAAAACGAGAGGTTGGGTTGGGAGTATAATCTATTGCAAGACCTTTGGCCTTTAAAGGAGAAGGTGCGAGCATAGATCTCTTCGGGAGGAACCTTTTAAAAGAGTTTTTAGCTAAAGCGGGCTAAAAATACCTCAGAGTACCTAATTTATTGAATTGAATACACTAATATTGTTATTATTGGTGACACATTAACCTGGGAACTTTAAAGGAGCCCAGCTTAGGAAAAGCGGAGGGAACTCTTGGGGAGTTTCAGGACGTGGTGGTAAAAGCGTTCTTAAAAGATACACGCTAATGTAGACGGCGAAGCGTGTGAA